>JASUUG010000286.1:1150000-1892500 GCA_030449905.1 Luvunga scandens
GGTTCAGAAATCAATACCTTTTTATTTGAAATGCTATTTGTGATTGTCTCTCTTCCAAATCAAAGGGAATGTTAGTAAGAGTCCCAAAAAAGGGGAAAAAAAAAAGTAATGATCAATGTAGTGCTTTTCAGTTGTACATTTATATCTTGTTTCATTTTTTAAATATCAATATTTGTGCATGTGTGTGAAGTCAGCATCTGGTCTCTCCTTATGTTGGTAACCTGCAGGTTGGACGAGTTGGATTCAACATTTTCAATGTCTTCAGATAAGAGTGGAGTGAATAGGGGTGGATTTAATTTAGGAGTGCCCTTTGCTGGAAGAGGAAAGAAGAACATTTTGAACTCACTTAGATATGGGATGAACATAGGATCAAGAGGGCTATTAAGATTTGGTGAATCACTAAGATCTGCTGTAGCCAAGGCAGTAATTCCAAAAGATCTAAAAGTTTCTGACAAAATAATAATAGACCCTCAAGACAGGTCTCTCCTTTTTTGGAATAGACTTTTTGTCTTTACATGTTTTATATCAGTAACTATTGATCCTCTGTTCTTTTATCTTCCTTTCTTTGATAAGGAAAATTACTGCCTTGGCATGGATGTCCAGCGAGCAGCTGCAATTACAACTTTTCGGTCAATATTCGATTGTATCTATTCCTGTCGCATACCTTTCCAGTTCCGCACAGCCTATATTGCACCTTCATCGCGGGTTTTTGGACGTGGAGAACTTGTGGTTGATCCTGCACTGATATCTCGACGATATTTTCGGCGTCTTTTCATTGTCGATTCTCTTTCTGTGCTGCCCATACCACAGGTTTGAAAAAAACATTAACTTGACTTCTTTGTTCTATTTATGAATACTGATATAGGGCTGTGTTACACAGCCAGTTGGTGTGTAGTGGAGTTGCTGCAGCTTTACACGGTCAATCATTGTTACACACTGCTGTAAAATTTGAATCAGAAAAGCAGAACCTTAACTCTCCTCTAATTAATTTTATCATCTGCAGCTACTAGTTTCGGTATACCTTAGTGACACACATGCAAAAGTATTCTCCACAAAAGAGGCACTGCCGCTGTTAATAATTCTCCAATATGTTCCCAGGATTCTTCGTATTTTTCCCTTAATTTCAGAATTGAAGAAGACTGTGGGTGTTTTTGTTGAAAGTGCTTTGGGTGGCGCTGCATACTATCTGCTTTGCTACATGCTTTGCAGTCATGTAAGTGATTATGACTGAACTGAAGAACGCCACTTAGTGCCCTTTAAATATTCTCAACAGAACTTTATATCTATAAGAATATTTTTTTTCACTTTATTCACTTTTGCCCTAACATCAAGTCAACTTATAATTTTCTAACATAAGAAGCACAATGTATACTAACGTTTTCTTATCCACAAATTACCGGATAAAAGTGAATAATCATGTTTGTCGCTTTATATGAAGTCATATTACCATTGCTGTATGGAACTTTACAGATAATTGGGGCTTTCTGGTATTTATTAGCCGTAGAGCGTAATTTCACTTGCTGGCAGCAAGCTTGTAATCAAACTGGGGGATGCAGCCATTCATTCTTGTACTGCCGTAACACTAATTTTGATGGTTTCGATGACTGGAAACAAACTAGAGGAGATATTATCGATCACAAATGTCATGCTACGGAGGACAATCCAGAATTTAATTTTGGGATCTACTTGAAGGCTATTACTTACGAAATTCATTTATCTGGGAAATCTGGAGAATTTCTCTCTAAATTATTTTACTGTTTGTGGTTTGGCCTGCAAAATTTGAGGTAGATTGCTTATTCCATTGTGAGTTGCTTTATGAAAAATTGCTTATTTTTCATATTTAGCTTTTCTGCGTATTTTTTTCAAATAAATAAATAAAATTCCGATTATATGCATGTGCAATGTAAGTTAGCATTAAAAATGTATGCCCAACTGCCCATCTTAAAATATTTTGTACATTGATGATTTAGTTTCATATTCACAGAAAAATTCTAGGTTGTTAAGTTCATTTAATTGTATGAGGTTTCCTTTCCTAAGCTTTTTCTGATTTCACTTTCTACAGTACACTTGGCCAGGGACTGAAGACCTCCACATATATTCAGGAGATTATATTTTCAATACTCATAGGCATAGCTGGGCTTGTACTGCTTGCGCTTCTAATTGGAAACATGCAGGCAAGTTAGAAACTTTGTCCTTTTTAGGGTAGTAATTTCTTCATTCAAGGAAACTGTTAAAACCATTTTTTTCTTAAAACTGAGGACAAGCATGAAGGTTAAGATTCCATTGCAAGGACAACCATAAGGCCATGATTCTTTATCATGCCATTTCACCTATCGTCATCAGTAGAAAATTATTTTTAGAGCTAATAAAGGTCTTCTCTTATGTTAGTTTTATGCGCATGTTTTGATTTTTCTTTTCAATTTGCTGAACTTTTACTATGTCAATGTTAAACAACAGAGTCGAATCATTCATGTTTGCGCAGTTGCTATCTATAAAACTTCTAACATTTCTTTTTTTTTTTTTTTTTTTTGAAAAGTGGGGTAAAATTTCACTCAAATTTACTTGTTTACGGCACTTTTAATTGTTTATTAGATTTATTATTTGTCGATTTAGCCTTTGTATCATTTTTTTCTTTCTGGTAACGGATGTGAAATATCACTAAAAATTGAATATTCTTAACTATGTGATTTATGAACTCAAATTTTTGTGCATAATATCTTTTCTTTCCTAAACACAATTTCCATCAGATTGCTTCCGATTTCTGATAATCTGAAAGTAATCGTAATAGATATGCAAATATGTAAAGAAACATGGTCGGCTTTGAGAATTCTAACTTATGATAGAAGGTAGTGGGTGGTGTAGGATGAAAGAGTCCCACATTAAGTGGAATTATGTCTCCTCTCTCGTTACGTGTAAACAAACTAAATACATGTGATTCTTAATTGTACTTTAACATGAATGTAATGATTCTTTGCCAAGAATTTTCAAAAGGATATTGCTTTTGTTCAGAGGTAGGGAGAAAAAGAAGTAATCATATATTTTTTTCGCTGCGAAGATATGACCTCATGCATCGTGAATGTGGCAGACGTATCTTACTTCCCTTACTATTCGTCTTGAAGAGATGAGGATCAAAAGGCGTGACTCTGAGCAATGGATGCATCATCGTTGGCTTCCACAAGATCTCAGGGAACGAGTTAGACGATATGACCATTTCAAGTGGTTGGAAACGCGAGGAGTTGACGAAGAGCACTTGGTCCAAAATCTTCCTAAAGATCTGAGGAGGGATATCAAGCGACATCTATGTTTAAATTTGGTGAGAAGGGTAAGCACCATTCAGATTCAGTGAGGTCCATTGCTTCTTGTTCAGCTTATGTCATCATTTCAGTAGTTGTAGTCTGAACGTTAATGTTTTAAAGGATTTTCATACATAACCACTTTATCATCCTTCAATTCAGAAACTAGAGGAAAGCCATCCTTGTCAAAAAATTCTGAGTATTCTGAATGGATCGTGCAATTATATCTGTTAGTTTGAACAATTTTTTGTAATAATAACTTATAAGACCTTAACATCTTAATCTTTAACTATACTATTTCATGTTTACGCATGCAGGTTCCTCTGTTTGCCAATATGGATGAGCGATTGCTTGATGCCATATGTGAAAGATTGAAGCCAAGTTTATGCACAGAGGGTACATGTGTAGTCCGGGAAGGTGATCCAGTTGTTGAAATGCTCTTGATCATTCGTGGCAGCTTAGAGAGTGTAACTACAGATGGTGGAAGGACTGGTTTCTACAACCGAGGTTTGCTAAAAGAAGGAGATTTCTGCGGAGAGGAGCTTCTTACATGGGCATTGGACCCGAAATCTGTAACTAACTTGCCATTATCTACTAGGACCGTGAGAGCTTTAGATGAAGTAGAGGCTTTTTGCTTGAGAGCTGAAGAGTTAAAATTTGCTGCCAGTCAGTTTAGGCGCCTGCATAGTAGACAAGTGCAGCATACTTTCCGTTTCTATTCACATCAATGGAGGACATGGGCTGCATGCTTTATACAAGCTACGTGGCGCCGCAAAAGCCAGAGGAAGAAAGCAGCTAAACAACGTCTTAAAGAAGAAGGAGAGAGAATTGATTACAGGGAAGCTAGTCGTGGGGCATTAGTTGATCAGCCAAGTGCTGATTCTGGTGATGCTACGTCCAGGCTTCGTGCTACAGTCTTGGCATCTCGCTTTGCTGCTAATGCTCTTAGAGGACATAGGCACCGGATCTCGGTTGCAACTACTCCCCCGAGGAGGTTGATTAATCTGCAGAAGCCATCCGAGCCTGATTTCAATGCAGACTAGATTTAAAGCTTTTTTTCTTCCCCCCAAATCACGATACCTATATTGGTAGTTCATGCATTTTTCCAAGACAACAATATAATAAATTATTGATAAACAGAATTATCAATTTTGAAGCTGAGGTTAAGCTCCATTGATAAGGAGTGCCCTTTCTGTAGCTCAACTCACTGGTAAAAATGAGATGAATCTATTTAAATTTCGGTGAAATTTGATTCGATGTGCGGTGAAAAGAGTTATGCTTATGTTGAACACGGTTTGCAATTTGTCTGTTGCAAGTGGCTGTTGGGCTCGATTTGGAAGCTGCATGCGAAATGAGCTACCCTCTTTACCACTTGAATCTGGCTCTCTATGATAGGAATGAACTTTCTCGCCGCTGCACTGCACAAAGGTTTGGGGAGGCTCGAGCGCTAAAAGAGTGTTAGATTCATATTTTATATCAAAGTTAACTCGCAACACTCATTTCTTTCCTGTTAAATAAGATAACTACTAACTATAATTAATTATTAATATAATTAACTTACTAATATAAGTTAGGGGTGACAAATAATTAAATATAATATAAATTGTGCCCATCATATATCATTGGTATTTGATTTATTATTATTATTATTATTATTATTATTATTATTATTATTATTATTATTATTAACTCACATATTCATTGAAGTTAAACCCATGGCTGGAGCCTGTAAAGCTTTCCTTACTATTGGAACTAGATCTTAACTTCAATTTTTTAAAGATAAAAAAATAAAGAAATAAAACTAGTGTTTGATGATTTTTAATTTAAAGTCAATTTGGTAACATTATTTCATCTCATAATAGATTTAAAAAAAGCATCGATGGTGTAATATTTTCGATATGATTTTCGGAATCTTTTTTTTTTAATACAATTCCGCATATATATTTAAGCTCAAATAATATCCTCAAAATTATTTTTTAAATTTTTAACTCACAAACTCATTGAAAGTCAACATAAGACTTGAGACCTAGGAAAGTTGAGATTAAAAAAAATTTTGGCAAAGTAAAAAAGATTAGTTCCTAATAATTCATATGTACATATTAAAAAATATTGTGTAAAATGTTTATATGTATACAAATAAATTTCATTGAATTTTATATCTATTTTAGTCACTTACATTCTTGACAGCAGTTTCATAATAAGATTTACTAAACATATATAATTACTTTTAAAATTCACTATTAAACACTAATTGATTCACTTTATAGTTAGTTGTTTTTACTACACAATGGACATCCATAATATCAAATGATACGACATTACCTAGTTAGCCTTTTTTAAACTTTTATTAATAGAGCTTATATAAATAGAGTTTTTACTAAAAATATTTTAGTTCTTTGGTTAACAATGTGAGCTATATTGTAAAATTACTTTAATAGATCAACTTTTTAAATCTATGGTATAAAAGGTATGAAACAAGATTGTGAAATAAAAGAAAAGTATTTCAAAAAATTCAACTCTTTAAATAAGCCTAACATCCTTTACTCCCAAAAACCTAATATTTAAGCTTCTATTAATATAGGTAAAATAACCTCTTTAATTTGTAACAGCTATACTCAAATACAACTAAACAATACTAAAATTTTTAAAAGAAGCTTATAAGATTAAATAAATATTTTAAATCATTAAATAAGTAATACTAAACATACGCACTTAAACAATTAGAAATCCTTAATTAATAAACACGTAATTCTATGAAATCTTAAGTCTCAATTTTTATGCACATTATTAATTTTATTAATATTGAATAAGTTAATTTATATGCTTTGATCCAACCAATGAACAGGTCCATATGTACGAACAGTTTGTGTGATGATGCACATCATGGCTATAATTAGACTGCTCCGGCAAAGATGGACTTGATCACCAATCATCTCCAAAATGTCTACAAGTTTCATATAACGGAAATAACGGTTTCCGTCCCTCAGTATCTTCACCTTGCAATCAAATTCATCGTAAGTTCGTTCTTTAATCATCATCCATTTTTTTTTCAAATTCAAATTTCATTTAATGCTGCGTGCATTGTTTGTGATTTCTTTGAATTTCATTTGCAAGCAGTGTTTTAATTGTTATATACGTTCTTGTTGATCACAATCGGTACCTTTTGAATTTAATAATGCATGCAAATTAAATGTACATTTTTTGTTCTGGTATTTTAGATTGTTTCATTTTGCTATTGATATCAACAACATTTTCCCTTAAAAGCAATTATTATTATTATTCTTGCTGGAAAAAAAAATTTTGCAGGCTAAAAAGAAAGAGGTTTAAATATAATTGCACATTTTGAATACATACAAATATTGTGGTAATAGATGTGATTTACCAATTAGCCTTGTTGAATTCGATTGCGCTACCAACTAATTTAGTTGGTGATTAAGGGTTCTTGTAGTTTTCTCATGAGGGTTTTGGATCAAAGAAATTGGGGTTTGTTGGGTCAAGGTGGGTGCTTTGGAATTTTTTTTAATTGAGATTACTTAAATGTTTAGCGAGCACATATGAAATGATTTAATGATATTTTCTTTGGGAGATAAAAAGGGGTTCTAGAGGCTATATTGTGGAATTTTTCATAAGTAAACAAATTGATTTGGAGAAGTACAATGACTTTCAATATGAAGTTTGGTGACACTGCATTAATAAATTTGTATTCCGCGAATCTTAAGGGACAATTTTGGTTAGAAACTATGTATTCGATATTCATCTCGTAGTTGCAAATGGCTAGAAAGTTTGCAATCGAAATTCATATTTCCGCTTTTGAAAGTCATAGAGTTCCTTGATGTGGTTCGAATGGATACCATTTTTTAGTAAATTAAAAGTAGCATTTTAAATTTGATACTTATGAGTAAGCTAATTACATTTGTATAAATGTTTAAGGCTTAACATCTAAGTGTAAATTGTCTCTAAGGCCTAGTCGATTGGTTTTCAAGTAGATTTATTTAGCTGGTCACCTGAATTTGAATTCTAAGAAAAATAGTCCCTTAACAAAATAATTTAAGATTTGCCCACCCCTCTACCATTTTAAAGGAATAAATGATAAAACAATGAAAATAAATAAAAAACCAATCTAAGTTTGGACGATTTGGATTTCAACAATTTTCCTAAATGAAGTTACTTGTTCATCTTGGTGCTTAACTGTGGACAATGGAAATTGGGCAGCGTAGTGATTGCCTCCCCTGTGATTTCAAGAAGGATTGAAAATGCCGGACTCATTGATTGTTAGATTAAATAAAGCAGCAGCAACAAAAATACTGCTGTAAATAATTAAGTTCAATTAGCATACACTGGTTGCTAACTCCCCAGTCGAAAGTTTAATCCCTAGAAGTGTAATTCTTCTTGTTGGCTGTTGGGGTAAACTTTTGCTTAGAACTGTAGTTGTTGTTGTTATCTGCTGGGCTAAACATTTGATGTGTTGGCTAAGCTTTGGGATCCCAGAAAATTTCATATTATAGATGTTGAACACCTACTGTGCTTTTCAATGAATTGAATCAATGGCAGCATCTTACTCTTCCTTCCCCCTAAATTTTTAATAGGCAGGAACATTATTGACTTCTGCTTTTTCCTTATTCCAGATAGGGATTTGGTTCAAGTTTAAAGGTGACTGGCATCTTCTGATCCAGTCTACAAAATGTTTGATTGTAGTCACAAGTCGCAGTATATTGGTGGCCAGAAGGAGAAATTTGTGAGGTATGGTTGGTGGATATAGTATCTCATCTTTTATTTGTTATTGTATTTGTTTGACAGATATTTCATGTCATTGATCACACATCCTCGAGGTCTTGTTCAAACATGCTATTCAACTATCAATTTATTTCCATGCATGATCTATAGAAGGCTCCTAATCCTACCTGCTAAGGCTTGATTATACAAATTGATGAACTCAGATAACTATTTAACAATGGATCTTTTTTTTTAAAACAGTTTTAAGTGGAAAACGTTAATGGAATGTATGTCATGGATGCAAAACCTGTTGTGTTTATATGTATTTTGATTGAATTTGGGATTAAGTCTCTTAAGTAAGACTGGGTTAGATTAAAATAAAAAACAACAAATTAGAAAGGAAACAATGACTTAACTTAATCTGGGCCTTTTGTCTTTGTATCTTTTATGAGCGAGAAAACTGTGTTACTGAAAAAATGTGCAGGATTTAGGGATGAATTATTTGTGAATTCATTTAATTGATAAGCTCAGTGACCCCACAGCTAAGATGTTCTAGCAACTCTTCAGTGTCTTGTTAGTTATGATTTGCATAAAATTGAAATGACTTCAGTTTTTCTTCCTTATTCTTTTGAAATTAAATTTCTGCCTGATTAATGGAACATTTAAATTTCGTTTTGATTTTGAAAAGATAGCCACCTTGTGTATGGCTTACTAACTCTATGCCTCTTTCTGATGAATCACTTCGTTAAAAGTAGTCTGGACAATAAGCCAATATAATTGTACATCAGGAGAGACACAAAAATGATTTGCAATTCAGAAATAGATAAATTTTATTTTAAGATGATTTTTGTGATGGTCTCTCCCAGTTAAAGGAATCTTAGCAATGATCAATGCAATGCTTTTATGTTGTACATTTTGCTCTTATTTCCTATTTTTTTATTTTCCTTTTCCTTTTCTTATATTATTTGTGCACATACTTGTGTAGGGGGTGAAGTCAGCATCTGATTTCCCCTTGTTGGTAATCCGTAGGTTGGATGATTTGGATTCAACACTATCAATGTCTTCCAATAAGAGTGGAATGAATAGGTGTGGATTTAATTTAGGAGTGCCATTTGCTGGTAGTGGAAGAAAGAACATTTTGAAATCACTGAGATTTGGGATGAACACAGGATCAAGAGGGCTATTAAGATTTGGTGAATCACTAAGATCTGCTGCAGCCAAGGCAGTAATCCCAAAAGATCTCAAAGTTTCTGACAAAAAAATTTTTGACCCTCAAGACAGGTCTCTCCTTTTATGGAATAGGCTTTTTGTCCTATCATGTATTATATCAGTATCTATAGATCCTGTGTTCTTTTATCTTCTTTTCTTTGAAAAAGACAATCACTGTGTTAGCATGGAACCCAAGCTAGGAAGCACATTTACAACACTTCGGACAGTATTCGATTTGTTCTATTTGATTCACATGGTTCTTCAGTTCCACACAGCCTATATTGCACCTTCATCGCGGGTCTTTGGACGTGGAGAACTTGTGGTTGATCCTGCAATGATAGCTAGACGATATTTACGGCATCATTTCATTGTCGATTTTCTTTCTGTGCTGCCCGTACCGCAGGTTTGAATAAACATTTACTTGACTTCTTTAACTAATACTGATGGAAGGTTGTTATAGGGCTGTGTTACACTCTACTTGGTGTATGGCAGAGTCACTACTGTTCCACATGTTTAATCAATGTTAATGAATGCTGTTAATATTGGATCCTAAATCAGAATCTTTAATTCTCTTCTGATTAATTTAATCTTCTGCAGCTAATGGTTTGGTCTTTTCTTTCCGGCGGATATGTAAATGTGTTGTCTTTAAAAGATGCAATGCAAGTAAACATGTTGCTCCAATTTTTTCCAAGGTTTTTTCGCGTTTTTCCTTTAATTTCAGAATTGAAGAAGATCGCTGGTGTTTTTGCTGAAAGTACACTGGCAGGAGCTGCATATTATCTGTTTTGGTACATGTTTTGTAGTCATGTAAGTGTTTATTGTAGAACTGAAAAATACTATTTAATGCCTTTCAAATATTTTCAACAAACTTGTACATCTATAAGAGTTTATTTCTTCAAAATAGAGGATTATATAGTTGATGGACACCTGCAGTGGAGTGGAGGAAAGTACATAGAAAAATGTTATTAACCCTAAAATCATGTGTCAACTTATGGTTTTCTTCTAACATAAGAAATATATGCAAACTCTTACATTTTTCTTATCTACATGCTACCAGATAAAGTGAATAAGCATGCTTGTTACTATATTTGAAGTCATCTTACCATTTGTGGATGGAAAATTTACAGATAATTGGGGCTGCATGGTACGTATTTACTGTAGAGGATTATATCTTTTGCTGGAAGGAAATTTGTAGTGAAACAGAACCTCCAACGTCTGGGGCATGTGAAATATTGTTGGACTGCGGTAGCAATGGTTACCAAGTTTTTGATGATTGGAAACGAGCTAATAAAGAAATCTTTGATGACAAATGTAATCCTCATTCGGTAAATTCGGAGTTCAATTTCGGGATCTATTTACAGGCTATTGGATCTGAAATTCATACATCCAAGAATTTCTTCTCTAAATTCTTTTACTGTTTTTGGTTTGGCCTGCAAAATTTAAGGTATATTGCTTATTTTGTTTGGCCACTTGCTCCATATGTACA
The DNA here is from genome assembly GCA_030449905.1 of Luvunga scandens. NCBI lineage: Eukaryota > Viridiplantae > Streptophyta > Magnoliopsida > Sapindales > Rutaceae > Luvunga > Luvunga scandens. Next base: position 1,160,702 of record JASUUG010000286.1, read on the forward strand.
ATTGCTTATCTTTTCATATTTAGCAATTCTGGGAATTTTTCCTGAAAAAATAAAACAAAAGAAATTATATGGTTGTGCAATGGGTATCTAATTGCTGTAGGATGAAAACTTATTCCTAATCTTGAAATATTCTTTAAATTGCTGCTTTAGTTTTACTGTCTTAAAATTCTAAGTCGGTATGTTCATTTGCTAGAATAAAGTTTCTTCTGCTAAGCTCTTTCTTATTTCACTTTCTACAGTACACTAGGCCAGGGACTGAAAACCACCACGTCTCCTAAGGAGGTTATTTTTTCAATTGCGGTAGGTGTTGCTGGGCTTGTACTTCTTGCGCTTCTGATTGGAAACATGCAGGTAAGTTAGAAAATTCATTCTTGTAGGTACTTCATAGTTCGTAATAATTTCTTTATTTTAGGTGAGTATCAAATTATTTTTTTCCCCAAAAACTGAGGACATGTGCAGAAGTGATGGGTCTACTGCACGGATCGGATTTTTTATCATGCCACTCCACCTATTGTTTTCACTAGAAAATTGTTCTTAGAACTAACAGATATCTTATGTTACATCATTTTATAATCATGTTTAGCTTTTGATTCTTAATTTGCCGATTTGTTCAAAAATGAGAAAGTGTTATACAAAAGGAGTCGAAACATTCACGTTTGCAGTGACTATAAATAGAACTTCTGCATATAGTAGGTCTTTCTGTGCTTATTTATTGAAAATTATGCTCAAATTTTTTGTTTACAAACGCTTAGTAACTGTTTTTGGATATTTTGTTCGTCAACTCAACCTAAGTAATACTAAGGCCAGAAACTCTTGTACACAGGATTTTGGTACAAATTGACGTGGCAAAACAGGTTGAATGAAAATGTAAAATTATAATCACTTTTTCAACATGAATTTTTACAAAAATTGTTCGCACATGAGTTTGTGGCTATGTCATTTCTCCTTTTATTTTCTATAGTGGATATGAAATGTCACAAGTAATTGGACTTTTGTAGCTGTGTAAGTTACGAGCTCATACTTCTGTAGATAATAACTATTATTTTTTTTTCCTTGAACACAACTTTGGTTTAATAGCTTTTGACTTCTGATAAATTTGAAAGTCAAGCACGATTAAGTATCTAAGAGTTTAAAATCCAATGGTTGGATTTGAGAATTGTAACTTTTGGTAGAAGATTTTAGGTGGGGTAGGATGAGTAAGTTCCTCATTAAGTATAATTTGGTGTTCTCCCTCTAACCTGTATACTTACCAAGTACAATTGCTGAATTTTAATGATTCTGTGTTCAAAAGAGGGGAAACCCAAAAAAAAAAAAAAAACAGCAATCGTGTATTTTTCACATCAATTATATAGGATCTCATATGTTGTCAATGTTGCAGACATATCTCACTTCCCTTACTGTTCGTCTTGAGGAGATGAGGATCAAAAGGCGTGACTCTGAGCAGTGGATGCATCGTCGTTGGCTTCCACAAGATCTCAGGGAACGAGTTAGGCGATATGAGCATTTCAAGTGGTTGGAAACGCGAGGAGTTGATGAAGAGAACTTGGTCCAAAGTCTTCCGAAAGATCTGAGGAGGGATATCAAACGACATCTTTGTTTAAATTTGGTGAGAAGGGTAAGTACATTCAGTTGCTTCTTGTTCTGTTTGCTCAGTTGCTTCTTGTTCTGTTTTTATCATCGTTTCAATACTTGTAAACTGGAAGTTGAGGTTCGAAGGATGTTCATACATAACCACTTTATTATTCTTCGATTCAGAAATTAGAGGAAAGCTATTCCTGCTTAAATTCTGATTGTTCTGAATGGAACATGCAATTTGTAGCTGTCATTGTTATTTCCTTTTTCGGTAATAATAACATTAAGAGCTGAACATCTTAATTATTAAATATCACTATTTTATGCAGGTTCCTCTGTTTGCCAATATGGATGAGCGATTGCTTGATGCCATATGTGAAAGATTGAAGCCAAGTTTATGCACAGAGGGCACATGCGTGGTCCGGGAAGGTGATCCAGTTGATGAAATGCTGTTGATCATTCGTGGCAGCTTAGAGAGTGTAACTACAGATGGTGGAAGGACTGGTTTCTACAACCGAGGTTTACTCAAAGAAGGAGATTTCTGCGGAGAGGAGCTTCTTACATGGGCATTGGACCCGAAATCTTCAACTAACTTGCCACTATCTACTAGGACAGTGAGGGCTTTAGCTGAAGTAGAGGCTTTTGCCTTAAAAGCCGAAGAGTTAAAATTTGTTGCCGGCCAATTTAGGCGCCTGCATAGTAGACAAGTGCAGCATACTTTCCGTTTCTATTCACAGCAATGGAGGACATGGGCTGCATGCTTTATCCAAGCTACGTGGCGCCGCCGAAGCACAAGGAAAAAAGCAGCTGAACAACATCTTAAAGAAGTAAGAGAGAGATCTGATTACAGGGAAGTTGGTAATGGGTCATTAGTTGATCAGCTAGGTGTTGATTTTGGTGATGCTCCATCAAGGCTACGTGCTACAGTCATGGCATCTCGCTTTGCTGCCAATGCTCTTCGAGGGCATAGGCGTCGTGCCTCCGTTCCTACTAGTCCCCCCAGGAGGTTTTTAAATCTGCAGAAGCCATCTGAGCCTGACTTCAATACAGATAATTGAAGACTGCATTTTTTCAGATGAAGCTAACTAATGTCGATGTAATATCACTTGTTCTGTCCGACTTCAAAGCTTTTCCCACACCATCATAGTTATGTTAATTCTGTATGCATTTATAAATGTGAATGATAAGAAAGAAGTGAGTAATCATTGAGAGTGAAAAAAGGGAGAAAAAAAAAACTTTTTCAAACAAAACAAGCACTTCACTGCACTGTTTCAAAATTTTTGATGTTGAACTTTTCAAGATTGATTGCTTATGTTGACGCAGAGAAATTCTATGCTAGTCAAAAGAATCAAAGAACAAGCAAGCTATGATACATATAAGCACCAAGATCAGTTGTAAAGCCGTACTTCAAAAACAACCGAGAAACACCGGAAAAAAAATATTACTTGCACAACACTTGAACAACATAAAATTACCTCTAAAAAATAATTTGTTATCTTTTCATTACATGATTTGTAGACATAATATAATTCTACAAGTCACCGATTGCTAACACGTACAATTTCTGCTCGTGCATAGGTGATGCAACCTAATATTGCAATGATATTAAAATCCCAAGTCACCATAATAACATATACTGAGATAGAAATTTGCTAATCACTATCATCATCCTCATTATCACTATTGTCAATACTCATACTCGCTACTAGAATAATCATAATCACTAATATCATGACCTTCATCGCTAAAATCATTCTCATCATCATTACTATGATCGTGCTCATCATCACTATCATCAGACTCCTCCAGCAAAGATGTCCAAAGGTCATCAATCTCCTTCAAAATATCTACATCCCCTAAAGATTAACTCTTTACCTCCATAATTTTCATTTTTTCCCCCTGCAGTTGCTATGGTGTGCTGGATCTTAAGTTTCTTAGTGCAAGGCTGCCAACATGAAAGAGGAAGGGGTTTGCAGCAAAAGAGTCGCTCCCTCATATATATCTGGCTCCTTATAGGAGAACCCAAACGAAGTAACTAACAGTTACTAGCATTTGTCATCAACGTAACACACTCCCACAAAAACATTATCTTAGGACCAATTGTCAATGGAACGTAAAGAGCATAAACTGATAATACCAAATGTAAAGAATATTACAGTGACAATCTTCTCTTACTACAAACAGATTCTACTAATAGAGTAACATTATACTATGGTCAAACTACTTCTATAACATGCTTTTTAGAATCTCTGGTTTCGATGACACAAAAAGGTAACCTCCTATTTTTTGTGTTGAAAAGGGGTTCAAGATGCAGATATAAACTATTTCATTTCTTCTCTATGCTTTCATGGAAAACAAAGAGAGTAGGTTAATAAGAAAAATAAAGCAATTACAAGAGTGGACTAACTTTCACAAATGGAAGAATCAACTGGATTAGTGTCGTTACTGCTAATCATAGTAATCATTCATAACTTTAACTATTCAGGGTACAGGATTTGCCATTTGAAAAAGACTCCTTTAGCAAGAAAAACATAAATATAGCAGGTAGAACGATTAGTCAATCAAACTATTTATTACAACTTCGCAATGGATAAATACTTCAACTCATAGAAATGCGAAATGCGAAATACAAAAGGAAATATAAAAGGAAATTAATTTTAGGAGTGAAAAACTTGAATGAGACGGCACATAAAAGGAAAGTAATGAATGACTTGGAGGTCAAGTCAACATTCAAATGTGGAATTTACAAATGTAGACAGCAATTCAAATTTTATTTCCATGGCAATTTATTAAGAGGGACCAGCCTAAACTGTCTTGCGAGCAATTTTGGTAATTCAGTTGTGTTGGTTAAACGTACCGTAATAGCATTCGTTTAATGTTAGCTTTTGAAGGCATTTTTGTAGAAACAAAAATACAAAATAGCTGTCCTATATATTATACATAAATTAATATTTTTGGATTCCTAGTTGGCCATGATCCGGAGAAGAAAATTTCATTTGAGCTTGTAGATGTTAATTAATTCAACGGGTAAGTTCTTTTTGAATGGTATAAGAGGGTTGAGATTTAAATACTCTTCTATGTTAAAGTTAAAATTAAGTAATTCAATTTAAATATTCATCAAGATAATAAGAAGAATTTTCACTATTTTTACACAGATGTTGATATGTATGGGATGAAAAATATAAAAAATTATTTCAAAATAAAAATCGTCTTAAACATTCATCAAGTGAATAAGAAGATTTTTTACTATTTTTACAACGACGTTGATACGTATGAGATGAAAAATATAAAAAATTACTCCAAAATAAAAATAGTTTATATATCACATTAGTATTAAGAATATCACCAAGGTAAAGAAATTATTTGAGAGGATTAGTAGCGTCCCATCCCCATCCAACCTAATGGCTGATAAGTGATACCAGCTGTTCGTCATCGGGGCTGTGTTGACCAGTTCATTAAATGGTGGTCCTGATCATCCATTTGTTTTTAGCTTTTGTTTTTCTTCATCTGTCTTTCTTTTTAGAAAGTTGGTCATCTATTTGTTCAATCATGCTTTTCGCGTCAACTGAAAAGAAAACTTGTTCCAGCAATGGCGTTCATATATACAATTGATACATAAGTTCTGAAATTTGATCCATAGCACCCCATCCATAAGTTCTGAAATTTGATGGTGTGCATATCTGTAACTCATTTCAAAGTTTACATGCTTGTCACTATACAATGGGGGCCAAACTGTGCAGTTCTCGTGGTACAATTACTCTAATAAGCTACAAATTTTAGATTAAAGAATTTGCTAGACTTAGACAAACCTCACAGGTGTCACTTTCCAAATTTAGAACTTCAGAGAAATGATAGAACTTTATAAGAAGTTCAATCAATTTCATGCACCACTCACGGTTGATATTATCAGTGCAGAATTTGAGTATAGTTTCGGACAAAGTCAGAGCATTTGAAGAGAAAGATACCATTTCACCCCTATTTTTTAAGATACTTACATTTGGAGTATCAATCTTGATTTCAACCAACATCCGACCAGCAATAACCAATTTCTTCAGAGAGCAGCTTGAAATCTTAGTACGACTTAATTCTTGATGTACAACGTTATTTTAGGATTTTATAATTTCTATTATTTTAAGATTTTCTATTTTAATTAGAGACAATTATGGTAAATGTCTTAATTTTTTATTTTGATTATAATTATGATTTAGTTTTTTTTTTAAGTTAACTTAAGAAGGTAGGTTTACAGTATTATAAATAAAGAGGTCTTATTATTTTAACTTCTTCAATTTCAATTATTCAATAAATCGCCCTATAATTCCCTATGAGATTATCTATCAAAATCTCTCTAATAAAGTCATTTGAATTATAGCGTTATCTAATCTCGTTTTATGCATTATTAAAATCTCATCGAGTCGTTTTGATTAGAATGTAAGTTGATCGCATTGGCTTAGTTTAGTACTAAAATAATATTTAGTGTTATTTACCCTATCAATTCTGCTTCCCCTACACTTGCTCCATCAGTTGATATAAGAGCAAATCTAGGCCAGTTGCATAGCTTTCAATGGCCACCATATCCGTCAACCACAACCACTGTCACTCAACAAACCAGCAACCACTGACACAAATTGTTGCGTTCAGCTGATTCACCTTATTCTGGTGTCCAAATCCCAACCATCACAACCAAATTCCTGTCGCTTGCAACCACCACAAAAGCACCCAAAACCTGTGGCTCCACCATTTATGGCCACTCACCACTGCCATTCAACTAGCCACACAACCACCAATGCCAGCCTCCATTGATCAAAACCTGACTAAACCCCAAGGACGATTGCGTCTATTGCTGCTGTGATAGCAACCCAAACCCGCAAGTCACCACCCTAAAGCCCACTGCCTACAACCTTCACATCCCTCATTGTCATTGCCATTATGATCCCTACCAACTGCCTAACAAAACCACGACCAACCGCTATCATTAACCATTACCAGAACCGCCACACATAAAACCCTCAAAACCAATAAGTTGCACTTCTTTGATCCGCTTCCACCACTGTGAATCCAACCAATCCGCTGCTATCATCGTGTTCCTCACCATTAACTCTATCAGATCCAACCATCACCTCACCAAATCTGAAAGTTCAACCTTATTTACTGCTTTTTCATTAGCACAATATTTATAATTGAAATATTCAAAAGGCATTATGTTTTAAACACTTGATGGAAATTGCAGTCCTTAATATTTTCTTTTATGGTTAGACAAGGTTGAGGAGGAATCTATGATTGGAGTGCCAAAGTATGATCGAGTACAATTTATAGCTGATTTTTTACTAAGAGAAAGTGCTTTAGAATGTGAACCATATTGCAAAGACGTAGATTACTTTTTGATGGTCTTTTTAAAATTACTTCACGGAGACGTATGAAGTGAATGTTAAGATTAAGATTCATTCCTCTTGGTTATTATTTGGTATGACAACTGAAGAGGATATAATTATACGATTTGTGATGAGACTCGGTTTACATATTTAAGAAAGGATGCCTACATACACTATTTATCCTTCACATCATGCAATTCATATAGCCATGCCAATTGAATAGCAAATTGAGTCACAACATTAAAGAAACTTTAATAAAGCGATTAAAAGACTTGACGAAGTCCAAGATTTAATCAAGCAATGACATGTCTCTAAAAAAACGGTGTAAAAATGTACCAATTAGTTCGCCTATTGTTGAAGAAGAAGACTCGCTTGAGATGCACACTTCACCTATTTTATCGAAGAAAACTCGCGTGAGACGTTAGAGGAAAAGGTTCAATTTATTATTGATTTAAGTTCCAATCTAATAACTTGTGTATGAATGTGCATGGTGTTTCCTTGGAGGACAAGATAAATGTTGAAGATGATGAGGTTATTGATCTATTTGAGATTTTTGAAAAAGACGTACGACCGACTCTTGATTTGAGCATTGAGCCTAATAATACAATTGAGGTTGTGCAACAAAATAAGTTGAATAAGCTGAAACGATTAAAATAGTTCTATTTATTCATATTGAAGATAAGAAGACTGTGCATGAAGAATATTTGATTGAAAAGGTGAAATTTATTGAGCTTCAATTAGGGAAGGGCAAGAGTTATCTGATTATTGTTCGTTCTTGAAAGTCTTCATCGCCTCAAACAACGTACAAGCGAATGAAGTTGATGAAGTGTGGATTCTTCAAAGTTTTGAGAAATATTGATAAGAAAGACAACAAGTTTGAATTACAAGATAATGTGGTCTTACCGTACAAGTTTCATCCTCTAGATTATATTTACACTCAATGACGAGTTTTTTTTAAGAGGTGGAGAATGATGTAAGACGTTATTTTAGTATTTTAGAATTTTATTATTTTAAGATTTTCTATTTTAATTAAAGTCAATTATGATATGTGTCTTAATCATTTATTTCTATTACAACTGTAATTTAGTTTTCCTTTTTAATTTAACTTAGGGAAATAGGTTTACTTTATTATAAATAAAGTATTATAACTTCATCTTCAATTTTAACTATCCAATTAAACCCCCCTTTTATAATTCTTTTTGGAATTATCTATTAAAATCTCTCTGGTAGAGTTGTTTTATTTCTATTACAACTGTAATTTAGTTTTCCTTTTTAATTTAACTTAGGGAAGTATGTTTACTTTATTATAAATAAAGTATTATAACTTCATCTTCAATTTTAACTATCCAATTAAGCCCCCCTTTTATAATTCTTTTTGGAATTATCTATTAAAATCTCTCTGGTAGAGTTGTCATCTAATCTTGTTTTATGCATTAGTAAAATCTCATTGAGTCGTTTTGATTAGAATGAGATCTAATCACGGTTCGATTATAGCGTAAGGTAATCGTGTTGGCTTACTCTAGTATTAGAACGATATCTATTGTTATCTATCTTATCAATTCCGTTTTCGCTACACTCGTTCCATCAATTCTGCATACTTATAAATTTCTATGTTCTCCACAAATGGAAGTTCAAAAATTTAGCTGCGAAGCCAATCATCTTTAATGGAAGCTAACTTTACTTATTTTAAGCTTCTAAGATTCTTACAGGGGGCTACACTGATCACACACGGTCCAACTAGTCCCTTGAAAATTACTGGACTAACACTTCCTTCATGATATACAATCGTTCAAGTCCATGATGACTATGTACCCTTGAATTTCTTAAGATTACAAACACTTAAAATCTCTATAGATTTAAATCCTTGACATTCAGCAACTAGATTCTCAATTAGACGATGATCTTCATAAACTTGAAACATGCACAATTTCCCCTTAGAAGTTAAATGCACATTACTTCCTCGTGACTCCAGTTTACAGGTTCACAAGTCCGACGCAATAATCAAATTTGCACAGAAAACTTTTTCAGGCAAAGGGTATTTTGGATTATAGCTACGAAATTCAAGTTTCACATTCTTTCCAATCCCATAGCAAAGGCATCGGGTTATGAATGATAAAAATTTCAATTTCATGTACAATCCGAAGTGCTAACTTTTCTGTACTCATCTTCTCCATGTGCCGGTTTAATAGAGTATCTCCTTTGCTATACTTGAATTCCACTCCATATCACTAAATTCTCATTGGGGATTGTATGCTAGGCTTGTTTTCATAATATATTAAATGTCTACATGGCCAAATTACATTTACTTTTTTATCCAATATAAGATTATAGATTAAGTGTACAAGGGTCCATATAGACTTTTCACACTAACTTTGTTGTATTTTGTACAAAAATTTAAAATTTTTTAAATACTGCAGCTATCGTTGTACCTGGGTCTTAATGTTGAGTATGGTCCATTTGAGGCAAACTTTACATGCATATTTAATGGTTGTTTATGTTCAAGTTTCACCTTCAACATTGTTTTTTATTGCATAGCAAATAATGCATTTGTATGCTTAATCGCAAGGCAACTTCGCTGTTGTATGTCTTGAGTGTCAAATTCCTTACAACTTAACATAGTTGTGTGGTGGAATTGTATAACTTTTTCCAACAGGGGCAGTTACAATACATGCATGCATCACATACATGCAAGGAATAAAAAAATTAAAAAAATATTGCCATTGCATGTATACCAAAAATAAAAATTCTTGGAGCTTGAATGATTAAAAAATTAAAAAAAATATAATAAGTAAAATAATAAAAATAATAATTTTTTTAATAATAAAAGACACATAACAATAAAAAAATATTTTTATAATAATAAAAAATGAATTTTAAGTTTAATGGTTACGATATCAAATTAATGGTAAGTATTTCATGTTTATTAGTCCATCAATCGCATGATTTTTATAGTTGCAAGTTAATGATCACAGGTTTCATGTTCATTGTCTAAAGTTTCAAGTTCTTTTGGTTTCAAGTATAATGGTTAAGATATTAAGTTAACGGTGAGTGTTTCATGTTTATTGGTTTATTCCTTGCATGATTTTCGTGGTTGCAAGTTAATGATCGTATGTTTGCAAGTTAATGATTCCAGATTTCACGTTTATTGAACTAAGTTTCAAGTTCCTATAGTTTCAAGTTTAATGGTCTCGGTATCATGTTAATGGTAGGTGTTTCAAGTTTATTTGTCCATTAATTGCATGATTTTTGCGATTGAAAGTTAATGATTCCGAGTTTCACGTTTATTGAACTAAGTTTCACGTTCCTATAGTTTCAAGTTTAATGATCCTGGTATCACGTTAATGGTGTGTGTTTCATGTTTATTGGTCTATAAATTGCATGATTTTCGTGGTTGCAAGTTAATGATCATAAGTTTCATGTTCATTGTCCAAAGTTTCAAGTTTCTATAATTTCAAGTTTAATAGTCCCTATATCATGTTAATGGTAAGTGTTTCAAGTTTATTGGTCCATTAATTGCATGATTTTTGTGGTTACAAGTTAATGATCGCATGGTTGCAAGTTAATGATTTCGGGTTTCATGTTTATTGAACGAAGTTTTAAGTTCCTATAGTTTCAAGTTTAATGGTCTCGGTATCACATTAATGGTGGATGTTTTAGGTTTATTGGTTTATTCTTTGCATAATTTTTGTGATTGCAAGTTAATGATCATATGGTTGCAAGTTAATGATTCTAAGTTTCACGTTTATTGAACTAAGTTTCACGTTCCTATAGTTTCAAGTTTAATGGTCCCGGTATCATGTTAATGGTGTGTGTTTCATGTTTATTGGTCTATAAATTGCATGATTTTCGTGGTTGCAAGTTAATGATCGCATAGTCGCAAGTTAATGATCACAAATTTCGCGTTTATTGACCTAGTTTCAAGTTCCTTCAGTTTCAAGTTTAGTGGTCTCAGTATCATGTTAATGGTAGGTGTTTCATGTTTATTGGTATATTAATTCCATGATTTTGGTGGATGCAAGTTAATGATCACAAGTTTCACATTCATTGACCTAAGTTTAAAGTTTCTATAGTTTCAAGTTTAATAGTTCCTATCATGTTAATGGTGAGTGTTTTAGGTTCATTGGTCTATCAATTGCATGAGTTTCATGGTTGCAAGTTAATGATTGCATGATTGCAAGTTAATGATTATGGGTTTCATGTTTATTGAACTAAGTTTCAAGGTTTTATAGTTTCAAGTTGAATGGTCTTGGTATCAAGTTAATGGTGGGTGTTTCAGGTTTATTGGTCCATCAATTGCATGATTTTTATGGTTGCAAGTTAATGATCACATGGTTACAAGTTAATGATCCTATGTTTCATGTTCATTGACATAAGTTTTAAGTTCTTTCAGTTTCAGGTTTAATGGTCCTGGTATCACGTTAATGATAAGTGTTTCATGTTTATTGGTCCATCAATTGCATGATTTTCGTGGTTGCATGTAAATGATCACATGGTTGCAAGTTAATGATCATAAGTTTCACGTTCATTGACCTAAGTTTTAAGTTCCTTTCATTTCAAGTTTAGTGGTCTCGGTATCACGTTAATGGTGGGTGTTTCATGTTTATTGGTTTATTAATTCCATGATTTCGGTGGATGCAAGTTAATGATCTCATGATTGGAAGTTAATGATCATAAGTTTCATGTTCATTGACCTAAGTTTCAAGTTCATTCGGTTTCAAGTTTAATGGTCTAGATATCTAGTTAATGGTGGGTGTTTCATGTTTATTGGTCTAGTATTGCATGATTTTCATGGTTACAAACAAATTCGTAACAAGTACACTGAATAAATGGCTAGCCGGTTTCGGTCCAGTGAGTCCTCTTACGAATTCAGCTAACTGTTTTCAAAATAAGCGGATAGCTGATTTCGGTCCTGAGAGTCCTCTTACGAATTCAGCTAACCGTTTCCAGAATAAAGGGCTAGCTAGTTTCGGTCCAGTGAGTCCCCTTACAAATTAAGCTATTCGTTTCCAAAATGAATGGCTAGCCAGTTTCGGTTAAGAGGGCTAGTCGGTTTTGGTCAAGAGAGTTTCTTTACGAATTTGGCTGATTGTTTCCAAGGAAGCGGCTAGCCGATTTTTTTCCAGAGAGTTCTCTTAGGAATCCAATATACCGTATGTTATCAAACGGCTAGCCGATTAGGTTCCAGAGAACAACTCAAAACAATCATCTAACCATTTTAAAAAACTGGATGACCTGTAGTTATTAGTGATATTGATCTAACTTATTTCATGTGACTACCAACCTAGGTACCAACCAAATGCAAGCATTTAATGATGACATTAAATACGTCCACAAACCGAACCCACGCACCACACTCTTTTAAAGATAATGAAGGGGACCGAGATAATTTTCTTATTCTTTGTTTGGTAGAATATTGATGTGAGATCGACAGCCACCATGGCAGCAACATCAGAAGTTGGAAGCATTTGTGCATAAAGGTTGGACCTTAATGACGATGAAACATCACAACAGGAAACCAGTGAAGCAAAAGATAGCCAATTTCATGATGATTGGCTAGAAAATGGTGTAACTATAAGTACGTTAGTAGCAGAGCAAATGGTTGCCGATAGTGATGAGTATCTTGAAAATATATCTGGTACGATATCATCTACATATGCAATGTACACTGTTCCCAAAAACAGTCAACCAACTTCAGTGGGTGTCGGATTATATTTTAATACTGTAAATGATGTGCATGTATAGTATAAAAATTATGCTAAGTCCATTGGATTCTCTGTCAGAAAAGATGAGCTCCATCGTGACAATAAAAGTGGTGAGGCAGCAAGCCGGAGATGAGTTTACTTAAGTGAAGGACATAGGTTAAAAAAATGGATAAAGAAAACAGATAGAGTAAGGGAACCGAGGGGCATAACTCGTAACGGTTGTCATGTTCAACTTTGAGTGAAGTACGACAAGTTGAAAGAGAAGTACATGGTTTTTAAATTAGTTGTTGACCATATTTATCAGTTAGTTCAATAATATGAGATACAATTTCTTCGTTTGCATAAAGGCATTACAACAAGTTGGGGTTAAAATGTGACAGTTCATGCATTATAAATCTGACCAAGCAGGAGGGTTCCATCATGTTGGATATATGGGTGAGAACATACAGAACAGAATAGACACAGGCCAACATGCCCAAATTATTGACATTGATACAGAAGCTGCCATTACATACTTATCTGCAAAAGATGATTATGATGTTGGAGTATACTTTGAGTATACACTGGATGAGGAAAACAGACTGCGTAACTTGTTGTAGACTGACACTGTTGCTCGGTACGACTATGAACAATTTAGAGATATTTTAGCTTTTGATGTAACATACAAGAAAAATGCTTACAACAAACTGTTGGTCACATTCATGGGTGTAAACCATTATAAAAGAACCATCATTTTTGGATTTGCAATACTCATTGATGAAACTGTTGAATTATATGTATTACTTTTACAGACTTTTTTATCGGCGATGAAATAAAAAAAACCTACGAGTGTGATAACTGACGGTGATAAAGCCATGTCTAAAGCTATTAAAACAGTCATGGGTGGATGTTCGTATCGACTGTGCTCTTGGCATCTTGAGAGAAATGCATAAGCAAATATGAAAAAAAAAGAGTTCGCATTAAAATTTCAACAGTTAATGCTCAATCCAATGTTCCTGGATGAGTTTGAACTGCTATGGTTTTTTGTAGTCTACGATCTGAGACTGGACTAAAATCCTTGGATTCACAAAATGTATGCAAAACGGGCTAAATAGGCAGAGGCTTATTTGAAAGGCATATTTTTTGCTAAGATGCAGACCACACCAAGGTGCAAGAGCTTGAATTCATACTTACGTCGGTTTATTTAGCAAAAGCTTAATTATATGATTTTATTAGACAAATTTTTCTTGCAGTGTATTGCATAAGGTACAAAGAAATTTAAGATGAGTTTGACACAAACTACACAACCCCTATTCTTACCACACATTTGCATAGTATTGGAAAACATGCATCCGAAATATATACAAAGAATGTATTTCAGTGGGTTCAGACAGAGATTTATGGTGAAGCCACACTTATTATGCTTGACTGTGCAAAGACAAGTGATTCCCATATGTATACCTCAACAAAATTTCAACACCCAGAACAAAGCTGGATAGTGGTGTTTTATAACAAAGTAGTTGATATTAGTTATTCATGCAAGATGATGAAATCCGCAAGTATTCTGTGTAGGCATATATTTCACGTCATGAAGTTAAAGCAACTAGTTTGTATACCAGCAACTTTGATTCTTGGTCAATGGACCAAATCAGCGAAAGTGGATAACGTGATGAAAATGATAGCTGCAGCCTCACATATCGATAAGGAAGCCTACAAAACTGCGATGTTTGCCTTACTGTTAGCATCGTGTAACAATCTTTGTCGAATAGCTGCAATGAATGAAGAAAGTTATATGATAGCATTGGAGGAGATTCAACGACTAACACTTCGCTTTAAACAAATGCTTGCCAAACATCAATCATAAAGTAAGCCAAGGAATGCGAACTTCAAACATGTTTGAAATTGAAAGACCTTGTTATGGTAACCAGTAAAGAATGTGCTAAAAACATTAAATGTGATGGGCCAAATAATCATAAATGAAGTAAATCTTTTCAATTTGGCCATACAAAATGGATTTGCCAATTATATCCGTAAACGTTTGTACAACATAATCATGGTGACTGCATGGTTGGCACTAGAGATTGTGTATCCAATGACATATAAGCAAGGCTTTTCGGATCCAATGTGTTCACACCAACTCAGTCGATACCATTAGTCGCACTAGGTTTCCCAAGCTTTACCTTCGAGACAGCTTGTCCCTGTATACATGACATTTCAGAAGGAACTGATGGCCATTACGTGGATAGTAGTGCCCTTGGTATAACCACTAAAACTTATGCTAGCACATACTATAATTGGTAGCCTTATAATAACCTATAAGTGATTTGCTTCTTATTTTAATTTGCTTGACTAACTTCCCCTTATTGTTTAGCTAACTTCGAGTTATATTGTGCATAGTTAAAGATGATACATTGCATTGGAAAATGTGAGATGAGCTATGCTGTCGAACCTTTTCCACTTAGACCCGTAGTGGGAGAATAAGCTTCTTCGGAATTAGTGATTTAGCATTTTCACATATGAAATGAACGATGGCAATTATATATGCTTGATGATAATAAAAAAATGACACAAGTTATCTTACTTCGAATATAAATTAATTAATGTTGTGCCTAAAGATACATGTTTTTCCCTTGTTTCTAAAAGGTTTTTGACACGAACCCATGACAGAAAAAATAATGAGAACCAACATAAATTATCGAGTGGTCATGGTTTCAAGTGGCAAAACACGCAATGTCGGCTTTCTAACATCGTTAATGTCTTTTCAGCTATCCTACAGTACAAACAACAATAAAAACTCGTTGACAAAAGAAATGCAAAGCAGTGCATGGCTATAAAAATAATGTACATTGAACTTCTGTAAACTCCAGTTGGACACAAAATATAGAATATAAACAATTATGTTAGACAAGTTTTCATTTTGGAGTCACTTGTATCTGAAATATTTGTCACTCTTTTCACGTTGAACGACCTTTTCTAGAACTGTTCTTATGGCCTTTTCTAGTGGACACGTTATGGCTTTTGATAGTTGATACCAACTTCGCATAATGTACATAATTAGCAGTATTAGTGTACTTGTATTAGACAACGTCAACAATTGCTCGTGTTGTTCGTTAAACGAAGAGTTCATCAGCTATAACACAAGCTGAACCCAAACATTCTGTGAGTCATGCTACTGAAACAACCATACAATGTCAGCATGTCAACGGTCTAACAACATTAGTAACATCAATGAAGTTATCATCACATGAGAGTTAGAAACCATACCATATACGATTTGTTTGTAATAATTGTAGAAGTATGAATAAATTTGATAACATAAACTTCACAATCAAAACCATTATGTTGCCCAGGAACTCTCACACCATGTGTGACTATAAATGATAAGAAACTCCAAGCTGCTTGATATGTAGCATCCACGACGCCACGAAGTATAGCATTTAACGAGTGTAAGTAGTTTGAAGAGAAAGTAACTTCGTACTTTAACAACATAAAGCACACAAAAGTCAAAATGCCTTTAAGCAAAAGATGATCATACTTACAATGGTATTAGCTTGGATTTCATAATCTCGTGTCCTTTGCGCATCTGGTAGTGGTCCCAAATCTTAGCCTATTTTTCTCGTATTTTGACCAACAGTAGAAACCAATGGTAGCCACCATCATAGATGGGAACAAAGATCTATTCAATAACATTCATTAGTTATACCATACAGTATGAATTAATAACATAATAATTCAAACACATATGCACACACTACCTGTTGGCAATTGTGCAAGTCATACATATAACATTTACGGTATTGGGAAGCAACCTTGGAACCATCTAAGTGCGCATTAGCCATTGTAGCAAATTGCTGCATATTTATAATATGAAATTCATATCAAATACTAGTTAAATTTCTGAAGTTACTTATAAGTAAAATGATGTGAAATAAAAAAATAAAGAACAAGAAAACATTAACTGCATATTTAGTTGGTAGGAACTAACTGATTGGTTGTCTGTGGCTTTTACAGAACTCGCGTCATGTCAGGTAATCACTCATCATGCAAATAATCCATTTATAAGAGTAATTATAAATCATTTAATAACCTAAAATTTCATCAATAAAGTAAAATTAAGAACAAACCTCCTCGTAAAGTGATGCATCAGGCAAAAGTGATAACAAGCCTCGGCGAGTGATATCCTTATGACTTGATTGTACAATTATCTCACTATAAATAAAGCACATGATATATTAAAACACTCAAATAACTATAACATATTTAGAAACAAGTTGATGTGGGAGTATAAGGGCATTGATACTCTAGGCTAGCACTTTTGTCAAATCCGTACTAGAGCATCTTTAATTAATTGAGGGTCATCGGCTCATTCACAAAAAAAGGTTTTGCTCGGTATTTTAGCTTTGGACTGTATGAGACTTGATGGTACTGGGACAGTTGGTACTGCTCTGGCTTTCGATTTTTGCATGGTCGAGAAGGAACTAAAGACAGCGGATTAAAATATTTCGGCCTATTGAAAACTTTTCACTTGTTGAGCTGCATATTTATTAAAGACAAAGAAATAAGAAATATAACATTAGGCCTAAATCATTTTCAACTATCTGAATCAGTTTCGACAACGGTTAACAAATCATTAGTGTATGTATACCTCATCTTGAAGTTTCGGTACCAATTTAGGCTTTATCACGTCTTCCAATACTCATGCTAGCTTTTGTTTTAAGATAGCCTTTTCATCAGTGGACGTACTCAGATACACGGGTTTTCGGTCTTGGACTTCGATAGGCTTACGGCTTTCACGTACTAGAGAAAAAAGTGTAACAACCACAGGGATAGGCTGGTGCATCTTCATCTTCGGAGAGGAAAAGATTGAACCATCAATTGCCTCCGCACTATTATAGGTAAGTCGTGATTGACTATCATCGGCAACTTTCTCTCATTCCTTACAAAAATATGCTCGTTCCAACTTTTTTACCTTTTCAGTAAAACAAACCAATTTCAAAGCCATGTTTTGCAGTAAATCATTATTTCTTCTCATATGGTCGTCCATTCTATTCATTGCTACCAATACGGCCTGGAAGGAATGCTGTCTTGTTGTATTACACTATCAATTTGTCCCCCACTTTGATCAACTGACGTGCCACAACTAATTTCTCGCATCGGAACCTGCATAAACCATAAAAATCATAAATAATCTATTTCATTTACTAATATAACTATAAAATAACATATAATATATTCAAGAAAACAAACCGCATTGCTCTCAAAATCAACAAACTTTTGTCACCACTTGAGAAATTTTTTTATTTCACTATCAGTTCATGTACTAAGAGGACATCCATTCCTAGCATTATAAGAAAGTTGGAACTTTGTTGATGACATGTAAAATATCTGCTAAGCCAGAACAACATTGGTTACTACGAAAATAATGATCGATAGTACCATAATCATTTAACCAACAACAATACAAATATAATAAACAACCTATACCAATAAAAATATCACGCATATGCTCATGGACGAAACTTTATTTTCTTTGATCTTTGAAACTCCTTCCCACAAGAAGTTGAAAGACCAAGTAGCCCAATCTTTGCCATGAATGTTACTTACATCTTTTAAAGCATGAAGGTATAATGGGTTTATGTATGTCGCTGGAGTGGGACACAAAATAATTCTAATTGCAAAAAGACTAAACATAATACAGAAGTATAATGGGTTGATGTATGTCGCTGGAGTGGGACACAAAATAGTTCCAATTGCAAAAAGACTAAACATAATACAGAAATCCTTATCTGCAGAAGTGTTTGTCTTTAATTTTTCAGCTACGACACTTATTGGGATGCCTTTCTTTACCGTGCAGTACTTCACCCGTAACTCCGTTATCTCGTTATCTTCTCCACCAAGCACAATTGGCGTTCCTTTGTCTCGAACACCCATCACGCTTGCAAAAGTTTCTAGGATTAGCTTATATTCTCTTCCATGCAGTGTTATGGACCGTTGATCCACATTACATTGTTTGACTACCAATTTGCATAAATCTTGCCTAAGTCGCCCACATCTTATACCCACCAAGCTTCCAAATCCAATTTCTCTCACAACATTTTATTGCTCAACAGATAGAGAAGATACAATGTTTGAGAATCGCAAAATGCGACATTGAGATAAGGGATTACCTTTATCAGCATTGTTCTTCGCTGTTGGAATTGATTCGTGTAACAATCCATTAGCCCCTCTCATGGTAACTTCTGCATTTTCATTATATCTGTTGACAAATTTGATTTTTTCCTTTGAGCTAAGTTTCAACCATTTATCACATATATGACTCTTAACCTACACCCACAAAAAATATTCATTGATCAGTCATCAATGAAACTATCATTAACTATGATGTAATACAGAAAAGTTGTCTACGAACCGTTTCATCTACCTTTACACCTTCTTCTTTCAACTTTTGGGATTCTATTTTGTTGTGGATAAAACTAATATCAATTCCTTATTTGCCA
The DNA here is from genome assembly GCA_030449905.1 of Luvunga scandens. Lineage (NCBI taxonomy): Eukaryota > Viridiplantae > Streptophyta > Magnoliopsida > Sapindales > Rutaceae > Luvunga > Luvunga scandens. Next base: position 1,179,821 of record JASUUG010000286.1, read on the forward strand.
ACTAAAATTTTTGCTTTATTGCACTCAAATCATTACAAACTGTAAATAACAAAACTATCAAAAATGAATTACTAAGTTACCAATAGTATGTGTATGAATGCTTGCTTGACCTCGAAGGTTCAAGCTTCTCAGACTGAATATCAATGTCACATGCGACATTGACCTTCCGCTTAACCATTGTACCCAATACGCACTAATAATGTCGTGTAACTTTCTTTGTGAATTCTAAATGCATATAAATTATTAGATAACCTAACATTATGCACTAATATGCTTACACAGTAAAAGCTAAAATTTATAATATTATATTCATAGAAAAAAAAATATCGTGTATGCCCAACCATAACAGCAAACCTAGTTTCCAAGTTTGGGAAACTTCATTCAGAAATGCAATGTCAATATAGATAAATGAACTAAGACAAGCATGAACATAAGTAACGAATTAGAATGAGGAAATTTTTTTTTGTATTTATTTGTTACGAACTTCGATTATCAACATAGACAATACTATATTTACACATTCCATGAAAATAAGACAAGTTCAAATGATAGTTTCATAAGTATGCCAACATATTAAACTAATACATTTCATTCAAATCACCCAAATTCATATAAAGCCCAGCTGGATTCATATGCTCATGCTTCACGTTTAATAAACCAAACTTCAACACAACAGATTCATTCTTCAATTAATCTCTCTACATGGATAAAAGAATGAACTCTTTCCTAATAAACTTAAGCTTTTCAAACTAATAATGTTTCCTAATGTATCAAAATCATATGGATCTACAACAAGAATTCAATTAGCAAAAACAAAACAAATTAGCAAATGAAGCAATAACATTCATCGTCGCTTGCGCTAAAGCTATAAATAAACAAAATATTAACATGAACAAACGGTAGCTTCATAAATAATAACCACAAACTTGAAATAAAATTAATCATGATACAGGAAATTAAAAAAATAACAATAACATTGACAGGTGATTCAAGCTTATTGATACACTAAATCAACAATTATAATCATAGAAACCAAAACCCACAATTCCCATGTCAATACCTTTTGTGGACTGTGCAAACAACCTTAGGAGAGCTGATAATGGGTTGAGAGCAGCTAGGAATGGCCTCAAATCGTTGTCGCTAGTCCATCTCAGCCGCCGCCTTCACCCGAGCAAATGCTGTTGTTGATTGCCTTAGTGAGGCTTGCCGTGAAGAGGGGACCATGAGGTGAGGGAGAGAGTGAAGAGGGAGGAGCAAAATATTTTTTCCAACCGTGTGTACTGGAAGGAGGGAAAATGAGTATTTTTTCTTGTAAAGAGGGAGGGAAAGGAAAGGTTGAATGGGTGTTTGTAACCAGTTCTATAAGTTCCAGGTTTTTTGAATTATTTTTTGTTAAATTTATCTTAACCATTGGATTCATTACATTGAATCCAACGACCATTCTTTCTACATGTATGTGATACATGCAGGTATTGTAGCAGTGGCATTTCTAGCAAGGACAGGATTTTAGAATTGTTTCCGAATATGATCAATTTTGATAAAGCTTAATCCTGAAGTAAGTAATTAAGCTAATCAAACCGTTGACTATTATTTATTAATGAGAATATTTCAAAATGATTTAGACAAAAATAGAATTAGTTTAAAAAAGAAAAAAAATTATCATTAAAAACTCCATCCCAGCAAAATTTGTATATAATAAAAAAAAAATTGGGACCAGCAAAAATGCATATTAAAAAAGAATTAGAAAGTAGAAATCTCATATCAAAATTAAAGTAGAAAGTGAAATTTTCCATTTTGTTCCTAATAGGCTAATATAAAAATCACACTCTACAATTACCATTTTATTTTAACGGCTTCTCTACACGAAAAAAATAACAAATAAGTTATAAAATAAAATATTGACCACTCCTATACTTATTTACCAAATTTATTTTAATTTTTAATAAAAGTCTAATAGTAACATAAATGTGTCATTGATTTTTCTAATATTTGTAGTATTTAAAATTAAAAGAGTAATGTTAGGAATTCTAATTATTATCTCAATCTTTAAGTCTAAAATGATGTGACATCTTAAAAACAACTACCATATCAATCAAATACAATAATATAAAAAATAAGGATAAAAACTCGTTTATTTTTTATGTTTTAAGTTTAGTGCCCATTTAGTTTATGTAATTTTAAAAATACGTTAAAATATTCATGTTGTTAAATTGTTGACATCCTTACCATTATTTTTTGTTCGTTTTAGCTTGCTTTTACCATCACAATAATGCTTATTTTTTTAGACATTAACAAAAAGAAAAAATTAAATTACTAATTTAATCCCAAAAATAAAAAGAATGTACATTAATTTTTGTGGGACACTCTACTGAAGAGTTAATATATTAATTTTTTTATTAATGTCTAAAAGTAATTGGTAATTTAATTTTTTTTATTAATATAAAAAAAAATTAAATTACCAATTTTAAGAGGATAATATTATAAAAATAAGTAAAAAAGAACAAAAAGCAACGGTAGGGGTATTAACGAGTTAATAAAGAGATGTTTTGAAGTATTTTTAAAATATAAAGACTAAATAGATACTAACCCCAAAATACTTGAATAAACGAGCTTTATCCCAAAAAATAAATATAAATAAAAAATGACTTGTTTTCCTTTTGTAGAACAATGAGAGAAAAATAGCCCAACACACACACACAAAAAAAAACATATTACACATTTATGTTTTTAGAAAATGAAAAAAGGATAATTTATAGATACCTCCCCTGAGGTTTGGCCTCATTACTCTTAGAGAGAAATTTTAAATATATTAACATATAACACCCCTAAACATGCATAATTGTTAGGGTGCCATTCAGTAATTAAGGACAGTAACGCAATTAATCAATTAAAAAAAAGAAAAAAATTTAGTAAAAACCTAATCTTTTCATTTCATCAACAATCGCAACCATCATCACCCTCTCCAAAGCACCATCGTTATCCTCAAATACCTAACCACCAGAATCACTACTAATCATAACCCCTAGAGGCCACTACAAAAGCATAAACCCCAGCCGCCGTCATTGTAGTTAGCTTTCAAAACCCTTGACGTTGTTGCTACCCAACACTCAAGAATCATAACACCACTGCTGCCCACCACCAAACCCCAAGGCACAAGTGTTCCTTTCCTCCTAACTTGCCAGCACTCTGCCTACGCCAAGCCACAATAACAGCCGCATCTACCACACCAATCGCCACCATGATAGAAGTTGAATAAATGAGTACCAGCCAACCAACTTCCTTTTTTGTTGTTTAATTTTTCTATTGTTTTCTTTTTTTCTTTTTCTTTTCGTGTTTATTTTGTTGTTATTGCTGATTCTGGTGTTAGAGTTAGTGTTGTTGATGTTGGTGCTAGTTTCTTCGCCAATTATCAAATTCACAACTCAAAACTTTAGCTTGATTCACCCGATGGAGCTTAATAAGGTGTTGATTTAGATTCAAGCTCATTTTGTGAAATTAAAGGGTGCGTATTTTGGGGAATTGCGTTCACAAGAGTTTGATTTGGTGTCAAATTATTTGGATTTGAAGAGAAATGTGTCCAATTTGGATTCAAACGGGTTAGCTTTGAAGGGAAGTATATTTGGATTTGAATGGTTGAATTGAGGATTAGATGAGGATGATGGCAGACAAAAATGAATATTTGAGGTAATTTTAATAGGTTGCTAAGGATATTGAGGGAATAATTTTTTTTAAAGCAGTTTCTGATTATTTTTGAATAATAAAAAAATAAGTTGTTTTACTTTAGTTTAATGTCCTAGAAAATTAAGAAAAGCAAAAGAAAGTAATAAAAAGAATGTTTCATGATATTTGTTAATTTGCATTTTGTTATTAAAAAATTTCCTTATTTTGGGTGGTTTGAACTATTTCTTTTTTTTTTTTTTTTAATTTGTCAAATGTTATATCTAGTGCATGGAGATTTTGGTGCTTTCAAAGTCAGTTAACAGTCAAGCTTAATAGTCATACTCATTCAGGGGTGCTACATGTCAATATATTCATAGTTTCTCTCCAAGTGTAGTAAGGCCAAATTCCAGGGGAGGTATCCAAAAGCTATGCCAAACACTACCTCAGCAACTAACAAGAAAAACTTTTGCTTTATATAAAAACATCACAATAATTACACCATGCATTGCATACACATTGTTAACATGAAAATTGATGGTGAATTTTAATTGAATTTGTATTACTATTGCTTTTATATGTGTTAAGATGTTAAAGAAAACTATTATAAATATTATTTTCATCTTTGGGATGCTAGAGAAAACAAAATTTTTTTCAGAATTGAATTGCCCAAATCAATAATTATTTGAAAAAGAAACTATTTGAGATGATCTTATGACAGTGGAATGAGCTAATTTTATTTTACCATGAATGTTTGCACAATATTTACATGCATCAATATCCTTTTAAAAGTATCCCACTCCCCTTATTCCTTCAGTAATTTCTTTTGCTGCAAAGCACACTTTTACCTCATTAAAAAGGAAATTGTACTACTAAAGAACATGATTGAACTTTAGTTAATAGAAGGATGATTGAGATTTGCAATGAGTTTAATATAATAAACAGTAATTATATTACATTCAAATAATGTATAAAGTCCGAATTTGATCTTCTGAACAATGCTTAATAATCCATATGTTAACCAACTCCGAAAATCTTTCTTGTCCTAAATCCATTCGTTTTGCAACCCATCGTAAGGCAGAAGCACCCTCAGCAAAGAGTAATAAAATTGGCAAAACAAGTAAAAGAGAGAGGTGGAGGGAAAAATTAAGTCACTGAGCATATGCCACAGCAAAAGCATTCTTCATACGCAACATGCTAGACAAATATTTGAATATGGTGGTGTTGACACCAGCGAGGACTTTGTCCTTTTAGAAAGGCTTGATCAGTATTCCTGTAATCACTTAATTACGCCATGCAGAAGATGACTCTAGTTCGACATCTTCTTCCCACCAAGTGGCATTCTACACATTTTATAGCATGGTTAATATGCAATATTGCGCAAAACATTTAACTACGAAGATGTTTTTTATCATTTAATTTGTGTAACATATTGTGTTAGATCTTTAATAAAACATTGAGTTTATATGTAAATAATTATGTATGGCAGACTATTATATAAAGTTAAGTTAAATTAAAAATAATTTATTAAGATTTTTGGTAATTTAGACTTGATTGTATTTAATAGAGTATGCTTTTAATATGTAGAGACTTAAAAGTAATTTCTATTTTTATAATACCAAAAGATAATAAGAAAGTTATTTATATAAGTGTTTATGTTCCCATATCACATATGACGTTCTATTTTTTTTTTACATCTCATCATTAGACAACGCAAAGAAAAAATCAAAGGATTCTCTAGGAAAATATATTGATCTGAAAGATAAACCACATAGCTCCAAAAAGGAATTGTCATTATGGATTCAGATATGCTTTCTTATATTCGATTATTGATTTTTTATGGTACATCATGAATGTTTTTAAAATTTAAGAGACAGTTTTCACCAAATGTTATTATCTAATAAATGGTATCAAAGTCTAGTGGTTGTCTTCTTGAATTAAGAAAGATATATTTGAAAATTCAGCTTCTTGTTGCCGCCGATGTTGAGGTTTCAAGCTAGGCAAGGTGCGATCGTTGGGCCGTGCCAGCAAGCAAGCCGCAACCATTAGGGCATGGCATTGCATATTGAGTAAAATTGGAGGCCATTAGAAAGAAAAAAAAATTCAGACCAAGGCACAATTGTTGGCTGCACCAGCAAGCAAACCACGACAAATTGGGTAGCAGCAGCAAAGCATCAAGAGAAGCTAAAAAGAAGGGTTTGAAGAAAGGTATGGGGTTGGCTTAGGATTCAAGTTGGGCTGACCCGATCTGGTCCAGTCTTGATTCAATCAATAGTTGACATTGACTGTTGACCATTGACTTTGACCAAAAAAATTAATTAAGCATCTGGCATCTTGAGATTGAGTTTATCTTTATTTGGATTTACATGTCTTGAGACTCATATGAACTTGTTTTGTTTGTTTGTTTTTCTTTGTTCAGCTATGACTCTTGCTAATATTACTACCAATACCAATTCTATTCTTATACTGAATGGCTCTAACTTTAAGACATGATAAAAAAACCTCTTAATAATTCTTGCAATTATGGATCTCAACCTTGCATTACCATTTGATTGTTTCCTCACCTCTAATGACAAAAACGATATAGAAATATGGGAGAAATAAAATTGCATGTGTATTATGATCACGAAGAAAGCCATTTCGAAAACATTTAGAGGCTCAATATCTAAAAAGATAAATGGTTCAAAAAAAAAATTTCCATATATTTTTTGTCAAAATCAACGGTCAACGGTCAATAGTCAACAGTTGACTAGGCTAGGACTACACTGGGTTAGGTCAACCCAACCTGAATATAAGCCAGTCTTATACCATTCTTTAAACTCGTTTTTTTCCCTCTATCCATGCTCAATGCTTTTACTCAGGTTGCGCCCAACGACCACGCCTGGCCTAGCCTAGCCAAAACCTTAGTGCCGATAGCTGCCATTGCTGTTAGCCACAAAGCTTAAGAAACCGAATTTCCAAACATTTTTTTTTTAATTCTAGAAGACAACCACTAATTATTCAATTCTCAATGATTCAACATGATGAGTCTCTAATACCACTTGTTAAAAAGTAACTTTTGGTGAAAAGCACATCTAGAATCCCATGAATATTCATATTGTGCTATCAAGAAGCAATAATGGAATATGAGCGAGCGGACCTGAATCTATAATGATCAATTGCTTTCTAGAGCTAGTTTGCCTTTCAGATCAATATGTTTTCCTACAAAATCTTTTAGTTCTCTCTCTGTACTCTTTCTGATGGTGAGATGTCAGCAAAGAATAGAATGTGAAGTGTAATGTCAAGACCTTAATAAAGCCATCCATAAGGCCATAGTGCAAAAGTAGGAGAAAGGAAGTCACAGAATCAAACCACTGATAGCCTTAAGTAGAATATATAAGATGAAACTCAAGTATGGAGATTAAACCTTATAGCCTCTTCGGAGAAACTCCAAAGAACTTCCTTCTTCTTCTTGTAGTCCTAGGACTCTCAGCATTTCTTCTTTGGTCTATGGCACAGACAATAATTACTTTTGAAGCATAGATAAAATTTGTCAAAATTGAGTTTGGTGAATAGATGCATACTTCACTCAGTGTAAAGCGAGTTTCACTCTCTGCTATGCACGCATAAGAACTATCTGCTTGTTTAAGCATCACCTGCCAAGGCCCTGCACAAACTTTACTAATTTAAGGGAGCTTGAAGGAATGAAGTAATAGTTTTTATACTTCAAATGTCAGGCACATAAAAAATATTGAGGAAACAGAGGATGTATTTTTAAAGGGGGAAGTGCCAAAACAATACGTAGACAAATGCTAGAAGTTGAAAATAATATGGAACTTTTCTATGAGGAGGACAATCACCGAAGCGAGGGAAATCTTTTGAAATCCATGCCAAAAAAAAAATATGAAACAAATATTTCTGAAGTATCCATACAAGTATGCATTTTGAATTTTCACATGCCTTGAGATTAGAAAAAATTCTCTGATGAGGCCATGATAAATAACACGGCAGTCAGGCACACAGAGAGACCTTCCACAGTAAGTATCTAACAATGACTAACGCGAAATATCTGCAGAAATGCTTACAGAACTTCTATGAAAATGATGGGGAAACCCAAGTATACTCCTAACAGAATGAAAATGTAGGGAGAGCCTCTCTATTCACAGCTTTAGCCATCAAAAACAATGAAATTTTGAAATCAAGTCTAGTGACTACTTGAATGTAAATCTCCTAAAATGTAAGCTAACTCAGAATTTTCACATGCCTTGAGATTAGAAAAAATTCTCTGATGAGGCCATGATAAATAACACGGCAGTCAGGCACACAGAGAGACCTTCCACAGTAAGTATCTAACAATGACTAACGCGAAATATCTGCAGAAATGCTTACAGAACTTCTATGAAAATGATGGGGAAACCCAATTATACTCCTAACAGAATGAAAATGTAGGGAGAGCCTCTCTATTCACAGCTTTAGCCATCAAAAACAATGAAATTTTGAAATCAAGTCTAGTGACTACTTGAATGTAAATCTCCTAAAATGTAAGCTAACTCAGAATTGAATTTGCAAAAATAAAATCATGAAAAATTATATGATAAAAAAGAAATCAATTTAACTGTCTTAAAAAGATTCTATTTCATACCAGGGTACTGGCGAAATAATGCTCCACTGTAATTTATGATAAAAGGAGCCACTGGTACAGTCTTACATTGTAAATCATAAGTGGTTACTCAGAAACTGGAGTTAGAAAACAATCATCAAAAATGAAATATAATAATGACAATGATAACAATAACAAAGAGTTGCAAAAGAAGAAATACCTTTGAGTACTCTCTAATGCGGATATAAAACACTGGGGTAAACTGAGAAAGAAACCGGTAATGCAAATCTTTGGATGGAAATCCCAGAATGCCCAGGTCAGCACTGCAAAAGCAAATATTTTTTATCTTTTTATTTTGGTATTGAATATTTAATTTAATGATAAGGGAATCAAATATCAGTCAATGTAAGGCAAAGGTAAGATTATACCGTAATGTGTCCAGTTCAAGATTAAAGAGCAGCGCTGGGGTTGACGTAGCAAATTTTTCCTGTAAATCCCATCAAAAGAATTACAGTGGGGAAAATTTTCTTTGGCTTGAGGATTTTCTCAAAGTAAGTCAATAAAGGTGTTCAAAATTGATGGCACTCTCGCCATCACATTAAATGTCTAAGCACCGAAAATAAGGCCTCAATAACATTCAGTAGTGCACATTACGGTAATAGTCCATAAGGTACATTGAATTTTTATCACATCAGATTTTAAGAGAACTTTTCCATCTACCACTGGATTCTAATTTTTAAAGATTATAACTGAGACAGGTTTAAGAGCAAGCATCTTACTGTCTTAAGAAATTTTCCACACACAAGGCTATAGGCTTCTTCAAGTAAAACCTAGAGGCCAGTATTGATTTAAGGAACTTCCCAGAAAATAGTAAACATTGTAATTCACTTTAAATTACTTTCGATTACCAGTATGCCTTCTGGATTCTGAAATAGTTCATAGCCCTACAGACCTACTTAAATATCATCAGTTCTTTATATAACTCTCCCTTGCACAATGTAAAATTAAAAAATAGCAAATGTTATGATTCTCAGGAAAGCCATAACAAAAAAGGAGGATTTAGCTATGTGACATCATTACTGTCCAACTGTCAAGCGGTAAGATAAAATTTCCAGTGCATAATTTTAACAGGTCTACAGTATGTGAACTCAGAGTTTAAAACCAAGATAAAATTTGGATATTAAGATCATTAGCTAGGTGAGTGAATTTCTTAAAAAGCAAAGACACCATACCACATACTTCTCTACGACAGAAAGTTCGCGTGTGCTGCAATTAATAAACACATAAAGTGTGGGCGGCTTGTCAGACTGCCAACGACCTGCATTTTTTTTTTTGGGTAGTTTGATTAAGGATTTTGAGCTCAGAAATAAATTATTAACTTACATTGAAACATAAGATTCCTGCAAAATTTTCAATAGATTTTTTCCTATATTAACATGCTTAAGGTGCTTATAGCAAAATTTACTACATCAAAATTGTAATTCCCACTTTCTTATTCAAGTAGAAGAAAATGAATTGAATTCAATAATTCTTTTGATTCAAATAAAAAGAATTATAGTAGTTAAATCACACTTATTCCTTGCACTTTGAAAGTTTAAAAATATTGGCTAACATTACATCAGTCACTGTAACCCATACAATGGTAAATAACAGGCACTATTCACAAGCATTTGTAAGACCAACCTTCCTCTTGATCATCAAAATCAAAATCCAGGGTGTTCTTAATTGAGCTGAAAAAACTTCTGACAGCACCAGTGGGGACGTCATCCAGGGAACCTATGGTTATACCATCAATCTGAAAGAAATGAATCAAAGACTGAAATCCAACTAGGAATACAAGATCTCCTATGCTCAAGGTTTCCATGTTAGTAAGAGTTTTGATGCCACGTCATAGTGATGTAAGGTCCAAATGAAACCAATGCTGTATGCTCTACCTAAGAAAATTAGATTTAGCAATTAACATGTTAAAAAATTATAAATGGCATCAATGGAAGATGTTGTTTGGAAATATTAATGATTTTGGCGCAGGGAAAGCTGTTTTGTTCGTCTTTTGAACATTGGCTTCACTTTTACCCAGCTCTACCTGAACAAACTGAAAATCCACACATAGGCTGAAGAGAAACCATACAAAGTGCTTCTTGGAATGTGAAATCCCAAAACTTAACAAAGAAAAAGCAGAAAACCAAAAGGAACCTAGCACAATGCTAAAGTGCATCAAAACAAAATGTAACCTGGTCAGAACTTGTATACTTACAGAATCAAGAGCTGTTTTGAAAAGCCGAGAGGCCCTGCCCTTTTCTGGCTTATCAGGAAACACCTGAGATTGGACAAACCCTGTTAAATCATATATTCAATCCGAGTATCAAAAGTTCATATGAAAGGAACTTTCTTCTTACGATGCAAGCTCTGGTTTCCATTCTTTCTTGGAGCTTTCTGACAACAGCCAATGCAAGTTGAATGTTGGCATCTATGAACTCATCTGAAGACCCCTTCGCATAAATAAGATTTCAAGAAAGGCTTGTACATGTTCTATTTCTTTTCTTTGTAAAAATCATGTGATAACTAATATTTTCGCGGACAAACAAATTTACTTGTAAATAAAATTGCATTAATAATCCAAAAATCCTTCTAGTATCAAAATCATTCATAAGTATACTCTAAAACTCATAAAATGTGATTCTAAAACCTAAGCTATATATAATAACTGAAACTGGTCAATACATAAAACCAGTCAAAAATTTGCAGAAAGTTATCAAAACATCAGCACCTTGATCAATTATAAAGGGTTCAGTTAACTTTCTAAGGAACTTAGGAGATAAAAGAGGTACCTTATAAGAGGAAATATTGCTTGGTAAGGGCCTGGAGATGAGAAAAATAGAAGATAAGTGATTGAAGAGGAGCTGACAATAATGAAAAACATAATTATTATTTTTTAATTTTTATGAGGGGTTAATGGGAAAGTTCAGTGTTGGAGTCCACAACACGTATCCCCAAACAAAAAATAATATTATTTTACAACTGCAAACAGGTTTTCTGATCTTAGGTGCCATATCATCACCATCATGCAGCCCAGTTTACCACTGCTTGCCACTGTTTATGCAATCAAATCCGATCTTTTTCCAAAGAGCTTCATAATAATGTTCTAATGTTTCACTGATTTTTTTTGAATTTGATCTTGATTACAATCTGATTGATTACAAAATCCCAACTTAATGAGGAATATGAACAATCAAAAGTAAAAAGCAGTATTACCACTATTGCTAGCTAATTACAATTGCAAACTAAGAACAAGACAGACAATAGGAAAAATACTCAAATACGAAATACCACCCAATTTTTATGAAACAAGTGGGGAAGAAAATTTATTGAAAATGTTCAAATACGAAATACCACCCAATTTTTGTACTAAATTCAAACTCATGCAAACTCAAAACCAAGCAACCCAAAGGTAACCAATTAAACTCAAACATAAAATTCCCTTCAAATAGTGAACACATTGTCAAACTCAACAAGACATCCAAAGAAATTAAGCACAGCTAATCCCAAAAGATAACACACAAAATTTGAGATTGTTATTCCCCAATATCCAGATTTCAGTACTAAAGTAGAAGAATGAGTATAAAAAGAAACAGCTACAAAGTCAAAAAAGTAAAATAAAAGGTGTTGCCAGTATTCAATTTGAAGCAGAACCAAGCCAATGGGCATTCATAAAACCACTAAAGAACAGAACTTTCACGATTTGAGCAGCTCAAAATCAAATAACAAACCATTTTATTTCCAAAATAAGTAATCAAATTTTTTTTAAAAAAAAAAAGCTCAGAAACACAAATTCAAACATGGGCCTTAAATGGGTATCTTCTGCGTAATTCAAGTAATTACATACAGTACCTAGATTAAAAAATTTCCATAAAAATGCAGCATTATTATCAAGTAAAACTAATAAAAAGGAAAGGATAACTACGGGAAGTCGATTTCCAAGAGGATTTTGCCATCTTGAAGAGCAAAAGCAAGTGAGTTAGCAGCATCAGCGACGAGTACTTCATAAGACTTTGGCTTGTAAATAGCAACACCAGCTTTGGGGTCCAAAGAACTAGAAGCTGTTTGTGCTTTTGGCTTCTGCTGCTTGCTGTTGCTGCTGCCGCCGCCGCTGCCGCTCTTTTCAGCGCAGAGGATTTGGCGCGAGTGTTGGTGTTTTGAGAGAGGAGAGCAGAAAGAATGCTGACGAGGAAGATATGGAGAGAGAGAAGGGCGGAGGAGGAGGAAAGAGAGAGGAGAGTGGAGAGTGGACGCCACGAGAGCCATTGAAGGTGGTCGTTAACGGTTAATCGGTGACGGTTTAGTTGCTCTGATCCCAAGGAGCGAGGGCAAGTATGGATTGCCTTTGGATATGAGAATCAACATCAACGCTAGGATTGCTACGCGTGTTCATTTTATAGTCAATCTTGTTTTTATTTTATTTATTTATTTTTGTGAAATTGGATTTTATTGTGAAAGAAAATTTTAAGCAGAACGAACAACTAATTTGACATAAATTAGGTGATCGTTCCATACAAGACGAAAGTCTTGGTTGTTGCCATAAAAAATTAAATCTTTTTGCGCGAAGTTTAAAAAAAGGACAGTGATATTCCTACCGCACAAATGGTATAAATTCATTCTTTTTAAAAATAATTATAAAAAATTTATATTATTTTTTAAAATTTTAAACAAAAAAAAATTTGAAGAATTAATCAATTAAATTTATCTTAACTTATTTTTTGGGATATCTTAATTTTTTTTTGTGACTTAGATGTTTTTATGAAAATTACTTTAGTCTAAATTTAAATTAACTATTTTACTTTTAAAATATGAAATACCAAAATTTACTTTAAATCCAACATTCTTTTTATTTCATGCATACAAAATTTATTGTCTCTAAATGGTCAATTCTACTTTATTAGTATGATTATTAACATTTAATTTATAAACATTTAATTAAACTTAATTTATTAACATTTAATTAAACTAACATAATGTGTTAACGAGACAGTATTCATGTAAATTATTAAACTGTCAAACTTATGTTAATTACACGTAAATATTAAAAATTATTATAAACCACAAAATTAAGTAGCTAAAGTATTAGATATGAGAACATATATTTCTTTGAGTAATTGGGTCATTTTATATCATAAATAAAATAATTAAATAGAACTTATATTAAATCAAATTTATTATTAAAAAAATCTAGAAAAAAATATAACAATGATTTAATTGATTAATTATACAAATATATTTTTTTATTTGTATTTATTAGAAATAATGTAAATTTGTTGTATATCTTTTTTAGAAGTGGGGTGGTCTTATGTAAATAATGGGGTGGCAATATCCCCACCCTTTAAAAAATTACATAAGAGTATATCGTATGGGTGGGGATATTTCCATCCCATTATTTGTGTAAACTCGCCCTACTTCTAAGGAGTATTTATAATAAATGCACAATATTTTTTATAAATACAAATCTACAAAAATATTTGTATAATTAATTAATTAAATCATTCTTATATTTTTTTTTACTTAGTTTTTTTTACTATGAAGATTGCTTCAAGATGAGTTTTATTTAATTATGTAATCTTTATAGCATAAAATTACCTAACTTAAAGAATAATGTGTTCTTATATCTAATACTTTAGGTACTTAATTTTGTGATTTATTATTTAACTTTTTAAATAAAGCCTAATAATTTTTAATATTTTACATGTGAATGACATAAATTTGATAGCCTAATAATTTACATGAGTATTGACTCATAAAGATATTATGTTAAGTAAAGGTTAATAATCATACTAATAAAATAGAATTGACTATTTAGGAACAATGAATTTTGTATAAAATAAAAAATATTGAAGTTAAAGTAAATTTTATATACTTTTACATTTTAATGATAAAATAGTCAATTTAAATTTAGGCTAAAGTAATTTTAGTAGTCAAATATAACAAAAAAAATCTAAGTCACAAAAAATAATTTCAGAATTAAGAAAGATTTAATTGATTAATTCTTCAAAATTCTATTTTATTTAAAATTAAAAAAAGTAATGTGAAATTTTTGTAATTATTTTTTAAAAATGGGATGGATTTATAATATCACCACTCTATATGGGAAATTATCCCCAAATAAAATAATATAAAAAATACAGATAGCCACCAAGAATTTTTAATAATATCTTAAAATTTTATTTTACATCAACCAATTATCTTTCCATTATAATCGTTAAACTCTGAAAAAAATATTTAAGATAAAATATTATTTTGTCCTTCAATTCATATAAAAAAGTAAAATAATGTTTTAGGGCACTCTAAAGACAAATTAGTCTTTTATCTTAAATAATTTAACAGTGGCTAATGAAAATATGGAATTAGTAAAAAAGTTGATGGTTTATGTAAAACAAAAACTTGAGGTACTTTTGAAACATTATTAGAAGCTTGTGACGGTTAATTATATTGTCGATATTCTTGAGGAGTTAAAGATATAATTACTCTTAAGAACAGATTAATAAGATACTAACATTGGTCTATATTTAAATTTTTTCTAAGTCTTCAAATTTTTTATTGTTAATCACCTAATTACGATACATTATAGAAAAAACATCATAAGGTAAGTTATTAAAAAACGAAACTTTGGAGCTAGAATTGAGAACTTAAAATTTAAATATAAGATGTGAGGGGTTATATTGCACCGTACTCGTCATTTTGAGATAATTTATCATACCATCTTCTAGGATGCCCTCGCTGTTTGGGCTTGCTTTGCCCGCGCAACCCATGCTCCTCCTTTGTGTGCTTTATATTTTTGTCAATTTTTTGCATGTAAATGTAGATCTGTCTTAGGTGACATTTTTTTTTAATAATTTAATGATTTATTAATTGACTTAATTTTAATCAGTTAAGTTATTAAATTTATTTTTTTAATTTAATAAAAAATTTTAATTATTAAATCATTAAGTTATTAAACTAATTTTTTTTAATTTTTTACTTAATTAAAAATGTCTGGATCATATAAAAAAGATATTATCCAAACATTATCTTATCTAATTAATTATTTTCATCATTATTTAAATAAAAGATACCAATTAACATTATTATTCATCTCCATAAGTTGTGATAATGAAAATATATTAGTAGATTATTATTATTATTATTTTATATTATTCAAATTAACATTATTTATATTTAATTTTTTTAATATTTTTCATATAATACATTATAAACTATAATAAAATTGATTAATATACTCTAATTTAGAATATTAAATGTTTGCATTTACTTGAACATTATTTATATTATGATAAAATACTCTTATTTATGTTCCTAGAAATATTTATTATTTATTTAGTATTTAAAATTTTTAGGAGCACAAATGTAAAAGTATTGCCTTTTAAACCTTTTAAGTTTTAAAAAATAAGCAACTTAATACTTATTATTAAAATTCAGACAAAAAAATAAATATGTTACTCAAATTTAGACATTTAACTTTATTCAAAATTCAGATTAATTCAGATTTTAAAGAAAAAAATTGGCCTTAATTATTTTAAACATGTTGAAATTTTAGGGTGCATCGATATTGTTTCTCAATTGCTATTTTCCAGAAAATAAAATGAGCACGAAAACGGAATTTTAATGACTAAAGTTGTTGATTTTAAATTTTAACGTGTTCGTATTTTGAAAACAAAAACAGCAATATTCATTTGAAATTGAAAATAATAAAAAATAATGAGTGTGTATTCGTTGGTTATTTTTTCATAAACAAAGAGATCAATAATGAAAAGGAAAAAAAAATACTTACAATAGAGGTTTGGTTCTGCGGAGGACGATGAAAGAAGTTATGAGAAAACAATGTTTTTTATTAAGCATTGATGAGCAGCGCATAAAAACTGTTTCATAATTTATTTTTATAGTATGTTCTGTGGAATAAGTAAAACATGTACTGCTTACTTTATTATTATTATTATTGTCAAAGTAATTATGTTTTATGGGTTTTTCACTTTACAATGTGACCGCCGAAACTTCATTACGGAAACAAAAATGAAAACGGAAAATTCAGGACCTGTTTGGTATTGTTTCTGAATCAGTATTTTTTCAAAACAAAAATGAGAATGAAAATGATGTTTTACCGTTGTTGTATTTTAAATTTAAATATGTATTTGATATTATTTTCTATATCCTGTATTTTAAAACTGAAAACAATAATATGTGTTCGGCAGACATAACTGAGACTGATAAAAACAATAAATATGTGTTCGGTAGTACTGTTTTCTAAAATAATTTTTACTAAATATTTAAGTCATACTTATAGTTAAAAAATAATTGTTTAACTAATACATACACAAACATACCATAAATAATTTAAACAAAATAATTATAAAAAATTACATGCTAATAAAATTTTATTATTAACAGTAATTAAAAAAAATTTTATATTATCATTATTTTTATACTATAATTAAGATATTACAACACATATGATTTAAAACAAAATATTTATAAAAAGTTATGTGATGAAATTTAGGTGTGTAATCAAGCTACATGAAAGTTGCAATTCTATCTGTTATACCATACGTCTCTGCAATTCAAATTTCATATCAAATCGTTCATAGAAAAGAATTAAAATAGCATAAGAGTTTAATTTACAATATTCACATTTAATCAATAGCGAATACAACAAAAATCAATTATGTACAAAATTAATTAATACCATGGAATCAACTCAATGAAAACAACGTAGTCCAGGGGAAAAAAATGACACAAGACAAACATATATCCTAGTGAAAAAAGTGATGATAAGAATCATCTATAAAAAATGATCTAAGAGGAAGTGTTTCTTGTACAATAAATAGATGGCTGGGATTGAAAGCAGTGCCACAAAAATTGCCATGAACACAGCTTTCGATTATGATGCCCTACATCTTGCTCTCTCAAGGTTTCAAAGTTTGGGACCATGCCCTTGGTCTTACTTGCTGCGATGGAAGGCCCTGGCTCATTCTCACATGCCATTGTGACTTCATGAAATTCATCCTTCTGATTCAAGGCATTAAATGAAAGATATAGTTTAGAAATTAAAACAGAATTATCATTGTCAGCGAGAAAATGTGAAAATACATGGATCAATGATCGATCATAGAACCACTGAAACTACATTTGGGATTCATGTGCTTTTTCAAATGCAATAACTACCTATGAAGTGAGGATTGTTGGTAGACATAAGCTATCAAGTAAAAAGTGTTTGTTTAGCAAACAAGATGCAAAAGCACAATAGTTACAAACATAACATGAAGCCAATATCAAAACTAAAATTATCCAAAACATAGAGTTGAAAATAATATATGGTATATATATCCATAGGTTCCTAGTGTATTTCATATCCAATCACAACCATTTTGCTGTAATTTCAATGCATTCAGCAGAAATTAAACTGAAAAATGCAAATGATCAGATAATAAGACAATAACAAACTAATGCTCTTGGTGTATTATTTATACAGTAAAACTCATAAAGCTTATGCAAGTACCTCGAAAAGATAAACCTGTGATTGTGAAGACATAATGAGAATTAATATTATCATCATCATTGGCATCACTTTCTTAAAAAACTCAGGATATACAAGTCTTTTTGTTGTAAAAAATATTAATTCAAATCAGAATCTGCCTATGTTTTTGACATTTGAATTAATCAAGCCTATTTGATAGAAGTCATTCTTTCTATCCCTAGCCAACTCTATTTCAACTTTCAATTCTTTACCTGCCATTGCACTATTTTTCAGAATCATCATCCCTCATTCACCCAAATTCTCTGCAACCCAAGTAAATTAATGTGCTTATCTTTTATTCTTGATAACAAGATTTTCCAAAATTGTCATTGTCAACATGTTAACTGCTTCTCAGTATGGAATAATAAAACAAATGAATCATATGAGCTAGCAAACAAATACCAGTTTCTTTGATGATGGCTTCGCTGATATTGCAAGCAAAAAAAAAAAAAAATTCCAACTATTCCAACTGCAAGACACAAACAAGAAAGTAAAAACCAAATCAAACAAATTAACATTTTCTCCTAGACATGTGACACATGATGCTCTTGCTCAACAAAATTACCTTTCAAAAAGTATACAAAAACTCTAGAATAATCCAAAATCCCATTAATACCAAAATCCTCATACCACCAAGGTCACATGATATGCAATGTTATCTTTTGTAGCTATTAAGTGAAATCCTTGAAATTAGAGCATGACAATTAAAAAAAAATTACCCCATTTGAGGTGTGGAAGCCAAGCCGTTATTGAGTTGAAGAATCTCATGATTATAAGTATAAAAAATCTTGCCAAAAGATTTGCTGAACCTGCAACTGTAACTTCCTTTTCCATAACTCTGCAACAAAGACACCACCACCAAATCCCATGTCCATAATAAGACACAGAACCAAAGGAAAAACGAAACATGTTTTGTTTATTAACAACATTGCCATTTCCACTCTCATTATTTCTCTTACACTACTTTTCTTTTCTTGTTCCGTAAAACGTAGAGACAAATAAAGCTTGGAAATATAAAAATAATGAAATCATATGCACAAGATAAATAATAATTACACAAATTTTATTTAAATAGAAGAATAATACTAGTGAGAGAATTTCGATCCCCAACATATACACTCAGATCTCGTTATAGGACCAACCTGAGAGAGAGAGTAGCAACGGTACCGGTCAAGATAGAACAGAGACGCAGTAGCATCACCACCACCAGTCGAGACGAAGCATATATGTAGCAATAGCAGCAGCACTAGTCAAGAGTAGCAAAAACACAACAGTAGTCGATTTTGGTTGAAGAACCGTGATGGAAGGAGAGAGAGCGGTAATGAATTGTGGTTGAAGAACTGTGATGGGGAGAGAGAGAGAGAGTTGTGAATTTCGATCGGGATGAGGAGATAAGGCATGGGTTTTGTTTTGCAATTTCTTCTACGATTTAATTTGTGATTCATCTAAGAACGTGTTTAACACGTTCTCAGTTTTATAACAATAAAAAAGAATATGAATTATTCGTTTTATAATTCATTTTTTGGATCCAAAAAATGAATTATGTCTGTACTCTCAAAACAAAAATGAAAACAAGCCCATAAAAATGATACCCAAGAGGCCCTCAGTGAAAACATAAAAACATAGGCCTTATGAAACTTTAACAAAAATTGTGAATATCTGACCCGATAAAGAAACTCGTCACCACAGATCGGATCCTACCACCTTAGGGAACCTCGAGCGTGTCGTGACTCTCTTTCAAGCCAAACACCTAGACGACACCGTTTCCTCACAAAGATCTCGCCGGCGATTTTGGACTCCCAATCTTCCTCTCTAGGTAAACATTAGCTCTCAAATCTCAATCAACTATTTCGTTCTTGTAATTTTGCTTTTAACGTTTACGATTTTGGTTTGCCGTTTGCCGTTTAAGATTTAATTAGGGTTTATGAAAAAAAAAAATTTGCACTGAGTTAAAGAGTTTATTTTCTATATGACAAATAATATATTTTTTTAATTTTGTTAAGTAGAGTGTGAGGAGTTCTGTATAACTACTGAAATTTATGATGTATTATTTAAGTTTTGTGTTAGTTAGCATTAATTCAAAAGAAAATATTACTTAATAATATAAACAAAGAAGAAGAAAGAAAAGGTTTTTTAGTCAAATGATATTTACCATTTTCATGGTATCATTTATGTTAGTCCTTTTGTTGGGCGATTTTAATTTTTCAAGACTAGAATGGGCGATGGGGAAACTTTTTTATTATAAATTGAGTTTAATTTGGGTTTTCTTTAATCATCAAACAATATATGATTTAATTTGGTCTCAGAACTTGCAAGCAATCAAGCAGTTTGAAAAGAAATGGCACCTGAGCCAGAAGATGAGATCAAGGACGAGAAGAATCCCAGACCTCTTGATGAAGATGATATTGCGCTGCTGAAAACATATGTATGGATTCTTTCTTTCTTGAACCCTAACTTTTTTGTCTGTCATTCACTGGATCTTGGTAATGATAACCGGTGACAGCTGATATTTGTATCTGCATGAGATTGTTTATGCAGGGTTTAGGACCGTATTCTACTGGCATAAAGAAAGCAGAGAAGGAGATTAAGGACATGGCCAAGAAAGTCAATGACTTATGTGGTATAGAACTTGTTATAAATGCATTTGCATCACTCATTTTGGTACGTGTCATTCTATTGGAGAAACCCCTGATTCTGCTTAGTGAGATCATGTCACTTCTGTCCTTTAATAGGTATCAAGGAATCTGACACAGGCTTAGCTGCACCCAGCCAGTGGGATCTTGTTTCTGATAAGCAGATGATGCAAGAGGAGCAGCCTCTTCAGGTATTGTACTCTTTTATAAGGTTTAATAAAATATTTTGGATTTGTGTTTCTCACTTGTTCAATGATTTTGTGGCTTAGGTTGCGAGATGCACCAAGATTATCAATCCAAATTCTGAAGATGCTAAATATGTAATAAATGTTAAGCAAATTGCCAAGGTATATTTTATTTCCTATGTCCTTTTTAACCAGTAATTTTGTGTAATTTTTATTATTTTTTAATATCAATTTTTCCTATATATAGTTTACCATTTTGATTAATGATTAAATGTTTACTGGAACTAGTAACTCTTTCTTTTTCATGAACATTCTCCTGAAGTTTCTGGTCTGAAATAATGTGCAGATGTGATTCTTAGGCCTTATTAGATGCAAATATAGATGTCGTTATGGATTGTCTCATGTCAATTGCGTGCAATTTTTATGATCAGCCTTTGATTATAATGTCATTTTTGTGCATGTTGGGTCTAACATAACTTTTTACTATCTCAACTCAGTTTGTTGTTGGCCTTGGTGACAAAGTTTCCCCTACTGATATTGAAGAAGGGATGCGTGTGGGGTAAGTTTTGTGCTTTTGAATGAATTTTCTCTAGAATTATCGTGATGAGCCTTTGTACACTATTTTTTTATTAATTTCCTTTTTTGTCCTGTTTCTAATTCATAGTACACATGGAATGTTTACGTGTTACACTGAACTGAAAATCTGAGTTTGCCATATCAGACCAATGTAAATAGAGTTAGTTGGAAAGTTCGAAGTGTGCATACTTGGCTGTCAGATGTTTCTGATTGTTGATTTTGTTTGGAAGTAGAGGGAGATATTTTGATAAAATGGAATTTATGGTTTGATGTAGTAGATGATTAGCATATCAAATAATCATATTAATAAGTGAAGAGTGAGGTACATTTTACAATTCTATTAAAATAATAATAATAATGATGATGATGATGATGATGATGATGTCAATAATATATTATGAGACTTGAGCAAACCAGTGGATGCTTGGGTTGTTCTTCGTATTCTATTTTGTGTGTCATTCAATTTTCTTTTGGAATGAATGTAAAATCTAATTTTTTCTAGGCTGCAATGGTGTTTAACTGAATTTAGTTACCTAAAAATGGGGGAAAAAATTTACTAATGGAATAATATTATTTCATACTGACCACTTATCTATCATTTCAGGGTTGACCGGAATAAATATCAAATTCAAATTCCCTTGCCTCCAAAAATTGATCCAAGTGTAACCATGATGACCGTGGAAGAGAAACCAGATGTGACATATAATGATGTTGGTGGATGTAAGGAGCAAATTGAAAAGATGCGAGAAGTTAGTATTTCATACTTGCTTATTACTTGAATACAAATTGAGTGAATGACACAGTAAATAATAAATTTGAAATTGAGTTAAGAAACGAGATAGTTATAACTGGCAGATATATTAATGAATTTTGTTTCTTCTAGGTGGTTGAGCTACCTATGCTTCATCCTGAAAAATTCGTAAAGCTTGGAATTGATCCTCCTAAGGGTGTTCTATGCTATGGTCCTCCAGGAACTGGTAAAACGCTTCTAGCCAGAGCTGTGGCTAACAGAACTGATGCTTGTTTCATCCGTGTCATTGGAAGTGAGCTTGTTCAGAAGTATGTTGGTGAGGGAGCCCGGATGGTTCGTGAACTGTTTCAGGTTAGGAGTTCGCCATTATATTTCATATTATGATTTTTGCTACTCCATTGCTTTGCATTTTTCCTAGTTACCCAACAAGAATGTTGTCTGTCGCAGATGGCACGTTCAAAAAAGGCATGTATTGTATTTTTTGATGAAGTTGATGCCATAGGAGGTGCACGTTTTGATGATGGTGTTGGTGGAGACAATGAGGTTCAACGTACAATGCTTGAAATCGTGAATCAGCTTGATGGGTTTGATGCTCGAGGGAACATCAAAGTTCTAATGGCAACAAACAGGTTAAGTTAGCTACCTACTGTATGACACTTGTTTTACATGAACTTGCTTTCTTTTACCTTCACTGTCCTAAGCATGCATGCGTGCATAGGTGGGGTTTTATGCAACTTGAAGTTAATGACGGTTGTGAAGTTGAACTGTTGAGTTTTATCATGTTGTTCTTGGTTTAATACCCAGCACCACTTTTGTTCCAGTATTATCTTCAGGTGCTCTTGTTTCTTTCTTTTTCAGGCCTGACACACTTGATCCTGCGCTGTTACGTCCTGGACGGTTGGATCGTAAGGTTGAGTTTGGCCTTCCAGATTTGGAGAGCCGGACGCAAATATTTAAGATCCATACACGAACCATGAACTGCGAAAGAGATATCCGGTTTGAACTTTTGGCTCGGCTTTGCCCCAATTCCACTGGTAAGCATTCACCTTTTAGGAGTTGCTTGCTTCATGGTGTACTCCCCTCTAAATCCTCATGGTAATTACTGCAAAACACTTTATGTTTATTGGAGTTATATCAATAATGTCACTGAAGTCATCTTTAATGAGTATGTATTTATGCCTTATCTTTAATTATTTGGTTTGGTTTGGTTTCCTGACACTTGAATCTTTTCTTCAGGAGCAGATATTAGAAGCGTGTGCACTGAAGCTGGGATGTTTGCGATTCGGGCGCGTAGGAAAACTGTGACAGAGAAAGACTTCCTTGATGCAGTGAACAAAGTCATCAAAGGGTACCAAAAATTCAGTGCAACGCCCAAATATATGGTTTACAATTGATTAAGAAATAAGAACCAGTAGTTTCCTTTCCCCACTGTTACTTATACTATGGTTTAGTTCCTTTTTAAGGAGATTTTTGATTGATTCAAATTCAATTGTGAGTTTGAAATAGTGCGCCAATGTTTACACGTGGACCATTTTGGTTTCCTCACATTAATTCTTAAGTCTGAACTTTGAAACAAGATTTAAGACGACCTTCTTTTTAACTTATTGGGTATATTATGTATATTCGAAACAGAAAGAACAATTGTTGATAAATTTAGAGAAATTGTATCTTACATAAACTTTAACACTTACAAAGAAATGTTTATAGGATTTGTCCTAAAATATCTTGATAAAATGTTGTCAATCCGGTCCTCGAGAGATACTTCTAAGGGTCCAGACTGAAACAAGAATATAAAGGTTGGATCTAAAGTTGTATGAGCTAAATTCACTGTGAAAGTATATATAACTATTGGGGGACGTAATTTTAATATTATTTAAATACAAAACAGAACAGCAGTATTGCAAAATTTATTCGTTTCCTGGAAATCCTAGTGATCTTTAAAAGGAGCTTCTTTAATAATCTCAAAGTTGGGGATAACGAATTAATGACCATCAGTGATGTAGGCCTTGCAAGGTGATTTGAAAACAATTCAACCTTTTGTCCTCAAATAGCCTCAAAATTTGATTTGATATGCACAATATACTTTAATAAGCCAACTTAAAAGGAGATAAATTATAAGCCTATTTGATCCATTCAATGTAGTAGTAGATGAATGATAATTTAGATGCTAACTTTTTTACTTTAACTCTATGCCATTGGATTGAATTTTGAAATTGGATTGAATTTTGAATTCTGTAAATTAATGAAAAATTAAGTCTACTCATTAGAGTTCTTTTCTTCCCCCCTCGTTTTTGAACTTTAGCGACACCCTTACTTTATTAAAATGGAAACCAACTCACTTCGAGAATAATAATCACGTGTTGAGTGCGTTCAGTGAAAATTGTCATAATAAAAAGTTATGTTTCCAGTAGTTGTCCAAAGTTTAGGGGTGCGCAAATTTGAACCAGTTCACCAAAAAAAAAATATATAGTTTGGTTCTTTTTTTTCTAATATTAATTTGGTTCTAAATTTCTAGAAAATTTGATACATATGAAAACTGAGAATCAAACTGATTTCCAATTCGGTTCTCGGTTTAAGTTTTTAGAACCAATACCGAAATGAAAAAAATTGATTCTTTTATAAGAAATAATGCAATGTGACATGATATAATAGGACATTAGAATTAATTTTATTTCATAAAATTATTAAATTATTCAAGAAAAAGTATACATATATTTGAAAAACTGATAGATTGAACCGAACTAATTGGTTTGATTTCAGTTCGGCTCATACTTTACTTCTATTCTTTTTGTTGCAGTTTAATTATGTACTGAATCTTCAGTTCGACCTGATATTGAGCCAATGTCCAGCCCTATATAGATTATTGTAGTTTTGTCTAGGTGACATATTGACCTCATAGCCATAGTAAAAATGTATGGACAATGTGTTAACAAGTTATCAACTTGTCGACACAAATAGAAAGTGTCTATTGTGATTGTAGTGTGTCCACTAGGGCTGGGCAAAATCAAGTTTGGGTTAGGTTTAGATCAACCCGATCGAGTTTTGGGTTGGATAAAAATTCATAAGAACTCAACATGAACCTATAACCCAATCCGATCCGATCCGATCCGATCAAAATATAATTTGAATCGAATCAAATCGAATCTAATCTAGTTAAAAAATTAGTTTGAGTTTGGATCAGATTGGATTCGGATTAGATAAGGTTAGATTAAATTCAAGATAATTCAGGTCAGTTCAGGTAGGGTCAAATCGGATCAAATAGGATTCAAGTCAATTTAGATTAATTCGGGTCAATTCGGGTTCATGCAATTTTGAGTAGTTTTTTCTTTTCTTGAGCTTTTTAGATTGTTTTGTTAAAATGTTTTCTTAAGTATAATCCCTTTTTTTTTACCAATTTTCAACCAAAAAAAAAAGGAAACTACTATAAAATCAAATTCAAATGAATGAAAATTAAAATTAACACAAAGTTTAAACTTAATCAAAATTAAAATTAGCACAAAGTTTAAACTTAATAGTCTCCATCCAAAGCACAATGTACAAACATTAATCTTTAAAACACAAAATCACAAAATTTAAACATAATTAAATAGTTTCCCAAACACAAATGTCAAAGTCCAAAACACAACAAAGTTTAAACATAAATTTTAAACAAACTTCCTCCATGGCCAAGGGTGGGCAAAATATCTGATTCAACCCGATCCCAAAAATATCGAGTTCAGATCGAATTGGGTTGTTAATCAAACCCAATTAGATACATTTGTGTCAAAACCTGATCAGGTTGACACAAAAATTTTTAAAAAATAGAAATAACAAAATTAAAAATGAAAAACAGAAACCTAAATTATTAAATAGCTAAACTCCTAATCTTAAACACTCACACACACCACACGGTCCACACACACAAACCATTACAAACAAACACAATAAACATTAAGCCATTAACAACAACACACAGCACAAGCAGGAAGCAGCCAGTCACATAGTAGTGAGTAGCCCACTGTCGACTAGGGCCATACCCACACATAGCCTCCCTTGCTCGCAACCCACTACCAACTGCCATATGACCCACACTCACAACCTCCCTCAAACAAATGAAACACAAAAACACACACAAAGTTCACAGAGCAAGCTGCAACCGGCCACCAAATGCAGCAACCACCAAGAGCTGATACCAATTGAAGTTGCTCCACGAGGATCGTCATTTTATCTACCAATCTGTTGCTACCAAGTATCGAATTTATTGCGCTACCTCTGCACCTCCAATCCTCCACCATCACCCAATTTGATTCAAACTCCACTCAAACCTAATAAGCGGCAACCTGAATTTTGATTTTTGATTTTGAGTTTTGAAAGATTTGAGTCTTTGATACTTGGTAGTGATGGTATATAAACATTATATATTATATGTGTAAGTGAAATGTTACTTGGTATTTGGTAATTTTAACAATATGTAATTATATATTATTAATTTAACAATAAAATGAAGAATATTCGGGCCTTGATTTTTTTGGTTAATTATTAATAATTTATTTTTTTTGTATGAATAGATCAGGTAGATTAAAAATTAATATTAAGTATTCTGTTATAATATATATGTCATATGATATGTGCAATAGCTTCAATTTCAACAAAAAAATAACCAATTTAATTAGTTGTATGATAAGCAATAAACATATGTTAAGTCATTAAGTCGTAAATACATGTAATGTGGGCATGAAATTTAGGGGTTTATAATAAGAATTAAGATATGGATATGTAAATAATATTTTATTATTTTGGCCAATTGATAATTGGATATTATATTATAAATTAGTGACATAAATTTCTTGCTTTTCCTTTATGGAATATGCATAGTTTTGATTTTTTATATATACAATTATACTCTTAGATCCTAATCATATAGAAATATTATGATGGAAAATTGGAAATATCAAATTCAAAATGTTTCATAAAATTAAATTAATAAATATTTGAATTGATTTGTAATACTAATTAGATTATGTTAATAATATTTTTGTGTTTTGATTTTTGAATTAATGATTAATAATTTTTTTTTGTATGTTCAGATGACTGGACACTCTAGATCAAATTCGATAATTGATGATGATGATCAAAGCGTTCAAATGGAAGGAACTCAAAAGGGAAAGGAAAAGGTAATGGGTGTTGAAGCCAATAAATATAAAAACCTAATCTAAACAAGATTGTGTATAGTGATTGAGTAGGGTCATGTCCACAGAGACTGATAATTATTTTAATCTTTTTTAAATGAAAATGTAAAATTGGGAGATTGTTGACAATAATGAAAATCAAATTAAAGTAATACGAATGCAAATTAAAAGTGTAATTCAAAATGGGAAAACTTTGGTTGAAGGAATTAACTCAGTTTTGATTCGACTACTAATCATTGATACAATTGCAAATCATTACCGCTTATGAATAGACTGGTTATAGCTACTGAGACACTTTAATAGTCAAGCTTTCCTTAATTAGTCGATAACCAAGGTACGATCGTTGGTTATTTCCCCAATCAATAGACAACCCTAGATACAATCATAAGATTTTATCAATTGACAGCTTGAAAATTAGAAAGACTCAAATTCTAATTAACAAACGCATACGATGGTTCATTTAAATTAGATTGTTTATTCTCATAACACAACGCACTGCTATGTTATTTTCCACAAACATAAAAATTTTCATATGATGAATCTTTCAATTGGCAATAGATTAAGTTGATAATTAAATAGTGGCCAATTATCTAATTAAGAAACATAATCATGACATTAATTCAAAGAATAAAAGAATACCCAAAAAGCAATAAAACAATTAAAAGCACAAGAAAGATCTCACAGTATTGGTGAATCAAAGTTTCATTAACCTTCAATCAGAAAAATGAGTTTAGTTCCTCATGGAGAAAAGAGAAAACCCTAAAAAAAATAAAAAAAAATTAATAATCCCAAAAAAAAAACCTATTCCTTCCTTTTCTTCCCTTTTTATAGTTTTCTTCAAAAGGATAAAAATAGTAATATCTCAAATATTATCTAAAATATTATTTAAAATTTAAATACAAAATTACAAGAGTAACAAAAAGATAAAACATGTTAAAATAAAAACTTCAAGTCCGCAATTGACAGCACCCGACCACGCCTTATCAACAAACTTCTTCTGAAACTGAGAATTTATCCAGGAAGTCAATTCATCCTCAAACATTATCTTGTAGCTCAATTTAGCACAATCAATAGAATTGCACCTACAAAAATAAAGCACAAGTAAATCACAATTATTAAGTGCAAAACATTGATATTAAAAGGAGTAAACAATGCAAAACTAGTGCATGAAATGCACTATAACAAAAGGTAAAGCGAAAAAGGCCACCGATGAAGAAAAGATCTGAGACGTGAAATGATTTCACTTTACTTGAGGACAATCCAAACAAATGCAAGTGAACTATTTTGGTAGACAATATCAATGTCATTCAAGGCATGATGAGATTACAAATATGAGAAATCATATAAATGTTTATGGTGCATACAAGACATTGTAGGAAAAACAAGATGGAAGTCAACAAAACTTGATAGTTGCAGGCAGTGAAGGAAATGCAAGTAATATGGTTTTGGCTAAAGGGTGAAGTCAAAATGCTTGTAGAAGGGCAATCACCAAAATGATCATTATGGGTGAGTTGTTGCTTAGTTTTGTGGATAACAAAGGGTTTAGGCGTTTTTATAGTGTAGCTATCCTGTAGTGTAGTTTTACCATCTCGAATAACTATTAGTAAGGATATTATTGATTTATTTTTAGAGGAAAAGACAATGTTAAAGAGTTTGATTTGTACAAGCAGCAAGTGTCTCTTACAACTAATGTATAAACTTCGTTCAAAACATGAGTTACATGGTGATCACAACTCATTTTATTGACAGTGACTGGTGTTTGAATAGAGTGATTATTAGGTTTAACATGATTGAAGATCATAGAGGAAAAACAACAGGCAAAAAGATTGTAGATTGTTTACTAGGGGATAGAGAGGTTGTTCGCAATAATCATTTATAATGCCATTACAAATGATGTTGTTGTTAATTATGTCACTACGCAATTGCTTGCTTGGAACAATGATGATGCACTTGTGTTGGTAGGACAATATATGCATGTGCGTTGTTGTGCACATATTTTGAATTTTATTGTTGTTTCAAGGTTAAATGAGTTCCATGCTAGTATTGTTGCTATCCGGAATGCTATGAAGTATATAATATCCTCCACCACGAGGCTATAGACATTTAAACAGTGTATTATACAGGTGAAAGGTCCAAATAGAATCGTCATTTTGAATTATCCTACTAGGTGGAATTCCACCTATTTAATGTTGATAACTGCATTGAAGTTTCAAGCAACATTTGATAGAATGGCAGAAGTGGATAAATTGTATAAGGAATACTTTCTTGAGAAAGAAAATAATAATAAAAGAGTAGGCCCCCTTAGACTTGAGCATTGAGAGAGTGCTGAACAAATTGTGAAGTTTTAAAGGTATTTTATGATACCACATTACTATTTTTTACCTTTTTGAATATGGCTTCTAATCTTTGTTATGATATTATTTGCTTAATTGAGAGTTCATTGACTGCATTAGAAGCAAGTAAATATCCTTGGGTGGTGTCTATTGCTTATAATATGAGGGAAAAATTTAATAAATATTAGGATTCCATAGGGAAGATAAACTAAATGTTGATTATTGCCTTCATTCTTAATCCACGAGCTGAAATGGACTTTATTAAACATATTTTTTAGATCATTTTTTACAAGGATGATTTGAAGGTTGAAGAAATGACCAAAGCAATGAAAGATTTGTTGAATGAGCTTTATAATACATATAGTGCATTGTGCTCTAGTTCCAAACTATCGATGTGTCGTGAGAGTGTTCCTAGCGACAGCTATGATAGCACAAGTTCTTCTCCACATATTACAGTTAAGGTTAGTTTGGGGGAGGTTCTTGGTGGTGAAGGTGATGACATTTCTGAATTTCTCACCCTTTCCTTGAATATGCTAAGAAAGTCTTTGTTCAGAATAAGGGTAAGAAAGTAGCATATGAGGTAGAACGATATTTAAGTTACCTAGTTAAAGATCCGAGCAAAGATTCAATGTTTTGCATTGGTGGAAGGTGAGTGGATCAAAGTATCCAATATTAGAGAAAATTGTAAGGGATATCCTCATTGTTCTTGTTTCCACAGCGGTATTTGAGTTTTCCTTTGGCACTGGGTGTCGCGTAGTTGATGAGTATAGAGTTTTTTGACCCCTTCTATGATTGAGGCATTGATATGTACCAAAAATTGGTTGCTAGCAAAACTTTTAGCTAATCTCGTCTACAACCTTCAGGAAGATATTAAGGAGTAGATATTTCATATGTAGCTATAAGAAAGTAACATTTTTCTTATACATTATAAAGTTAAAATGTATTATAACTTTATAAATAGAATCTACATGCACTTAAGTTACTTACAAATTTTTTTTTTTGGCATTTTAAAGAGTTTGTTAGATCACAAGCTTCGATGGTGGAAACAATGAGCGCTGACATGGGTGTTACAGATATTTGAAAGGTAATTCTTAATAGATATTATTATTCATAATTTCATATTATACATTTAGGTTGTACTTTAAACTATAATAATAGTTGTTATAGTTTTAAGTTTTAAGCCTAATTATAACATTATAATTATTTTAGTTGGACACGTTGAAGTTGGTGGAATGGTATTGCCTATGATTATTATTAACTTTACTTGGTGATGAATGCCATAAAATAAGCCATGATTGACTTAATTTTTTTCTTATATCTAATCAAGTATTTGTGTGTGTGTGTGTGTGTGTACGAGTTGGGCTCATGTGTTTGTGTTTAATGTTAGGGGTGACAAAATGAATAAACGAATCGAATTCGAATCGAATAGTAAATGAATTGGTTCAAAATTCTACTAATTCGGATTCGATTCGTTTATTAAACGAATTGAAATCTTATGATTTGGATTCGATTCATTTATTAAACGAATATTTTGTTTAATTCATTTTATTCATTTAATAGAATTAATAAACGAATTAAATCAAATCGAATTAGGATTTGTTTATGATTCGTTTACATTTCGTTTAGAAAAATATAATTAATAAACAAAATTAAGCAACATAAAATATAAAAGGCCACAAATTTAATATGCTACAACAAAATACAAATAACTCAAACCATATTTTAGGATTAAATATACCGTCATCCAAATACCAAATTCCTAATAATAAAAATAACAATAATTAAATGAATCCAAAACGAATAAACAAATTAATATCTTCAAACCCGGATTCGATTCGTTTAATTAGCGAATTGAATTGAATTCACTCATTTATTAAACGAATCAATTTTTCCAAACACAAAACCATTTTATTCATTTGATAGAATTAATAAACGAATCAAATCGAATTGAATTAGGATTTGTTTATGATTCGTTTACAATTCGTTTAGAAAAATATAATTAATAAATAAAATTAAGCAACATAAAATATAAAAAGCCACAAATTTAATATGCTACAACAAAATACAAATAACTCAAACCATATTTTAGGATTAAATATACAGTCATCCAAATACCAAATACCAAATTCTTAATAATACAAATAACAATAATTAAATGAATCCAAAATGAATAAACAAATTAATATCTTCAAACCCGGATTCGATTCGTTTAATTAGTGAATCGAATCGAATTCACTCATTTATTAAACGAATCAATTTTTCCAAACACAAACCCATTTAATTTGCATCGAATAAATGAATCCTGACCCATATTGCCACCCATATTTTTAATGTGCTTTTATTTTCAATGTGGCTTAAAGAAAGTAGTTATTATATATTATTTCTTCAATTCTTCTCTAGGGGATCGATGCTTCAACTTGGAGTACAAGAAGTTCAAGTTAGGACTTGTTGAAGTGTTTGCGAGGAGCGGTGGAATATATATATATATATATAAATGGGTTTGTGGAGTGTGTAGAACTGAAATGATATACTATCGTCTGACTCAGAATCCATATATCAATAGTGCGGACTATTGATCTGATTGGATTTTGTAAGCTTTCAATCCCAGACTTATGGTCGTAAGTCCCGTCTGAATCAAAGGGCAACAAAACCATTTCTTAGCCTAGGATTGATTTACTGTTTTAAAAGAATTTGAAGACCTTTAAAGTATTTTTCATTCATGGATTCTTTACTCCATAGAACATCATCTTTCTCTAGCTCTTCCTCTGGGAGGACTAGCGTTTCACACAATTATATATATCCTCATTATGGCCTTTATTTAATGGTTTATAATTGATCACCAATCTAGGTGTCCCTCTTTCTATCTCAGAATTTTTATTGACATAGAAAGCAGCACAAGACCAGGAAGACCTTGATTTCACAATTAGACCTTTAGACTCCAAATCTTTAATCTCATTCCTACAATGTTGTTCTAATTCCATATTCATTTGAATAGGCCGAGCTTTTGTAGGAATTTGCTTTTCATCAAAGGAATTTTCATAAGGCAAGTCAACCATGTGCTGTTTTCTTTCCCAAAAAGCAGAAGGTAAGTCAGCACATATTTCCTTTTCAATTAAGGCTTTAAACCCATAAATTTTTCTTTTTAGAAAATCATTGTTAAGTTGATTTTCTATTCTTTGTAAGTTTAAGTCTTTCTTTAAACAAGTTAAATCATTCTGTTTTGTTTTAAGCAAAACATTGATTTGGTTTTTATAAACTGAACATGCTTTTACAATGCTTAAATTTCTTGTTTTAGGTTTTTCAATGAAAGGGAAAACAAGTCTTTTATCTTTTGCTTTAAAAGATATACTATCGTAATTGACAGTATAAGGGGTAATGAGATTTATGAAAGGAGTTCCCAAAATAACTGCATGATGAATGTCATTAGTTAAAATAAAGGAAGTCCTAAATTCAAAATTATCATTATGCACAGAGGCATCAACTTTAAAATTAACTTTTAGTTTTGAATTATTGGCGGCAGAAAGTCTTTCTTTTATTTTTTCATGAAACTTTCTGGGGACAATGTCTTCTCTAATGCAGTTTAAATCTGCACCAGTGTCAAAAAGAGCGACAGTGTCAAATTCAAATTCTTTAGAAAATACCAAAGTGACTTTAATCAAATATTTTCTTGTGGTGATTTACTTTAAGACAAAAAGAAAATCATTGGGTAAAGACTCAATGTTTTCAAGATTTTGATTATCACCATTTTCAGATTCTAATTCCTTATCGGAATGATCTTCCAACTGTTTTTGTAAAAGAAGCTGGATAGTATCAGAATCAATTTTTTGTTTTTCTTTAAGTTTTTTAATCTCAGATTTAATATCTTTGATTTCTTTTTGAAGATCCTGAATAAAAGGACTTAAATTCTTGATCTTCCTTTTATCCAAAATTGTGGTAAGATCATTTGCATGCTTTTTGACAACAGGGATTTTAGAAGACTCAGGTTTATCACTGAGTTCAAGAGCTTTTAAAAGTTTATCTAAATACTCTCTTTGAAGAGTGGGGTCAGAAATATATTTGACTAGTTCAAGAAATGTTTCTTGTTCTTTAGTCAAAACATTAATCTTCTTTAAATAGGATTCTGAGTCAGAATCACTATCTGAATAATCAGAAGTATCAGAGTCAATTAACTCATCAACTTGAAGCGGCTCACTATCTCCAGTCATAGAGGATTCAAAATCAGAAGATTCTGAAGATTCTACAGGAAGAGATGCTATTTTGGAAAGAATTTCTTCTTCGAGACCTAGCTCATGAAGTTTTTTACTCATCCTGCAAAATTTTACAGTATGACCTTTCTTTCCACATTTATAACAAGTAGCTTCCTTGTAGTTGAAAGGAGTTTTGGGCTTTGAAGTGGGCTTAAAATGTTTTCTTTTAGAGAAATTGGGCTTTTTATAAGGTCTTGAGGGCCTTTTGTAGTAAGTTTCTTTAGGTTCTGGAAGGAATTTTCTATTTCTTTTTTACTTGTAATGTTTGCTGTAAGTTTTTGAAGAACACTTACCATTACAGTCTTTGGAAGTAAAGGCTTTAAAAGGGTCATAATTGAATTGTTTACAAAAACTGCCTAATTCTTGCTTAGACTTTCTAAGTTCCCATTTTAGACGTTTTTGTAATTTCAAATCTTGACAAATCTTTAGACCTTCTTTATTAATGAAACTAACAAGTTCATCATAGGTGAGTTCATCATAAGGAATACGATTTTCATACAAAGCTTTAATGGTGTTTCTCACCTTTTCACCTAAAAGGGTAGGTAAACCAGCAAGAAATTTTTCTTTCCAGGTAGAATGATTTGCATCATCTCTTAGAAAGACTCGGGTAAAGAAGGTGGTTTTGTAGGCTTGAAAATCACTAAGTTTCCTACACCTCAAATTATGTAGTAACTCAGCATTTTTATCTCTCAAATGAGAAGGGTCTCCAATAAAATGGAGGGAAATGGTCAAAATTAAAGTAGCAACTGCATCTTGAATGGGGTTAGTAAATTCATCGAGGTTGGGTGTTCCATCCTCATTTACTTGAATGGTATTCAAAATATCTGATTGTTGCTGTTTGGTGAGGAAATGATCCCACCAACCTTTAAGTTGACCCGTAAAACCCGCAATAAGGATTTCTGCAATAACTTTGTCAGAAGTCCCTGATTGGGTTTTGTAGGCATTGGCTGCCATGGTCATTTGTTGTAATAGGCCAAGTATATTATACTCAGACATTCCATCTATATTCCACTCATAGACAGAAGATGCATTAAACCTTGATTGGTTTATTGCACTAGGCCTATTATCAATTGTAAGATCAGGAGGAGAACGAGAACTAGCAGGGAGTGCTAATTCCCAATGAATTTTATTGGCTTTAGGCATTGGTTCTTCTTTAAAGGCTTCTATATCAGAAGAGGCAATAGAAGATTGATCCTGATCCAACACTCCAATGGACTTGGATTGAGTATCAGGAGCAATTTGGTTTTTCGAAGTAGAAGCAGAAGAAGAAGATGCTTCTATTCTATCAAGTTGTTCTTTAATGGCTTTGGCAAAATCTGATTTGGAATCTTGAACAAGCTTTTGACTATGTTTCGAAACCTGAAATGGTTTGAAAATAGGTTCTTTAAGCTTTTTCAAGGAATCAGGCTTTATAGAAATAGGTTTTTGAATAGGAGAAACTGAAATGGTTGACTGTTGGATCTGACTCTCAATCCTAGTCAATTGTTTTCCTATTGTGTTTAGATTAGCATTACAGAAATTATTCTGTTGGATAATGCTATCTAAATCTGACTCTGGATTATTGACTTTATGAAATTTATAAGAAGAAGCTTTAATCTGAACTGGAGGTTCACCATGAACTATGGTTAAGCCCCTTAGAGGAGGGTGTTCAGATTCAATGGTTCTGTCACTATCAGAAAGGTTCCATTCTGGAATTTTCTTTCTAATCGTGATAGGGTTTGATGCTTTAAAGGGGTAGGAAATGTTGTTGTCAGAAGCATACATTTCAAACCAATCAAAAATAAAATATGAACTTTATGCAAGTTGACAAATTCGTAGTAAAATTCTTGAATTTGCTTTCTTTGATTCAAAAATTGTTTAAAGAACCAAAGTCTTTTTTCTTTATTATTATCCGAATAGAAATCATTATGCAAAAGGGTCTTATCAAGTTCAAAAACCTTTTCAATGACTCCTATTACATTTTCAGTGACTGCTGAGAATGTGGGGGAAGTTGGAGGAGAAGGTTCTTTCTCTTCCTGTCTTTGTTCTTGTGGACGACTAGTGTAAATAGGATGAGGTACACTAGTAGAATAGTCTACAGAACGTATAGAAGAACTAGGTATATCCAAAGTAGAAAACCTAGGTTGGTCTTTAGTAGTTTGGAAAGGAAGATTGATAACATATGGTACTTTAGAAAATCTTCTTTCCATGGAATGAAGACTAGAGACAGAGTCTTTGTCAGAATATCTGGAAGAAGTAGATCTTCTGAAAGATAATTTAACTCTGCCATCTGAATACTGAGTCACATTTTGCAACTCTGTATTTGGCTCAAGTTGTTTTGGAATCACTGGTTCAGTGGCTCCATCCAGAATCCATTCTCCTGGAAGGTGGATGTCTTTCCATTGAATAGGTTTTGGAATGACAGTATTGGCTTTAGACAAATCAGTCTGCAAGAGAAGAGTCTCATCTCTTTTTGACTGGAATCTGTGTTGCGTGTTGAACGCTGAATGCATGGCTTTATAGGATATTTTGTAGATCAAGGCTACAGGAATTGATCCTTCAATCATGTGGTAATTATGGGTCTTGATTTGAAGAATCATGCTTTTAATGATGTTTTTATCTTTAAGAGAGACTGTTATGTTTGGATAACAATCAAATGAAATGGGTCCTTTACAGAGACTAGATTCAATACTACTGAGTAAGGAATCATCAAAGGAGATGAACCTCCCATCCCTCGAGATCGCTTAATATGGACGTATCTAGTCCTTCTTTAGTTAAAGGTTTTATTCCAATTTGGATTAGACCAATATGAACATAATTAAAACCTTTTTCTTTTAATTGCTTTAAAGATTTATCTGTAAACAAGTGAATTGTTTCAAAAGGCTTTGAAAGTGTTATGTCACGTTCTTCAGTCTTTATAACATAGTCTGTCTTTAAGGAATCAAGTTTCTTCATTTTATAAATTTTATCTTTAGAAATCTTTGGTAGTTCCCAACAATCAATAGCTTTATCAAAATCTGCTATTATTAATTCCTCAGAATTCACTACATTCTTTGAAACGCTAGTCCTCCCGGAGGAAGAGTTAGAGAAAGATGATGTTCTATGGAGTAAAGAATCCATGAATGAAAAATACTTTAAAGGTCTTAAAATTCTTTTAAAACAGTAAATCAATCCTAGGCTAAGAAATGGTTTTGTTGCCCTTAAACTCAGACGGGACTTACGACCATATGCTACCTAAGCACCCGAAGGTAAACCCATTACTGATTTTAATCAAATTTTAATACTTCAAAGAAATTAATCAGACACAAATATCTTTAAACCATATACCACTACTCTCCCTTGGCTCTGATACCAATAAGACCAGGAATCGTGGAGTGTGTGAACTTTGAAGGATTATAAATCCAAGACTTTAAAAAGTTATTACTTTTGAAGGAAGTGATTACGGCTGATGAAATTTAAACTTTATTATTGCTAATTTTAGGTGGATCTATTTTAGGTACGTGGCGTTGTTAAACCAGATCGATGCAGAGCAAAGTCTGCCTATTGGACCCAGATCTGACTTAGAACAGATCAATAGTCCGCACGTTCAGGTTTCCAGCCTATATACCAAAAGTTACCGTCTTTAAGTTTTAATCAATATTATTAGCAAACCTAACCAGGTGGAGATCAATTTAAAGGTCTTAAAATTTTTAGATCAATTTAGGATTGATCAGACACAAATAGCTCTGATACCAGGTGGAACAAGTTCAATGAGAGTGCCAAACTTACTGAGCACCTCATTCAGTGATGGCTTGCTGCCAAAGTACATTTAAAGCCCAACATTGAGTCCGTTAAAGCCCAATCCACATTCCTCTCTCAGAAGTCAAAGGCCCAATCCATGTTGGCTAGTGCAAAGTCCGAAGAGGAATATTTCAAGCTCATAGAACAGCTCCTAGCCTCCAGATCAGAACCGTCTATTGCAGACTCCTCCGATCAAGATGATGAAGAGCCGTTCATTTCCCTTGGAGACGATAATGAAGACATGTGTCTCGGCATTTTCTCTCCATTAAAGTAAAAAAAAAAAAAAGTAATTTTACTTTCCTGTACATTTCCCTGTAATTATTAAATTTCCTTGTAATTTTCCTTTGTCACTTGACATTTTAGGATAATTATCTCCCTTCACTCACTATTCTCATCACGAGAAAAAAGCTGAGGAGATAAGAATCTACTGTTCAAAGCCTTTCCACTCGATGTTCAGAAGAACTCCACTATAGCTCGTAGCATTTTTCCGTCAGAAAGTTCGTAGCATTTCTACTGTAGCGAAGCTGTAGCATGTCACTGTTTGGATTTTGGGTATATAGTTCCCATTCACCTCCAGTTGAGGGATCCATCCAGTTTTCATTCAGTTTTATCTCTTTTAGCCTTCTAAAGCTCTCTCTCTCTCTCTTTCTCTCTCTCTAGGATTGGGAATCTGGGATCTGAGAGTAATACACTCGTCTGAAGATCAATTTCCCTTCCTTCTTTTCTTTTAAAGCATTTCTGGAATCAAGCAATTTACATGTAAGCTTTCAATTTCTAATTTAAAGTTTATATGTAATTTAATTAAAGCAAGTATGTATTATAATTTATGCTTTCTGTAATTTAAATTTCTGCAATTTAAATTTTTAAAGCTTTCAGATGATTGTAGATCGATCCGTATCGATCCGCCTTAAAATCAGCATACGTTCCGAGGCATGTAGACCCGATCTCTCCTCGTTGTATATTCTCTTCTTCCCCTACCTTCAGAGCACCATTTCTGGGATCCAGATCTGGTACTGTGTATGCTTAGCAACCAACCTTAATGTATGCTTAATCTTGCAAAGCCCTGTGGTTAGGTTTGCTAATAATATTGATTAAAACTTAAAAACGGTAACTTTTGGTATATAGGCTGGAGACCCGAACGTGCGGACTATTGATCTGTTCTAAGTCAGATTTGGGTCCAATAGGCAGACTTTGCTCTGCATCGATCTGGTTTAACAACGCCACGTACCTAAAATAGATCCACCTAAAATTAGCAATAATAAAGTTTAAATTTCATCAGCCGTAATCACTTCCTTCAAAAGCAATAACTTTTTAAAGTCTGGGATTTATAATCCTTCAAAGTTCACACACTCCACTAGAACGTGCGAACTATTGATCTGTTCTAAGTCAGATCTGGGTCCAATAGGCAGACTTTGTTCTGCATCGATCTGGTCTTATTGGTATCAGAGCCAAGGGAGAGTAGTGGTATATGGTTTAAAGATATTTGTGTCTGATTAATTTCTTTGAAGTATTAAAATTTGATTAAAATCAGTAATGGGTTTACCTTCGGGTGCTTAGGTAGCATATGGTCGTAAGTCCTGTCTGAGTTTAAGGGCAACAAAACCATTTCTTAGCCTAGGATTGATTTACTGTTTTAAAAGAATTTTAAGACCTTTAAAGTATTTTTCATTCATGGATTCTTTACTCTATAGAACATCATCTTTCTCTAGCTCTTCCTCCGGGAGGACTAGCGTTTCAAAGAATGTAGTAAATTCTGAGGAATTCATAATAGCAGATTTTGATAAAGGTATTAATTGTTGGGAACTACCAAAGATTTCTAAAGATAAAATTTATAAAATGAAGAAACTTGATTTCTTAAAGACAGACTATGTTATAAAGACTGAAGAACGTGACATAACACTTTCAAAGCCTTTTGAAACAATTCACTTGTTTACAGATAAATCTTTAAAGCAATTAAAAGAAAAAGGTTTTAATTATGTTCATATTGGTCTAATCCAAATTGGAATAAAACCTTTAACTAAAGAAGGACTAGATACGTCCATATTAGCAGTCCTCAGGGATGGGAGGTTCATCTCCTTTGATGATTCCTTACTCAGTAGTATTGAATCTAGTCTCTGTAAAGGACCCATTTCATTTGATTGTTATCCAAACATAACAGTCTCTCTTAAAGATAAAAACATCATTAAAAGCATGATTCTTTAAATCAAGACCCATAATTACCACATGATTGAAGGATCAATTCCTGTAGCCTTGATCTACAAAATATCCTATAAAGCCATGCATTCAGCGTTCAACACGCAACACAGATTCCAGTCAAAAAGAGATGAGACTCTTCTCTTGCAAACTGACTTGTCTAAAGCAAATATTGTCATTCCAAACCTATACAATGGAAAGACATCCACCTTCCAGAAGAATGGATTCTGGATGGAACCACTGAACCAGTGATTCCAAAACAACTTGAGCCAAATACAGAGTTGCAAAATGTGACTCAGTATTCAGATGGCAGAGTTAAATTATCTTTCAGAAGATCTACTTCTTTCAGATATTCTGACAAAGACTCTGTCTCTAGTCTTCATTCCATGGAAAGAAGATTTTCTAAAGTACCATCTGTCATCAATCTTCCTTTCCAAACTACTAAAGACCAACCTAGGTTTTCTACTTCGGATATACCTAGTTCTTCTATACGTTCTGTAGACTATTCTACTAGTGTACCTCATCCTATTTACACTAGTCGTCTATAAGAACAAAGACAGGAAGAGAAAGAACCTTCTCCTCCAACTTCCCCCACATTCTCAAAGAGCCACGAAAATGTAATTGAGTCATTGAAAAGGTTTTTGAACTTGATAAGACCCTTTTGCATAATGATTTCTATTCGGATAATAATAAAGAAAAAAGACTTTGGTTCTTTAAACAATTTTTGAATCAAAGAAAGCAAATTCAAGAATTTTACTACGAATTTGTCAACTTGCATAAAGTTCATATTTTATTTTTTGATTGGTTTGAAATGTATGCTTCTGACAACAACATTTCCTACCCCTTTAAAGCATCAAACCCTATCACGATTAAAAAGAAAATTCCAGAATGAAACCTTTCTAATAGTGACAGAACCATTGAATCTGAACACCCTCCTCTAAGGGGCTTAACCATAGTTCATGGTGAACCTCCAGTTCAGATTAAAGCTTCTCCTTATAAATTTCATAAAGTCAATAATCCAGAGTCAGATTTAGATAGCATTATCCAACAGAGTAATTTCTGTAATGCTAATCTAAACACAATAGGAAAACAATTGACTAGGATTGAGAGTCAGATCCAACAGTCAACCATTTCAGTTTCTCCTATTCAAAGACCTATTTCTATAAAGCCTGATTCCTTGAAAAAGTTAAAAGAACCTATTTTCAAACCTTTTCAGGTTTTAAAATATAGTCAAAAGCTTGTTCAAGACTCCAAATCAGATTTTGCCAAAGCCATTAAAGAACAACTTGATAGAATAGAAGCATCTTCTTCTGCTTCTACTTCCAAAACCAAATTGCTCCTGATACTCAATCCAAGTCCATTGGAGTGTTGAATCAGGATCAATCTTCTATTGCCTCTTCTGATATAGAAGCCTTTAAAGAAGAACCAATGCCTAAAGCCAATAAAATTCATTGGGAATTAGCACTCCCTGCTAGTTCTCGTTCTCCTCCTGATCTTGCAATTGATAATAGGCCTAGTGCAATAAACCAATCAAGGTTTAATGCATCTTCTGTCTATGAGTGGAATATAGATGGAATGTCTGAGTATAATATACTTGGCCTATTACAACAAATGACCATGGCAGCCAATGCCTACAAAACCCAATCAGGGACTTCTGACAAAGCTATTGCAGAAATCCTTATTGCGGGTTTTACGGGTCAACTTAAAGGTTGGTGGGATCATTTCCTCACCAAACAGCAACAATCAGATATTTTGAATGCCATTCAAGTAAATGAGGATGGAACACCCACCCTCGATGAATTTACTAACCCCATTCAAGATGCAGTTGCTACTTTAATTTTGACCATTTCCCTCCATTTTATTGGAGACCCTTCTCATTTGAGAGATAAAAATGCTGAGTTACTACATAATTTGAGATGTAGGAAACTTAGTGATTTTCAAGCCTACAAAACCACCTTCTTTACCCGAGTCTTTCTAAGAGATGATGCAAATCATTCTACCTGGAAAGAAAAATTCCTTGCTGGTTTACCTACCCTTTTAGGTGAAAAGGTGAGAAACACCATTAAAGCTTTGTATGACAATCGTATTCCTTATGATGAACTCACCTATGGTGAACTTGTTAGTTTCATTAATAAGGAAGGTCTAAAGATTTGTCAAGATTTAAAATTACAAAAACGTCTAAAATGGGAACTTAGAAAGTCTAAGCAAGAATTAGGCAGTTTTTGTAAACAATTCAATTATGACCCTTTTAAAGCCTTTACTTCCAAAGACTGTAATGGTAAGTGTTCTTCAAAAACTTACAGCAAACATTACAAGTAAAAAAGAAATAGAAAATTCCTTCCAGAACCTAAAGAAACTTACTACAAAAGGCCCTCAAGACCTTATAAAAAGCCCAATTTCTCTAAAAGAAAACATTCTAAGCCCACTTCAAAGCCCAAAACTCCTTTCAACTACAAGGAAGCTACTTGTTATAAATGTGGAAAGAAAGGTCATACTGTAAAATTTTGCAGGATGAGTAAAAAACTTCATGAGCTAGGTCTCGAAGAAGAAATTCTTTCCAAAATAGCATCTCTTCTTGTAGAATCTTCAGAATCTTTTGATTCTGAATCCTCCATGACTGGAGATAGTGAGCCCCTTCAAGTTGATGAGTTAATTGACTCTGATACTTCTGATTATTCAGATAGTGATTCTGACTCAGAATCCTATTTAAAGAAGATTAATGTTTTGACTAAAGAACAAGAAACATTTCTTGAACTAGTCAAACATATTTCTGACCCCACTCTTCAAAGAGAGTATTTAGATAAACTTCTAAAAACTCTTGAACTCAGTGATAAACCTGAGTCTTCTAAAATCCCTGTTGTCAAAAAGCATGCAAATGATCTTACCACAATTCTGGATAAAAGGAAGATCAAGAATTTGAGTCCTTCTATTCAGGATCTTCAAAAAGAAATCAAAGATATTAAATTTGAGATTAAAAAACTTAAAGAAAAATAAAAAACTGATTCTGATACTATCAAGCTTCTTTTACAAAAACAGTTGGAAGATCATTCCGATAAGGAATTAGAATCTGAAAATGGTCATAATCAAAATCTTGAAAACATTGAGTCTTTACCCAATGATTTTCTTTTTGTCTTAAAGCAAATCACCACAAAAAAATATTTGATTAAAGTCACTTTGGTATTTTCTAAAGAATTTGAATTTGACACTATCGCTCTTTTTGACAATGGTGCAGATTTAAACTGCATTAGAGAAGACATTGTCCCCAGAAAGTTTCATGAAAAAACAAAAGAAAGACTTTCTGCCGCCAATAATTCAAAACTAAAAGTTAATTTTAAAGTTGATGCCCCTATGCATAATGATAATTTTGAATTTAGGACTTCCTTTATTTTAACTAATGACATTCATCATGCAGTTATTTTGGGAACTCCTTTCATAAATCTCATTACCCCTTATACTGCCAATTACGACAGTATATCTTTTAAAGCAAAAGATAAAAGACTTATTTTCCCCTTCATTGAAAAACCTAAAACAAGAAATTTAAACATTGTAAAAGCATGTTCAGTTTATAAAAACCAAATCAATGTTTTGCTTAAAACAAAACAGAATGATTTAACTTGTTTAAAGAAAGACTTAAACTTACAAAGAATATAAAATCAACTTAACAATGATTTTCTAAAAAGAAAAATTTCTGAGTTTAAAGCCTTAATTGAAAAGGAAATATGTCTTTGCTTTGACTTACCTTTTTGGGAAAGAAAACAGCACATGGTTGACTTGCCTTATGAAAATTCTTTTGATGAAAAGCAAATTCCTACAAAAGCTCGGCC
Organism: Luvunga scandens; assembly: GCA_030449905.1. NCBI lineage: Eukaryota > Viridiplantae > Streptophyta > Magnoliopsida > Sapindales > Rutaceae > Luvunga > Luvunga scandens. Next base: position 1,223,282 of record JASUUG010000286.1, read on the forward strand.
TATTCAAATGAATATGGAATTAGAACAACATTGTAGGAATGAGATTAAAGATTTGGAGTCTAAAGGTCTAATTGTGAAATCGAGGTCTCCCTGGTCTTGTGCTGCTTTCTATGTCAATAAAAATTCTGAGATAGAAAGAGGGACACCTAGATTGGTGATCAATTATAAACCATTAAATAAAGCCTTAAAATGGATTAGGTATCCAATACCTAATAAAAAAGATTTGCTTCAAAAACTTCACTCTGCATTCATATTTTCAAAATTTGATATGAAGTCTGGATTTTGGGAAATTCAAATACACCCTAAAGACCGTTATAAAACTGCTTTTACTGTTCCATTTGGACAGTATGAGTGGACTGTTATGCCATTTGGCTTAAAGAATGCTCCTTCAGAATTTCAAAGAGTCATGAATGATATTTATAACCCTTATTCTGAATTCTGCATAGTCTATATTGATGATGTGTTGATTTTTTCACAGTCAATTGATCAACATTTCAAACATTTAAAGACTTTTTATTTTGCCACTAGAAAAGCTGGCCTAGCTGTTTCTAGTTCAAAGATTTCTTTATTTCAAACAAAAATCAGGTTTCTAGGACACTATATTTCCAAAGGAACCATCACACCTATTGAAAGGTCACTTGCATTCACAGACAAGTTTCCTGATAAGATTTTGGATAAAACCCAATTACAAAGATTTCTTGGAAGTTTAAATTATGTTCTTGATTTTTGTCCTAACATAAATAGGATTGCAAAACCTTTGCATGACAGATTAAAGAAAAAACCATTTGCATGGACAGAAGAACATGCTAAAATCATAAAACAGATAAAAAGCATTGTTAAAGATATTCCATGTCTATTTTTAGCTAATCCTGCATTACCTAAGGTTGTTGAAACTGATGCATCAGACTTAGGATATGGAGGAATTCTAAAACAAGTTGAAAATGGTAAAGAACAAATTGTGCAATATGCTTCTGCACATTGGAATGAATGTCAAAAGAATTATTCTACTATAAAGAAAGAAATTTTATCTATTGTCTTATGCATTTCTAAATTCCAAAGCATTTATTAAATCAAAAATTTTTACTTCGAATTGATTGTAAAGCTGCAAAACATGTTTTAGAAAAGGATGTTCAAAACATTGCATTTAAACAAATTTTTGCACGATGGCAAGCAATTTTAAGTATTTTTGATTTTGATATTGAGTTTATAAAGGGAGACAGAAATTCTGTTCCAGATTTTCTAACGAGAGAATTCTTGCAAAATAGATAAATGCCGCCCAAAAAGAAACCTGACAAAAGGAAAGGGATCCTTAAAGACCCTGTGTCCCAAACCTCTAAAGCCTCCACTCCTCTTAAAGAAAAATTGCTATCTTCAGCAATTTCCTCTGCAAAGCCTATAAAGTCATGGATTGATATGGTTGAAAGCCAAGAGGCCCAAGAGGCCCAATCTAAAGCAGCAGCATCCCAAGAGCAGGTAAATGAATGGATGAAATCCATTTCTAAATCTCCTGAACTTATGTTTGCTCTACAAAGCTTTTCACAAACTCTTTCTCCTATTCCTGAGAAAGAAGAAAAACAAATTACTAAAGCTCCTATTTCTAAAGAAATAATTTCAAGTGGAAGTTCATCTTCCTAGGTTGTAGTTTCACAACCAAAGCTTTCTCCGAGATCGGATTGGTTTTATAAACCCCATCACCAAAACATTTTTACTGTTGAAGATGGATTTTATAATGCTGATCCATTTCAAGCCATTTCAAAGATTTTCCCTAAGGACTGGTTTTTTAAACCATGGGATTTAACCAAACCCCAGTCCTACTATCATGATATTTTGGAATTCATATAGTCAGTAAAGTTTAAACACTTTTTCCTCAGTGAAACCCATAAAGAACCGGCCTATTCTACGGCCACCATCCTTAAAGTCATCTGCCCAAACCAATGGGGTGATCAGCTCCATAAGTCTAAAGCCTTCCCTTTAAATTTTCAAAACAATATTAACCATTGCCGGTCTTTCTCTTATTGGGATTACCAACAGGCTTGGTATAATACATTTTTCATACAAAACCCAAAAAAGACTCATTTTTGGTTATTTTTCTTCAATTAAAAAATAACCGTTCAAAGCCTCCCAAACTGGTTCAAGCATTGGTGGACTTTCTTTGGGCCTTGCTCAGAAATCCTAACCCCAAATGCCGCTAAGTGTTTGGACTACTTTAAAGCCCATTATATCCCTTCTGCGTCAGAAGCAAGGTTTTCCCCCTTTCTTTATTTCTGTACAAATTTCTTCTTACCTTGGGTCTGGATGTGGCATCTTAACTACCACACTCAGGACTCCCAATTAATTTTACAAAGACAATTTAAAATAAAGTGGTGGAATAAGTTCAATGAGAGTGCCAAACTTACTGAGCACCTCATTCAAGGATGGCTTGCTGCCAAAGGACATTTAAAGCCCAACATTGAGTCCGTTAAAGCCCAATCCACATTCCTCTCTCAGAAGTCAAAGGCCCAATCCATGTTGGCCTGTGCAAAGTCCGAAGAGGAATATTTCAAGCTCATGGAACAGCTCCTAGCCTCCAGATCATAACCGTCTATTGCAGACTCCTCCGATCAAGATGATGAAGAGCCGTTCATTTCCCTTGGAGACGATAAAGAAGACATGAGTCTCGGCATTTCTCTCCATTAAAGTAAAAAAAAAAAAAAGTAATTTTACTTTCCTGTACATTTCCCTGTAATTATTAAATTTCCTTGTAATTTTCCTTTGTCACTTGACATTTTAGGATAATTATCTCCCTTCACTCACTATTCTCATAACGAGAAAAAAGCTGAGGAGATAAGAATCTACTGTTCAAAGCCTTTCCACTCGATGTTGTAGCAACTCCACTGTAGCGAAGCTGTAGCATTTCTACTGTAGCGAAGCTGTAGCATGTCACTGTTTGGATTTTGGGTATATAGTTCCCATTCACCTCCAGTTGAGGGATCCATCCAGTTTTCATTCAGTTTTATCTCTTTTAGCCTTCTAAAGCTCTCTCTCTCTCTCTCTTTCTCTAGGATTGGGAATCTGGGATCTGAGAGTAATATACTCGTCTGAAGATCAATTTCCCTTCCTTCTTTTCTTTTAAAGCATTTCTGGAATCAAGCAATTTACATGTAAGCTTTCAATTTCTAATTTAAAGTTTATATGTAATTTAATTAAAGCAAGTATGTATTATAATTTATGCTTTCTGTAATTTAAATTTCTGCAATTTAAATTTTTAAAGCTTTCTGTATGATCTCATGATGATCGTGATCGATCTGATCCGCCTTTAAAAGCTATTCACGTTCCTCTGAGGCATAGAGACCTGATCTCTCCCTCAGTTGTATCTTCTCTTCTTCCCCTACCTTCAGAGCACCATTTCTGGGATCCAGATCTGGTACTGTGTATGCTTAGCAACCAACCTTAATGTATGCTTAATCTTGTAAAGCCCTGTGGTTAGATTTGCTAATAACATTGATTAAAACTTAAAGACGGTAATTTTTGGTATATCGGCTGGAAACCCTAACGTGCGGACTATTGATCTGTTCTAAGTCAGATCTGGGTCCAATAGGCAGACTTTGTTCTGCATCGATCTGGTTTAACAACGCCACGTACCTAAAATAGACCTATCTAAAACTTGACAATTATAAAGCTTATATTTCATCCCCTGTAATCACTTCCTTAAAACCAATAATTTTTATTAAAGTCTGGGATTTATAATCCTCCAAAGTTCACACACTCCACGATTTTTTTCTTTTAGATAGGTAACTTTCTTCCAGAAAAATGCTCCTTCAGAATTTCAAAGAGTCATGAATGATATTTATAACCCTTATTCCGAATTCTGCATAGTCTATATTGATGACGTGTTGATTTTTTCACAGTCAATTGATCAACATTTCAAACATTTAAAGACTTTTTATTTTGCCACTAGAAAAGCTGGCCTAGCTGTTTCTAGTTCAAAGATTTCTTTATTTTAAACAAAAATCAGGTTTCTAGGACACTATATTTCCAAAGGAACCATCACACCTATTGAAAGGTCACTTGCATTCACAGACAAGTTTCCTGATAAGATTTTGGATAAAACCCAGTTACAAAGATTTCTTGGAAGTTTAAATTATGTTCTTGATTTTTGTCCTAACATAAATAGGATTGCAAAACCTTTGCATGACAGATTAAAGAAAAAACCAGTTGCATGGACAGAAGAACATAATAAAATCATAAAACAGATAAAAAGACTTTTATCAGAGAATTATATATATAATTCTTTAATGAGGATATCTTCATTTTAACAAAATAAGGATGCAGATAACAAATAAAAAAAAAATATTTCAATACATTAAAAATTATAGTTTTTTGTTTGTTACTATACTAAAATTAGTATTTTTTATTTGTTAGAGGCATCTAAAGATGCGCTATATATATATATATATATATATATATAAGAATTATTTTTGTAAATTAATCCTAATTTTAGGGTAGCATTTATCATTAGCTGCTAAATTTTTCTATCCATTTCCATATTAGTAACATGTTATAAGCCAGAGTAATTATTGTGATGACTGATGTTGTGTAAAATTTTACTTTTTGGCTGAAAAATTAAGAAAAATTTGATAACTTTATGAAATTCATAGTTTGAAGTAATGATTATAATATTAATGTGATCTATGCATTGTGTGATTATTGTGGTGATTGCAATAATTGACATAATAGAAAATATGTTTTCATCAATTCCCCTTTACAAGTAGATAACTTGTTCCATAGGGATTCACAACGATGTTGTCGATATACATGCTTTACTACTATACTTTTTCCCTAACAATGAGTATCACTTCAATATTCTTACCCAGTTGAACGACATGTATGGCTGTATTATCCGTATAAAACCATTGGTATCAGGTTGCAAGTCATTCTTACCCAATCATAGTAATATTCTCCCTAGGTTCAAGGCAATATGCGAATTATGCAATTCAAATTTTGCTTTCTCTGCTTTTTCACTTTCGTAGCAGTAACCCACATGATTGTTTGGATCACTTTTCCGAAGGGGAAACATCTGTTTCCACAACTCAATTAATCTGAATTCTAGTTTTCTCCAACATCTTAATATAAAAAGAAGAATAATTTAACATCTTTTGGAAAAATCAAACTAATCAATTGAACAAATTTATATAATACAAAATCATATATCCATTCTTTTTGTGCATTATCTAAGTCACACACACGTATATGTATATACACTAACATATTTATAACGCGGTATGTGATGTTATGTAATGGTGTAATTATCATGATAGTTGATATAATAAAGTTCACCGAGTTCTCGTGAAAAGGCTCTTCACCAACTATGAAAGGTAAATTAGTTTGAAACAGGAATGGCAAGTGCTTTGCAAATGGAATCCGGGCGTGCAGTTACATGAGTCATGCCCCAGGCACCGTAACCCACCTTTTTTCTTTGGTGGCTTAACTATTGTCAAATTTTGATTAGGCCCTTATACTATTTTTATTTATAAAATATTCATAAGTATTGTATATGGTATTCTCTACCTGCATACATTGTTAAAAGAATAACAATAAAGGTACAACTATCTTGTACAAATAAATATATGCAAATTGATGTAATATAAAAAGATTGATTGTATAAAATCATCTTGGCACACATAATTATAAAAAATAACTGTTATTACTTTTCAATCAATCTCTTTATACTATATTAGTTTGTAAAAATTAATTTGTACAAATAGTTTATGGTTCTACCATTATTATCATCAAAATTCAATTTAACAGCTTATATTCATTTTTATTTACTATATAAGTATTTACATATTCTTTTAGACACATTAATCATTATAACATACTAATATTTAGAAAAAGATAAAAACAATTCCCTTAAATTTATAAATTAGAAAAGTAGGAAGCGATTTTACAATTTTTTCTATTTCCCTCAATTTTATAGCCTCATCCTCCACAAGGAATCACATAGTTTATCAAATAATGATAATAATAATAACATTGAGTTTATTATATATGCTTTCAAAACATGTGTCACCTAAATCTCACATCATAAAACACAATTGGTACAGATGTCCAAGTAAAACTTGTTCCGAAAATAATAAATGACTATAACAATTATTGAAGTAGGAGTCTGCTAAGTTGCAGCTTTTGTTGTTAGGACAATAAAACTTTTGGTGAAAACTATCACCTATAACCCAAGAATATTCATGTCGTATTACTAAGAATCAATAATAAATTATGCGGAAGCGTATCTGAATCCATAACGCTTAATTCCTCTCTAGAGTTGTGTGGTTGGCCTTCCAGATCCACATGTTTTCCTAAAAAGTCCTTTAGTTCTCTTTGTGCTCTCTCTTTGAAGATGAGATATCAGAAAGAATAGAAAAGATTTCAACTTGTGACATGAGGATCATGACCACTTATATAGACAACAGTTTCTGCTGTCATTAGGTATTCATAATTCTACACATCATAGAATTAGAATATTATTGGATCTCTACACATTAAAAGCCTATATCCTATTAAATACATTAAAGCCCATAATACCGTAAACCTTAATAGATCACTTTTAATTAGGCTTAATCTTACATGACAGTCTGCAACGCATAATTATTCACATATAAGCCCAACATTGTATTAATGATCCAACAATACTAGATTAAAAAATCCAACAAGGGTTATATATGTAACCTTATAATTATGTTTTGCAAAAATAAACATATGAGCTCAACCTTAATGTCATTACCGAAATGTATGTATAACCAATCCGGCCTATCAATTATACCAACATAGGATCAAAGCGCCTTCGTTACATCTATCATAACTTGACCCTCAATGGTCACTATGCCAATACAACTGAATGACATGGATCATGATGTGGATGTGTAGCATGGAAATTTCATGCAATGTGATCTTAACATTCCTATTTCCAACTAGTCCACCTTAAACCTTATTGAGATCAAACCATACTAAAATCAGAGTATGAACAAACCAAAACTTTATTTTTACGGAAAATAATCTTAAATATCCAAAAATTGAAATAACTGAGAATATCCATATTATAAGAGCATCTAAAATCACAAACTCCCACTAAAACGAATATCCTTAAATAACATGACACCCATAAGAGTAGTGTGCTAATGAAATATCTTGGGTCGTAGTTCTTAGTAAGCGGATCTGCAATCATGAAGTTTGTGCCAATGTGCTCTATAGATAACTGTCCACTCTAAACTCTTTCTTTAATAATTAGGAACTTGATGTCTATATATTTCGACTTCGTTGAGCTACTGTTGTTATTGGAATACAGCACTGCTGACTTGTTGTCACAAAATAACCTGAGTGGTCTATCAACACCATCTACTATACGCAGTCCCGTGATAAAATTCCGTAGCCATATCCCATGATTAGATGCCTCATAACATGCTATGAACTTTGCTGCTATCGTGGAAGAGGCTATAAGAGACTATTTAGCACTCTTCCAAGAAACAGCACCTCCAGCTAGTAGATAGATGTAACCCAAAGTGGATTTCATACTATTTTGGCATCCAGCAAAATCAGAGTTAGTATACCCAATGATCTCAACTCGACCTCCAATATGTGAGCATGTAGTCTTTTGTTCTCTGCAAGTATTGTAAGACCCATTTGGCTGTTCTCCAATGGTCTACTCCTAAATTACTTAAATATCTGCCCAATATTCCAGTAACGTACGCTATATCCAGTTGCTTACAAACCTAAGCATACATCAGACTTCCTACTGCTGACGTATAAGGAATCTTTTGCATTTCCTTCCTTTCAAAGTCATTCTTAAGGCATTGATTGAGACTAAACTTGTCTCCTTTAGCAATAGGGGTATCTCCTGGTTTACAATCTTATATGCCATATCTCTTGAGAACTGTTTCGATATAGCTCTTTTGTGATAATCCCAGAATACCCTGAGAGCGATCTCAGTGTATTTGTATGCCTAATACAAAAGAGGCGTCACCAAGATCTTTCATCTCAAAATTCTTAGTTAGAAATCTCTTGGTGTCATGCAATAAGCTTATATCGCTACTGGCAAGCAAAATGTCATCGACATATAAAACCAGAAAATATATTTACTCCCACAGAACTTATGGTATATACAATCATCGACTAAATTCATCTCGAAACTAAATGAGATGATCATTTGATGAAACTTGAAATACCATTGTCGAGATGCTTGCTTGAGCCCATAAATGGATTTCTTAAGTTTGCAAACCATATTCTTTAGGTCTCCGAACACAAAGTTTTCTTGTTGTACCATATAGATTGTCTTAGCAATGTTGCCATTGAGAAATGCTGTCTTTATATCCATATGATGTAACTCAAGATCGAAATGCGCCACTAATGCCATTGTAATCCTGAAAGAGTCTTTTGAAGAAACAAGAGAGAAAGTTTCTTTATAGGTGATGCATTCTTTCTGCGTAAAGTCTTTTACAATAAGACGCTCCTTGTACCTCTCCACATTGCCTTTCGAATCCCTTTTGGTCTTAAATATCTATTTGCAACTAATAAGTTTCGCACCTTATGGCAACGAGACAAGATCCCATACGTCATTGTCTTTCATAGATTTCATCTCTTCATTCATGGCATCAATCCACTTTTGAGAGTTAAAACTTTCCATAGCTTGACAGAAATTGATTGGATCATCTTCCATCACGCCGATGTCTTCCTTATGTTCTTGGAGAAATACAATGTAGTCATCTAGCAATGCACTTCTCCTTTCTCTAATGGATCTCCTCAATAGTATAGGTTCTTGAGATGATAGAGTTTGTTCTTCTAAAACAAGTTCTTCCAAAACAAATTCTTCTATAGGGGGTTCTACAATATTGTCTTGATTTGTTGTGTCTTGAACAAAGTCAGGAATGAGACTCTGATAAATGCCAATAAAACCTATGGGAATATCAACATATTCCTCTTCAAAGAAAAAGTCCCTAATTGTATCTCCCCCCACAAACTTGACATCCTCAAAGAACCGAGCATTTCCTGACTCGAAAATTGACTTAGTCGTGGGATCATAAAACTTATACCCTCTGGATCATTCTGAGTATCCAATAAAATAGCAACTCACCGTTCTTGGGTCCAGTTTCTTCTCATTAGGCCTATAAGGCATTGCCTCAACTGGACATCCTCAAACATGTAAGTGTTTTAAACTAGGTTTTTTACCTGTCTAAAGCTTATAAAGAGTTTTAACAGTCGCTTTAGTTGGAACCCTATTAAGGATATACGTTGCAGTCTAAAGTGCTTCTCCCTAGAGTGATTCTGGTAAGGTAGAATGAGAAATCATACTCCTCACCATGTCCTTAAGCATCCTCTTTTATCTTTCAACAACACCATTCACAGTGGGCGAACCCGGCATAATGTATTGTGGGATGATACCACATTCCTTTAGGAATTTCGCAAATGGTATTGGACGTTGTTCACCTAAACCATCATATCTACCATAGCATTTACCATCACGGTCAGATCTGACACTTTTGATTCTTTTGCCAAGTTGGTTCTTAACTTCAGCCTTAAAGTTTTTGAACATATCTAAAGATTGTGCCTTTTCATGGAGGAGATATATATAGCTATATCTAGAAAATTCATCTATGAACGTCATAAAATATTGTTGACCATTCCAAGCAGGTGCAGAAAATGGCCCACAAATGTCTGTATGTATGAGTTCTAAGACATCTAAACTCCTATTGGCTTCAAATCTCCTTTTATTGGTTTGTTTCCCCTTAAAATAGTTAACACAGACGTCAAAATCTGTGAATCTAAAGGGTCAATAGTTGCGTCTGACACAAGTCTCTCTATTTTTCGTTTGGAGATATGACCCAATCTTCTGTGCCATAACGCAATCGAATTCTCATTGGTTAACTTTCTTTTTAAACCTCGTGTACTTAATTGCATGGATTCATTAAATGAAGCAATTGTATCAAGCATATAAAGGTTATCATCGCCTGACAAAGAACCAAAACCAACTAGTTTAAATCATGAAACAAACTAAATTTTCCATTTCCAAATGAACAAGAATAACTAAATTTGTCCAAAGTAGAAATAGAAATCAAATTCCACCTAAAAGACGGAACAACAAACGTTTCATCAAGATCTAAATAAAATCCAATCTTTAATAATAATCTAAATTTTTCAATTGCTTCAGCTTCAATTGTCTTGCCATCGCCTACTTAGATGTATCTTTCACCATCACTAGGTTTTCGACAACTCAGGCAACCCTATATAGACATACTGATGTGAGTGGTTGCACCAGAATCTATCCACCATGTGTGTCAGGTACCGAAGTTAAATTAACCTCAGAACAAACCAAAATAAGAAGCATACCTTTCTTAGCACGCCATGCGTGATAATTATTGCAGTGCTTCTTCTTATGCCCCTCAGCCCTACAGAAGAAACAACTAGTACCTTCTGAATCACTTAAATTATTTTTTTGTTTCTTTTGAGGTGCTATATCTGCAACTTCCTTATCCTCCTTCCTTTTCTTGCCCTTAGAGATAAAGGCTAGGTGAGCATTTTCTGTCTTATCTTTCTTCAGCCTATCCTCTTCCTGAACACAGTTTAAACCGGTTAAACTGTGTTGGTAAGGATATTAAAACCAAATGCACTAGCAAGTCCTCAGAGAGTTTAAGCTTAAGTGCTCTTAGCTTAGAAGCAAGATGAGACATCTCCATGATATACTCCATAATATTGTCTTTACCCGTATACCTCATTGAAATTAGGCTTATGAAGAGCGTACTAACTTCAGCCTTTTCATTCTTGACAAACCTCTGTTCAATCTGTGCAAGAAACTCCTTAGCCGTATTTGCGTTCTCAGTCATTGAGCCCATGAATGCTTCTAGAATGGCCTTCTTCATGATCATGATACACATGCAATTTGATCTCTCCTACCTTTCCATTTCCCTTTTATCATCAAGGGTACTCTCATCTGTAAGAGGTGGGGGAGAATCAAACCTTAACGCAAGATCAAGATCCATGACTGCGAGAACTATTAAGAGATTTTCGTCCATGATTTGAAGTTAAAGTCATTTAGCATAGGAATGAAATTGATGTTGGCAGTAATATTAGCAGCAGACATAACTGAATAAAGAACAATAAATAAACAAAACAAGCTCATATTAGTCTTAAAACAAAAATAAATTCAAATAAAGGTAAAACCCATCTCAAGATACCGGGCACTCCATTAATATTCTATCTTTGGACAAAATATTAACTTGTAAGTGATATCTTGGTGTAGTAATCAAACACTGATAATAAGAACATGTTAAAAAATGAATCTTTCTTTGGACTGATTTATTATTCACATGTAAAACCGAGTAATTATCACGTATTTATTACCACAAAGTGCACATATAATTATATTAAATATGAACCTTCCTTTGGGCCGATCAATATTTACATAAATTACATATACAAAATCGTTTGTATTATAAAATAAATTAATTTCCACAAAAGAGGTCACTTTGGTGACATGTTGCTTCAATTAATTCATCTCAAAATACATATAAACAAACCAATACTTGAATTTAAAATTACCCAAAAAATAACCCAAAAATTAAAAAAATAAAAGAATTTTTTTTTGACTTTGACCGGTCAATGGTCAACGTTAACCGTTGACCAGTTCAGGTTGGCCGATCTAGTTGGTTCGGGTCAACCCGAACCAAAGCTGAACCAGCCCCAAATTTAAAAAAGACCTTAACATTTTTTTTTCTTCTTCTTCTTTGAGCGGCGGCTTCTTCTTTATTTACCGTGGCCTTGTGGCCGCGGCTCAGCTGGTGGAGCGAAAGATGGCCGCGCATGTTCCAGCCGGAAAATGGCCACAACCCTTTTTTTTTTCTTTTTTTTTTTTACGGCTGGCATAGCCGCCGTTCTTCTTTCTTTATGCGGCGGCCATAGTGCCCTGTTGCGGCCACCAGGCCGCGGGTTCCTACTGGAGTAATTGAAAAGCCACTACCTCCCCTCTCTTTTTTTTTTCCTCGATTTTTCTTTTTCTTGATGCGACAGCTTTTGCCGCCGCTCCAACTTGATCAGCCGTGGCCATCCTTGATGGGGCGGCCAAACAGCCGCGCCTTTTACCGAACGATGGTGGTAGCTTTGCAGCCGTCGACTTTATATTTTGAAACCGATTTTGGTTTTTTTTTTCTTAATCCTCAAAAAAAGAAAACCAGCAACAATCTATCTAATATATGATTAATAAAAAATAAATTTGATTCTCAATGATTCAACATGAATAGGCTCTGATACCACTTGTTGGGACAATAAAACTTTGGTGAAAACTATCACCTATAACACAGGAATATTCATGTCGTATCACCAAGAATCAATAATAAATTTTGCAGAAGCGTACCTAAATCCATAACGCTTAATTCTTCTCTAGGGTTGCATGGTTGGCCTTCCAGATCTACACGTTTTCCTAGAGAGTCTTTTAGTTCTCTCTGCGCTCTCTTCTGAAGATGGGATACCAAAAAGAATAAAAAAGATTTCAACGTGTGACCTGGGGACCATGACCACTTATATAAACAACAGTTTCCTATTGTCACTAGGTATTCCTAATTTTGCCCATCATAGAATTAGAATATTATTGGGTCTCTACACATTAAAAGCCCATATCCTATTAAATATATTAAAGTTCATAATACCTTAAACCTTAATAGATCACTTTTAATTGGGCTTAATCTTATATGACAGTCTGCAACGCATAATTATTCACATATAAACCCAACGTTGGATTAATGATCCAATAATGTTGGATTAAAAAATTCAACATTCCATATGTAAAGCCTAGCTTTAATACAAAATGCATGCTCTTCCTCTGTCCTCCTAGACATGTGTAATCATCCCATTTGACATGTAAGTAACATAATCTGTAACATATCAAGCTCCTATTGAAGTATAATATCTTTATATGTCAATGATGAAAAAGCATATTTTATATTTTTCCTTACTTCCGTTAGTCAAATGATGACATCATAGAAGTAAATTTATCTTTGCATCAAATGTATCCCAAAATTGTAATATACCTCTAAATTTGAAGGACAAAATTGTTTTCTTAATCCCAAATGTCTGTGTTCTAATTCTTTTTATTCATTTTAATACATTAAAATATTAAAGGAGCTTCTAATATTTTTAATTTCTTGAATTTATTCATCAATCATAAAATTGGTATTTACAAGTCAATTAACAGAAAATTAGTAAAATGCTACTATTTCACTTTTTTAAATATAATTTTTCACAGTTAAAAGAAGTAAAATGTTAATTTTTATAATTAATAAGTAAAAATATTACATTTTAATAATCATTGTAGTCCTTTGTTATTTCAACATATAACAGAATCTTATTAAATTAATACTCGATAAATTGATAACCTCTATTAAATATATAATAGATTTTATCGATCCCAACTTTGGCCAACGTGATAAATTAATAATTCAATCAATTTATTATATTCTAAATGTTAAAAAAATCGTATTTATCTATATGACCCAATTAACACATAAATTAATAATTAATTAATTTCATACTAAATACATATGGTATATCTTTTTTTTCTTTATACTAGTATAATGTTTTACACATTTCATTGGTCATTGTTACTTTCTTTACACCTTTCAGATGAAATGCCATTGTCATATTCTATGTGCTATGTTAAGAGAAAAAAAAGAGACATCGGCTTAATGTATTCAAAAATTTTTCTTTAATGAGTTACTATGTAATCGTAATTCAGCCATACATAGCCAAAGGATTATCAAGTGATTGATTTACTCAATCAAGATGAAATCAGAATCGTCTCATATAATTTGATAAAATTACTATATTTTCTAATAATACTAAGTCTATACTTCATCAAATTTTTTTATTGTGAACCTAATATCATTTTTATAAATTAATAAATTATTAATTTATCGATATATTAACATTGACAGTATTAATAGAATTTTTTTATAGTCTGGAATCTGTTAATTTGCGAAAGTTTTACTAACTGTAGTAAGAATAATTACTTTTATGCTCTGCTTACTCCTTGTTTTGAGAAAAAACATAAAATTTGACTTGATTGTAATTAATATTTGGACTCTGCCTACACTCTACTTTTGATGACCTCGTGTGTTTACATTCAACAAATCTTACCCACATTGAATGTTGTTGACTTCACTAAAAAGAATTTCGTCGGAATTAACAAAATCACAAAGGCACTTCTAAAGTATTATGTTTTCTTCTTCGCATGATTCCCCTTAATAAATTCTCAGCAGCTATTCATGGTATCTAAAACTTAGATTTTGATCAAAGATTAATGGTCAAAGATTAAGGCTATATCTAGAGTACCAACCCCATGGAGAGGACACCGAAATAGATTTGAGTGCCCTGCCAAATTTGAACTCAGATTTTTTTCTTTTTTTTGGTGATTTAAATTTTTGCATATGTGTGTTTATTTAACCATTTAGTTTTCTTTTATCACTTTTAATCATGTGTGCCTCAATTAGACAGACCCTCTTGAACTATCTTAGACAACTTCAATGTGTACAATTTCATGTGAGAAGCCAGATACTATTTTATAAAACAAATCATATTTGGGATTTACAACTGCCAGGTTAGTATCTCATGTTGAGGATTTAAAAAGACAATTCAGAGAAATTAAGGGAGGTATCAACGACATCCAATTGGAACTTGAGGTAAATTCAATAAAAGGACGATTGTGAAATTATTTTTCTTTGTATTCTTTAGTTTGTTACTGAAATACTAACTAGGCTACCTAAGAAGGGGGGTGAATTGGGTTCTAAATCAAAATTTAAAGACTAAAAGCTTAAAGAAAATTATAAACTAATTAAATTCAAAATAAACAATTAATATGTAATGAATAATAAAGATATAAGGTAAGAGAAAGCAAACACGTGATTTTTACGTGATTCGGCCAACAGTGCTTACATCCACACCTCTAAGCTCACCGGGTTTAAGGATTCCACTAAGCAAGCCTCCAAGGTTTTAACAATACTTACAATTGACTTCAAAGGTGTCAATAGACCTTTACAACAAAAGATTATTCTCAATCTCTTAACCCAAGTGTATCCCAACACTTATAATCACTCAAAAATAGAAATTACAAATAAACAATCTCTCACACAATGTGTATTATAATTAATGAAATCTAAAGGTGTGAATTAATGAAGTAAAAATAAGTTTGAAGCTCAATGAAGATTATTTTCTCAGTAGCAAGTTCAGTGATAACTGTTGGATTTCTTTTTATTTGAATTTGATTGAGTCATTTTATAGTTGGAGCTGAAAATTAGCCGTTATTGACTTTCTGTCTAAAGTCGGATCCCTGTTAAGACCATAACGGACTACCGTTTTAACTTGAGCAAGTAGCCGTTGTGCAAAGATTCAAAATGTCGGATCACCGTCTTTATGATGTCGGCGTGCTGTTAATGTCCAAAGACATGCAAAAAGATGTCGGCATGCCGATTTATACAAGTCGGTTTACCATTAGTGTCCAGAGACTGAACTTTCAATTCTGTTTGATGTCGGTTAACCGTTTTTGTCTAATCGGTCTGCCGTTATTGTTTAGAAACTCATCATCCATTTTGTAAGATAACGGTTATCCGTTTTGAGGATATCGATTAGCCGATATTGTCTGGAGTAAAAAACTTGTTTTAACTTTTGCAAGAATCCACTTGATTTTATTAATAAAATACTTAATTCATTGTACGGCTTTAAAAATTTACCTTTTTTCAAACTTAATCATTTTTAAGACATGTTTGTTATCATCAAAATTATCATTATTATAGAAACACATATGTTAACAGTTACCCCAGTTAAGTGGCAGATAATGGTACTCCGTAATAATCAAAGTCGGTTACATTAATTTCCCATAATAACTGATATTTTGAGAGAAAGGTATAGATAGAAATGCGATTCTAGCAAAGCTTCATAATCTATTTCCTTCACTTCCTCAGAATGCCCTTCTTACAATCTATAAAGCTTGATCCAAACGCATGCGAATGCTTATGAGGAATAATATCCCTACTGATAGACATTGCATAATCGAGGCCAAAGTACATTTGGCAAGTGAGTTGCCTACCAAATTTATTGTATACATGCCTGGTTGTGCTAAAAGAAATTACTCAAGAAAACGAAGAGCTCAAAAACTTCATGTTGATTGTCATAAGTATGCCAGAATAAAATGCGATAAAAATTCTTGTTCTTTAGGAATGATGTCTTATAATGGGGAAGATAAGATTCAATTCATCAGGGATGGCTTGAATAAAGAGTCATTGGATGATATCCTTTTATCTCTTGAAACGCATCCCAGTGGATACGTACAAAGAGCAATTCTCCAGTTATGACCATTATTTCAGAAAGAGTGTCTACGATATAGTCTTAGGAATTTGACTATAAACGAACATGTTGGCCAGTTTATAAGAAAACTAGATAGGAAGCCTATCCTCGACCCAGAAAGGGCGTTTAAGTCGTTTATGTACGTAAAACTACAGGAAGATATGAGCCACAGTCATAACTATCTGTAAATATCCTTTTACTGTTGTTTTATCAATTGCATTCTTGTCTTTAATAATTTTATCATTGTTTGCCTTTTCTTTTTACTATTTCCTTTTTAACTCTTGAGCCATGTGTTTTACATGTTAATTGACACAGACATGCTACCTCATATACAGCTGTGAGCCATTGTCACCAAGATCCTTGAATATGATCTTTTTTTTTTAGCACTCATAAATTATTTTTTAGAAGCATCCTAATGGCAGCTACCCCTAATAAACAATTTAAGAACATTTGTGTGCTATATGGGTTTAACTATGGCAAACATAAAGAGTTCGTTAAGGCAACCATAGATCTTGGTCAAAGCATAGTAGAAAGAAATTTACATTTGGTATATGGAGGAGGTGACCAAGGGTTATCAAAATTGATCTCAGAAACTACTTATATCAGAGGGAGCCAAGTGTTAGGCATCATCCTAAGAAGCCTAAAGCCATTTGGCTTTTGTTTGACTCACCAACTAGAGAAGAGTTAGTCGTCTCAGTTATGCAGGAGAGAATAACTGAAATGTTAAATCATGTTGATGCTTTTATTTTCCTATTAGGAGATCTTACAACTCTAGAAACACTAATCACATTAGCATCTTGGGCTCATCTGAATATTCATCAGAAACCCATTAGTTTGTTAAATGTCAATAACTTTTATGATGGCTTTACCGCATTTCTTAACCATGAAATAAAAAATAATTCCATCCCTTTCACAGCGGAAAAATTTTTTATTTGTGCTCATACTACTAATAAGTTACTTGATCTGTTACAAGTTTATAGACCAAAGCCAGATCTCAGGACCCTTGTGTTGGACTGGCCAACTAATGATGGTAACAGTAGCGCAGTAAGAAGTGCAAATTAGATTTAACTCTCCACTTGTAAATATTTTCTTCTGTGATGCTATGCCTAGGTGATGTCTTCTAAACCCTACATTAAGAACAATGTTTCGTTCTGGTTGGGGGGAAGGAATAATTGATAATTATGCAATATCTCAATCATTGTGGAGTTTTTACTAATTTTTGTTGTAGAAACTAATCGTGGCTAAATTTTTGAGTCGAAGATGGCTAAATATAGAGTGTAGTGACTCTAGAAACATATCTTTTTAGTTAAAAAAAAAAATTCTGGGCATTTTTGTTTTAAAGCTTTGATAGTCATTTTAAATATGATCTTTCTAACTTCTTCTTTTACCAAGTAGTTTTTTTAATGTCATTTTCACAGTTCTGCATGTATATTTTTCATGTCTATAATAGGTTTTGGGGTAGAATTAAAAAAATAAAAAAATAAAAAATAAAAATATTTTGTGTGATCTTTTAATATTGGATGACATGATAACTTTCAAATTTTAGTATTTGTATTATCTTTGGTCTTGAGTTATGTTACAACATGTTTGCTACTCTATATGTTGATGTTGGAGACAAATATAAGTTGCTTGAAAAAATGCACATGTCATAATAAATTCCAAGTGAATTTTGAGCATGTCATTTTTCTTGGAGAGTAACCTTTTTTGCCAATTCTTCATTCCGCTTAGCAGTTTATTATTTTATACATTATCTTTAGATTTTCTTGGAGTTAATTTTCTTTCAATATACTTATATATATATATATATATATAAGAGTGTGTGTTGCTACATCTGAAGGTCTATCTAATTAGTAGATATGGAAGATTATTTAAAACTCTAAAAGATGACAAAAAGGCCATCTTTGGTCTGTTTGAGCATTTCCAGCCAACCATATTAATGTGTATCTATAGTTAACCCTTTTGAGCCTTAAAAAAAAAGACCTTTTTCTTTGGTAATTTATCATTTTGTCCCACTCCAATGTGGAGTATTACCTTATATTTTATATTTTCCACCACTCAATTATGTTTGAAAATAGAGATAAATTTGCATTCGTGAAAAAGGTCTCATAAAAAAAGCAAAAAAACAAAAAAATAAATAAAATAGTAAATAAAAAAAAGAAAAGTAAAAAAAAGAATTCAAGTGAAAAGCACCTAACAATCTCCAAAGTCCTCTATTTTTCAAACATATATTTTGTTTTTCCTATTATCCCTTCTTTGTTAGCCACGTCCTTAACCTACGTTACGTCTTAATAAAAGTCATTCTTGATTTTTGGAAACTATATAGTCTGAAGTGAAAACTAGTTATATGGGCTAAAAATATGTAGTAGTACATAATAAAAAAAAAGAGAAAAAAAAGAAAAAAATGATGAATACATTAGTTTGATTAGCATTTTGTTTGAATTAAGATTGTATTATTTCTAAGCTGAGGGCATATTTCTGTCATCTTGGTGAGAGTGTGTGATATTACTTCTTTATTATTTTCTCTCAATTTACCATTCACTAGAGTGATTATTTTTTGAGTTTAATTTCTTTGTGAAAGTATCACTACTACCGTTGAGGTTTTGGGGTTTGACACGTCATTCTTGAAAGTAACTTGATTACTATAGCTGTGAAAAAGTTTTCTGGATTGATTCATGTGAAGAGTTGATGTGGGGATGATATTTCTTTAGACTTGAGATAATTCTTATACTTTTATTTGATTATTATCATTAGTTTGATTGCATAAACAAGAATGTTTAAAAAAAAAATCATTTTAGTTTGAATTTTTTTTTGCTTAATTTGTTAGGGACTAGCAACAAGCTGGTTAGAAAGTGTGTATTTATAAAAAATAAAATCGTCATTTTACACTTCAAGTCTCACTAACATCCCTACTTTTATGTATTTAAGTCCCTTGTGATTTAATTATGTATGTGTTATTTTAATTAAGTATTTTATGTATTCTAGGGGGATCATGGTCGTTCCACAATGAACAAGAGATTAGATAGCAAAACGGGCAGCAATTTTGAATTCAGGATAGTCAAAAATCTTAGGAGGAGCCTAAAAAGATAAATAACATTGTTCACATATACGGCACTGTTCACGATACTATTCACTTATACGACACTGTTTACATATACGATAGGACGATGTGGCACTGTACGATGACGTGACAGCATTCGATTGGACGAATGATGTGGCATTGACTGCTTGTGTGGCATTGATCGATAATGTAGATTGACTAATGATGTATCACGATCCTATTAGATTAAAATGCTTATGTTGCGTTGACCGATGACGTTGTAATATGTTAGTGGACCGAAAAACGCGCGTACAGTACATGCATATACATGGAATGATAGCCCTGATGATGTGTTCTATCCAATCAAAACTTGCCACGTGTCGAATCTTAAGCGTCCAAATTGCTTTAATTCGATGACCATGATTTACTTATTGTATATATAAATAGGGGGGCTCCCCCATTTAATTTAACACCCGTGAATTCATTTTTAAGCTCTATTTTCTGTAATTCCTTCTCTATCTTATATTTTCTATGTATTTTAATAAATTCTTATTTTACCCCTAGTTCAATTATGAGTAGCTAATTTTCTTTCAAGCTTGGGTTGAAGGTGAAGTCTCAACATGCTCCATGGGCTTAATTTGATAAATTTACTTTTTCTTCCCCTCTGATTTATGTGGATGTTTTGACTTTCCATCAACAGATAGTAATAACCTTGTTTAGATATCGTCTGGTATAACCGTCTCCCTAGTGCAAGATTATTACTATTTGGCACGGTAAGCACTTAGCACCATATTATTAGAGTGAGGTTCATAAGAAGTGAAAAATCCCCCTTCATGATTTAATTGACACCAATAAAGAATGTTAAGTCCATAGTGCATGTTGAGTGCAGATCTAGAGACCAAAGCATTTCATTTTAATAGTTTATTTCCATCACTTTAATTTAAATCATAAGATAGCCTACATCACTTTCATTATAAATCCAACAACCCATTTAGAAAATTAATTCTACACCCAATTAAAATTCACCTCCTCGTGGGATCGACACTCGTTACCATTAATCTATTCTACAATAGATTCGTGCACTTACGACTTCAATAAAATTTGCATAACACTGCTCAGAATCAAATAAAATGGCATTGCTAAGTTTGGTGCTCATTTTTGGATATTTATGCGGAGATGTCATTGTTTCTTAAATTCTTGGCCCTGTTTGGATTGAGGTTGGGCCAAAGTTACAACATTAAAATGTTTTATAAATATTAGCTACTATAGCTTGAAAGTTAAGTTGATTTAATTTTACACTTATTTGATGAAAAATTAATTATATCTTTACTGATTTTATTAAAATTTTATTTAAAAATTTTATTTACTATATATTATTGAGTTTTATTTCATAGTTATATATTTCTTTTTCCACAACTATAATTTAAAAACTACAGTACCTCAATATCAAATGGAGCCTCACTTAATGATGATAGAAAAACTATTCAAAGTTTCTTAAAAATTTTAGTTCTCATTTTGGTCATATTTGTGGTGGCACTTTGACTAAAAGGCCATTTTCTTGAAAATTTTGTAGGAACTTATCTTGTTAGATTTTAAATTGAAGCTGGTCCAAATGTTTAGGTATACCAATTAGTTTAAGTAGCTGATTTTGGACAAAATCATGAACAAGGGGCAACTAGCAACCTATCATCGGCTCCTCCATTCAGAGCATCTGATTGCCCTATTATTGTTAAATCTTCACTCTTCTTTCAGTTGCTAAGCTTAGGCAGTATTCAATTTCTGGTTTGCATAGAAGAGAAATTTACAGGGCATAGGGTGGGGATATTTCCACCCCATTATTTGTGTAAACCTACACCCCACTTCTAAGGAGTATTTATAATAAATGCATATTATTTTTTACAAATACAAATCAACAAAAATATATGTATAATTAATCAATTAAATCATTCTTATATTTTTTTTACTTAGTTTTTTTTTATCATGAAGATTGCTTCAATATGAATTTTATTTAATTATGTAATCTTTATGGCATAAATTGTCCAACATAAAGAATAATGTGTTCTTGTATCTGATACTTTAGGTACTTAATTTTGTGACTTATTATCTAACTTTTTAAATAAAGTTTAATCATTTTTAATATTTTACATGTAAATGACATAAATTTAATACCCTAATAATTTATATGAATATTGACTCATAAAGACATTATATCAATTAAAGGTTAATAATCATACTAATAAAGTAGAATTGACCATTTAGAAATAATGAATTTTGTATAAAATAAAAAATATTGAAGTTAAAGTAAATTTTTTATACTTTTACATTTTAAGGATAAAATAGTCAATTTAAATTTAAGTTGAAGCAAAAAAAAAAAATCTAAGTCACAAAAAATAAATTAAGAATTTAAGAAAGATTGAATTGATTAATTATTCAAAATTCTTCTTTATTTAAAATTTTAAAAAGTAATGTGAATTTTTTATAATTATTTTCTAAAAGTGGAGTGGTTTTACAGAATTTGTGGGGTGGAAATACATATTGTATATTTTGATCATGAAAAAATTATTTATACCCCCTATGTTTTCATTAATCTTGTATGATAATAGAGTTTTTATTTTATTTTCATATACATCCCCAGCTCAATTACCCTTATATTTTTCATCAATTTTATATTATAGTAGAGTTTTTATTTTATTTTCAAATATGTCCCTGATTAATTATATTTTTTCCAATTGAAATTAGTGAATTATTTTATAAAATGATCAAATTATATATTTATTAAATAGATTGAAAACATTAGGGGTCTAAAATGTTATTACTACTTTAGTTTATTTTAAAAAAAATTCTAATTGAAAAAAAGTATGTCAATCTAATTGTCACTAGTATTAAAAATATTTACAAAAACAACATATATTGGCAGTTATCAACATTTTTCATAAACTTTTTTGTGAATTTTGAGATTTTATTTAGTAGTTACAATAACTAAGAGGACAAGTTAGAAAATAAAATTTGAGTATTTCGAGGAGTTTCTAATAGAAGAATTATCGACATCTGATTCTTAAAAGAGAGTTAAAGCGCCTACCTAAGAAACAACAACACTCGAATACGTTTTTACTG
The DNA here is from genome assembly GCA_030449905.1 of Luvunga scandens. Lineage (NCBI taxonomy): Eukaryota > Viridiplantae > Streptophyta > Magnoliopsida > Sapindales > Rutaceae > Luvunga > Luvunga scandens. Next base: position 1,245,786 of record JASUUG010000286.1, read on the forward strand.
GATGAGTTTAGTTTATTATTGAAACTTTTGACTACAAATATATTTATAATTTTAAAAGATGAATAAATTTTAGTTGTTTAATTTACATAAGCCAAGTAATTAAGTACTTGATTTCAAACATTTAAGTTTTACTTACAAGTTTTAATTGATTGTAATTACATGTATTGATTTAATTTAACTTAAAATTCTTAATTGATTTATTAATCTTTATACAATTACATGTTATTATAGGTTGCAATGTCGGATTCTACAATTAAAAAAATAGTGTTTTAGCCTGGTGTAATATAAATTCTTGGATGCGCCTCTGGGTTCAAGAGCTTCTTGCTCTTGCTGATGGGGCTCAAGAATCGGAAATGTCAAGTAACCATTACTTTTAGTTTATTGCTTTGCAAATTGGAGCTGTATTCAGGATGATGTTGCGCCTGCTAAAGATTCTATTATGTTTTTCATCATTTCGTTTACATGAAATGGAAAATGGGGTCTTTTCTTTCACATATAGCTCTTTTTACAAAAGTGATTTTGAGGATATTTTTTCGCTTCAAATGGAGAACTTTTTTGTGCTTTTATCTACTGTTCCTAACTATGTAAAATTGAATGTGTCCTTGGTCATTCGAACTACCTATTATCTTATGCATCTTTTTGTTGTTGGCTATTTGTTCCATTTCTGCTAGACATGTTTCATATTTATTTAAGAATCTATCACCTGTCCTTAGTTATGTGAGACCTCAAACACTAATGGGGACAGGTCTTTATTTTATGGAAGACATTTTATTACCGTCCATGCGAAAAAAATGGGTTTAGTAGCAAATAAAGGATTGCAACAGTAATTGACGTAGCTTCAGCAACGCCCTTCTAGAACAAAGGTCCCTTCTTTCTTATTTGTTTTGTTGTTTTATTTAATCTCTATTATGGATTTTTCTTTTTTGTGTATAATTTTTCTGCTTGCTGGCTGAGAAAGTTCAGGAAAGCTTGAATATTTATTACCCAATGCAAGCAAAAACCGCTGGAGTGCTGTCAGCAATCAGTGACATAGTTGGTCAGAAACTCAGCTAGCATTAAGAAAAATTCAGCTTACGAGTGTTCTTCTTAAAGTGGATAACATTTTTATTTCTCATTTGATATCTTTTATATTTAATTTTCTTCTGATTGTCTTCAGATTTTTGTGTTTCACAGGAGCATTAACTTTTAACATCTTCCAATTTGTGATGGGTGCTTGCGCGCAATTCACTTTCTTATTAGTACTCTGAGTTTGTTTAGCGTTCGCTTTTTATTGGATTGTTCATGTTCTCTATGATTGGAAATTGGGGATTATGTTAGTTGGTGAATGTTTTATATTAAGAATTCAGTCCATCGTTTCCAAAATTTATGTACTTAAAAATCTTGAACTTTCTCTCCGTTAGTTTTCAAACTTGTTCATTTATCAGCTCCATACCATATGCTTGATTTCTCTTTCTGCTGTGTAATTGGTGCTGGTAATTTTTGTTGACATTTATCACTTCCACCATGCGCTTGGTCAGAGGTTTGCTTCCTACAAAATATTTTGTAAAGGGTGACCAACATGGAGGGATCAGTAATCAGACAAGTCTATTTTCAACTCCATGCTCCTGCAATTAAAATGCTAGTTCATCTGAAGAGGAGGTTTGTTTGTACAGTCTGGTGGATACAACTACCAGTTTCATGCTTTCATGAGGCTGTGATGAAGGACATAGTTTTTTAGATGCTAATCATACTCCAAATAATCTAGCTTCATGGAAGGGAAAGGTGGCTGATGATTTGTTCAAACTCTTTAACAACCCTCTTGACTCAACTTGATCAGCATATGTTGAGTGGGCAAATGCCTGGTTTTATTAACGACTGCAAAACATCTGACTATGGAAATGTGTGACTTCAAAATCTAGTTTTCGCTAGATTTTGAACAGGAAGCATGGAACCACCTTCAGTGGATTACTTGTTTGATTTTTGGGTGTGGATTTAAGAATCAGGTCCTCAATGCAATCTGGAATAATTCGCTTGCTGATGAATAACATATGGGTGAAACTAGTTCAATGTCTAAGAATGCTCCTGATGTGAGTGCAGGTTTCAATGCACTTCATTCTCTGGGATATACCATGCATTTTTAATTAGAAGCTATTATCACTAGGGCTAACACTGTCTCGAAGCATAACTCAGATGATAATATCTCTTACAGGACAATGTTGACACAGATCAGTTGCTCCTCTATTCCCACTATTTCTCCCTCTTCCGGCAAGGTTAATATATCTAACTTAGTGCATGTGGAGTTATTGGCCTGACTAAGTCCTTGGCAAAGGCAAGGGCTGCGGTATCCGATTCTTTTCTGTCTGGCTATAATGATGGAGAAAATTGTTCCCGAAATAGTTCCATATATGGGTTGCCCATCAGTTTCTGGCAGAAGAGGTTCAAAGTGTGAGCACAAATGCACAATGCTACTGTCTCGCCTGCATATTCCAAGAAAAACAATGAAACAAACTAAGTCAAATTGCAAAAGGCTTAAACCTAGTGAGAACCCTAGACTAAGGCCCCCAGATCGTTAGAGGATTCAAGATGGCGTAAAAGAGTTGCGAGAAATTTTACCAAACAGGGTAAAAGTAATTACATTTTTTTTCTCACTAATGATTTTAACTTTATCTATATTTTGTCCATAGTAATTTATGTTTTAATGCTGATACTATTCTCTATTCCCTTGATATGGTTCAACAATGTAGCAGAGATGCACTTCTAGAACGTACCATCAAGCACATGCTATTCTTGCAAAGTCTGACAAAGCACGTTAACAAGCTAAAACAAACAGAGGAGTCTAAGATAACTTTGAGGCAGTCATCTTGCCTGAACTTGCAGATAATCAGCAAGGAAGACGGTTGGCTTTTAAAAGATAACTCTCAGGGAGGGGCGACATGGGCATTAGAAGTCGCTTCACAATCTATGGTCTGTCGTATCACAGTTGAGGATCTGAATCCACCTCGACAGCTGCTCGTAAAGGTAGTAACTGGCCTTTTCTTTGAGTAGAAATTGTTTGGTTTGAGTAAACGTTTGTATATATGGCCTTGTTGGGATATGCTTTCCATGTAACGGGGTTTCTTTTTGGAAATAGCTTACTTTCTCAGGGGAAGGGAGGAATGGAAGCAAGGAATGAGAAGATCTAGGCATGCTTTGTGCAGTAGCGGTACAAAAGCGATATCGCTGTAACAACTGAACTATACTTTCCTACTAAATTAAATTTGCTTGCTGTAATAAATGAATGATTTATGCACAGCTTATTAAATATATATGTTTAAATATGTGAAGTTTGCCAATTTCTTTAGTGATTTATCTCAAAGAAACTGAGAACATGTTGTAAGTCTACATTTAAAAAACTTTCCTTCCTTTTAATTGGGTGATTCTTGTTCATATGCCAAATAGTCAGAGTCTATACATATGTTATCAAAATGCAGCAAGCTACATGGTTTTTCCTTTTAAATTTTTATAATATTCAAACTTTTCATCTAGCAGGCATAGACTAGGTAAATCCCCTACAAATCTTATTCATCAAAGCTATTATTTAAGAATATACTCGCTGCAGTAAGAATGGGAGTGATTTTGCACAACAAAGCAAGAGAACTTAAAATGATTGGGATCAGTCAATTTCGTCGAGAACACACGGATGTAACATTGGTAAATGCCTTGGATAACAACAATGTGATGGTTCATCAGTAATTCTTTTCTCCAAGCCACCTTTGTAGCAACAACTGGTAGGCCCAGTTGTCCACCTGGATATGTTAAGAGCAAGCTTGCGCTGCATGGTTTGCCATGACTGACATGGTTCCAGTCAACACTCAGGTGGTTCTAACTTACATTTTCATCTCCCCCAACCCAAGCTGTGACTAACCTCACTTTTTTTGGGGGGGAAAATTCCAGTTAGGTGGTTATGTGAGCTCCTTAGAAACTTTCAAATATATGTTTCTTACAGAGATGTATATCTGAATGGTGTCCAATGCTTTCTTAAATTATTTAGCTGTGGAAGATGATTATCGGAGAAGTTATTGTAAGTGCTAAGTTAACAGGCAGAGTGGGGCATAATAGTGAGTTTCGTGGTTCAATAATGTATAGAGCATCTAGGATACGAAATGAAGACAGTTAAGGCGTTTTGTTTTCTTAAATGGTATTTTCTTGCATTTCAATTCTATTGCATGACTACAACAATCACGTTTTTCTTCATTTTTTATTTCATTATTTTTCTTTTTGTTATACTTCCTAAGTTTTTTGTTAAAAATCCCAACGTGTACCATTCAATGGCTAAGTTAGAAACATTATCAGCCTATTTAGGATGTACAATAAAAATTTTGAAAACATTGTAACATATTTGCTAATATCATGTACTTGAAGTTCTTTTAAAGAGAAGCTTTACTTCTTGTAATGGAGTACCTCATCATCTAGGTGACAGTATGTTGATAGGCTTTAGCTGAACTGAGAAGAGAAATTAAAGGTGAAAGTTAGAAAACAGGCAACGGTTTTGGAGTGACATATCACAAACACTATTGCATTATTAAACATCAAACTGTGTGAGGTGAGGAAAGATTTTATTCATAAAATGAAAATGATAAATCTAGTCAACAGGACTTACAAGCATTACCCCTTGTGATATGATAAAATCTAGAAAACAATTTCAAAGGACCAGACAAATTACTTAGAAAAATAATCTATTCACAAGCCTGACTAAATCTTCAATTGACTAGATCTTTAACAATTGAGACACTTTCTGCATGGTTGGTCTAGATTCAGGACTCCCATCTAAGCATGAAATGGCGACTTCCATGATTGATATCAATTTGTCTTGAACATTGCGCGATGGAGTTGGAAGCCGAGGGTCCAACATTTCATTGAGTGCTATGTTCAAGTTCAAAGATGAACAGGAAATTGAGGAAATAAAATTTCTTGGATGCTTCCCCTTTATCACTTCTAATGCCAACACTCCAAAGCTGTACACATCACACTTTTCAGTAACTTTCAGTGTGTATGCAAGCTCTGAAAGGGAGAAAAAAAAGAATTATTATTATTATTACATGAAATCTAGTAAGTTAATATTAATTAGCATACTGTACAAGCTTGAATAATAATTTACATACCTGGTGCAACATAGCCATATGTGCCTGCAAGTTCTGTCCAATTGGATGAGTCTGGCTTGAGAAACTTGGCAATTCCAAAATCTGAAACATGAGCTTCATTCTCGAAATCTAATAGCACATTTTTGCTTGATATATCTCGATGAACAATTGGTGGGAAACAATCATTGTGCATGTAAGACAAGGCATTAGCTATACCTTTTATTACATTCATTCTCTTTATCCATCCCAAATCCTTTGCTGCTGCATCATTGCTCAGGATGACGGCCAAGCTACCCATTTCAAAGTATTCATAAACTATAAATAAGTGCCGGATATGTGAACAAAAGCCATAAAATTTCACAATGTTATGATGCCGTATTTTGGTCAATGCCTTGACTTCATTCAAGAATTCTTGTTGAAACGTCATCTCACCTGGGAGTGGCGAATGAAATTTCTTGACTGCAACGATTTCTCCAGAAGCTAGCTCAGCTTTGTAAACACTTCCTTGTCCACCCTTTCCAATGCAATGCTCATCATCAAAGTCATTTGTTGCTCTAATAATTTCTTCATAGACAATTTTTCCTTCAAAAGTTAACACTGAAAGCAAACTCCGAGCATTTCCAGGGCTACTTTGTTGTGTTTGTGAGTCATTCTTCTTTCGCTGAAACTTGAAGAATAGTCCAATCAAAGAAATTAAAAGAGCAACCATCCCTAAAAGAGGGAATACCACAACAACCTAGATCTTTCTCCAAGCTTGTTTGTTTGACTTTAATGTTTTGCAAGATGGAAGTCCTTTAAAGTCTCCGCATAATCTTTTGTTCCCTTGTAGTGCTTCTATTGGAGCATCTCTGAATGCTGTGCTGTTAGGAATTGGACCTCGTAACTCATTGTAGGATATGTCAATGCATAGCAGGCCATGCATTTTTTCAAAGCATTTTGGAATGAAACCTGAGAGGCTATTGTGGGAAAGATTCAGCTTCTCCAAGCTTTGCATAATGCAGATTTGAGATGGTATTCCTTCTCCGAGAAAGTTATGACTTAAATCTAACTCTGAAAGATGAATTAACTCCTCCAATTTAATTGGAATTTCCCAACTGAACTGATTATTGCTCAAATTTAAGTAATGTAATTTGACCAAGTTGCCAAGACTTTCTGGGATTGAATTGCTTAATCTATTTGAAGACAAGTCAAGGTGTTCGAGTTGAACGAGTGACCCGAGTTATAGCTGTCCGGAAAGTTGATTCTCAGCTAAAATAAGCTTGATCAAAAAACTAAGCTTGCCAAGTTCTGTTGGAATCTCGCCAACAATATGATTTGATGAAAGATCAAGAACTCCTAATTGAGATAAATGTCCAATTTCATGAGGTATATTGCCAGTAATATTATTTATAGAAAAAATGAAAGTTCCTAACTTTGGGCATCTTCCCCAATCAGATGAGATTTCACCATATAAGTTGTTGTCGCTAACATCTATGAAAGTTAAGTTTGGATAAATATAAAAAGATTCAGATATATTGCCAGTTAGATAGTTTCTATCAAAGCGTACTCTTACTAGGCTTGTCAAATTTCTCAAATTAGGAATGGCACCAGAAAGTGAATTATCAAACAAAATCAAGTAAGCCAAGTTGCTTAAATTGCCCAAAGAAATAGGGATTGAGCCGCTAAGTTTATTACTGCCAAATTGTAGATCGGAAAGAGACTTTAAATTTCCTAATTCACTTGGAATTGAGCCAGAAAGTGAATTAATATATACAAGGCAGTCAAGTTGGTTAAGCTACCTAAAGAATGAGGGATTGAGCCATTGAGTTTATTGTTGCCCAATTCTAGATCGGAAAGAGACTTCAAGTTTCCTAATTCACTTGGAATTGAACCAGAAAGTAAATTGCTATGAAGATACAAGAAAGCCAAGTTGGTCAAGTTACCTAAAGAAAGAGGGATTGAGCCGCTGAGTTTATTGTTGCCTAATTCTAGATCGGAAAGAGACTTCAAGTTTCCTAATTCACTTGGAATTGAACCAGAAAGTAAATTGTTATAAAGATACAAGATAGCCAAGTTGGTCAAGTTACCTAAAGAAAGAGGGATCGAGCCACTAAGTTTATTTTCGCTTAATTCTAGATTAAAAAGAGACTTCAAGTTTCCTAATTCACTTGGAATTGAACCAGAAAGTGAATTGTTATCAATATACAAGGTAGCCAAGTTGGTTAAGTTACCTAAAGAATGAGGGATTAAGCCGCTGAGTTTATTGTTGCCCAATGCTAAATCGGAAAGAGACTTCAAGTTTCCTAATTCACTTGGAATTGAACCAGAAAGTGAATTGTTATCAATATACAAGGTAGCCAAGTTGGTTAAGTTACCTAAAGAATGAGGGATTAAGCCGCTGAGTTTATTGTTGCCCAATGCTAAATCGGAAAGAGACTTCAAGTTTCCTAATTCACTTGGAATTGAACCAGAAAGTGAATTGTTATCAATATACAAGGTAGCCAAGTTGGTTAAGTTACCTAAAGAATGAGGGATTAAGCCGCTGAGTTTATTGTTGCCCAATGCTAAATCGGAAAGAGACTTCAAGTTTCCTAATTCACTTGGAATTGAACCAGAAAGTAAATTGTTATAAAGATACAAGATAGCCAAGTTGGTCAAGTTACCTAAAGAAAGAGGGATTGAGCCGCTGAGTTTATTGTTGCCTAATTCTAGATCGGAAAGAGACTTCAAGTTTCCTAATTCACTTGGAATTGAACCAGAAAGTAAATTGTTATAAAGATACAAGATAGCCAAGTTGGTCAAGTTACCTAAAGAAAGAGGGATCGAGCCACTAAGTTTATTTTCGCTTAATTCTAGATTAAAAAGAGACTTCAAGTTTTCTAATTCACTTGGAATTGAGCCAGAAAGTGAATTATTATCAATATACAAGGTAGCCAAGTTGGTTAAGTTACCTAAAGAATGAGGGATTAAGCCGCTGAGTTTATTGTTGCCCAATGCTAGATCAGAAAGAGACTTCAAGTTTCCTAATTCAATTGGAATTGAACTAGAAAGTAAATTGTTATAAAGATACAAGATAGCCAAGTTGGTCAAGTTACCTAAAGAAAGAGGGATCGAGCCACTAAGTTTATTTTCGCTTAATTCTAGATTAAAAAGAGACTTCAAGTTTCCTAATTCACTTGGAATTGAGCCAGAAAGTGAATTATTATCAATATACAAGGTAGCCAAGTTGGTTAAGTTACCTAAAGAATGAGGGATTAAGCCGTTGAGTTTATTGTTGCCCAATGCTAAATCGGAAAGAGACTTCAAGTTTCCTAATTCACTTGGAATTGAACCAGAAAGTAAATTGTTATAAAGATACAAGATAGCCAAGTTGGTCAAGTTACCTAAAGAAAGAGGGATCGAGCCACTAAGTTTATTTTCGCTTAATTCTAGATTAAAAAGAGACTTCAAGTTTCCTAATTCACTTGGAATTGAGCCAGAAAGTGAATTATTATCAATATACAAGGTAGCCAAGTTGGTTAAGTTACCTAAAGAATGAGGGATTAAGCCGCTGAGTTTATTGTTGCCCAATGCTAAATCGGAAAGAGACTTCAAGTTTCCTAATTCACTTGGAATTGAACCAGAAAGTAAATTGTTATAAACATACAAGATAGCCAAGTTGGTCAAGTTACCTAAAGAAAGAGGGATTGAGCCGCTTAGCTTATTGTTGCCTAATTCTAGATCGGAAAGAGACTTCAAGTTTCCTAATTCACTTGGAATTGAACCAGAAAGTAAATTGTTATAAATATACAAGATAGCCAAGTTGGTCAAGTTACCTAAAGAAAGAGGGATCGAGCCACTAAGTTTATTTTCGCTTAATTCTAGATTAAAAAGAGACTTCAAGTTTCCTAATTCACTTGGAATTGAGCCAGAAAGTGAATTATTATCAATATACAAGGTAGCCAAGTTGGTTAAGTTACCTAAAGAATGAGGGATTAAGCCGCTGAGTTTATTGTTGCCCAATGCTAAATCGGAAAGAGACTTCAAGTTTCCTAATTCACTTGGAATTGAACCAGAAAGTAAATTATTATAAAGATACAAGATAGCCAAGTTGGTCAAGTTACCTAGAGAAAGAGGGATCGAATCTTTCAAAAAGTTTGAGTATAGAGAAAGTTCGTTTAGAGAGCTTAATCCCCCTACTTCTTGAGGAATCGAGCCACTAAGTTGATTCTTGAACAAGTGAAGGGCCTTGAGATAACTTAGGTGGCCAATTTGTGGCGGTATTCCTCCAGAAAATTGATTGGCGGATAAGTAAAGGAACTTGAGCATGGAAAGGTTACCAATTTGAGGTGGAATGATACCGGAAAATGAATTGGATGATAAATCAAGGTACTTGAGTTTTGAAATGTTACCAATTTGAGGAGTGATAATTCCAAAGATTTGATTGACCTTAAGATCGAGATACGTGAGATGAGGAAATGACGAGAATGAGAAATCATGAAGCGTACCTTTTAAACCTACACTTGTGAGGTTAATACTATTGACTCTTCCATCATGGTTGCAATGAATTCCAAACCAATCACACGGGCGTTTTTTGCTCGCATTATTAAGAGTCCAAGAAGGCAGGAGAGATCCTTTATTATGATTTTGTAGGCTAGATTTCCATTTGAGAAGAGTGTGGGCTTCTTCCGTAGAATTAGAATAAACAATGAGTGGGAAATCTAAAACAGGAAATAGGATCAGGAAGAAGAGTGAGAAAATTACTAAATCAATTTTCAAGTTTGGTAACACCATTGCGTGATGGAAGATCAACTACGACTTGATAATTATAGAAACAGTGAAGAACAATTAAAGATGAGAACAATAAGAATTGAAAATTAGCTAGACAAGGCCGATAGAAATAAACATCTAAGAATGATCAAGTCTACAAAGAAACAGACTGAAAACCAAATTTATAGTAACTATACAAGAGGGCAAATGAGCTAATAGAATCAATGACATGAGCCAACTAGGCAACGGCTCTAAAGTAGACTGGCTGTTGCTAGAGAAAAAGTTTTTCATTAATTTTGTTTGTTATCTGTCAATTGCGGGCTTATTAATTGTATATATGCTTCTTTGCAATGTATGGCAAACGAGTTGTCCACCGAGAGGTCGAAAAGTCAATGCATGGCAGCAAGTGTTAATGCCGGTTACGTAGGCGAGCAACATTAATTGGTCCATATGTGTTGCCATTTCGATTTTATATACCTTAACTAATTAGTGGGGACTAAATAGTACTGTTCTGTCGAATCAGACCTTTGATTATAGTCTTCTTTTAGCTTCAACGGATATCTACCAAGAAAATGAATCGTCACAGTAGTAATTCCAAAATGTCAACGTTAGTTCTAAAAATCAATGCACGAGGATTGACCAAGAAATTTAGCATTGGTTATGTTAATTTGTTAAATTAATTCTATTGTAATAAGTGAGCGTCATGTTAAAGATAAAAAAAATTGAGTAGTGCTACCAAAAAATTATCTCAAATATTGTAGCATTTATCAATTGGTTAATAAGATAATATAATTAATTTTCTTAATTCTTGTAAAGAATTATTAATCACTTAATAGATCACACATCATTTAAGATGAAATTTGAGATGTCTATCATCACTCAAAAAATTTTATTTCATTCAAAATTCAATCAAAAAGTAATTTTTTACAAAAATACAAGGTAATTAAGTTGGTGAAATTTATTACTTAAAGTGGGATTAAGGCATTGAGTTTATCTATCAAGGCCACTATGTGTTGTATCCTAAAACTGAGATATCTCTTCGAGTTTGGATGCATGGTTGAATCGGCAAGCTTCTCTATACGATTCAAAATATTTGATATTAAAAAAAAAAATCGGTTAATATTAAAGGTACAAATCAATCAATTTAATTATAAGATTCCTATCTGGCACCGCATCGGTGTTGACGTCACCAATAATATTACATTAACAATTTGTCTTTACTCCTTTCTCATACAGATGAAAGAAGGAAAAATTTCAAATCCTTAAATCTTTTTGTTTTCGTTTTATTATTACATAATTTTTAAATTTTCTCCTAATATTTGTTTCAAATTAATGCCTGCTTAAAGTTTTTGCTTTAATGATTTGGAGAGTTTAATGTTCAATTTGTATGATTACAGCACCGGCTCCTCTGATATTTATTAAGCTAAAATTTTAGGCGTAATGTTCGTAAAAATATATATTAATTTGTTAGATTTTTATTTGAAGCTGGATCAGCTGTTCAGGTAAACCAGTTATTTGAAGTTGCTGATTTTGGACTTACTCATGGACAAGTAGCTGACTTTATTGCTAAATCTTTTCTCTTCTTTCAATTCTTAAACTTAGGCAGTGGTGAAACAGAAACGATATTGAGTTTGCTTGATAAAAGAAATTAGGTTTCTAAATAATAATAAATCTTATTGAAAGTCTAAATGAATAAAATTAGAATTTTGAGGTCCTTTTATAACAAGTCTAAATATCGTGAATTTACCAAAATAGACAAATTCAAAATATAATAAAATAGTTAAATTTTCTTAATTAAAACAAGAAAAGGAAAACAAATGGTACTTAAATATGAGTTCTTTAAAAAGATAAAAATTCTATAAGAACTTGGAAAAAAAGGAAAAAATCTTAAAATTAGAGAACAACTAGAAAAGAAGCGAAATTTTCAACTTGATCACAAGGCAGAACAGCTTAAATTGTTTTGAGTTTTATTCGTCTTGTCATAAGCTTCAAAATAATATATTATATGTTGAAAACATATACTTATAACCTAAATTATAACCTCTGAAAAGTATTATGCTTCCGACACACAACACTGCTTATCAGGTAGTATTCAATTTCTGTTGTAAATAAAGGAAAAACTACTATGCATGTCAGAAGAGGCTCAATAACTTTTTGTTCTTGTTGATGAGGCTTAAGAATCTGAAAAGTCAAATAACCATTACATGGCCCCTATGGGCATAACCGAGTTGGTTGGTAATGTAATTTATCGTTCTTCATTTGTGTGAACTCGGGTTCGAGCCTTGGAGGTGAGGAGGGGAGTAAAAATTTAGGCTTGTCCACCCCCTTCCTTTTTAAAAAGAAAAATAATAATAACCATTACATGCATTTTATACTTTTGGAAAAGACAAGGAGCTTTATTGGGGACGATGTTTTGCCAGCCAAAGATTCTATTAAGTTTTTCATCATTTTGTTTATATGAAGATGGAAAATGAACTCTTTTCTTTCATGGTCATTTGGTTTTCGTGGTGTTGACTGATTCGTGCTTGTTAGAAAAGCAAAAAATCACTAATTTAAATGAGATATTGCTCTATGCTTAGTGGTTGACGGCTAGCTGATGCTTTTTGGCCTCTCCAAAGTTGGAACAAAAGGAGGTCAATAGAGTCAACTCTCAAAAGTTTTTTCTTAATGGGTAAAATGGACATCTGCTTTTCTGGATCCTGACTAGCAAAATTGTTTGCTGGGCATTTGTCTCTCGAAAGATCATGTCCGTGCTAGTCGAAAAATAGAAAATCAAAGCAACACACTGTGCCTTCCTATATCCTTTTGTTATAATAATTACTATTGACTTTGATGAAGATGATAAATGTATAAATAGTAAACATTTTAGCAAACTTTGGATCTAATTGAATTGAGATGTATAGCTAAAGGCGGACTAAGCATCTTAAATTACACCAGAATAAATTAAAAATTAAACTTTTAAAATGGGTGTGAGATTTCATAAGTAGAAAAATGAAAAGAAAATGCACCTAATGAAATGAGTAAAATGTTATATTCGCCTTATACACATATTTCATTAGTGCCATTTTTGTTATTTTCCGTAGATAAAAATTTATTAATTTATCAGAAAAAGCAAAAGAAAAATGGTATAAAATAACTATTTATAAACAACAGTTCGCAAAATTTATATTCATAATAATTGGCCAAATTTATTTCTGTATGCACCATTGGTCTAGACTGTGGATTCTCATGTGAGCACGCAAACTGAAATATTTTTAAAATAAATTAAATAGAACTAATTTTTTTAAGCCAATGTTTAGCATAATATATACTCCTGCTTCAAAAGATAATTAGAGGCTACTTGTTTAAAGTTCGTTTGAAGTTAGAAATCTTTGTATACGACACTTAATGTATCTTTCAAATTACCCATATATATTTATATCGCTTGTTACTCTTATGGAGCAAACTGCGAAGGGCAGCACATTGGTCAATGCGTTGGATGACAACAATGTGATGGTTCATCGTTACTTAAGAACTTTTAAATTAATGCATTTTTCCTTCCGGGATGCATTTCTGAATGTTATCCAATGCTTTCTTCATTTGTTTAGCTGCAGAAGATTATTATCGAAGAGGTTATATTGTGGCATTATCCAACATTGATCCATAAAAGTTTGTAGTGGTGAATTAGTAATGGATTTTGAAAGTTTAAACGGCTTTTTAACGGTAAGAGATTTTTGATGGAATTCGAAACGCAAGGGAGAAAATGACATATAATTCTAACAAAAAATAGGAGAATATTTTGACCATTTTCTCATTTTAATTTACCTTAAATTTACAAGATTAACGAAGATCATAACAGATAGTCATGCACGTACGCTTGTTGGAGGCGGGCAATTCTTTCCAGCTTTCCTGTAATTCCATCTTAAATTCAAAGTTATTATCTGACTATCTGTAGATAAACACAGAGCATCTCATGAAGTAGACCAATTTTGATACTTTATATATTTTATTCCTTATTTATATTTTATGTCAATCAAAATTTGTCCCCGCTGATTTGATTTTCGAATTACGTCAAGGGGACTAATGACAAACCATACCCCTCGTTATTATCTGGTAGAATCCAGGAAAAAAAATTCAAATGGAGAAGGCCAGTTGCTTAAAAAAATAATCCAATCAAAAGCCAGAGTAAATATTTAACAATTGAGATACTTTTCTGCATAGTTGATCTGAATTATGGACATCTAAGCATGAAATGACAACTTTTATCATTGATATCAATTTATCCTGAACATTGTCCGATAGAGTTTGAAGCTAAGGGTTCAACATTTCATCATGACATGGAAATTCATTGTAGAATATTATGAGATAAATAATTATATGAAATATGAAAATTTTGTGTAACACATCATGTCTTTTGTCATACATTAATTGAGTTGAAAATTCTATCGATTAAATTTTATTGCAGGTCGACCATGAGGTCAAAAATCAATGTGCATGGTAGCTTGTGTACATAATATTATAGATAAGAAAACAATAGGTCCAAATGTGTTGCCATTGAGACTTTGTATAGCTTAACTAATGAAGGAGTGACCTGTCAACAAAAACATGCTTCTTTTACCTTCAACAAAAAACTACAAAGAATATGAGCCGTCACGGTATTACAAAGCGCCATCTTATCAGTTCTTAAAAAAAAAAAATTGAGTACTGAAAATCAGTACTGAATTTGAATAGAAGGATCTGATATAATGATAATAAAAAAATTATAAAATCATACGGTATTATAGTGTTAAGTAAAAAATAATAATAATATTTTTTTAATAATACTATATTACTATAAGATTTTAATGTTATTTTTATCGTCGTTGTGTTACTATTAAGATTCTTAATATTTTTTTGAAAAATTAATTGACGAGGATCGACGAAGAAATTTAATATGATCTGTGCTATTTAAAAATTTATAAAAAAACGTGTGATAAGTTGTGCACATAAACAAGAAGCAACTTGCGACGTAGAACACATAATCCACAACAGGTCATTTCGCTTTCAATATTTTGTAGTCCAGATACCCTTCTTCTAGTTCTTATGGACTAACTGAATATATAGCCCAAACCTTAAGAACTTTTAAGGAAAATTTATCCTTCATAGAAAGAAAAAAATTAATTAATTTAGCTATCATAGAGGGATCTCTCAAGTTATTAAGTTAAGTGATAAGTTAAAATACAAAAAAAACACACACTCTTATGATAAAATACACTGTATTAAAGTGTGTGTTTTACTTATCTTTTAGTTTATTCCTTAACTTGATTACTTAAAAAATCTCTTAATACATAATAACTCCAATTTAGATTATGTAAATTAAGTGACTGACAAGTTGTGTACATAAAACAACAAACAAACTTGTGACGTAAAATACATAAACCATACAGGCCATATATCTGTATCCAAAAGTTATAAATAATGAAAAATAGTTGCGTACTGTAAAATAAAAAATTTGACAATTGTTAAAAAGATAAAAAAAAAAATACTTATTTTCTTTTTTCAAATTTTTTTGAATTTGTTTGATGTTTAAAAAATTGATTGGTGAATCAATGTATTCCTTTTCTGTAGTTGGGAAAAAGAAGTATACGTCAAAAATTTGTTGACTTATAATAAAAAAAAATCTACAAAATCCTTTTTATAGTCAAAAAATTTTGTAATGGACATATTTTGTTCCGTTTAAGCTTAATGTTGTGAAATCAAAACCACAATTAGAGATTGCATTTTCAATCAGTTATCCAGAAAATGAAATGGATGGATTTTGTAATTCTCCCCATCAGTTAAGGAGGTCAATGAAGTTAACACTCAAAAGTTTTTCTACAAAGATTAATGGACAAAATTGACCACCGGCTTTTCCTATCCTGAACGACTACCCAACTTGTTTACTGGGCATTGTCTCTCAAAAGACTATGTCTGTGTTTGTAAATAGAAAAGTCGATCAATTCCAAATGAAAGCAGCACGCTCTGCCTTTCAATACCCATAGTCTCTTTGATATGATTTTATATTACAACAAAAATTCAATACGACACGTTCCATTAACAAAAATAATAAATAAGTGCGACAAGTTGTGCACGTAAACAACAAGCAACTTGCGATGTAGAATAGGTAATCCATGACAGGTCAATTTTGTTAGGAAATTTATAAGTGAAGCAGGGCCACAGTTAAAGTGAAATTGGAAGAAAATAAAAAACAAACACATAAGGAAGACATAAAAATTTAAGTGGTTCAGCTTTTAGCCTACGTTCATGGGCGAAGACAGAAGAAAAATATTTTACTAGTGAAATGAGAATTACAAGTATTGCAATATTTTGGCTCACTATCCAAAACTCTAATAAACCCAATCTCTCACTCACAAACTATTCAAGAGCTTTATAATTTTAATCTCTTCTAAACTCTCTCTCTTTTATTGCTTTCTCTGAATTAAAGAAGAAGAAGAAAAATGGATACTGGAAATGAGGAAATGCTCCTTCTTATATAGCCAAAATTTGGCTACTATTCATCCTTTTATTTTATTATTATTTTCTTTCAAATCTTGTGGCTTCTTCTTTCTTCTTCTTTTTCTTCTTCTTTTTCTTCTTCAATTTTTGCAGCTTCAAACTTTGCTGCTTTCCAAAGTAGTGGCTTTTAGAATATGGCAAATTCTAGCCACCTTCTTGACATTCTCCCACTTAGAGATTAGATTGAGAATCAATAAATCTCTACACCATTCTTTCAGCTTTGCCGTTGTCTTGTTGTTTACGTCTCTGCAAGGCCACAAGAGGATCTACTTCATACAAACTTATTAGCATTGATCGGCTTGGTCAAAACATTTGCTAGGTTTTCCTTAGTATGGATTTTCCGTAAATCCACATTTTCGTCTTCCACTACTTCACGAACGAAGTGATACTGTACCCCTATATGCTTTGTCCTAGAATTAAAGGCTGGATTCCTTGTAATGTGCAAGGCACTCTAACTATCACAAAACACAGAAATTTTCTTTTGTTTGTGCCCGAACTCCTCCAATGACCTTTGCATCCAAACACCTTCCTTATAAGCTTGTGTAGCTGCAATGTATTCTGCTTCTGTTATAGATAGGGCTATAACAGTCTACAGTTTTGAAACCTAGCTCCTTCTGCAAGTATAAACATATAGCCAGTAGTAGATTTCCTTTTATCAAGGTCTCCTGCAAAAATCTGAATCCACATAGCTCCTGATCGTAAACTTTGATCCTCCATAACATAATGCAACATCTGAGGTTCCTTTGATGTACCTCAAAATTCTCTTCATAGTTTTCCAATGCTCTTCACCAGGATTCACCATGTATCGACTGGCTACTCCCACTACTTGTGCAATGTCTAGTCTTGTACAAATCATAGTGAACATCAAACTTCCCACTGCTAATGCATAGGCTACTCGAGACATCTCTTTCCTGTCTACTTTATTGCTAGGACACATACTTGCGGATAATTTGAAATTAACAGGAAATTGGTTTACAATCTTGCATGTTGAAGCACCGCAAAATTTTTTTCAAGTAATTCTTTTAAGAAAGCCAAATCTTTCTTTTATTTCTATCTCGGTGAATTTGCATCCCTAAAATCTTATTTCTTGGTCCCAAGTCCTTCATTTCAAACTCCCTAACCAATTGTGCCTTCAATTCTTGGACTCGATCTTTGTTGGGACCTACTACCAACATATCATCCACATACAACAATAAAATGATGAAATCATTATCTTCAGACCTCTTGTAATATGCACAATCGTCTGAACTGAGTCTGTTGTATCCCAAGCTTATGATGAAGGAATCAAATCTCTTATACCAACACCTTGGCACCTGTTTGAGACTGTACAGAGATTTTTTCAACCTACAAATTAAGTTTTCCTTTCCTGTTTCAGCAAAACCTTCTGGTTGAAGCATATAAATATTTTCTTCAAGTTTTTTATGTAGAAATGCAGTTTTCACATTCAACTGCTCTAAATACAGGTCAAATGTAGCACACATTACTAAGATTGTTCTGATTGTCGTGAGTCGAACCACTGAAGAAAATATATCGTTGAAGTCAATACCTTCTTTCTAAGCATAGCCTTTTACCACCAATCTTGCACGATACCGTTTCACTTGATCATTGCCATCATGCTTGATCTTGTAGACCCATTTGTTTCCAATGGCTTTTCTTCCACGTGGTAACAATACAAGTTCCCATGTCTTATTCTTGTGTAGAGCTTCAATTTCTTCCTGCATTGCTGGCATCCATAAAGCAACATTTGAATTGTTTAAAGCTTTATGGAAAGTTAATGGCTTTCCATCCTCTGTTGGAAGACAGTATATGACATTGACCTCTGTAACATACTCTGAGTGCCAACCTGGCAGTCGTCTCTCACGAGTTGACCGATGAACTTCTGGAGCCTCAAACTCAATTGGTACTTGTTCCTCATGCTCTGGTGCTACTTCAGAAGAATCTGAATCCTTTTTTCTTGAATTATTTTTCATATATACCAGTACACCCTTTGACTTTTCTTTTACAGTGCTATCATCCTCATCTCTACTTTGTAGTTAATCTTCGACAAAGATAACATCTCTACTTATGACAATCTTGTGGGTAGTAGGGTTTCACAAACGATACACCTTTACTCCATCAGCATATCCCAAGAAAATACACCTTCTAGATTTTGGATTCAGCTTTGTCCTTTCTTGGGCATTGTACATCACATACACAGGACATCCAATTGTTTGTAGGTGGGAGTAATCAACTGGCTTTCCACTTCATATCTCCAGTGGTGTCTTTAACTCAATCGCTATTAACAAAGACCTATTCACCACATAACATGCAATTTTAACTGTTTATGCCTAGAATGAGTTGGGTAGACTAGCAGTCCTTAACATAGCTCTTATTCTTTCTATAAGAGTTTTGTTCATCCGCTTTGGTACTCCATTTTGTTGAGGAGTTTATGCCACCGTGAACTGTCTCTGGATACCTTCCTGCTTACAGTATGCAAGAAACTCGCTATCTGTATATTTTTCACCATTATCTATCCTCAAACACTTGATTCATTTCCCGGATTCAAGTTCTATCGGCGCTTTGTATTCCTTGGACACTGGAAATATATCTGACTTTTTCTTAATTGGATACACCTAACATCTCTTGGAATATTCATAAATGAAAGTCACCATGTACTTTGCACTTCTCATGGACATATCCGGTGATTCCCAAACATCAGAATGAACCAGGTCTAAAAAATATTTACCTCTGGTAGTGGATCTGCTGAACTTCAGTCTATGTTGCTTACTTGTAACACAATGCTCGCAAAATGGTAAATTAATTTATTTAAGCCTTGAAAGTAAATTTCGATTAGAGAGAATCTTCAAACCTTGTTCTAACATGTGGCCGAACTTGAGATGCCACATCACTGCTAACTCTTCTCTATTTGGTACGACACACGCATCTGCGTCCTACAGTGTTTCTCCCTTAAGCATGAATAAATTAACACCGATCGTTTCTGCCTTCATCAATACAAGCGCACCTTTGACTATCTTCATTATCTCATTTTCCACATAAGGTTTGCACCCACGACTATCTATTGTCCTAAAGACGATAATTCTTCTTTAGGCCCTTGAGATATCGTACCTCATTAATTATATGAACTGTGCCATCAAACATTGTTATTTTGATAGTAGCAATACCAGTGATATCTAAGGCATGATCATCACCCATGTACACAGATCCTCCTGAGATAGGCTCATATTTGTGGAACCATTCTCTCTGAGAGGTCATGTGCCAAGTAGCTCCTGAGTCTATAAGCCAGACATCAGATAGTCATTTTCTACCTTCTGTAACAGTAGATGCTTCACTGTAGAGAATTTTGCTACCATCTAAGGTACTTGCTACACACCCGAGAGCATTTGAAATCTCAAGATCTTTGCCCTCTCATTTTTTTTTTGTTGTTCCAACACTCTTTCTTAACATGTCCTTTCCTGTCACAGTTGTAGCATTTAACATTCTTCTTACTTTTTGACTTTGGTCTTTCATGATTGTGACTCCCACTGGGGCCATATTCCGTTGATCTCCCTCTTGTCATCAATAGGGCTTTTGCCTGCTGGGAACTCACTAGTCTGTCTTCTTTATTTTTTCACCTGCTCTCTTTATTCAATACAGAAGTTGCAACATCATCGAAGACTAAACTGTCTGCTTAGTTGTTGTTCGTCAGGTTGATGATAAGTTAATCATATGAATCAAGTAGACTTTGAAGTAGAAGCTCTGCACGTTCATTTTCCTCTATTTTATGACCCAACGTTGTAAGTTGTGGAAATAGAGTTTTCAGAGTTTTGATACGGTCAGTCATCAATGTAGTTTCTACCATTCAAAGAGTGTAAAGTCTCCTCTTAAAAAAGATTTTATTTTATAGTGATTTGGCCTCGTACAGTTTGGTAAGAGTATCCCATATTTCCTTTGCTGTCCTTTTCTCTGCCACATTAGATAACACCCTATCTGCAAGTGCCAAGTGTAGATCAGCAATGGCATTGCCATCCATCTTGTTCCACTTGTCATCATCAGTTATCTCTGTAGGCCTTTCTTCAATTGCTGCCAAGCAATTATTTTTCCTCAATATAGCCTTTATCTTCATTTTCCACAATGAAAATTATTTCCATTGAACTTTTCAATTTCATATTTTGCTGCCATTACTTTTCACCGCGAACTGTTTTTACTAAAATCAGCTCCCATTGTTTCACATGAACAGTATCATATTCATGAATAGTACCATATACTTGAACAATACCGTATACGTGAACAGTACTTCCGACTCTAGAAAATACAACTAGTAGCTCTGATACCACTATTAGGAAATTTATGGGTGAAGCAGGGCCACAACTAAAGTGAAATTGAAAGAAAATGAAAAACAAGCACACTAGGAGGATACAAAAATTTCTGTGGTTCGGCTTTTAGCCTACGTCCAAGGGCGAAGACAGAAGGAAAATATTTTACTAGTGAAATGAGGATTACAAGTATTGTAATATTTTAGCTCACTATCCAAAACACCAATACACCTAATCTCTCACTCACTAGCTATTTAAGAGCTTTATAATTTTAAGTTCTTCTAAACTCTCTCTTTTACTGCTTTCTCTTAATTAAAGAAGAAGAAGAAAATTGGATACTGGAAATGAGGAAATGCTCCTTCTTATATAACCAAAATTTGGCTGCTATTCATCATTTTATTTTATTAGTATTTTCTTTCAAATCTTGCGGCTTCTTCTTTCTTCTTCTTTTTCTTCCTCAATTTTTGCAGCTTCAAACTTTGCTGCTTTCCAAAATAGCGGCTTCTAGAATATGGCAAAGTCTAACCACCTTTTTAGGCAATTTCTCTATCAATATTTTGTAGTCCATATACTTTTCTTTTAGCTCTTAGGGACTACCTGAATAGTTAGCCCAAACTTTAAAAACTTTTCAAGGAAAGTTTATCCCTCACAGAAAGAGCAAAATAAAGCAATTAAACCATCATAGAGACTATGATCAATTTAAAAAGTAACGTTACAATGAGAATTCTCTTAAGATATTATGCTAATAAATAAATTAAATTACAAGAAAAGCACATACTCTAATACAATATTTTAGAGTTTGTGTTCTATATATCTTTTAGTTTATCCGTTTACTTAATGGCTTTAGGAATCTCTTATTACATAATGGCTCAAATTTAGATTATGTGAAAGATTGAGTGACTGACAAGTTGTGTACATAAAACCACATAAACCATGACATCGGTAGGTCGTATATTTGTATAGGAAACTTATAAATAATGGAAAAGATTTGCATATTGCAAAATAAAAATTCTAAGAACTATTAAAAAGATTAAAAATATTTTCTTATTCAAGTTTTTTGAATTTGATTGCTATTTAAAAATTGATTGATGAATCAATGTATTCCTTTTTTATAGTTCGGATAAAAAATTATACATCAATAATTTGTTGACTTATAATATTGGATTTTATATTGCTTAACTAATTAAAGGGGTTAATAATATAATTGTTCTGTCAAATCATACCTGAATTATATGCTTCTTTTAGCTTCAACGATTATCTACCAAGACTATGACGTTCGTTACAAAATGTCGACATTAGTTCTATAAAATTCAATGCACGGGGGTTGATGAAGAAATTTAATGCGGGTTATGTATGTTAAATTAATACTAATGTAATGAATGATCGTTCCATTAAAAAAAAAAAAAATGAGTGACATGTTGTAACAAACAACCTATATACATAGAATACATAATCGACGACACAGATCATACGTCTCTATCGAATACTTGTAATTTGTATGTTGTTCTTTAATTTTTAGGGTTAAATTCAATTACTCAAATAATCAATATATTTTAAAAAATTATACAAAATATCTTTGTTGTATATTTTGTTTTGTTAAAATCTATTAATTATTCTATATTCTTCTCAGTTGCAAATAAATATGATTTGTTTAAGCTTTAAATTATATAAAAAGTAATTATTTTAAACCTTAAAAAATTAGATCCAATTACTATATTGATGACAAAATTGATGTTTTGTATAATTTTTAAGTTAGGGACCAATTGAGTAGTTGGCCTAAACACCAAGGACTTGAGGCAAAATTTTCATTCATTGAGATTAGAACAAAAGAGATTAATTAAAAACAAGTTCAGCAAAATGTGTAGCAAAAGTTATTACCAAGGGCAGGATAGCCTTCACGCCTGCTTTCAGGCGACGCAAGTCCATGCAAGGCGACGGCAATTATTGATTATTTTTTTAGTTATATTTATTACATAATTATTTATATGCAATATTAGTTATTTGCTGATGAAAATGGAGCGTAGAGCGTCAAATTAATTAGTAGTTCTTTAATTAGATTAAATATTATTCTGATGAGGAAGAAGGATAAAATAGTCCGAAAATATTGGATCTGGTTAAAAACAAAGGTATGGTTAATGGAAAGTTGGTTATTTTTGTAAGTTGACTGGTTTATATGGTTATTTTCATAAATTTTTTATTAATTTACCCTTTATAAAGATTATTAATATAAAGTATGCAAAAAGATTTTCCCACTTTAAAATTAAAATTCTAAAAACAATTAAAAATTTGTAATTTTCTTTTGAATTTTGTTCTCATTAAAAAAATTATTGGTCAATCAATGTATTCCTTTTTTTTTTTTAAATGGAGCGTGTCACTCGTTACAGAATAATTTAACATATATAACCCGTATTAAATTTCTTCGTCAATCCTCGTGCATTGAAATGTTAAAATGGTTGAATTTTCCCATGAAAGTTGAAATAATTAAGAGATTCGAAATTTCTTTTCCACAAATTAAAGACTCTTTTATACATTTTCCAAAACAGTTTTAAAAAGTCACCTAAAAATAGAAGAAGTTTTAGAATACATCAAAAGTATTATATCAACCATACAATTAATTGGCAAATTGACGTTTGCTCTTTTGTTCCTTGACTAAATAACTTGTGAACTATCCAAGACATAGAAATAATTTTCTGATAAAAATTAATTGGCAGAAGACCTCTGCTGTTTTGGATCTTGACTAACTTGTGAACTATCCATGACATAGAAATAATATACATGTGAAGAGTTTAATCCTACTACTGGGATGTGTAGTCCTCGAGCTCTTCAACCAACTATGCAGCAAAAGAGTCCACTAAATTAATTTCTAATAGAATGCTTTCATCTGTAGATTCATCTAGAATTTTCAAATTGACATGCTTCACTCTTTTAGCTATTGATGGCTACAATGGACAGAGCAGCTTTTCTCAGCCATCAAGGCCAGCTTGCCAACCGTCGGGTTCCCTCGGTAGATAGATTCAGCATAACGTACGCTAAACTACATCTTTAAGCTACAACTTTAAAGTGTTTGGTTATAACCACTTATCATTATGATTTGGAAGTTATGTTAATTTTATCCCGCACTTACTGTATGATGAAAAAATATAATATTTTTATTATTTTTTTCAAAATGATTAATTAGAAGTTGTATTTATGCTATGAGGTCTAATCCAGTGCACAATGTCACACACCATATCATGTGGGACATCACGTGTGGATTAAAAGCCTTTATCCTGCATTATCAACTTTTATTTTGACATTACTACTTGTCAAGTTCCTTTTATTTTACAACTACAGTTTTCTTTTTCTACAGCTAGGGGTGGACGCGGTTTGGTGTGTTTGATTTCTCGCCGAATTGAGCTTAACCAAATAAATTTTATAAAAATTATGAATCAAACCAAATCGAGCTGATTCAGTTCTTTTTTCTTCTTGTCTTTTAACTTTAAAAGTCTTGATATTTTGTGGTTATTTGATTTTTGGTTTAGTGTTTTTATTTAATTAACTAAATTGATCAATTTTTTTTTCTTGATTTAGGAATTGAACGAACTATCGGTTCAGTTCATTCAGTTGCTCGATTCTTTTGCCTACCTATATCCACAGCTCAAGCAAAATCTAAGGGTGTGTTTGGAATTGAAGTTCAAGAACGTTTTTGTAGGTTTTAAACTACAGCACTTAAGTGTTTGGTAAACACTACCTGTTGTGGCTAGGAAGTTATACTGATATGATTTTTTACTTGTATGATGAAAAATTGATTATATCTTTAATAATTTTATCAAAATTATTATTTAAAATTTATATTTATTACTTATTACTAACTTTGTATTATAATTATAATTTTTTTTCACAGCAGCTATATTTTAAAAGCTACACCACCTCAATCCTAAACACACTCTAAGGCTATAGTGCAAACTGCCAACATTTTAGACCCCTAAAAGGCAAACTTTTGGCAAATTCCATGACAATCACTATTAGAATAAATCTTGACCCAAAAGCTTAAGTTTATATATAAGGATCCAATAATAGTCTTTATAACAAGTCTTAACGCCTTCTCAAGTGAAACATAAATTAAGACTTATCGAGGTTGATGTTTAGGAAGTTTAGTTAATTTTATCCTAATCTTTATTATAAAAATACATAATATTTTTATTATTTTCATTAAAGTTATTATTTAAAAGTTAATACTTTCTATCCTATAGATTTTAATTTCATAGATGTAGAGAGGTTCTTATTGAATAATTAAAGTTGAAATTATGAAAATAAAAATAAGACCTCTCTATTTATAATAGACTAAACCTATTTTTAACTTAGAAAGGAAAACAAAATCACACTTATAATAAAAATAAAAGATTAAGACATGTACTAAAATTGACTCTAATTAAAATAGAAAATCATAAAATAAACATCCTACATCAATCTCCCTTCTTAAAAGAAAACTAGTCCTCAAGTTTATCTAAAGGATAGAACATGTAGTGTAGCATCAGTGCATCTTGGAGCTTGAATTTATGGCCTTGCTCATCAATCGTGCTTGAAAACTCAAAATTCTCCCTGCTTCATCTTCTTCTTGATCTTGTTAGTCACTCTAAGAAAAGGTTAAGTCTTGTAAGAGCAAACAAGTTCTAAGTCTCTCATGTCTTTTGCCAAATCTCTCTCAATGTTATCACCAATTTACTTTATCTTTGTAGCCAAATCTTCTTTAAGAATAACTTTCGTGTCTCCAATGCTAATAGGCATAACTATGTCAATCAAAGTTGGGGACTCTTCAACTTTATTTTGTTGCACAAACTCGATTGTACTATTGGGCTCAATGTACAAATCAAGAGTTGGTTGTATACATTTTTAAAAATCTTAGACAAATCTATAATTTCATCATCTTCAACATTTGTCTTGTCTTCTAAGGAAATATCATGCACATTATCAATAATCTTATCATCTTCAACACTTGTCTTATTTTCCAAGGAAACATCATGCACATTTTTACACAAATTGTCATATTAGAACTTTAAATAAATAACAAATTGTACCTTTTCTTCTATAACATTAGGCACATCTTCAACATGTGGAGAGGCACAAAATTCTTTCATTTGGAGTTCTTCCACTTTAGGTTGCCGACTTGTGATATTAGACTATTGTCTTGTGATAGGACTAGGGATCTTAGATTGGTGCTATGGATGAGATTGACTTAACTGCTTTAATGTTAGGCTTCTTTATCTTTTAATCTGTGATACTATTTACAATTCAATTTGCTTCGCTAAAAGAAATGCATGCTGTAAATTGTATACACTGTATATAGATTTCCTTTCTTGAATATACAAACTAAGCCGTTCACAAATCTTGTAACTGTTTCCTCTTTAGGTTCTAATAACATTTGCATCTATAAAATTGTTCAAACTTAGAAGTATAATAAGAAATTGATCTCGTACCTTACTGCACTAAAGAACAATCAAAAGGGATAAATTCAAATCGCAAAATACGCTTCATATAGTTCCATGATCTAATTTTGTGTGTGCCTTTGTCAAGTCGAGAAACTTGCAACTTTTTCCATCATTCTAAAACACTGAATCTCAATTTACTAATAACGAATGATACTTGCTTTTCTTTAGGAGTGCGCAAAGCTATAAACTAATGCTCAACCTTGTTTAACTAATCAGGAAATTTCTAAAGACGGGTGTTTGCAGATAAGTTTGGCATATGATAAATAAAAAGGTATATATAGTAAGTTGCTCATCATCCCCGCTTCTTCCTTGTCCTCCTCTCTTTTGCTTCCTAGTCGGTCTCCTCCCCATCCCTCTACTCATTCTCTTCCTGCTTGGTTGTTATCTAGTCAAGTTTCTTTTCTTATTGCCTAGAGGGTATCACTAGAGGTACTTCCTCCTGCTCTTCTTCTTTGTCTTTCTCATTTTCCTGTTCGTCTTCTTCTTCTTCTTGTTGCTGCTCTTCTTTGGTGCATTCTGCTCGCTTTTTTGGCCTGTTCGTCTGTCTCCTCCTCTATTAGCTGTTCTCTCTTTGCGATGGGTTGTCTTGAGATAGATTCATCTTTGTTGGTCTTCTTTTTGTAGTTATTGGGGCTTCTCTGCCGCTCGTGCGTCAAAGGCAAACGGCCGCAATAATTTGTCGTGAAATTCTAGATTGTTATTTTTCATGAATACAATAAATTGATGCAATCGATCTTCCAAATGCCTTAAATAGTTTGAGAATCGATCATTCTCCTTTTCAGCGTTAGCGATTGGGTAATCTTTGTTATTTAACTCTTCGATCTCTTTGTCACAAGCCCTATGACTCTTTCGCTCTAAAGTGACAGTTGCAGGCTTTGGAGTTGCTGCAGTAGCTTGCTCTCTAACAATCTTTTCAATAGTACAAGTAGTAAATACTCCTTCATTTTTACTCTT
Source organism: Luvunga scandens (assembly GCA_030449905.1). Classification (NCBI taxonomy): domain Eukaryota; kingdom Viridiplantae; phylum Streptophyta; class Magnoliopsida; order Sapindales; family Rutaceae; genus Luvunga; species Luvunga scandens. Next base: position 1,272,840 of record JASUUG010000286.1, read on the forward strand.
CTCGTCTTTGGCCGAAACTTGCACTCCAGAGGTAATGTAAATGCTAGTGATGAGTGAAGGAAACATCAAACTTATAGTTTTGTGCTTCTTCATAGCACAGTCCCTAATCTCTCTATCTATAATTTTTCCCACATCAATCAGCAAACCTTTAAAAAGGACGTATAAGAGAACCAATCTCTCCTGGGACACCATTGTTTTGTGTGTGGTGGGCATCAGTCTGGACTTAAAAAATTTGACCCATACTTTTACAATCGGCTTCAGGTCTAATCTGTTTACTATCCTACCCTCCTCATTAGTCCAAGAACTACCCTCAACAGTCAGGGTCTTTCGCAGCTCATTCCACTTCTTGTTAGTCATTATTCCCATCATCTTAGCGTATTCACAATCAATATTAAAAGGAAGATTGTAAAAGGCATTAATGACTCTTGGGTCTAGAAGAACTTAAGAATTTCGCACCCATATTGCGCGCTGGTCCTATTGCAACAGATTGGAATAAAATTCCTTGACTAGTGGCAGCACTGAGTCCTCTGGGTGGGCACAAAATTCCAGCCAACCTTTTTTACTGTAGCAGCGTATATTGTGTTGCATATCTCAAATGGTTGAGGCGGGAATTGGAAACCTTTCTGCTTTAAAATTTTTCGCAGCTTTATGAACTCCTTGAATTTGTCCTCAACTTTGTAGTTGTGAAATCGAGAAGGGTCTTTTAGTCTTCGGACTGTTCGTTTGTATCTAGTCATGATGAAAACATGAATGGCTATGCTGTGGGGTGTTAAGGAGATAGGTTGGCCTTACAATTTGCTGTGGTCATTTGAGAGTTACAGATGAGGGAAACAAAAAGTTACGAGTGAAAGGCACAAGCACGGAAAAACCTAATAATATGTAATGTCGGTAAAAGTAAGTAAATAGGGGAATTTAAAAAGAAATTAATTATAAAATTAATGGAATTAAATTGGAAAGAAGAGTAATTTGAATTTAAAACCATATTTGTTCAAAAAGGCAAGATAATCAATTTCTAAAGTTTAGAGATTATATAGTCCCTAATTACTTTATTTAAATTGCCATGCCAGCTATCATATTAGAGTCCAATGGTAAAAATCCTCTGCTTTTAATCTCTTTTGTCCATGTGAACTCTTGCTACAACAAGTAATCTGTTGTTACAGTAATTTTACAGAAAAGTCCCTAAAAATTTTATATATATATATATGCCGAAAAAAAAATCAAATAAATGGAGACATTAACATTGACATGAAATAAAATAAACTAACAAAAGTAACAAAATAAGATGAAACTACTAAAATAGCAAAAATAACCATAAACACTTAAAATACTTCCCTCATTGGATTGCCTCTCAATCAGTGCTTGTTTAAAGGTCTTTCAGCCTGACCTTCCTTGAATTACTCAAGCTGGATCTTTGAGGAATAAATCCTCTCTTGAGTCATGCATGGCATCACCTATATAATGTTTAACTCTCTATCCATTTACTATGAAATCTTGACCCGTTCTCTCATCCTTTAAGTCTATGGCACCATAAGGGTAGACTTTAAGAAGACTAAAAGGACTCGACCATCTTGATTTTAGCTTTCCTAGGAATGGTTTCAACCTTGAATTATAGAGCAAAACTTGCTGCCCTGGAACTAAATTCCTTTGCTGAATCTACTTGTCATGTCATTGCTTTGTTTTTTCCTTGTAAATCCTTACATTCTCATAAGAAAACAACCTTAATTCTTCCAATTCACATAATTGAAACTTCCTATGCTCTGCTGCAACATTCATGTCCATGTTAAGTTGCTTAAGTGCCCAATATGCCTTATGCTCCATCTCCAATGGAAAATGACAAGCTTTGCCATAGATAAGTCTGCATGGGCACATGTCAAGTTGTGTCTTGTATGCTGTTCGATAAGCCCATAAAGCATCATGCAGCCTAAGAGACCAGTCTTTTCTAGTGGGATTCATCATTTTTTCTAAAATCTTTTTGAGCTCTCGGTTGGTTACTTCTACCTATCCTTTATACTGAGGGTGATATGCTGTGGCAATCTTATGCCTGATCCCATATTTCACCAATGCTGCAGCAAATACCTTGTTATAAAAATGGGTGCCTTCATCACTAATTATGGTGCTAGGAGTCCCAAACCTTGAAAAAATATCCTTTGAAGGAATTTCATCACTGCCTTGACATCATTTGTAGCTAAGGCTGCAGCCTCTACCCATTTTGACATATAATTCACAGTTACTAAAATGTGTAAGTTGCCAAAGAAATGTGGGAATGGTCCCATGAAATCTATCCCCCATATATCAAAAAGCTCTACCTCTAAAATGTTGGTGAGTGGCATTTCATGTTTCTAAGAGATGTTTCCTGTTCTTTGACACCTGGCACAACATTGAACAAACTGATAAGCATCTTTCAAGATAAAATGTCAATAATAACCTGTATGTAACACTTTTGTTGCTGTTCTGTGACCTCCAAAATGTCCTTTATATCAAAGATAACATGCCTGTAGTATGCTTGGAGTTTCTTCATCAAACACATATCTTTGAATGATTTGGTCTAAGCATACCTTGTAGTAAGGGTCATCCCATTGATAACTTTTGACATCATGGAGAAAATTCTTCTTCTACTAGTAGGTTAAATCTAGTGGCAACAATCTACTCACTAGTTAATTGGCAAAGTCTGCATACCATGAAAGTCCAGACTGCTACAGCATTTGTGCATGCTGGAGCATTAACAATTGCTCATCGAGAAAAGTTTCTGTGATGGCTTGTTTCGAATGAGTGCTTGCATCTGCCTTTAATCTTGATAGATGATCTGCTACCTGCCTTTCAGTCCCTTTTCTGTCTTTAATCTCCAAATCAAACTCTTGCAGCAAAAGAATCCATCTGATGAGTGTTGGCTTAACATCTTTCTTGGAGATTAAGTATTTTATTATTGAATGGTCGGTATAGACAGTCACTTTAATGCTAGGTAAATATACTGTGAATTTGTCAAATGCAAAACAACACAATTGTGAATGTTCTTTTTCAATAGTGGTATAGTTGAGCTGAGCATCTGTTAGTGTCTTACTGGCATAGTAAATAAAATGAAAGATTTTATTCTTTCTTTGTCTTAGCACTGCTTCAATAGAATAGTCACCACTAGCATCACACATTAACTCAAATCAATATGGGTCGGTGCTACCACAGTCTTTGTGTGACAAGAACTCTTTTTAATTCCTCAAAGGCCTTTAAACAATTGTCATCAAATTTGAATAGTTTGTCATGCTTAAGTAGCATGTATAAGGGCTTGGCTATCTCTGAGAAATCCTTAATGATCTTACATAGAAGCCAGCATGACCCCAAAAACTTCTCATGCCCTTAACTGAGGTGGGTGGTGAAAGTTTGTCAATAACCTCTATTTTTGCCTTATTCACTTCAATACCTTTCTTCGAGACTTTATGGCTTTAATATTATTATCCATTTCGCACCATAAAGTAACACTTTTCCCAATTAAGAACTAGATTTGTCTCCTCACATCTTTTAAGTACATTCTTCAGGTTGTGCAAGTAATCCTCATATGATTCACCAAAGATTGAAAAGTCATCGATGAATATCTCTAATGTTTGCTCCACCATGTCTTAAAAAATTGCCATCATGCACCTTTGAAATGTTACTGGAGCATTGCACAAGCCAAATGGCATCCTTTTAAATGCAAATGTGCTATAAGGACATGTAAATGTTGACTTTTCCTAATCCTCTAGTGCTATAGCAATCTGGTTGTACCCTGAATACCCATATAAAAAGTAATAATACTCATTTCCTGCAAGTCTGTCCAGCATCTGATCAATAAAGGGTAGAGGAAAATGATCTTTTCTTGTAGCCTTGTTTAGTTTCCTGTAATCCATGCAAACTCTCCAACTTGTTACTGTTCTAGTGAGTAAAAGTTCATTATTCTCATTTGCTACTGTGATCCTCACTCCTCCCTTCGGGTACGTTCAATTGGACTTTCATGAGCTATTTGATATAGGATATATGATTCCAGCATCAAGTCATTTAATGATCTCCTTCTTCACTACTTCCTTTATGATTGGATTTAACATTCTCTGTTGCTCTACTAAATTGTTGTAACTCTTTTCTAGCAAAATTTTGTGCATGTAAATAGATAGACTGATCCCTTTTATATTTGTCATAGTCCAGCCAATTGCTTGCTTATGTTTCCCTAGCACATTCATTAGGCTTTTCTCTTGACTTGCATCCAAAAAAAATGAAATAATTACTGTAATGTATCATTGTCACCAAGATATACATATTTTAAATGTGCAGATAAGAGTTTTAATTCCAAAGTTGATGGAGATTTCATAAAAGGTATATGAGGTTTTACTTCCCTGTGTAATAAGTCCAAAGATTCAAAATATTTGTCTGCTCTGAATGGTTACTTCTCTTCTAGCCATGTTATATCAACTGTCTCAACATCTTCATTATAAAAAACTACAGCATCATATTGCATATTTCTGTAATAACTGTCTACCTGCTCTGCTATAGTAAGATCTACAACACTGATGAAATTGCAGTCTTCAATCTCATCAGGATTCTTCATTGCATCTAACACATTGAATGTAACTTGCTGATCATTAACCCTCATTGTTAACTCTCCTATTTGCACATTAATAAGAGTCTTTCCTATAGCTAAGAAAGGTCTTCTTTGATGATTGGTATCTCTTTATTTGCTTCAAAGTCTAGCACAATGAAATCCACTAGAAAAATAAATTTGTCTACCTTTACCAATACATCTTCAATCTTTCCCTCTAAATAAGCATGAGATCTATCTGCTAATTGCAAAGTCACTGTTGTTGGTCTGTATTCTCCAACTCCTAATTGCTTGAAAACTAAAAGAGGCATGAGATTGATGCTAGAACCTAGATCACAGAGTGTCTTTCCACTATATTTGGTTCCTATGGAACAAAGAATTGTGAAACTGCCTAGATCTTTCAATTTTTTAGGTCTTTTGCTTTGAAGCATATGACTGCACTCTTGTGTTAAAGCAACAGTTTCAAATTCTCCTAACCTCTTTTTTCATGCTAAAATGTCTTTTAAGAACTTCACATAATTAGGCATTTGTTCCAGAGCTTCCACAAATGAAATATTAATATGAAGTTGCTTTAAAACCTCTAAGAATTTATGGAATTGTTTATCCTACTTTTGCTTCTAGAATCTCTATAGAAATGGTGGTAGATGTCTAAACTGTTGTGCTACAGTTGGCTGGGCATGTTGTGTTTCACTTGCTCTCATTTTTTATAGCGCACGGTGATGACTCTGCAAAGATCATTTCTGATAAATAGTAACCCATCTGCTTCTGCAGGTGTTGCAGTTCTACTACTCTCACCAGTGTGTTGATTGGTGGAAGTAACAAGTTCTTCCTCATTTTGAACTTCTTCTTGAGTTTGAATAGGCTCATTTCTCTTCATTGGCACACTCTTAGGATATGCACATCCTTTCAGGATCTTCGATTAATCACTTTGCATTCTTTATTTACTTTCTTCTTGGATCTTCGTATTCTTTGGGTAAACTTCCCTGAGGCCTGTTGCTAAGTGCTGTAGCAAGCTACCCAACTTGATTAACTCACTTAATGGTATTGACTGTTTTTTTTTTGTTACAGTACCATTGCTACAATAATTACTATAGCACTTCACAGAATACTAATTCATCATCAGCTGTTGCTTGTTGGATTTCTTATATCTATATGCAACATAATAATGACCAGTTGATAAATCACACAAGATATAGCATTATGCGATCAAGGTTTCTAATTACCCTACAAGGTGAATCTGTATGTCTAATTCATCATTAATTTCAGATTAAGTGTAGCCCTATTCAAATTGAGTTAACCCAACTTGGGAAACATAATCAAAAACCAAGTATTGCTATAATATTTTCTATTAAAACAGGTCTTTTTTGTTGCTCTCTCTTAGCTTGTATCACTAAATGGGTGCTTAGCCGAAATAATGAATGAAATTAAGCACTATCAAAATAAAATATTATAGCAATCATGCAACATATAATTTCAGTCAATAAACTATCAAGCTTGTCATTCACTCAACCACAAATATAATTATTTCATGATTTGTGACAAAACAAAAAATAAAACAAATTCAGCCATCATATGCATCATCATTAAGTAAAGAAACAAAAAAGAATTAAAGATAGAGATGCAAGGTTGCTCATGATGATTGGTTTCTTCTTCCTCACGCCTGCAATCTTTCTTGTTCAGCCCTAGAGTTTCTTGTTTCTCTGTTGTTTTCTTTTTTTCTTTGCTGAATTTTTCTTGTAGTTGACGGCTCTTCTCTTTCTTTTGTGTGCGCTTCCTTTTATAATTGAAAATTAGAGAAACTGGACGCCTAGGGCATGCGTCTTCCATATTTGAAAACTACATATCGCAGATTTTTTCTGAGATTCACGCGAATTTTTTTCATCTGTTGTTCTAGGATTACTACAGCAATAGTGCTATAGCAATGCACAATTTCAAACGAGTTTATACTTTTTTGCAGCCAATTTCCTTCTTTATTTTCCAAGCTTATTACATAAAATTTTCTTCTTTGAATTTGCACTTCCAGTTGCCTACAATGTAAGCACATAATCTAAGCACACACAATTTATTCCAAAATCACTTAATTTATTGCAAATAACTAAAAATAGATAAATACGCAAAATTAAGTTAAAATGCAACTAAAACACATTATTTACTCTCTAAGTAGTATTGATTTAAGTCCAAAATGAACACACGACACTTTTGCCACTTGGTTTACTGTTGCTAGAGTTTGTGGTAAGGCCTTCACCATATTTGTCAAGGAAGTTTCTTGTGCTGATAAAGTTGTTAGGGCATCCATATTGTGCAATCCTGCTGCTCCTCTCGCTACAGCTTGCCTAATTGATGGCCACTAATAGTTGTTGTTAGATATTCTCTCTAAAATCTTGTAAGCTTCATTGTAAGATTTGGACAACAAAGCTCCATTTTATCAAGATCGACCATTAGTCTTGTACTTCGGATTAAGACCATTGTAAAATGTTTCGGTTGTCTGAGAGGAATACCATGATGTGGACATCTTCTCAACAACTTTTTTAAATTTTTGCTATGCATCATACAAGCTTTCATCTTCCAATTGATGGAAAGATGTAATCATATTTCTCAACTTGGCATTCTTAGTGGGAGGGAAATACTTCATCAAAAACTTGTCAGCCAAGTCATTCTATGTGGTAATAGGGTCTGGTGGTAGGGAATTCAACCATGCTTTTGCTCGATCCCTCAAAGAGAATGGGAAAAGTCTGAGCCTTAATGCTTCTTGTGATGCTCTAGCAATCTTAAAAGCATCACTCACCTCCAAAAACAACTTGAGATGAAGATGAGGATCTTTTTATGGCAGTTCATTAAACTGACCTACAGTTTGTAACATTTGAAACCTCACTAGCTTTAACTGAAAGCTATTTGCTTGAACTTCAGGTCTAACTATGCCCGGATGTATGGCTTGAGGAGTCAACACAGCATAATCTCGAATGGCTCTTTCTTTGTCATCTGCCATATGAATGATATTATTTCCTAGTTGCCCATAAACATGCAGGCCATTCTAACCTCCTTGTCCATTTAATGGTTGCAATTCTCCTCGGTTGTTCAAATCTCCCATGTCTTATAAATCATCCATTGCTACAACAGCTTTTGAATTCTTTTGCTCTTTTTTTAATCTCCTAACAATTCTCTCAATTTCAGGATCAAAGTGAAACTCAACTTGTTTGTCCTTGTGCTTGCAACAATTGTTGAAATCATCTATCAACACAGAGAAATATGGATTAAACAAATAATTAAATAAAACACTACAAAAATTGATTTCACAAATCAAAATAAACAATCAGTCCTGGCAACGGCATAAAAAACTTGTTAGGTGATTTCTTAATATATAAGTGTCGGTCTTAATAATGTACACAATAAGTAATAAAGTAATAAAGTGATAAGTATTTGAGTATTGTCTCCACAGGGATTGATGCTATAAGAATTGCTACAACAAGTAATTGTGGTGCAATTTCAATTAAATCAAATTCTTTATAACAACTAAATTAAACTAAGAAATTTAAATGACAAAAAATAAAGTGCACTAAAATAAATCAACACGTCTCACACAAGGATGTAATCACTAAAAATGATGTAGTTGAGTCAATTAACTCACTTAATGGTATTGACTCTTTTTTCCACTACTGATTCTTCTGGCCAATCACTACAAAGACGATGAATCCTAATGCCTCCTAAATTGTCGCTTGTTGTTTTTTTTATATATATATGCAATATAACAATGACCAATTAATAAATCACATAAGATATAGCATTATGCAATTAATATTCCTATTTACCCTACAAGGTGAATCCCTATGTCTAATTCATCACTAATTTTAAATTAAGCATAGTTGTATTCAAATTGAGTAAACCCAACTTGGAAAACCTAATCTAAAACCAAGTATTGCTCTGATAAAACAAGCCCTTTTGTGGCTCTTTCTTAGCTTGTATCACTAAATGAGTGGTCAGCCGAAATAGTGAAAGAAATTAAACACTATCAAAACAAAATGCTATAACAGTCATGCAACAACACAATAATTTCAGTCAATAAATCATTAAGCTTATCATTCACTCAATCACAAATAGATTTAGTTCATGATTTGTATCAAAATAGAAAATAAAACCAATTCAGCCATCATATACATCATCATGAATCAAATAAAACAAAGAGAATATAAATAGAGGCGAGTGATCTTTTTAGATTTCTTTATTCTTCTTCTTCATGCTTCGAACTTCTGATCAGCCTTTGAATTTCTCTTCTCTTTGTTGTTTTCTTTTATTTTCTCGTTATTTTCTTGTGGTTGTGGCTCTCCCATATTTTTTCGTAATGCGCTTCCTTTTATAATTGAAAACTAGGGCAATGGATGCCAGGGCACGCATCCTCCATATTTGGCTAGGATCATGATTTTTTCCGAGATTCTCGCGAATTTTTCTCTATGTTGTTCTAGGATTGCTACGACAATTGTGCTACAACAATGCACTATTTTAGACTAGTTTCTACTTTTCTACGACCAATTTCCTTCCTCATTTTTCCAATTCCATTGCATAGTATTTCTTCTTTGAAATTGCACTTCTAGTTGCCTACAATGTAAACACATAATCTAAGCACACACAATTTATTCGCAAAATCACCTAATTTATTTCAAATAACTAAAAATAGATAAATACGCAAAATTAAGCTAAAATGCAACTAAAACACATTATTTACTCTCTAAGTAATCTTGATTTAAGTCAAAAGTGCCCATTGATAACTCTCATTTCATAGAGTTATCACACACCAACCTCACTTACCACCTAAGGTCTTCTAACTTAGAAAGTTCTATGAGATGGACTAGGCTTTGTGTGTGTTGGACTTAGATAAAAAACAAGTTTATTGATCCAACATTATCATCAACAGTGAATATGTATGTTGTGCATTTCTATCTCCCTTTTATCCTCAGCTTTTAGTAGGGACTGCAGTTTTGCTTCAATGCCCAAAGAAATTCCTCTTAGAATTTCTTTGGTTTTATTGAAATAAATTATGGTGGGGTGTTTGATGGAAAGCCATAAATGTAGGTATGTTGAATTTTGATATGGGTTTTTCGAGTACATTTTAATGCTCATCGTAACATAGGCACTGTAACTTAGTTAATTGAGTGTGATGTTATTTTTAATTTCATCACTAATTTTTAAAAATCGTCAAATGGTTACAAATTGATGCGGATAATTGGATGCAATTATTAAATTAATCGTGCTCGAATAATTTAAATTTCTTGTGACACAAAATGAGACAATTAGGACATGATTCAATGGCCACGTAGTCGGATCCATTTTGGCACTCAGTGCAGTATTAGCTTAAGGATTCTGGTTCTTATTTAAGAAAAGAATAGAGAGAGAAGCATTTATTTTTCTTTCTTAAAATAGAAGAGAGAGAGAGAGAGAGAGAGAAGCATCGTTGACCCATTTGTCCGACTGCAGGACCAACATTGACTCGGCCCGATCTCACGATTCCGCCACCCCACCGATCTTGGTACTAATTTCAAGCTTGAGAGCTGACCAACTCATCCTCGCTTTATCATCGCGCATGAAATCGACCAAAACACGGTGATTGCAGCTTGAAAAGCCACCGCTGTCAATCTAACCGGAATTAGGCTGAGCCACCACTTGGATCTTCTTCCTCAGCTTCCCCTCATCATTTTCCGACCAACCTCATCACTTGAAAAGCTCACGATTTTGGGAAGCTCGATCCGCCGTCACCGTCGTGCGTGGTAGGTCACCGGCACCATTAGACTCACCGAGGCCGTAATTATCAGACCTGAGCTTCCCATCACAGTTGAATAAGTTCTGATCACCGTTGACCGTTAGAGGTAATTCAGTAATTTCACAAACATTAGGGGTAATTCTATAATTTTAAAATCAATGGACATTTTGATAATTTTACATTTTTGGGGGATAATTTTCTAAATTAAGAACTTTTGGATATTTTTGTAATTTGAATTGAGGGTAGTTTGGTAATATGTGATTCTGAGGATAATTTGATGAATTTTGATGTCGAGGGAATTTTGGTAATTTTATGAATTTGAGAATATTTTATTTCAGATAAATGTCTTTTCGCGTTTATTAGTTATAATTCGCATTTACGGATAATAATTATGTTATTTCCTTAAATTAGGAGGATTCGCAAACGAGAATGAAATCGCAGAAGTTTTCGATAGTGAGTTCAGGCACCGTCAATGTGAGTGGAACATATAAAACCTATTTTCATTGTAATTTATTATGATTTTAAAATATGGTAAAGTATGTTTACGAGATTAGTTTTAAAGGCTTCGATTTAATGATTTTATAGAAATGAATTTTATTTGTGTTTTGTTATTTATTATGAGAGATGTGTTGATTAATGATTTTGGTTACCGATTTTGAATATGCATGATAATATTTTTAAAGAAAAGAAAAGCATATTTAAGACATGATAAATGAAAAAGGATATGAGATTTTAGATGAGATTATATGTTTATGTATATGTGTACAAAGGTATATGAATATGAGTATAATGATTGTTTTTTAAAACATTAGACAATACCCTTCCCCTTTAGATACAATATTACAGATGATATAATGAGATATGAGACTTTTAGGGCCAGTTTGAACGCACATAAAGGTTTTGGACCATGTGTTTGGGCGTACTCGCCTTTTAGGGGCATATGCATGTGGTATGATGAATACAGAGATACAGATATTGAGATACTGAGAAACAAATATTGAGATACAGATGATACATATGAGATATAGGCTTTTGGGGCTCGTCTAAGTACACACGGAGGCTTTGAGCGTGTACTTTCGGCGACTTGGTCTTTGGGGACCAAATTATGCATGAGATATGATGAGATATATGATGATATCTTCCGACCTATCCGTGTAGCTCAGGGGCATAACGGTACTCGGATAATACGTCATTGCTCGTCCCATTGAGGTATGAATATAATGAGATATGAGATGGTACTTCCTGTCTATTCTTGTAGCTCAGTAGTGATTGTACCTAGATAGTACGTCATTGCTTGTCCATCAAAGTCGAATATGATGAGATTATTTTCCTTGGGTACTTGTTTAGTGATAGTTTTCTATACTCATCCGTTTTATTATATTTTCTCCTCGAGAGGAGAATCAAAGGTACTGTGATCAACCCAAAGAATGATAATTATTTTGGAGTTATGGCCATGTGATAAAGATAGAAGTAATAGATGTTTTATTGATATATTTTTTGAATTTTATAATTTATTACATTTCAGGTATTGTGGATAACATTTTTATTTCATCTGATATTGGATATTTAATAATTTGGTATTTTGTTGAGGAAATTGGTTGTTCGGAGATAGTTGTATTTGAAATTCTTTTTGGGAGTGCTTGATTTATAATTTTACAGATTTTGTTGTGTAATAATTTTAGGGAAGATTCTGCCGAATTTTTGGCAAAACACTCATTAATTAGATTGTTTTCTATCGATTTATTAAAATCAGGCCGATTCGCCCTGTGAGTTCGGGGTGAGTCGTGTCAAGTTGGTATCAGAGCATGGTTTTAGATTTTGTAGACTTTACTGTCGTAATTAGAATAAGTTTTACAGTTATTAAAGTATGAATTATTATTTTGTAGGCACCATCATGCTCCGTCGTAGCAATAGACGTGGTTGAGACCATGGTCGTATTAGGCTAGTAGCTAGGCATTGCTATGTTTGTGATTGTAGTAGATAAGCTCCTGAACTGATTTTACATATTTCTATGTCGAATTTTAATTCATTTTTTATGAACACATCAGGACTTTGATTGAGAATGGTTTAGAAGCGATGCACACACACACACACACACACACACACACACACACATACACATATATATCAACATTGAGCGCATCAGGAAGCTAGGCATCGCTATATTTGTGATTGTAATAGATAAGCTCCTCGAATTTGTTTTACATATTTCTATTTCGACTTCTATTTCTTTTTAATAACTGATATGTTTTAGATATTTCTATTTCGACTTCTATTTCTTTTTTAATAACTGATATTTGTTTCTTTGTTAATATAAAGTAAAGTTGTTCGTTTTTGTTTTTTGTTTTAAAGACTGTGAGTCTCCATTACATGCTGAGCAAGACTTCACGAAGGTCGCCCGACTATTTTGTGGTGTTACAAGTACGACCAAGATATCAGCAGGTATATTTAAAATTATTGGTTCTGTAACATATTTAAATATAAGATTTAGCGGCTGTAGCGTTACTTCAAAAATTTCGTTTTAAAAATAACAGTGTTGATCAACTTTGTATATCTGTATTAAGTAGTTATGGTGTTATAATGTGTTTATTCAGATATCTTGATTTTTGTATGAATCAGTGATAAGAGAAAGTGTGCAAACGGGTACAGAAGTTGAAGCTAAGTGGACTTCTTGATCCTAAAAAGGTTGATCCCTATCATTTTTTCTTGAAACCACAAGAATCTCCAAACTTAAATATTCGGATACGTATTGAATTTTGGGAAACACCTTTCGGATGTGCATTTTACAGGTGAACGAATGCACTTTATTTACCTAAATGAATTTGCTCTTGTTTTTTATTCACAGGGGATTCTTCTAAATTTAGGCACTTGGGGCTTTGATAATGAAATTCTTGAGGCGAACCGAATAGTGAAGAAACTATATTTCTTGCTTAATCTACTTTGCAGTACAGTGGTGAATTTATGCATAAAGAGAAGTCAGTCTAAAAATCATTTTCTATGCTATTTAGCCTAAACAATAGGTGAGTTTCCTAATGAAAACAAGATATGATTGAGAAGAGAGCATCTAGGCTAAAATTAATCTTAGCCGTTGTGGACAAGTCTTGCGGTAGTTAAGCCTTCGGGCAAGGCTGTGCATATAGCAAGATTAATATCAAACTGATTTCCAGCAGATTTCTTCTTTTCTTTGAAATCCTTTTGTTGAATCTTATCATTTGATGCCAAATGTTTTGGCCATAACCATTGAGACAATGGGAGGTGGTGGTCTGGTCGTTTTACTTAATATTGTTTCTTCTCTTATGGTGTTTCAACTATGGTTATTGTATGTATTATAATTTATTACATTTTTATAAAAATAATTTTTATATTATATCTCCAATGATAACGACAGAGTGGAAGGTTTTTCCTGAAAACTAAGAAAATTGCAATAAAACTTTTCTCTTGTGATGGTCATCTTTAGATTTAAATCAGGAGTAACGTAGTATCATGGTTAGTTTCATGATGTACTTGGAAGATTTCTGACGGAATCGCACTCTGAGATAGTTCCTCCTTTAGATGAATGGTTTCTACTATCTCTTGCCGCAATTGTAAAGCATGTTTGGTCGGGAATGGCGAGCTTCTACCAATTTCTTTACATGTGAAATCCTTGACTTTATTGCCTACTGTTAAGGTCATTCTTTCCATTTCTTTATTGTTGGTGGAGGATATGCCGATTTCCTTTCCTTTCATATAAACCGTTAAGAAGCTTAGAAGCTAAAAGTCCAAAAACTTGTTGAAATGACCCATTGGGCTTATGTTTCCTTTTGAATCTTTCTTTGCATTTTAGTTCTCTCCGTTCTGTTTTAATGAGAGAAAAGCAAACAGAAGAAAACTTTTATTTCCAACACACATAAACATAAACATGTATTTATGAGCTTTCTACAGAAATCTTATGTTGTTTGCTAACATTAGGCCAGATAGTTAATCTTTGATGTGCAGCAGAGAAGATAAATTTAAAATTCTTAAAACGAAAAGAAGATATTTATATTTTCGTTGTCTTGAACTAACCAACCAACTTTTATATGATTGCTTTGTATTTTTCACTCTCATATATTGTTTTTCGTTATACCTTCTGGCTGATTTGTGTTATTTCTTTTGCTTACCTTCTTCTTTTTGCCGACGTAAGGGAAGTGAGCCTCCCTCTGGAGCAGAAAAGGAGTTAAGAGACATGAAGGAGCAATTGTTAAATAGTTTACCTGTTGGTCCTATAATTGGGATGTGTACAACATTAGATCATGTGCGTGTTGAATCTATCTGCAAAAGATGATTTCGTTAAGTGTTCTTGTTTAGATTTTTGGATGGTATATATATGTCTTAGTGCTAATAATTCTTTTTTTATGGTCTTTCATCAGGATTAGTTTGCTTCTCAAAGGAGAGGTAAGTTAGCAGCTCTTGGAGTAGCAATTTCTGGAGCTGTTGCTGCGGGATTGGCTGTACTCAATTGCTTGATAATTTCACAATAATTATGTTGTCCTAATTTCTGAAGAGTGTAGGTGTTTTATGTACTCTAACATTTATGTGACTCCCAGAACGCCGCAAAATTTGAAACCTCTTTTGGAGTTTGTTTGCAAGGGACTGAATGTGCTTCAATATGAAGTTTGTACTCCATTCCCTAGCTCATTGATCATAGCCCTATCCTTTTCTGTGACAAAGTTTTACTGATATTTGCTTCGGGTTTCCGTTGTAGGCCATTAATTTCCTTGGAGTCTGAAAGTGTAGTTTTCGTTTTTTTCATCTGTGCAAGTGATTCTGCGTAATTCTTATCAGGAACATTTACATTTCACTTTGGAAAAGTGTAACAGGACAATTACTCAAGTTAACTTCTACCAGCAACATAGACAAACTATTAAGGCTTCTTCAACATCTACAAGTAATAGAGACAAACTATTAAGGTTTCTGCATCTCTCTTTTTCGTATACAGGTTAAGTTGGAAGTGTCAACACTGAAAGCTGTGTTCCTTTTATACAATGTTGAGTTTTGTGTGATAACATGCCTCAATATAAATGTGATCTAAATGTGCGCTAGATACTCTAAACGTTGCATTCATTCAAACAGTCTGTATGCAAATTACTTTTTGCATCTCGACATTTTAATACGGTTTGAAATGAGCATTAATCCTTTTCATAAAAAAAGAAATAAGCATTAATCATTGGAATTGTTCTTTGAACATTTATATGTCCATGTCAATAAATTCAACAAGCTGACGTTCAACTTATGACTTGGATATGTTAATCATTTCTTGCCATTTTGCTCTCGTAAGAGCAATAACTGTACTATTGACAAGACCCGCCTCGAATACACAAGATGAATATGCCTAATTTTATTTATTCATTCTGACATAATATAATTAAAAAGGATTCAACCAAAAATTTGGTAGAGTCTCTCATATAATTATCACATAACCGAATATGCAATTAATAAAATAAATACTCCCAAAATAATTTCAAACACAACCAACTTCGTCAATTAATCTCCTCAACAAAATGTCAAATCAGTCAGATATCCAATATCAAACAAAATATATAGATTTTTTCACAATTACCGAAATGTATCAAATTATACAATCCCAAAATATCTCAATAAAACATCTACGACTCCTAACACCATCATGTGGCCATAATTCTAAAATAAATATTATTGTTGGGTCGACTATTGTACCTGCGAATCTCCTGTGGGGAAGAAAAATATAATAAAACAGGATGAGTATAAAATTTAGTGAGCTCAGTAAATGGATAGTAGTTTTTAAACATAACTTTACTCTAAAATAATTATATTATATCGAAACACAATTTCATCAAAATATCATACAAACTTAAATAACTTATTAAATTCAAATCATGTATTGAAATAACAATATCACATAATACTGGTTAAAATAAATGAA
The DNA here is from genome assembly GCA_030449905.1 of Luvunga scandens. Classification (NCBI taxonomy): domain Eukaryota; kingdom Viridiplantae; phylum Streptophyta; class Magnoliopsida; order Sapindales; family Rutaceae; genus Luvunga; species Luvunga scandens. The sequence goes on from JASUUG010000286.1 coordinate 1,289,067, forward strand.
ATCATAATACTTATATCATCAATACTAAATACCGAAAACTATCACCAAACAAGTACCCAAGGGAATAATCTCATTATATCTGAACCTCGACTGACGGGAAATGATGTACTGTCTTGGTACAATCACGCCCTGGAGCTACACGGATAGATAAGGAAGTACCATCTCATATCTCATCTTATCTGGACCTCAACAGAAAGGCAATGACGAACTATCTAGGACAATCACACCCTCAGAGCTACACGGATAGATCGGGAAATACCATCCCATGTCTCATTATCTTTGTGCATGCATAACTAGTCCCCAAAAGACAAAATCGCCTAAGTCTGTGACCCAAAGCCTCTTGTGATCGAGACAGCCCCAAAGGCCTATATCTCATCTGTATCTTTATTTTCATCATACTGCATACATATGCCCCTAAAAGGCAAGTGAGCCATTTTCAACAACCGATCCACAACAATAAATATTTAATGTATACCCCTTTGAATGCAAGGTAATCCCAAAACAAAATCCATGTTAATGTTAGCCTAAGGTTGTGTTAGAATTGGTAGCGGCATATATAATCCAAAATTAGTTGCAGTAGTGCCCTTGGAAACCTGAAAAATGTGACAAGTCTTGGCATAGTAATAGACATTACACCTCGTAGTAAGCCAAAAATAAGTGTTGGCTATTAGAGCTGGGGTTTTGTCATGACTCATATGCCCTTCTTTATGTAACTCTACAATGATCTTCAGTCTCAAACTTGAGTCAGGAACACATAATTGATTATCTTTATAAAGGAATCTGTCATGTAAATGGTAGTCTAAGCAAAACCTTACAACAACGTCTTCTAATAAAGGAGTAAAAAAAGGGTTAGTAGCATATAACTCTCGAAATATGTCCAATTCGAAGACTTGATTATGCATCTGTGTCAACAAGGAAGATCCTCAACTAAATGCATCGCTACTCTATTGAATATTAAGTATGCTTTATTACAAAAGTAAGCTGCTGAAGGAATATTGTCCAGATGGCATGTCGATGAGAAAGCATATCTTGACAATTGAGATGCATTAATGCAGCATAATCAATGTATAAAACAAAGTCTCCATGAAACAAATAATGATTCCAAAGTTTTAATACATGGATTCTTCGCACAAAATTCCATGTCATAAGTGTTATAACGTGCCTTTGCTCCATTTAACTTCTAGCTGAAATAAGTTATAGGTTTACTCTGCTGGCTAAGAACAGCTCCAATGCATACTTTGGATATATCACAATGCAACTCAAAAGTGAGAGAAAAATCTAGTAGGGCGAGCACTAGGTCGTAATCAACTTTTCTTTAATTATCTCCAATGCCTTAATAGTTGCTTCCGTTAAAAAAAAATTATCCTTCTTTCATGCAATCCATGATTGGCACCATAATAGTATTAAAATAAGGAATGAATCAATTGTAAAAAGATGCTAATCCATAGAAACTTCTAATGGTGAATAAAGTGGTTGGTTGTCGCCAATCTTAAATAGCGTATACTTTTGATTGACCAACAAATATACCATCTTTTGACACTAAATATCCCAAAAACAATACTTTCTCTGTTAAGAACATATACTTGTTTACTGCTGTTGTGTATGAACTTGCTGCTCGTAAGACTGAAAGTACTTCTCTTTCACTACTGGCACTATATATAAGTATATCATCAAAGTAAACAACCACAAAATTTCCAATAAAAGGGTGAAGAACTTGCTTCATAACTCACATGAAAGTGCTCGAAGCATTGGATAAGCTAAATGGAATTACCAACTACTTTTACAGCCCTTCGTGAGCTTTAAAAGCTATTTTCCATTCATCTCCGGGCCGTATTCGAATATAATGGTAACCATTTCTTTAAATTAAGTTTTGTAAAAACTGTTACCACTCGATCTAATCTAATAAGTCATCTAATTGAGGGATTAGAAAATAATATCAAACTATAATTTTATTGATAACTTGATTGTCCATGCACATTCTCCAAGAATCTTTCTTTGGAGTCAACAAAGTAAGGATTGTACAAGGACTGAGACTTTCACAAATAAATCTCTTTTCTAGTAACGTTTCCACTTGATGCCTTGATTGCTCATATTACGTAAGATTCATATGGTAATAAAATTGATTTGGTACTGTAGAACTTGGTACTAAATCAATTTGGTGTTGAAAAGATAGTAAACCTTGTGATAGCTCATTGGGAACAAATCTTGAAATTCCACCATTACAGGTGTCACAACTTCAGGAATCTTTGAATTACTGTGGCTCCCTTTTCTCGATAAAACATAAACCCCTTTCGTCTTTGTTACTACATCTATAAACTGTTTCTTACCTAATAAATAATTACTCAAGTCTTGTTTGAGAGTGAGCTCTTTATTAAGTAGAGAAGCGATCTTAGTGTTGTTAAACATAAAGCTGTAGGTATTTCTTTTCCCATCATGCATTACATTTTGATCATACTGCAAAGGTCTGCTGAGTAATAGATGATAAGCATCCATAGTCACAACATCACACCAAACTTAGTCTTTATAAATTGATCCAATGGATAAGGAGACTAAGGAACATTTAGATCGCATTCTTAATTTCCTTCCCACGTAAAGCTTATACGAAGTTTGATGAAGTTATGCCTTTAAGTTTTGCTTCATTATAGTTTCCTCTAAGATAACATTCTGACAACTACTTGAATATATGACCATACAACATACTTTTACCTCAATAATGCTAGTAGACTAAAAAATACTCTGTTGTAACCACTTTTCTTTGTCTTGTTATTTTATAGTGAAGAATGCGCTATCAACATTAGTCCACTATCACCATGTTCTTCAACGGATCGTGCACTGCCACTATTATCAAAAGTTGGCTTTTTAGCAAACTCTTCAATTTCCTCATCGTGGTAGACTTTACTTTCCTTAGTGCCTATGAATAATCATTTGTCGTACTTTCCTTTCTTTTTAAACTCTATCATTCAGTAACCACTTTCTCTAAAATTAAAACTACGTAATCTTAAACCACGAGGATTGGGTTTGCTACTTTAACCATTTTCACTAGATTTATTAGTTTTATTTGGAGGATTTGAAGGAGCCAAATTATGAAATTGAGAAGTCATGTTTGAATTATCACGAATAACACTTCGAGAACCCCAAAAATTTAAGTTTGAGTCGTTAATACACCAACTAAATTGCTTCTCCAATTGCAAAGCTTATTGTGTGCTTCTAAGATAAAGTATAGATCAAATAAATTCAATTGGTCTTGAAACTACGATCGTAGGGCCCAAATATAGCGAGGAAACCTATTATTCTTCTATCTTTATCAAGTCATTTCACGTTACCGACTAATGAAATTCTATGGTGTAATTATCGATTAATTGATTACCTTGCCTCAAATTCTATAATTGTTGGTATAACGATTTCATGTAATTGTGAGATAAGAATGCTCCATACAAGTTCTTTAGCTTTTCCCAAAAAATCAATCTTCTTTTTGCCTTGTCTCATCCTTGTGAGCTTTGTTTGTTCCGCTAAACTCTTTGCCTCCTTCCATAGGAACCAAGTTCTTTATAAGCGAGACTAGTTTATTATTAAGAACTTTGTATTCAAAACTTCCTCAATGGCATTAATCCAATCTAATAATTCTTCTTGGCCACCTTAGGACTCGGGAATGTCAATTCTCAACCTAGATTTCCATCTCCTATCGTTGATAGACTTAGTTCTATATTGACGCCTTGAGGAAAATGGGTTAGCAAAGTTTTCAATTTTCAACCTAAATTTCCATCTTATCATTGATAGACTCGGTTCTATGTTGGCCCAAAGAATGGGTTAGTGAAGTTTTCACTTGATTTGTCTTTGCGTTACGGTGTACGATGACGATCAACAAGTAACTCTAACATTTGCACGAGTTGACATATCAATCATGCTAACCATAGTTTCAACCCTACGAACATCATCTTAGTCGTGAGATTCTTTATAGGAGGAGCATGCCCATGGGCTTTTCTTGCGATATTTTCTCAAATTGGCTTAAAAAAAGGTATGGGGCTAAAATAAATTTTGAATGTAATTTTGGGTAGAACAATAATTAAGTAAACGTTCAAGTTTCCAGTGACGGTGGTTGGAAATCAAGTAAGGATGGATGGATCTAAAAAATTTTGGGTCGATGAGTATGATAGTGGTGGAGATTTGTCAAAAAAGTAGGGATGTCAATTGTTGTACAAATTTTGTTGAACTCACAAGCGCAACAATCTATTGTATAATAGATTAATGGTTATTTGATGTCGATCCCATGAGGAGGTGGATTTTAATTGCTTGTACAATTAATTTTTTAAGTGGGTGATTAGATTTATAATGAATGTGACGTATGCTATCTTATTATTTAAATTAGAGCAGCGAGAATAAACTATTGAAATGAAGTGCTTGGATCTGGGATGCACAACACGACATCACTATCCGGCTTAACATTCATTATTAGTACCAATTAAATCATGAAGGAAGATTTTCCACTCCATGAACCTCACTCTAATAAATATGGTGCGAAGTGTTTTCGTGCCAAATAGTAATAACTTTTTTAAGGAGAGGCGGTTATACTAACCAATATCTAGAAAAAATCATTATTATCTGTTTACGAAAAGTCAAAACATCCACATAAATTAAAGGGGAATAAAAAGTAAATTTACCAAATTAAGCCTATGGAGCATGTTGAGACTTCACCTTCAACCTAAGATTGAAAGAAAATTAACTACTCATAATGAACTAGGGTAAAAATGAGAATTTTATTAAAATACGTAGAAAATACAAGATGGAGATGGAATTACGAAAATGGAGCTAAAAAATGGATTCGGTGGTATCAAATAGGGGAGCCCTTTTTGTAGATCTGATAGTAAATCATAGCCATCGGATTAAAACAATTTAAACGCTCGAGTGCGCCACGTGGTAAGTTTTTATTGGATGGAACACCTCATCAGCTGTGATTCCGTGTATATGCATGTATCGCACGCACATTTTTTTGGTCCACTAACATACGGCCATTGTCGGTCAACTCCACATAATCATTTTCGTCGATAAGATGCGTGACGTCGTCATCGGAGTCAACACCACATCATTAGTCAATGCCACGTGGCGGTCAATGTCACATCATTCGCCCAATCGAATCTGCCACATCATCGTATAGTGCCTCGTCGTAAATGCGGTCTTATCATCGTAAATGCGATACATGTGAGCAGTATCGTGATTGACGATCAGTATATGTGAGCGATCTTATTTATCTTTTTAGGTTTTTCTAAGGTTTGACTATCACGAGTTCAAAATTGCTGTCTGTTTTTCTATCTAATCTCTCGTTCATTGAAAAATGACCATGATGTCCCTAGAATATATAAAATACTTAATTAAAATAAAACATACATAATTAAATCACAAATGACTTAAAGACATAAAAGTAGGGATGTTGTGAGACTTGAAGTGTAAAATGATGATTTTCTCTATTATAAATAAACTTTCATCACTCAACAAAGAATGAGGTGGAGTGGGGGTTGGGAGGCTTACCCCATTCCCACCTCATTAAAAATTTTACCTTCATTCCTACCCCATTAAAAATTTTATCTTCATTCCCACCCTATTCTCCAATAAATTTAGTGGGATAGAGATGATGAATCACATGTGGGGAATGATTTTCTATCCCCACCTCATTTTCATATACTTATTTTATAGTAAGTATAGATCATAATTTCGATAAATTATGTATCGGACTTAAATAAAATCATCATTGTATTATAAAGTATTTTAAATTATTTAAAAAATCTCTAAAAAGCTTAAAACAATATCTTGAAATGTTATCAAAATTAAAAAATATTTCAAAAGAGTAGCACCATAAGAGAAAAAATATATATAACAATGTTTTAGGGTGAAATAAGAATTCTATTGTCTGATTTCTTTTAGTCATAGCGATTTATATTTGGTAAAAAAAAAAAAACTATTAACCAACATTGTAATTGATAAAATAAAAACTATTAAATAAAAATTAAAAAAATATTTATATATAATAAGAATTGTAGTGGGGTGGGGTGAAATACAAAACCAAACACCTCTCTATTAAGAATTTAGGGATTATTTTCCTCATTAAAAAATTATTCAAAATTCACCTCATGTGGGGTAAGGCTCCATGGAGCCCCAAATCTGTGGAAAATTTTGCCATCCTACAAAAAAAGACGGTGATTTGGTTAGAAATTAAAGATAAAAGAAGCAATTTGGTGTTGGCCTTAATTTCCACAATCAGTTTGTCAATTGGCAACAGGGAGTGGTGAGAAAGGTTGAGCTCATGGATAGGAGTGAATTGATGGTGGTGGTGATGGCTAAATCACATTGAAAAGTGATAAATAGAGGCGATAGTGATCATGGTACATTATGGCCCGTTTCCCGGTGATTAGTGACTAATCAATAGTGGTTCTTGCTTGGGATTTGATGGCCACGGGGGCTAACATTTTGCTTCTATTTTTTTTTTTAAGCTAAATAGAAAAAAAAAAAAAAAAAAAGGTAGGTGGATGAGGAGAGCTGAGAATCAAGTTTTTGCTTTCATACAAAGCTAAAGCGAGAAGTTTAATATTCAAAATATTTTGTTGATTTTAGGGAATATTGGAATAAAAGAATAAATTAAATTCTTATTGATTTAAAAGTGCGAATTTAGGAGTTAAAACTCATTAATTCTACGAATGACAATTAATTAACTAAACTCAAATACTTACGTGAGATTTGAAAACTAAAAATATTATGGAACTCAAAATCTGCCTTTAAAGGCTATTAAGAAGCTATTTATATTAATAATAATTATCCTAAACCATAAAGTAAAAGAAAATAAAATGCTAAACTAGAAAGGAGAACAAAAGTCCTAAACCATTGATGATAAGGACACTAATCTAATATCATAAGGATTCTTAGTCTGCATCAACGATGATGATAGTAATTACTATTATCAAAATAGTAATAATAATAGTAATGATAACTATTATTAACATAATGATTATAAATGATAATAATAATTAAAGATGATGATGAATTTTCCTTATTATTAGGGTTATTGTATGATCTTTGTGATTAAAGTGCGGCATCAATGCCGTAATTAAACATAAATTATGTAAATGAAACATAAAACTTGTAAATTTAACATAAAAATTATAAATCAACATTAAGCTGTAAAATAAAATATAAATTTTAGAAATTAAACATAAGACTTATAAATGAAAAGTAAAACTAATAAATTAATATAAAACTAGTAAATTGATATATTATTAATAAATAAAACAAAAACTTGCTAATTTAACATAAAAATTGTAAATCAACATTAATTGTAAAATAGAACATAAATTTTAAAAAATAAACATAAGACTTGTAAATGGAAGGTAAAACTAGTAAATTAATATAAAATTAGTAAATTGATGTATTATTAGTAAATAAAACAAAAACTTGCAAATATAATATAAACTCATAAATCAACATTAAGTGTAAAATAAAACATAAATTTTAGAAATTAAACATAAAATAATATGAGACTAGTAAATTGATGTATTATTAGTAAACAAAATAAAAACTTGTAAATATAACTTAAAACCAATAAAATAATATTAATTGTAAAATAAAACAAAAGACTTGTAAATAAAAGGTAAAAACGAGTAAATTAATATAAAACTAGTAAATTAATGTATTCTTGGTAAATAAAATAAAAACTTACAAGTGTAACATAAAACTAGTAAGTCAATCTTACTTTGTAAAATAAAACATAAATTTTGAAAATAAAACAAAAGACTTGTAAATAGAAGATAAAACGAGTAAATTACTATAAAACTGGTAAATTGATGTATTACTGGTAAAAAATAAAAATTTATAAATTTAATATAAAACAAGTAAATCAAAATTAAGTGCAAAATAAAATATAAATTTTGTAGATTATGCCTAAAATTTATAAATAAAAGGTAAAATAAGTAAATTGATATAATAGTTACTACTAAAAAAAAGTTCACAATTGTAAAATAAAAACGCGTTATAATGTTTATTACCTTATATATTTATTGATTTTTTATTTAAATTGAATAATGTTAGTTTTGTATTTATGTGATACATGTTATGTTTTATTAAAAATAAAATTTCTGCTTAACATCGAATTTTGAAAAAAATATTATTTTAATATATTTCATAGTTGTTATAAGATTAGGTTATTTTACATCTTTCTACACTTCCTCAATAACCCTAAATGATCTTCAAATACAAGTAAAAGTTTAAGACTACATAAAGTATACATAATACTCAAAATTAGATATAATTTTATTTATATATCATATATGTATTTAGTAATATAAGAATTTTATTTTATTTTATTTTTACTTGATCCACACCAAGATAAATAATTGTGCTTAATTAACATGTGTAATAAATAGATATCATTGTAGAAAATGTGAACAAAAAAAGTATACAAATGCCCTAGAATAAATACAGAATTGTAGTAACCAATTTAATAAAAACTTATTCCACTTTTTTTCAGTATAATTTTTTTGTTTAATTAAAGAAAATATTTTTCTATAAATGAATAAAATATTTTTCACTAAAATTCTATAGAAGCAATGATAATTTTCTAAATAATTAATAATCTTATATGAATTTAATAGTTTTCTTTACATTTACTAATTTTATGTGTCATTTATAATATTTATATACATTACGATATTGATACCGTAATTTTCATTTCTGTATTATAGAATTTTCTAACAACAATAATTATTCTTTATAATAATAATACTCAAAATTATCGTAATAAATAACAACAATAATCCATTAAGATTAGTTTAATAACTTGTAACAATTCATTCTGATTTTAGTTTCCACATCTAAAATAAATAATTTATTTTAATTCCCACTCTCCATCCTAATTCCACTCTATTAGATTTTAGTCTATTCGAATCTGATTGATAAACACAACATTAGATTTTTTAAAAATTTTTGTCTTTTATGGTAAATTTATTTAAGGATAAAAGTTTAATGAAGTAAAAATTATAAGAGTTGAATTTTAGTTGTTTCAAATGAAGCATTAAAAAGTTGAACTCGAGTTTGAAACAAAAAAAAAGGATCGATGATGACATGGATTAATGATTATTAATGCATATTTTAAATTATTTTCTTCATCTGTTGATTATGAACGAACAATAAACACACAATTCCAATGTTTGATATTACAAACAATGCAGCCCAAATCAACATATCACTTCAAACTTTGAAATCCGGGATCTGTAAAGTCATCAATCTTCACCAAAATATTTTCACCCTCGAAAACAAACCTTTCTACCTTGCTGCTTATCTGAACTTCATAAGTGGTCATATTCATCTTCAAATATGTACTTTGAACCTCACATCAACCTTCTTTATGCAATGCTGCCAACATGAGATGCGAAGGGATTTGCAGCATTGTGCAGTCTCTCCATAAACGGGCCGCAGCTTATATGAAAACTGAAATACCAGCAAAAACAAATTATATTATATATACTCCAGTTATCAAACAAAATAATTGAATAAATAAAAGTGTGAAAATATCAAATTTAAAGGACAAAAGTGAAATTCGCTCTAACTATAGACAATAATTTTCAACCATGCGGTTGCATTCTATATTTTTATCGTGATTCTGAGCACTAAAACTGATATTTTACTTAGATGCTTATTCCACCCTTGTGAAATAATCAATAAACAAGTATGTAACTTTCATTGGATGCCAAATTTTGGGTTAACTTTTGTAGACAGTTAATCACTAATCAATTAGTTCTTACTCCCTGAAGGTGCTGGAAATTACCTTCACACGTATTTTGATTTTGTGGAGAGCTTGTGATGCGCTGATGTTGGATCCGACGAGGTGGGTACCTGAAAAAGGCACTCCGACGCCCAAGTCAGTTTGTGATTGAGGTTTAAAGGGAAGAAAAATGAAGAAGATGAAGTTGGTTTCTCTCTTCTTTTGTTATCAATCGTCCCCCTCTTTGGTTACAGGGGTCCCTTATTTATAGATGGTGGGTGTCATGGGTTTAGGGTTTTGCCTTGAGCTCTCTCTTTAATGACACGCGTCACCTATCATTGCTGTGCACGTGGATGTGAATTTTATCATAAGGAAATAAACATATTTATTCCGGACATATGTTTATTTCTGCTTTTGTGTTTATTTAGGACCTTCTTCATATACTCCGTGATTTCGTGCTCTATTATGACCTTGGGCATAGTTTCCTCATACCTCGGAATCTCAGACTGAAATGAGTTTCTTTCCGATTTTGATTATCTCCGTAGGTTCCCTAGGATTTTTATTTTGAGCATTATCTCCCCGGAATAGGTTGAGTGTTATTCTTATTCCGGACTAATTTTCTCTTATTTTTCAAATAAATACGTGGCATATTTTTAGTGCCTCTAAGATATGGCACCTACACCACTCCCCCACAAGTGTATTTTAAATAATTATTTAAAATATCTCTTCTTCTTTTTTTTTTACCTTTTTGACTTTTTAAGGAACGGTTTAAATACATATATATATTTCTTAGGTCACCGACCTTTCCTCTTCTTTTCATTCTTCTCTTTTGAACTTTCAAATCCTGTTTTTCTTTTTCGATTTGCTTCTGCCTGCAACTTTTCACTCTTACTTTTTGTAAGTTTCCTACTTTGTCATTATTCTCTTTTGCTTCCTTTTCTTATCTTCGTCTTTTTCTTCCTCGTCTTTTTCTTTTTCTTTTTCGGTTCGTTTTGCTTGGTTTTCTTTCCCTCGTCTTTTTCTTCTTCGTCTTTTTTCAGTTCTTTTTGCTTGGTTTTCTTTCCTTCGTCTTTTTCTTCTTCGTCTTTTTTCAGTTCCTTTTGCTTGGTTTTCTTTCCTTCGTCTTTTTCTTCCTTTTGCTTCCTTTTCTTTTCTTCGTCTTTTCCTCTTTTTTTTTTTTTTTTTGGAATTTATCCTAATCATAATTTTTTTTGTAGGAATATGGTTGCCCCCAGAGTGGAGAGAATTTCCTTTCATCAATTCGTTGAAAACGTGGGTCTTTACGATGTTGACTAAGAGAGCTTGCTAATGATGTTGATGTTATGGACCGGAAATTAATAGGGAGTCAATTTTCTTTCTGCCAAAGAAATTGAGGTATTATCATTCCTATCCTCCTTTGGTCATGGAATTTTTTTGCTGTTGTGGGGTTTCGCCACGATGATTAATCCTGCGTCTTGAAATGCGATTCTGAGCTTTTGCCACCACTAATTTGGCTCTTAAGGGATCTCATTTCCTTTCGTTGTATGATTTTTAATCTCTTTATAGACTTAAATTTTATCGTGGTCCCAAAGATGAAAAGGACTCACGGTTTACTACTATGAGGTTTGAGGATAAGGGGTTTTTATAAAATTCTATGACAAAAAAGAGACCAATTTAGGGAATGGTCACTTAATCGCCTGTAATATTCGAGCCTCTTGGTGTGGCGGGAGCACATGGAATCTTATGTTCTGAGCTACGCCTTTTGGAAAAATCTCCGTGAGTTTGTGTTGCTTTTGGCTTCATATGGATTCTTGTTATCTTATTATTTGTGTTACTCACCTTCCTCCTCTTTTTTTTTTTTTTTTTTTTAGCTGGGCCTATTGTTGACCCTCCTTTGTTGGGTGCCCGGGTGGCTTATCTGGAGAAATTTTTGGGAAAGGATTTTCCTTGTGTTCTGAAGGGGGTGGTTTGCGTCATTGTTTGAGGCGCGTGGGTCGATTTAACTATGTTCATCATGTTGACAGCTTGTGTTTAGGAGGAGGTTATGTTGTTTTCCCCCTTGGGTTGGCTCGCCTTTCCGGCAATGCTGAAATAAATGAGGATGCGAGGAAAATTCTTGACTTATATGTGGCTAGTGAATATGAGAGTCCTGATATTCCTCTTCCGGATGGGATTCCGATTGACATAGGGGCTCGGGAGCCTATACGGAGTCCAAGGTCTCCCCCCTATGGCTCTGCAGAATTATACATCCCTCGAAAGGTTGATAAAATGAAAGCTCCGCCAAAGGAAAAGATTCCGATTGAGAGACCAAGTAGTGGAGCAACCATGGTTGTTAGGGAGCTTCCTGTGGAGAGAAGTGGCGCTGTCAGACAAGGGACTTCATTTGGGGGTAAGAAGATGATGGCTACTTCGACACAAAAAATCCACGGCAGTAAGCATAGGAATGTTAGTCTTAGGAAGGGGGAGCATTCCGGCTCTTTGCGGCATGTGCATATGGAGGGAACGGACAAAGTTCTTCTTCCCACAACCTCTGACCAATCGGACTCTGATGGTATGTAGGTTCCTTTATTCTTGCTTATGCTATTATTTTTGTTATTATTTTAACACAAGGAAAATAATTGTGTAGCTGCTTTCCTTTTCGGAACTTCTCATTCCGAGAACATTGAGCGTGAAAAGCAGAGTATAGTTGTAGAGGAAGTGGCTCCTACAACCATAGGAACTTAGGGAGGGTGCGCACTGCTTAAACACGGTTCAACTAAGGTGCTTGCCTCTGAACTTTTGAAATCCAAAGTTCCGAAGCTTCCTTGTCCAAAGCGTAAAGCTGGCTTCCGAAATGATCGTGTATCGAAGAGAACGAAATCAGGTGTTGAATCCATTCGTCTCTCAATTTTTTGCTAGTGCTGATTTCCCTTTTATGTTTTAATTTGGGTGAATGTTCGTATTTTAGTAGGAAAATTCTTTATTTCCCTTTGGTTTTGATTTCAGTGGATATTTCCAACATTGGGAGAAATGTCTCAATCTTCGGCGATCATCATGAGTTCATTCTTCTTTGGGAAGGAGAAGGTTGTATTAGATACGGAAGATCCTTCTTTTCTAAGAAAGGCTGCAGATGGTTTACCAAAGGGCGTGAAATTCTTGAGACAATGGTGGCACCTAGAGTTTAGTTGCATCCAAGGTGGAGAGTCTGCAGTACTACTTTTTCCCCCCGTATTGGATGCAATGGTTATGGGAGACTCGTTGGAGGTGGAAAAATTCCTTGGCTATAAGCACGAGGCAAGGTGGGGGAGCACTTTACACGTTGTATACAACAATACATGAAGGAAAGTGCCGATTTTTCGCTCGTATCTTAGCATGGAATTAAAGATCGCGGAACTAGGCGTTTGAATGATGATTACAAGGGATCCGCGGAATCTTACAAGAAATTATCATCCGAATTAGAATGTCTAAATCTAGTATTGTGGAAAGGAATTTCCTCATTCTTTGAGTTAGAGAGGAAGGTTAAGGAGGCGGGTAGGAACATTCCGAGTTCTTTTTTGAGGCGGGAAAAGCAAGGTGGGAGGGAAGAGTTCTCTCCGGGAGGAGTTGACTAAGGAGCGAGAAAGTCGTCGTATTCTGCTAAGGAGAATTTTTCATTGCAAGAGAAGTTTTTGACCAAGCATCCAACGATATATGGCATTGTACTATCGTCGTGGGTGGCGTGGTGGCCGTTATAGGAATGATGTGAAGCCTCGAGAGTTTGGCCGTCGGTTGGTTATGAACCGGTTGAGTGTCATCGCGTCATCTTGGCAAGGATGTTTTATTTATTGATTTAAATGAGAAAGGTGGGATAAATTCCGATGACGATGAGGACGGTTATGGAGAAAGTGTGATTCCTGACCCAGATCTAGAAGATGGCAATAAAGGAGGTACTGGTGCCAGTACTTCAAAGGGTGAGGAAGGTGGAGCTCCATGACTTAGTCCTTCGTATTTGCTCAGGAAAGAGATTATATTTAGTTAGTTTTTTTTTTTTTTTTTAAACAGCAAGTATTCTTCATTTGCATTGTTATTTTGGCTTTCCGGGGCTATATGGAAACGATAGTCTTTTGTGTAAGACTTTTTTTTTTTGTGTTAAAAAGTAGTCATTTGTTTAAACTTTTGACTTGCGTTATATATAGGAACTTGCTACTGTAATACCTTTACATGTGGAATGACTCCCTTAAGCTCTATGCATGTGTATGTTTCCGTGGGGCTTGTAAAAGCTTTATACACATTTTTTTATTTTTTTTTTGGGAATCATAACCTCCTTTGCTTATCGAAAATGACTTTGCTCCGGAAAAATAATTAATCAGAATGATTTAAACAGAGGGATCGTGTTGTTTCGTATTGGACGGAATAATTCCTGTGTGGGAATTATTATTCCTTAGCTTACATGAATCGTGCTACGGAATTAGCTTACTTAAACGCGGAATAATCCTTAATCGAATTATTTGCATGGAATAGTCCTTTCGAGGAGTGCATGTCGGAGTAAGTCTTGTTGAGGAATTGTCTCCTTAATACACAATAATTATTTTAGGAGTGTATGTTCCGGAGTCCCGGAATAATTTTTTGGTTGACAAATTCTTTTGGTAAAGCATGGAATAATAATTTTGGAAATGTATTTTCCTTAATCTCGGAATAATTCTACTCAGGAATTACTGATAGGATAGGTTTCCTGAAGAATTATTTGACTTAAGCTTATATGAGATAGTGTTTCCGAGGGAAGTATTTTCCTTTAGCTTACATGGAATAGTTCCTGCTTGAGCATTATTTTCTTTTGAGTTCACAAGGAACTATAGTTTTGATGGAATGGTGATACCTTGGACAATATAACGGGCTTTCCTGAATAACATCTTTCATTGATGGTCCAAGCCGGAGGCTCGGAATAACATGTCTACATTGGCATAGCCTTTAGGGAAATGAAAAGCAAGAATTGAAAATAAAAGACAAACAAACAAACTAATGACCGTAGTAGGATAGATGCCAAGTGAATTTCTTTCTCGGGCATAGAACTTCTTAGTGAGCGGCGTTCAGCGGTAGGGACCTTTTTCCCATCAAGTGTTTGAAGCTTGTAAGCTCCTTGCCAAGTACCTTACGATTTGGTATGGTCCTCCCACTTTTCCGCCATCTTTCCGGCGTTGGCCTCTTTTCGACATCCATTCTTCTACTACGAGGATAAGTTCCCCTTTTTTGAATTAGGAACTTGACATGCTTGTTATATAACGTTTGATTCATTGGCCGCTTATAAGCAACCATGTCTGCATCCGAGTGCGTCTCGAGCTTCATCAACAGATCTTTTTCCAATGCTACGAAGCATTGTTGTCGGAAGAAGTTGGCGAGTTTAGACCAAGGTTGGGAAAGTAAGCTTAAAGTAGGGAGTATAGCTTCTACGCCATAGACGAGGGAATAAGGAGAGTTCCCTGTTGGTCTCCTTTCCGATGTTCGAAAAGCCCACAGGACATTTGGAAGCTCCTTTAACCATCTCCCCTTCCGACTTTCCAATTTCTGCTTTAAATTGTCAAAAATGGTCCTGTTGGTGATTTAAAACTTGTCCCGTTCCTTGTGGATAGGCTGCGAGAGGAAAAACTGTGCTCCATTCCGTGCTCTTGACAAATTTTCCATATCCGCAGTCCGGAACTGCTTTCCATTGTCGGAAACAATGATCCAGGGAAGACCAAATCTAGTGATGATGTTGGACCTCAAGAATATAATCACTTCCTTCCCTGTGATACTTGAGTAAGTTGTAGCTTCTACCCACTTAGTGAAGTAATCGATTCTTAGAAGTCACGAATCGTACTCTCCTCGAAGCGGTGGTAGTGGGCCACATGATATCCATTCCCCTGGAGAAATGGCCAGGGGACTTGTTATGGAGCTAAGGAATTGAGATGGTTGATGGATTAAGGGACCATGCTTTTGACATTTTCACATCTTGAACAAATTCCTCGGAATCATTTCTCGGCGTAGGCGATAATAGCCTTGCCTTAAGACTCTTGTTGTAGGGCTTTAGCTCACAGGAATGGTTTCGCGCTTGTCTTCATGAATTTCGATAAGTACTTCCCACCTTTTTGTTTAGTTAAACATAAGAGCAAGCGTCCAAATTAACAAAAGATTTCGGTAAAGCTCATCATCAATAACTAGGAAACGACTTGCTTTCATTTTGAGCTTTTGCTCATCACTTTTATCCTCCGGCATTTTTCCGCCTTTGATGTAGGATATGTAAAGGTCCATCCAGCATCCATTCTGTTGAATTGACAAGACTTCTCGACCTCCTTCGTATATGGAAGGGAAGTTGAGAGTAGTAATGTATACCTGTCAGAAATTTGTATAAACGCCTCCGGATATGGTCGTGGCCAATTTGTCAACACGTGTTTTCATTCCTTGGGATTTCTTTGAAGAGGTTATGCTTTCAAAATTGCTTTGCCGAGTTCTTTGCAAATTTAGGTAGGCGATCATCTGATCATCTTTTGTGGCGAATTCCCGCTCCATTGGGGAGGCTACCAGTCTGCGAGAATTAGTATAGATCTTGATCTTTATCGAAGCCCAATAGCTAACCGGTCCGCGATGAAAGCTTCATATTGAACCGTTGTTGGAAGCGGGGAAAATTTAATCGGATCGCATCCTCAACAATGATCCCTTCCGAACACTTTAAGTACAAACCGATTCCCGCCCCATTATTATTCTTTGGAACCATGATAAATAAAAGCCATTCTTCTCCTTCCGTTGTTAAGACTTGTAAAGATTGATCCTCAATTGACGGCTCACATTCGGCGGGAAATGCCTGCGGGCTTGCCCCTTTTTTGAAGTTCTGCTTATATTGAATATCAAAGTGCTCAAACTCATCGCCGCTTTCTTATTCCTTCCCACGCTACATCTTGCTTGGAAAGAATAGCTTTGGCGGGTAAGATGTCAAAGACAATTATACGATGGCTTTCGAAGTAGTCGGGAGTTTTTCTTTGCGTAGAGCGGGGCCGTGACCAACTTTTCCTTGTGAGAATATCTTGTTTAGGATCGATAAAGTTCTCGCTTAATAAAAAAGATAGCTTTTGTATCCCCTCTCTTCTCTTGGAAATCTTTTATTGGTTGAAACATGGGACACAACGAGGTCAAATAAAGTTCATCCCAAGCTTTGGTGCGGAAAGTATGGGTGGTGGATAAGATAACCTTTTAATTGTTCAGGCCTCGGATTGCTCCCTTACTCCAGGTTTTTCCGCTTTCATAATTTTGAAAAAGCTTTTGCATTTATCGACATCAGAAATGAACTATTTAAATCTTTGCGACTCTTCTTAACACTTGGATTTCTTGGTAGTTTTAGGCTTGGTGGTTTTAGTAGTGCTTTCACAAAATTTGGATTAGCTTCACATCCTTTTGACTAACTATGTGGCCAAGGAAGTTATACGAGGAACCCAAAAGCACACTTTGTGGGATTGAGCTTCATATGTAGTTCTAGAATGTTGAAAACCATTTCCGGATCTGCAAGCGTGGTCTTCCGCCGCTTCGCTTTTGACTACCGTGTCATCAATATAAGCCTACAATATTCCCAATAACTTCAAAGAAAGATTTTGGTTACAAGCCTTTGATAAGTGGATCCTGCATTTTTCAATCCGAAGGCATGACTCATAGCAAAATAAGCCCGCCGGAGTGATGAAGCTTGTTTTTTCCTCATCGTCCAGAATGCATAGGAATTTGATTGTATCCACTATATGCATCCGGAAAGATACCCTTTTCGTGCCAGTGGTGGCATCAACCAATTGATCAATTTTAGCAGAGGAAAAGATCTTTTGGGCAAGCCTTGTTGAGGCTTGTATAATCAACGGGACTCTCCATTTTCCGTTCTTTTTTACGCACTACAACAACATTAGAGGCCCATTTCAGGGTAGTAAACCTCTCGAATGAATCCGCCTCAGAAGGCGTTCCACCTCATCATCATTGATGACCTTGATTCCTTTTAGGAGCAAATCGCCTTTGTCTTTGTTGTACAAGTTTTATTGTGGGGTCGGTTGGTATCCGGTGACATGTAACTTAGGATCTATTCGGCATGTCTTTATGTGACCATGTAAAAACATCTTGGTTTCTTTCAAGCTTGGAAATGAGGCGTGCTTTTTCTTCAGGAAGTATTAGGTTCCAACTTGCACTTGCTTTTAGGGCCAAAGAGTGCAGGGACAACGCTTTAAATCTTCAACAATTGGAGCCTCGTAGTGCGAAGAATGAGGCATCCACTTTGGCCTCGGGTCCCGTAATTGCTTTATTTAGCTCCATCCTCCACCGCTTGTTGTGGCGAATGAAGCGCTCTCGGTAAGTATATGCTCAAATAATAAGCTTCCCATTTTCCTTTACTACTAGTTTTTTCTTATTACCCGGAGCGAGTTCTGATCCGGAAGTTTCTTTGCAAGGCTTAATAGCAATAGACTAACATTGCTTGGCCATCATCTGATCATCTTTTATATCAAACGTTCCCCTTCCTGTGATAGAGACACATCGGACCACTTAGTGTAGCGTTGAGGAATTGCCTTTATGTAATGAAGCCAATGCTTCCTTAAAATTGCATTGTAGAGGTGATGGAGCATTAATAACCAGGAAATCAATCAAGCGATTTTATCTCCTTAACGGGAAGGTTGATAATTCCTTTTCTTTGTCGATCTTGTTCCTCGAAGGCCACGAGAGGGCATAACACTTCCATTGGTCCGATTCCTTAAGTCTCATTTTTTGAAATGCATCCGATAGAGAATTTTTTGCAATCGTTTCTTCCATCAACGAGGATTCTTTTGACTGTGATGTTGCAATTTCCAAAAGTGACCCAGGGGATCTATGTGTGGCATATCGATTCCTTCTAAATCCGCCCGGGTGAAGATAATTCGGAGCAAGATCTTCCAAGATGGATATGATGGCGGTGGGAAGTTTTAATAATTCACATTGCGCATCTTTATCATTTCTTTTGTATTGAGCACGCCGGATTTCTCCCGGAATCGATATTGGCGCCCATGGATGGATGCATGAGAATGTAGCTCGTTAAGAGTCATTTGCATCATTTTCCAAGAATGCATGCAATTTTCCCATTTTCGGTTCTTTAAGGTAGTCATAGATGGAACCATGGATCGCATAATTGTCGTTTGGGATTTGGGTTCCGACTCGGATTGTCATCCCTCTTGCGATTCCATAAAACTATCTTCCCGCGATGGGTTGGATAAACTTTCATCTCAAAAGTCGATTGGTAAGAGGAGTCGATTTCGAATGTCATTACTTTTTTGGGCCTTGTATTAGATGCACGATTGAAGGTGTTTTTCTTCTTCAGGTTTGCCTCGGCGGAAGGAGGAATATGGGTTGGATAATGCCTTGCCCAATGGCCATTTTGTATTTTAAGATCATATCTTTTCTCATCAAGGCCTCAATTTAGATTATTAAAGTCCGGCATTCATTGATAACATGTCCTTTATCATTATGGAAGACAACAATGCTTGGATTGATTCCGTTTTTCCAAAGGTGCTTTGATGGGCCTTGGAATACGGAATATTCGAGTCCTTATTTTCCATCCAATTTGATATAAAGAGGCATTCAAAGCTCAAATTGCCTTCATCATCGGGTTTCGTTCTCTTGTTGGCTTTTTCCGTGTGATGCGGAATAGGGCATTTGTTACCACTTTAGGGTGTTGAGGTGGCGTATGGAGACTTTGCTACCATTTCTTTGTTGTAAGGCCTCATTGTCATCCAATCTCACATATTCTTTGAGATTTCAAATTGATTAACTCAATTGTTCTAAAATTCTTTTCGAGGATATGTTTGCCATATTCGTGCTCAAAGTTCACGGCTTTGGAAAAAGTGGCCAACAACTTTCATATCAACTTTTCCTATTAAGGTTATTTTTGATTGAAACGGAAAAGGGCGTCTTTTACTCTCTCGTTCTTCCTTGTTTAAGATTAAAAAGATTGGATGCGGTCTTAGGTTGCTTTCGATTGCGGAAAATATTGTGGCCAAGAAGCGTGTGCACAAGTCATAGAAATTTTTGATGGAGTTGGGAGGCAAGGCTGCGGAACAATTCGATCTGGTAAAATCAAGCTAGTAGGGAACATTTTGCAAAGGGTGGCATCATCATCAATTTTGAATGCCAGCTTTTGTTTGTAATAATAGAGATGATCTTCGGGATCTGTTTTTCCATCGAACTGTTGGAAGTTAGGAGCTTGAAATTTTTCCGGCTTAGAGCGAAAATGATTCTTTTTCTAAAAGGAGGTGGCATTAATCTTAAAAGAGCCATGGCAGCATCATGGGGTGAAGCCATCGAAAATTTTTTGTAGAACTTTTGAATTTCTTTATAATAATGATTTTGTTGGGATAACAAAATTATATGGTTTTGATGATTAAAGTGTTGGTTGTTGCTCTAATTAAAAGTGTTAATCTTATAATAATGATTTTGATGATAACAAAAATTTAAGTTCATGAAAATTTATTAAAAGATGAGATGTTTTAAATTAAAAAACGATTGAAATCGAAATTAACGGTGAATCGTTTTCGGAAAAGCGGTGAACCGATAATTTCTGATGATGAACATTTCACATGTTGCGGAAAATAACGGTGAACCGTTTATTTAAAACGCTAACCGATACATTCCGGTAAGTAAAAAATGTTTTAGCCTTGAACCGAATTAGCAAAGCGGTTAGCAAAGTTTTGTGTCGAAATTACGGAAATTAACGGTGAACCGTTAATTAAAAGCGACTAACGAAAAATTCCGGTGAGTAAAAATGTTTTAGCCTTGAACCGTTTATTTAAAAGCGGCTGACCGATAACTTCCGGTGAGTAGAAGTTCTCTACTCTTGAACCGATTTATCAAAAACGGAGAGCCGAGGTTACATTTTTGCGAGGTTCTTTGGAAAAAAGCGGTGATCCGATAAAGTTAATGGCAAACCGTTTATTTGAAGTCAAAGGATAACGGCTAGTTGGAAATTCAAAGCGGCTAACCGATAGAGACAAACGGCGATCCGATTATTCTCGAGAAAGTCAATAACGGCTAGTTTTAAGCTCCAACTATAAAAAGGCTCAATCAAATTCAAACAAGAAGATCCAACATTTTGATATTTGAGCTTACTCTTGAGAAACAATCTTTGAGCTTGATTGTGTTTCATTTCATTCCTCACACATTAAAATTTCAATTGTAATCATTTGGAGTGTGTGAGAGATTATTTGTTATTAAATCTCTTCATCGTTGAGTGATTGTAAGTGTTGGGATACACTTGGGTTGAGAGATTGGGAATAATCTCTTTATTGTAAAGGTTCATTGACACCTTGGAAGTCAAGTGTAAGTGTTTGAAGCCTTGGAGGCTTGCATAGTGGAATTCTCAAGCCCGGTGTGCTTGGGCGTGGGCGTAGGCACGGTTGGCGAACCACGTAAAAATTCTAGTGTTTGATTTCTCTTCCCTTATCCTTTTTAATTTGAGCATTGTTGAATTTATTACTTTTGATTTTGATTAAGACATTAGTTTTAATATTGTGCATTTTTATTGGCTTAGTTTTTAAAACCCAATTCACCCCCTCTTGGGTAGCCTAAATAGAATTTCAATTGGTATCGGAGCAAGGTTCTCTTGTTAGGACTTAATCGTCTAGAGTAAGCGATCCATGGCAACCCAATATGATTAGCTATAGGGAAGGACAATCCACCACTAGGCCACCATTCTTTGATGGTAATGATTATCCTTATTGGAAAACTAGGATGAGAATTTACTTGCAAGCTTTAGATTACGAAATATGGGAAGTTGTATGTGATGGACCATTCATGCCGATAACTAAAAATGAAGAAGGAGAAGATATTCCTAAACCTTCACGTGAATGGAATGATTTCGAAAAGAGAAAAGCTTCACTCAATTTAAAAGCTATGAATGCCTTATTTTGTGCTCCTAGATAAGAAAGAATTTTCAGAGTCTCAAGTTGTTCTAATGCTTATGAAATTTGGAAGAAACTTGAAGTTGTTTATGAAGGAACAAACCAAGTCAAAGAATCTAAAATAAGTAGATACACTAGGCAATATGAATTGTTTCAAATGGAACAAAATGAAAGTGTCTACTACATGTATACTAGATTTACTGAGACATTATAAACACTCAGGGGCACTTGGTAAAACCTTTTCAAATAAGCGAGAGGGTAAAGAAAATCATTAGGTCATTACCAAAAGAATGGAGACCTAAGAGAATCTTTATTGAGGAAGCCAAAGATTTAAACATTTTGTCTATTGATGATTTAATTGGTTCACTTATCTCTTATGAAGAAGATTTAGCGGTAGAGAAAGGAGATGAAGATAAGAAAAAGAAAAGCATTGCTTTTAAAGCATCAAAATCTGAAAGTGATGAGGAGAAGCGAACTTGAAGATGAAGAAATGGCCATGATAGCTAGAAAATTCAGGAAGTTCTTCAAGAAAACCGGTGATCGAAGAAAGTTGAAACTTCAAGAATCAAAAGGAGAAGAAGGAAGCAATCATATGCTATGAATGCAAGAAGATGGGTCATATAAAATCGGAATGTCCCATTCTCAACAAATTCAAGAAGAAAGCTATGTTGGCAACATGGGATGATAGCGATGAAGAGTCAAGTGAGGATGAACAATCACAAGAAATATCAAACTTGGCACTTATGGCAATAGGAGAGGATGAGCTTGATGAGGTAAGTGATCTTCCATCCTATAATGAATTATATGATGCTTTTAATGAGTTGCATAGTGATATGATGAAAATTGGAAAGAAAAATGCATGTCTTAAAAAGAATATATTAGAACTTTCAAATGAAAAGGATCTTTATGCAAAACTGTAATGAGGTGTTAAATGATAAGATTAAAGAGTTAGAATTAGATAATGAAAGATTGCATGATAGAATTGCTTCTTTAAAAGGTAAACAAAGTTCTTCATATGAACATGAAAAATTACATGTTGATAACTTAATCAAAGAAAATGAAGAACTTAAAAAGAAGAAAGCAATGAACTAAATGAGATTGTTTTAAATTCACAAATGGGCAAAAGAACTTAGAAAAATTACTTGGTGCCCAAAATGTGTGTTTGATAAAGGAGGGATTGGTTATAAACCTAATTTGAAACAAAAATACTACAAAAGCTACTTTGTTAAGGCTACTACCACTAATAATCATAAAATTGTTTGTCATTATTGCAATAGAGATGGTCACATGAAAAATAGATGTCTATTAAGAGAAATGCTTATTATGGAGTTAAATTTATTTGGGTTCCAAAAGGAACCATTACTAACACTCAAGGACCCAAAAAGTTTTGGGTACCTAAAACTTAAGATATTCTCTCAGGAATCAAAGAAGAAGGGAAAGAGAAATAAGTGGTATTTGGAAGCGGATGCTCGAGACATATGACCGGTGACTATTCATGGTTCTCAAGCTTTACCAAAATCGAAAATGGAGGGGATGTATCTTTTGGAGATAATTCAAAAGGAAAAATAATTGGTATTGGCAATGTCGGTAAATTTCCTCAACTCTCATTGAGAATGTATGTTTAGTTGAAAATCTAAAACATAACTTGCTTAGTATAAGTCAATTGTGTGACAAAGGTTATAAAGTTATTTTTGATAAAACAAATTGTGTTATTGAAAATGCAAGTGATGGTAAAATTGTTTTTGTTGGAAAGAGGTGTGTTAATGTTTATACCATTGATATAGATTGTGCATCTACTCTTGATAAATGTTTCTCCGCATTGCATAATGATAGTTGGTTATGGCATAGAAGACTAGGACATGCAAGCATGGATCTAATTTCAAAGATTTCCAAAAATGATTTAGTTAAAGGTCTTCTTAGAAAATTGGTTTTGAAAAAGATAAAATTTGTGAAGCATGACAATTTGGAAAACAAATCAAAACTTCTTTCAAAAACAAAAATCATATTTCTACTTCAAAACCACTTCAACTTCTTCACTTGGATTTATTTGGACCTTCTTAGACATGCTAGTTTAAATGGAAAATATTATGCATTTGTAATTGTGGATGATTATTCAAGGTATACATGGGTATTATTCTTAGCTAATAAGGATGATGCATTTGATGCATTTAAAGTCTTTTGTAAAAGGTTCAAAATGAAAAAGGCTATTTCATTACTTGCATTAGAAGTGATCATGGTGGAGAATTTGAAAATCATGCATTTGAAAGTTTTTGTAATGATTTCGGTATTATACATCAATTTTCATCATCTGCAGGACTCCTCAACAAAATGGAGTTGTTGAGAGAAAGAATAGTCTATTCAAGAAATGGCTAGGGACCATGTTAAATGAGAATGCATTACCAAAATATTTTTGGGCGAAGCGTAAATACCGCATGCTATGTTTTAAACCGTGTTTTAATTAGACCACTTCTTAATAAAACTTCCTATGAGCTTTGGAAAGATAGAAAACCTAACATTGGTTATTTCAAGATTTTGGATGCAAATGTTTCATATTGAATACAAAAGACAATCTTGGTAAATTTGATCCAAAATCGAATGTTGGCATTTTTTTGGATATTCAACTTCTAGCAAAGCTTATAGAGTTTACAATAAAAGAACCTTGGTTGTTGAAGAATCCATGCATGTTACATTTGGTGACTCTAACCCATCCTCGAGGGAGAAGGTTTTTAATGATGCGAGATGAAGAAGTACCACAAGGAGAAACTTGAATGCTAAACAAGATTCTTCATCTAGCGAGAATCAAGAGAAGACATGAAGAGCAAAACAATGTGGAGCAAAATGAAGGTAACTCTCAAACACTCCCCGAGGAGTGGAGGTATGTATCTTCTCACCCTAAAGACTTGATTTGAGGAGAACCTTCACGAGGTATAACTACTAGATCATCACTTAGAAACACATGTGCACATACCGCATTTATATCTCAAATTGAACCAAAATCCTTTGCGGATGCGGAAAACGATGAATCTTGGATTATGGCAATGCAAGAGGAGTTAAATCAATTTGAGAGAAACAATGTATGGGAATTAGTTCTAAAGCAGAACATCAATCCATTATAGGCACTAAATGGGTATTTAGGAATAAAATGGATGAATCGGGTGTGGTTGTAAGGAATAAAGCTAGGTTAGTGGCTCAAGGTTACAATCTACAAGAAGGTATGGATTTTGTTGAAACTTTTGCACCCTTAGCAAGATTAGAATCTATTAGAATGCTTTTAGCATTTGCATGTTATAAGAATTTTATTTTGTATCAAATGGATGTCAAAAGTGCATTTTTAAATGGTTACGTTATGGAAGAAGTGTATGTGAAACAACCCCTGGTTTTGAAAATGAAAAATTTCCAAATCATGTTTACAAGTTGTCAAAAGCATTGTATGGATTAAAACAAGCACCAGAGCGTGGGATGATAGACTTAGTAAATTTCTTTTGGAAAATGGCTTTTCAATGGGTAAAGCGGATACTACACTTTTTATCAAGCATAAGAATCAAGATATACTTATTGTTCAAATCTATGTTGATGATATCATTTTTGGTTCTACTAATGAGTTTCTTTGTAAGGATTTTTCATCTTGTATGAGCAAAGAATTCGAGATGAGTATGATGGGAGAATTGAAGTACTTCCTCGGACTACAAATAAGACAAAACGAAGAAGGAATCTTCATCAATCAAGCCAAATATTTGAAAGATTTACTAAAGCGATTCGGACTTGAAGATGGCAAGATTAAAAGTACTCGAATGAGCTCAACAATTAAAGCTTGACAAAGATGAAAAAGGTAAAGATGTTGATGTCAAAGCATATCGGTATGATCGGATCCTTACTTTATTTAAGCGCCGATGGGCCGATATTGTATTCGGTGTATGTTTGTGTGCAAGATTTCAATCATGTCCTAAAGAATCTCACTTGCTTCTTTGTCAAAAGAATTTTTCGATATTTGAAAGCGAAGTAGATCTTGGCCTTTGGTATCACAGGGGAACTCATTTAGACTTGATTTGTTATTCGGATGCCGATTTTCTTTGGGTATAAGATTGATAGGAAGAGTACTAGTGGAACTTGTTTCTTTCAAGTCACTCTCTTGTCTCGTGGTTTAGTAAGAAACAAAACTCGGTTCTTTCTTTCAACCACCGAGGCCGAGTATATCGGCCAGGTAGTTGTTGTGCGCAATCACTTTGGATGAAACAAACCCTTAGAGACTTTGGTATTAATCTTGATCATATACCTATCATGTGTGACAACACAAGTGCCATAAACCTTTCAAAGAATCCCATTCAACATTCTAGACAAAGATATAGAGATAAGACATCATTTCTTAAGAGATCATGTTCAAAAGGGAGATATTTCATTACATTTTATCTCTACGGAAAAACAACTTGCTGATATCTTTACTAAACCTCTTAAGCGAAGATCATTTTTCAAAGATTAGGCATGAGCTTGGAATGATAAATGTCTCATAATGATTCTTTGCCTTTCTATAGTATGATGATTGTTTTTGGATGTGTTTAAAATTGTGTATTCATGCATTATATTGGCCTTACAAGACATTTTGATCAATTAAATGATTTAGAAATGTATTGAATGTTGGCCGTAGAATAAAACTTATGTGCGAAATCAAAGTCAAGAAAACGGATTACCAAACGGTCTCACCGTTTAATAAAAACACTTAATTTTTTGGATATTAGCGGTAACCGTTTATTACTAACGGTTAACCGATTATGTTTTTTTCTCTGACGCTTATCGGTAAACCGATATTTTTAAACGGCTCGCCCGTTTTTTCGTGGGATATAAAAGCGGGTCTGTTTCTTCTTCTTCGTTTCCGTTACCCCTCACCGCTTTTTTCTCTTACCAAAGAAACCCTAAGCTCTCTCTCTCTCTAAAATTTCTGGTTTCTCTTGCTATTTCTTGCCAAAACACGATCATAGAAACATTCCTTATCATTATTAGACCAGTTTTAACCATTCAAATCATAAAATTTTGCCCAAATCCCGAAATCCCAAATTGAAACCCTAAGCGCAACCGAGCAAATTTCTCGATTTTTGATTCATTTGTTGACAATTTCTACCAAATTGAGCCTCAGAAACCTTTTCTACTCTTTTTCATTCACTTTATTGGTCCGGTTTGCTTCATTTTCATCTTTTTGACAAAATCCCACATTCTCAAAGCTCCATTAATGGCCGAATCCTCTGTAACCGGCGGGAAGAGGAAAGTCTGTCCCCAAAGAGCAACCCCATACCTCCTAAAGAGACAACCGAGTTCCAAAGAATCCATTTTCCAACAACTCCACTGGTAAAACGATTTGAAACCCGATTCATGGGTCGTAAGGTAATCGACTCTTACTTTGTGGATTTAGATGATTTTGAGGAGTTGGTTGTTTGTGGAAAAAGTGTTAAGCGGATGTTGTTGCCATGGGAGTCGGCATTAGACTTAGGCGAGAGGATTTATCCTAACCTAGTTCGTGTTTTTATTCGAACATGGAATTATCGGCAGAAAAGAGTAGATCGAATAGTTACCGAGTGTTGGGGTGTTCTATTGATTTTGATGTTTTTGATTTAAACACCATTTTAGATCGCCACTATTGGACATAATATATACACTTCGAGGAAGGAATTATCCTTTGCCGATTTTAACCATATTCGAGGGGTTAGGAACATTTGTAGGCGTCGGGATCTCACTAATGAGATATGCACCCTTCCATTTAGAGCCCAACTTTTTTAGCTGCGAGTTCGGATTCTACACACCATTTTGCGGCAAAGATATTATTACCCCAGGAAGGGACACTCGAATGAGGTTACTAGGTTGGATGTCGGGATTCTTGATAGTCTAGTTAGTGACGCCGTATTAACCTTGGGTATATTATTTTTGCGCGTATATGTTGAATACCCTGTTTGTTACACATAGGCTACTTCCGCAAGTCGGTAACATTATCTCTAAGCTTTTGCGACACTTTCGCGCACCTCTTCGAGACTCAGGTGTATGTTGAGACCAAGAAGATTGGGAAAGAGGCTATTTCAAAGAATTGGTTTTTCTCGAAGGAGTCGGATTGGATAAAAACGCCTAATGCGAAAAACCAAGACACCTCGTAGCTCAGGAAGATGCCGGTTCTCAACGACATCTTTACCTCGATCAGTTGCTCGACTTTCGACTCGGCGCTCGTCCTCCGCCTCCTCGTCGCGGATCGCCTCTCGACCCTCCGGCAGACCGGTCCCGAGGCACATGAGAGACGGAGATCGCTCGACCATCTACTTCAAAGCTCCATCCGCATCGATCATCTTCTTCAAGCTCGTTAGCGATATTCGCACACTTCTCGAGCGGCGGCAGCAGCAGCCTTCGAGATCGGTTGCATCCTTCAGCCTTCAAAAAGAATCTTGGATGGGCAAAGAACGCATTTTTTTCGCTCTCGCCATTCCTCCTTCCTCCTCTACTACTCCTCCTCCTCCTCCTCCGCAATAGCTTTTTAGTGTTTTGAACATATTTCGCACAAACATTCCATGTGTTATGCATTATTTATGTATCTTTATCGGATGCTTTTATTATATATGGATGCTTGTTTTCTCATTTTGATCTTAATCTTATTGCTTGGTTCAATTGGTTATATCCTATTTTTGATTTGTTTGGTGTATATTTTGGAATGATTAAAAAATGATTAAAATACGGGGAGATCTTTGTCGAAATTTTTACTTGTCAAAACGTATGTTTTTCCTTTATTTTTTTTTTTTGATCTTTGAAGGGGAGAATAGTTTCGATTATATTTCAAAAGGAAGTTAACAAAAATTTTGTTTATTTTTCAAGGGAGCTTATTTTCGGGGGAGTTAAAACAAATATTTTTTGTCCTTCACATATAAAATTTGTCATCATCAAAAAGGGAGATTGTTAATCTTATAATAATGATTTTGATGATAACAAAAATTATATGTTCATGATTAAAGTGTTGGGCTATTAAAAAGAATTTTCTAAAAGCAATACACTTGTTTTAAATTCAAAAACGATGAAATCGAAATTAACGGTGAACCGTTTCTCGGAAAAGCGGTGAACCGATAATTTCTGATGATGAACATTTCACATGTTCTGGAAAATAACGGTGAACCGTTTATTTAAAACGGCTAACCGATACATTCCAGTAAGTAAAAAATGTTTTAGCCTTGAACCGATTAGCCCAAACGGTTAGCAAAGTTTTGTGTCACAGCTTCTGGAAATTAACGGTGAACCGTTAATTAAAACGGCTAACCGAAAAATTCCAGTGAGTAAAAATGTTTTAGCCTTGAACCGTTTATTTAAAACGGCTGACCGATAACTTCCAGTGAGTAGAAGTTCTCTACTCTTGAACCGTTTATCAAAAACGGAGAGCCGAGTTCTGTTTTGCAGGTTGCTGGAAAGAAACGGTGATCCGATAAAGTTAACGGCAAACCGTTTATTTGAAGTCAAAGGATAACGGCTAGTTGGAAATTCAAAACGGCTAACCGATAGAGACAAACGGCGATCCGATTATTCTCAGAAAGTCAATAACGGCTAGTTTTAAGCTCCAACTATAAAAAGGCTCAATCAAATTCAAACAAGAAGATCCAACATTTTGATATTTGAGCTTCCTACTGAGAAACAATCTTCTTTGAGCTTCAATTGTGTTTCATGTCATTGCCTCACACATTAAAATTTCAATTGTAATCATTTGGAGTGTGTGAGAGATTATTTGTTATTAAATCTCTATCATTGAGTGATTGTAAGTGTTGGGATACACTTGGGTTAAGAGATTGGGAATAATCTCTTTATTGTAAAGGTTCATTGACACCTTGGAAGTCAAGTGTAAGTGTTTGAAGCCTTGGAGGCTTGCATAGTGGAATCCTCAAGCCCGGTGTGCTTGGAGGCGTGGACGTAGGCACGGTTGGCCGAACCACGTAAAAATTCTAGTGTTTGATTTCTCTTCCCTTATCCTTTTTAATTTGAGCATTGTTGAATTTATTACTTTTGATTTTGATTAAGACATTAGTTTTAATATTGTGCATTTTTATTGGCTTAGTTTTTAAAACCCAATTCACCCCCCCTCTTGGGTAGCCTAAATAGAATTTCAAGAAGTTTGGCCTTTAACTGCTGATTTTCTTTCTTTGTTTCTTCCAATTGCTGCAAGATTTGTGCCAAGGTGTGATCGGGTGGCACTTCTCGCCTTTCAGCAGAAACTTCCAACTCCTCTAATTCTGGATTTTCCTCGAGGGGAGGTTCACTAGAAGAAGCTGCAAGAAACTTGTTCTTAAGAGGTTTGGCCATTGATTTCCTGCATTCACATCGATTTTCCCTTCGTTAGCATTTTGTTTTGCCTTTTTTTAAACAAAATTCAAAGGTGGCTGGATCTTAGGGAAGAAATTTTAATGAAGAAGTTGTTGTGCTTTTAAGCATTTTTCCGTTCTATTTCTTTTGATTGCTCAGGAAAAGTTATGCTATAGCATTTAAGAGCTCTCGGGAATTATTGTATGGAAACTTGTTCCAAGCTTAAAAATCCTTTATCTAAAAGAGAAACAATGGTAGATTTAGAAGGAAAGATAAATAAGAGAAAAATAGGAATGGGTAATGTCCACTTCCCTCCGGAGTCAGCATCTAACATCATAAAATTTATAAGTAATTAGAATAACCAATGCGGAAATGTAAAAGTTAGATGCGTGTAGGTGTCATATTCCAAAAGGCACTAAAACATGCCACGTGTCTATCTTATCAAATAAAAAAATCTATTCCAGAGCACCCAAGATATTCTGGAGAAATAACACTCATGCTATTCCGGGGCAGTAACACCCAAGCTGTTCCAGGGGAGTAACATTAAAACTATTCCAGAGGAATAACACATACGGAGGAATTTCTCCGGAGCTCATAAAGATGGTTAGAAGTGGAAATTAGTTTTGTATTCCATCAGTCCAACAAACCATGCCCAAGGTCATAAGAGAGCACATAGGTATGGAATAAATGACAAAGGTCCGGAATAAATTATGTAGGCCCGGAATAAATATGTTTATTTTCCTATGATAAAATTCACATCCACGTGCACAACAAATTGGGGGTGACACGTGTCGTTAGAGAGAAAGCCCAAGGAAAAACCCTAAACTCATGTCACTCACCATCTATAAATAAGGATCTTCTTCTTAAGAAAAAGGGGACCCCTGGAATAAAAAGAAAAAGCACTTTTCACCACTGAAAAATAGAGAAGCCAACCTTATCTTCTTAATTTTTCTCCTTTCAAATCTCAATCACGCACTGACTTGGGCGTCGGAGTGCCTTTTTCAGATACCCACCTCGCCGGATTCAAGATCAACGCGTGTCACAAGCTCTCCACAAAATCAAAAATACAGTAAAGGTAATTTTTAGCACCTTCATTGGCGCCGTCTGTGGGAAATAAGTTGCTGAAAAAATTTTCTCTCACAAAAACCCACATGAACACCACCTTACCATCATCTTTTTAGATTAGATCTAGTTGGGTGTAGTTGAAAAAAAAGGTGAATACTCACACATGCTTATGAAAAATGGGTTTATGTGTGAGACCCAAACCTCAAACATGCTCAAAAAGGCATTAAAGCCAAAAATCCAAGAGCAAAATGGAGATATCTTTTTCAAATAGCTTGCTGGAAAAAAAAAGGGTAAATAAGATGAATAACCTATGTGGTCAACATAACTTTGACTAGGAAAAAAAAGAAGGAAAAAGTAAAGGATGGTCAAAATGGTCAAAATATTCTCTAAAACTATACCCAAGACCAATTTATCTTTTATTTTATTTATCTTCATTTTCTTTTTAATTATGCTAATTTCCTGACTACTACACTAACTTATTTACATTCCTGCCATTCTGTTTATTCCATAGTGCTTCTTCTTCTTTTTTTTCCCATGAGTGAGGCATAGGAAAACCCAAGCGTTCACCTTTTCTGGAGGAATATACGCAAGTAGTTATGTCGACATGGATTAACATAACTCTATATTCTAACTTAACAATTATGATTCCGTATCTAACATATTAACACGAGTGACTAATCATTCCTAACATTTCTAACATATCATAATTTTTATCATACTTATGTCATTCCTGACTTTACTTGAATTACCCACAAGTGAGACTAAGGAAAACCCAAACATTCACCTCCTAATGGAGAATAAACAAATAGGTATATACGCCAACGTGAACTAATCTAACTTTCCTTACATATTATGCAACTAATGATTATCTTTAAGCATCTAACCTTTACATTTCATTTATTTTCAATTTTCATTATGTTAGATGCTGATTTCGAGAGGAAGTAAGAACTACGAAAAACCAAAAATTAAACGCCAAATTGAACAATAGTCAAAAGACTAGCCCTGGAAAAGCTAAAAATAGGCGAAGAGGCAAATTTGCCTATCAAAAGAAAGGGTTGGAGCCCACGCAAAACAAACTCAAAAAGGCATATAGGAACTGATAATGATGAGGAACAGAGGTTCCAAGAATGCCTACGGAAGGGAGTTCAAAGATCCTAAGGAAACTTCGGAAAAAATTTTCAAGTGGCTTCCATAACAGATGATGCTTGCCCCTGAATAATAGTCAAAAGAATAGCCCCAGAAAAACTAGAAATGGGTACAGAGGAAAATTGTCCACAAAAAAAAATATGGTTGGAACCCACTCAAAATAAACCCAAAAAGGCATATAGAGAGCCAATAGTGATGAGGAATTGAGGTTTTAAAGATGCCTACAATAAAAAGTTCAAAGATCATAAGGAGACTCCAGAAAAAATTTTCAGGTGGCTTCCACAAATGATGATGCCACGCCCTTGAACAATAGTTGAAAGAATGACCTTGGAAAAATTAGAAATGGGTATAGAGGCAAATTACCCAAAAAAAAAAGAGGGTCGGAACCCACTCAAAATAAACCTAAAAAGGCATATAGAGAGCTGATAATGTGAGGAATAGAGATTCCAAAGATGCCTACAGTAAAAAATTCGAAAGATCCTAAGGAGACTTCGGAAAAAATTTCCAGGTGGCTTCCCAAAGACAAATGATGCCATAATAGCAACCACCTAAGGAAAAAGCTAAAGTCTATTTGAATGACATTCCAGGCTAATCTAAATGCTTATTTAGATTGATTGCTTGTAAAAGAAATATGTTCCGTTTTAATTATTACGACTATATGAATGATTTCAACACTTAAGAATATTGACCCAATTGATAATGTACAACTCATGTACCCGAATGATTGATCACAAAACGTAAAAACTATTCCATAGTCTGAAAAGACTCACGTATTGCACTAATGAGCATTCACATGCATGAACATTCATATCTATGC
Organism: Luvunga scandens; assembly: GCA_030449905.1. NCBI lineage: Eukaryota > Viridiplantae > Streptophyta > Magnoliopsida > Sapindales > Rutaceae > Luvunga > Luvunga scandens. The sequence goes on from JASUUG010000286.1 coordinate 1,322,002, forward strand.
ATATTATAAGAGTTTATATTCATCTTTGTTTCATGAGCGCTCATGATCATCTCATACATTGTCATACATGCTTTCAAAAATCTAAAAAATCATTTTAAAACCAACAAAATTGTCTAGGGAAAATTCTCATTTCTGACTAGAACTTCAGTATATGGAAAGTTCAAAGAAAAAAAAATATTCCCTCCTGCATTAAGGGATTTCCTCCTAGAACTTTAGCTCAAGGGAAAAGTTCAAAGAACAAACAAATATTCCCTCATACGTTAAGGGAAAAATATATTTGCTCATAGACTTCAATTCAATTGAAACGTCTATAAATAATTAATATTCCCTCTCATATTAAGGAAGAACAATTAGTATATTCCCACAAAGAATTCTAGTTAAGGAGAAAAATTTCTCCAATAAAATTCCTCCGGAATAACTTATTTTTCCCTAGGCCAATGTAGAGGAAAAACATCTTAAGGCCAATAAGGAGAAATTTTTTTTTAATGAAATTCTTTCGGAATAACTCCTTATTCCCTAGGCCAATAAAGAGGAAAAAATTCCCAAGGCCAACTAGAAAAAATTTCCTAAGCTAAAAAGGAAGAAAAACTTTCTAAGGCCAACAAGTAAAAACTTTCTTAGGCTAATTATGGAGAAAAATTCCCCAAGCTAATAAAGAGGGAAAAAATTTCCTAGGCTAACAACAAGGAAAAACTTTTCCAGGCTAACTAGGGAGAAAAATTCCCTAAGCCAACAAAGAGGGAAAACATTTCCTAGGCTAACAATAAGGAAAAACTTTCCTAAGCTAATAAAAAGGAAAAATTTCCTAGGCTAACAAAGAAGAAAAACTTTCCAAGGTTAACAGCAAGGAAAATCTTTCCCAGGCTAATAAGGAGGAAAAATTTCCTAGGCCAACAAAGAAGAAAAACTTTCTAAAGCTAACAACAAGGACAATCTTTCCCAGGCTCATAAGGAGGAAAAATTCCCTAAGCTAACAAAGAAGAAAAAATTTCCTAGACTAACAATAAGGAAAAACTTTCCTAAGCTAATGAGAAGGAAAAATTTCCTAGGCTAACAAAGAAGAAAAACTTTCCAAGGCTAACAGCAAGGAAAATCTTTCCTAGGCTCATAAGGAAGAAAAATTCCCTAGGCTAACAAAGAAGAAAAAATTTCCTAGACTAACAATGGGGAAAAACTTTCCAGGTCAACAACAAAGAAAAACCTCCCTAGACCAATAAGAAGAAAAATTTCCTAATAAAATTGCTCCAAAATAACTGACTTTTCCCTAGGCCAATGTAGAGGAAGAACCTCCCTCGGCCAATAAGAAGAGAAGTTCCCTTATAAAATTCCTCTGGAGTAACTCAATTTTCCTAAGCTAACGTAGAGGAAAAACTTCCCTAGGCCAATAAGGAGAAAACTTTCCCTAATAAAATTCCTTTGAAATAATTCAATTTTCCCTAGGCCAACGTGAAGGAAAAACCTCCCTAAGTAATAAGGAGAAAAGCTTCCTTCTAAAATTCCTTCGGAACACCTTATTTTTCCTAAGGTCAATATGAAGGAAGAACTTTCCTAAGCAAACAAGGAGGAAATATTCTCTCATAATATTCCTCCGGAAAAGTTTACATTTCCCTATGCTAATAGGAAGAAAAAATCTGTAGTATTAGAAAGAGGAAAAACTTTCCTACGCCAACAAAGAGAAAAGTTCTCTCATAATATTCCTCTAGAAAAGTTCACATTTCCTTACGCTAATAAGGAGAAAAAATTTCCTAGGCTAATAAGAAAAAAAAAATTTCCGACATTATTCCTTCATATGATTATTCACCTTTCCTTACACTATCAAAGAGATGAATTTCCATGATTATTATCTTTAAATATTAGTAACAACAGCTTGATTGTTACTAATTTGAGGAGGGAGTAATATCCCATTAAATATTCAGTATATTGAAAGCTTAAGGCTACCCATATCCTATAAGAAAAACTCTTGTTTCATAGGTCCTACTCCTGGAATTAAAAGTTAAATTCAGAATAAGAGACATTTGAAATCAGAAACGACATTAATTAGCTTACTTGTGATATTCTGGGCAACACTATCTAAAACTTTAAAGATGCTCAAGGAAAGCAAAGGCTAGTACCAAACAAGACAAAAAAAAAAAGTGGCCTAATGCCCAAACAAGGAAAACAATGGCTGAGGAAAATCCGAAGTGAATAAAAGCCAAGGCCACAAGAACAAGCCAACTAAGGAAAAGCCAATGCCTTGCAAGGCAAACAAAGGATAAGGAAAATCCTAGAAAAATAAAGGCTAAGGAAAAACTAAGGCAAATAGAAACCAAAGCTATAAAAGCAAGTCAAATGAAGAAAAGGCCATTTTTTCTTTACTTCGAGAAAGTGGAAAAACTGTTTAATAATATTCCTACGGAATCACTCACCTTTTCCTTAGGCTAATAATGAGGAAAAACTTTCCTAAGCTAGCAGTGAGGAAAAATTTTTCCACGCCAAATAAGGAGAAAATGTTCCCTAATAACATTCACCAGAATAGTTCTCTTTTCCCTAGGCTAACAAGGAAGGAAAAATTTCCTAGGTCAATAAAGAGAAAAAGTTCCATAATAATACTCCTCCAGAATAGATTACTTTTCCCTCTATTAAGAACACAACATTCCAAAGGCCAACAAAAAGTAAAAACTCGCTTAAGTCAATAAAGAACAAAAGTTCCCTAACAGTATTCTTCCAGAGTAGCTCATTTTTCACTTACACAAATAAAGAGGAAAAATATGTCCTCTCGAAACTTTAATTTAAGGAAAAGCTCAAAGAATAACTTTCATTTCCTCCTAAAACTTCGATTTAGAGGAAGAATTCGAAGAGCTAACACTTCATCTATGAATTTTAATTAAGAGGAAACAATTCACTTTTTCCTAACTCAACAAGAGAAAAGTCCATTGACACATTCCTCCGAAAATATATTCAAACACCAAAGACATAGTTTTTTAAAAAAAGGCCACGTGGCCAGTTGAACAAAAGTTAGAACTTCTTGTTCCAGTCAATGTATTTTCTAAAGAAAATATACTTGCGGGGGGAGTAATGTAAGTGTCATATTCCAAAAGGCACTTAAACATGCCACGTGTCTATCTTATCAAATAAAAAAAAAAGCTATTCCGGAGCAACAATACCAAAGTTATTCCGGAGCACCCAAAATATTCTGGAGAAATAACACGCAGGCTATTCTGGGGCAGTAACACCCAAGTTGTTCTAGGGGAGTAACATTAAAACTATTCCAGAGGAATAACACCTAAGGAGGAATTTCTCCGGAGCTCATAAAGATGGTTAGAAGTGGGAATTAGTTCCGTATTCCATCAGTCCAAGAAACCATGCCCAAGGTCATAAAAGAGCACATAGGTACGAAATAAATGACAAAGGTCCGGAATAAATTACGTAGGCCTGGAATAAATATGTTTATTTCCCTATGATAAAATTCACATCCACGTGCACAGCAAATTGGGGGTGACACGTGTCGTTAGGGAGAAAGTTCAAGACAAAACCCTAAACTCATGTCACTCACCATCTATAAATAAGGATCTTCCTCTTAAGAAAAAGGGGACCCCTGGAATCAAAAGAAAGAACATTGTTCACCACTAAAAAATAGAGAAGTCAACCTTATCTTCTCCATTTTTCTCCTTTCAAATCTCAATCACACATTGACTTGGGCGTCGAAGTGCCTTTTTCAGGTACCCACCTCACCGGATTCAAGATCAACGCGTGTCACAAGCTTTCCACAAAATCAAAAATACTGTGAAGGTAATTTCCAGCACCTTCAATGCGTAAAAGTAATCATTGGTTACATAACATGTAAGAAAAGTTAGATTATTCCAGTGAGCACTACACCCATTTGCTTATTCCTCATTAAGAGGCAAATACTTAGGAATCGGTTAGTCTCACTCATGAGTAAGCCAAGTAAAGTCAGGAATGACATAGGAAAATTAAAAAATTGTCATATGTTAGAAAAGTCAGTAATGGTTAGTACGTCAGGAATAATTAGTCACTCGCGTTAATATGTTAGATGCGGAATCACAATTGTTAGGTTATAACATAGAGTTATGTTAGTCCACGTCGGCCTAATACCTTGTGTATATTCCCTCGGACAAGGTTAACGATTGGTTTTCCTTAGCCTCACTCGTGAAAAAATAAATAAGTACCATGGAATATATGGAATGGCAGGAATGTAAATAATTTAGCATGGCTGTTAGGAATAAGCACAAAAAAGGAAAATGAAGTAAAAATAATATAAATGATAAATTAGTCTTAGATTTAACCGTGTACACTATTTGTAAGCCCTTTTGACTATTATTGATTTTCCATCTTTAGTCAAAGTTTTATGTTGACCAAATGGGTTCCCCATCCTCTTTATTCTCTGTTCATTTTCCAGCAAGACAATGGAAGGAAAGGCCTCCATTTTTGCTCTTGGATTTTTTTTGTTTTAATGCTGTATTATGCATGTTTGAGGTTTGGGTTTCACATAAACCCATTTTTCATAAGCTTGTGTGAGTATTCACCTCTTTTTTCAACTACAACCGACTAGATATAATCCAAAAAGATGATGCTAAAGTAGTGTTTATATGGGTTTTAATGAGAGAAAGATTTTTCAGCCAAGTCTTTCCACAGACGGTGCCAATGAAGGTGCTGGAAATTACCTTCACACGAATTTTTGATTTTGTGGAGAGCTTGTGACGCGCGTTGATCTTGGATCCGATGAGGTGGGTACCTGAAATAGACACTTCGATGCCCAAGTCAGCGTGTGATTGAGATTTGAAAGGAGAAAAATGAAAAAGACAAGGTTAATTTCTCTATTTTTCAGTGATGAACAGGGCTCCTCCTTTTGGTTCCAAGGGTCCCCTATTTATAGATGGTGGGTCACATGGGTTTAGGGTTTTGCCTTGAGCTTTCTCCTTAATGACACGTGTCACCTACCATTCCTGTGCACGTTGATGTGAATTTTATCATAAGGAAATAAACATATTTATTCCGGACATATGTTTATTTCCAGACCTACATCATTTATTCCGTGCTTACGTGCTCTATTATGACTTTGGGCGTAGTTTCCTCACACCTTGGAATCCCAGATTGGAATGAATTTTTTCGATTTTAGTTATCTCCGTAGGTGTTGTGCAAATTTTATTGAACTCGCAAGTGCACGAATCTATTGTAGAATAGATTAATGGTGACGAGTGTCGATCCCACGAGGAGGTGGATTTTAATTATATGTAGAATTAATTTTCTGAGTTGGTGGTTGGATTTATAATGACAATTATGTAGGCAATGTATTAATTTGAATTAAAGCTATTGGAATAAACTATTAAAATAAAATGCTTGGATCTCCGGATCTGTCTCAACATGCACCATCGGCTTAATATTCATTATTAGTACCAATTAAATCATGAAGGGGGAACTTCCACTCATCATGAACCACACTCTAATAGATATGGTGCTAAGGGCTTCCCGTGCCAAATAGTAATAACCTTGCCTAGGGAGGCGGTTATTCCAGTAGATATCCCAGACAAGATTATTACTATCTGTCTACGAAAAGTCAAAACAACCACATAAATTAAAGGGGAAGGAAAAGTAAATTTACCAAATTAAGCCCATGGAGCATGTTGAGACTTCACCTTCAACCCAAGCTTGAAAAGAAATTAGCCACTCATAATTTAACTAGGGGTAAAATGGGAATTTTATTAAAATACGTAGAAAATACAAGATGGAGATGGAATTAGAGAAAATGGAGTCCAAAAATGGATTCAGGGGTGTCAAATTAGGGGGGAGGAGCCCCCTTTTTATAGATATTTGAGTAAATCATGGCCATCGGATCAAAACAATTTGGACGCTCAGGATTGCGCCACGTGGCAAGTTCCTATTGGAAGGAACACATCATCAGGGGCTGTTATTCTGTGTATATGCATGTACCGTACACACGTTTTTTTCCATCCACTAACATTTTGCCACGTCACCGGTCAACATTTTTGGTCCAATAAGCTCGTGACACGTCATCAGTCAACGCCACATCATCAGTCAATGCCACATAAGCGGTCAATGCCACATCATTCGTCCAATCAAATGCCGCCACGTCATCGTATAGTGCCACGTCATCGTGACAAGTACATGTGAAGCGATCGTGAAGCAGTGTCGTGATGCGATCCATATATATCAACCGTCATCAGTATGTGTGAAGCGATCAGTATATGTGAACGATCCATTTTTCTTTTATGCTCCTCCTAAGGTTTTTTTGTCCTGAGTTCAAAAGTGCTGTCCGTTTTTCCATCTGATCTCTCGTTTATTGTGAAATGACCATGATATCCCCTAAAATACATAAAATACTTAATTAAAATAAAACATACATAATTAAATTACAAGGGACTTAAAGACATAACAATAGGGATGTTAGTGAGACTTGGAGTGTAAAATGATGATTTTCTCCATTATAAATACACACTTTCTAGTACTCAACAGTAGGTTCCCTAGAATTTTCGTCTTAAGCATTATCCCACCGGAATAGATTGAATGTTATTTTTATTTTAGGCTAGTTTTTCTCTTATTTTCAAATAAATACGTGGTGTAATTTTAGTGCCTTTAAGATATAGCACTTACCATCAATAATTGAGATCAAGCAAAATTGTATAATTAATGACAAGTGTAATTTGAATTCAGGAGGAATTCAATAAGATGATGGTATACCTATATATAACTTAGGCGGACCCTAGGACCCTAGGACCCTATATAAAAGTGAATGTAAAGTTTGTATTTAAATTGACGTGGCAATTAACATCAGAAGCTGTCATGTACATGAGAGTGATTGATTTAGTTTGTGAAGTTAAAGAACAATTTTGAGAAAATATGAAAAATGAAAAATTGCAAATGAGGAAAAAGTTACAAGGTTTAACAAATAATTCACTTAATGGCTTGCACAACTGGATGGTGAGACAACGTGAAAAATTATGAAAGACACGCATGTATGTCTAACTACAGTTTTTGTTAATAAAATGCCAAATTTTAGTTCCCAGCCTTTGATTATTTATTGTGTTTTGACTATTTCAGGTTGCCTTAAAACGGGCCACTTCGGCCTGAACGGAAGGCAAGAATTATGCTATCAAATGCAGCCAAAGTAATTGATTTTGTTCCACCAATAAAATCAGAATACAAGCAGCAGAAATTGTAAACCGTTCGACAAATACCGCGTTGTCGTCAGGTTACAATAAAAAACTTTGCATCAAACAATGAGGATGATACTAATTCGACGAGCGTACAGGATGTTCTCCTGAAGAAATTAAACGCATTATATCGTTTTATTCGTCCCTTCGCTATGGTTGGCACCGTGAAAATAACCCTTGTTATTCTCATAAGCACCACTTTTGCATAAACAAATCTATATTTATTTAAAATTACATAAAAAGACAAATACAGTTACAGTTAAACACTTTAATGTCTTCAAAACTTTTTTTGTTATATTATTTGAAACCTTTATTTCACATAGAATACTAACAAATACATTTCAGATTCGAAGACAATTCTTCTTTTGCGGGTTTATATCTTTAAATTTTCAATTATACTTCTTTCTTATTATATTTCTTTCCGGCTCACTAACAGTCCAATTGGTTTGTTGAGAGTATTAACTCAACAAAAATGAGTTGAGTAACAAAGATTTTTAAAATCTTGTGCTAGCCCAGTGATTCTGCCCCCAACCCTTCAAGTTATGTTAAAATTAAATAACAATGACAAAAATGGTTTTTGAGTTGCAATCCTTTAAACAAGTAATTAAAAGAATTATAATTATAAGTGTACACCCTGCAAAGATGTTTCAGATTTGTTGTTGAGCGAGAATTTAAGTTTTTGAAAAAAACATAATGAATTGGGATTTTATTTAACTAGTCTTGTACGTGCCCTTAAATGTAATTTTATTTTATAGTGATTAAACTATAAATATAAAAAAGACGGGGTCTTCGAAGGACAATGATCGGGTGCCAATACCTCTACTTAAAAACTAAAAAGTCTAAATTGGGTTGGGCTCGTGGTTATTCCAGGAAATATTATGCTTGTTTTATGGCTTCATAATTTACAGCTACTTCGCCACTACAGCTTAACATTGTTGTCAAAGGTTAGCAAGCCTGTTCTTTCACTAGCTTCCGGTGACTTATCGGTGGGAACTGGAGTCGCAATTTCTTCAATAATGTTTTTGATACGACGTGTATATTCTTCGCCCTCTCTTCTAGCACGGTCTTCCTAATTCGTGTTTTATATGCTAATTAGTGGCATTAACATTTAGCAAGTGAAAAATGTCTCTCTTCAGTTTCTAAATAATTCATTTATTCAGAATCTGACTATCGCCCCTAGCCTTCAATATCCACCATTTGTTTTTGGCCTCATTGTATGGTTTTTACTTGGAACTGCTTATTCCGTCGACGTAAGTGCTTAAAGTTATTATATATATATATATATATAATTCAAATAGATTATAAATTCAAGTGTGTCAATTTGCGAGAACTCAAGCTAATTTACGCTTCCTATGGTTAAGCACTTTGCATTCACTTGCACAAGATCATTTACTTGGTACTTCTCAATCTTGCCGCTTCCCTTTCTTAGCTGGAAGGCAAATTAATTTCTGGCTGGAATGTGCATGGTTATTGTGTTCGGACTTGTATACCAATTTCCTTTCTTCATACACATCCAGGCATATATAAATTCTTTATCGTGTTAATTATGGGATTTCTATGATCTAGAGCAATTTTTATTTTAGGTAAACTTCGGCAGCACGACGGATGATTTTTTTAATTAAAAAAAAAGGAGAAAATGACACCTAATCTGGGGACATGGTAAAACTTAATTATATGATTTAGAGCAGCTAATTTAAGCTTTCACGATATAATTTGGTTGTGGATTTTGAGGTGATAGTGTTTGGTTTAATTAGTAGAAAGGGGTGTGCGGGGGAATACACACTACGAAGTGAATGATAAGTCGAATGGAATTACACTATTTTGTTGGAAAAGAGAATCTTTGACGAGAAGAAATCATAAATGAAAACAGGAAAACGGGCCAAAATTCTCTTATTTAGCAAATTAAATATTTTTTTCTTGTGTTTGAGAACACACAAAATCCGCTTGACGTAACCAATATTTCATTAGCTCTCAAGTTTGTTTCCTTCAAAATTAGTTCATTCATTTTATCGACTATCAAATTTGTCTTATACAAAGAAAGATTGCCCTCCAAAAGTTTAATATTTTAATATCATGAAAGTTGGGAAAAAGATTCCGTTCCAAAAGTTTAACATTTTAATATCATGGACGTTGGGAAAAAGAATGAAATCCTCCTGTTGGTTGATAAAATTAATCAAAATTAATCTGATATTTTAAAAGACATTCAAATCTTTTTTAATGTTAATTTTTTAATTTTACTATTTTACCCTTGATACATTTTTAATATTGGCAATATGAGTACCTTTAATTAATTAATAATTAATTAATTGAATAATTCTGTAATCAAAATTACGGGAAATAGTAAGGGAATTTTCATTCTTTTTTCCTTTGTACTATCTTTTTAGAATAATAAGTTTATACACACATGCACGCACACACATAGAGATAGACATATATTTAGTAATTTTGTACTTAATTTTTTAATTAATTCTGAAAATTTTCAAAACTAATTGAAAATTTTTGACAATTTTTCCACTCTATTGCATTTAATTTTTCAATTAATTATCATTAAAAAAATTATTCAATTAATTATATAATTAAAGAAATTCATGTTTCGGACATCAAACAACTACCAAGTAAAATAGTAAACTCAGCAAAAATGTTGACACTTAGGGGGTTCGAATGTGTTTTAAAATACTAGGGATATTTTCAACTAGGAAAAAGGACATCTACACCCTCAAGGTTTGAGAAAATGGTCACCAACGTTCTTAAGTTTTCAAAAATGGACATCATGACCCCTTTTGACCATTATACCCTTTATTGTTATTATCCCAAAAAAACTTACTTGAAAATTTATAATAAATACAAATATTATATAAATAATGTAATTTAAGCAGTAGACTAACAATATTAAAATATTTTTGATAATTTGATAATTTTAAACATGTAAATTATTATATTTATTTTAATAATATTTTTTTATTGTGTAGATTTTAAATAAATATTTGCATTAAATACATTTCAAAATTAAAAAATCTCACATACTAATAATGTTAAAATAATTATTTGACATAATATTCAAAATAATTTAAAATTTAATACATTTATTTTAATATTATGATTCTATTTATTATAAAATTTAATTTAATATAATAAAAAGTTAATAAATTATACAATATTAAAATATTTTGAAAGTATTGAAATTATATATATATATATTAATGTCATATTTCTATTTATTATAAAATATTAAAGTAATTTTTTTGAAGATAATAGAGATAAAGAGTATTATGGTAAAAAAGAGGTCTTGGTGTCTCTTTTTGAAAACTTAGGGGTGTTGGTGACCATTTTCTCAAACATTGGAGATATAAATGTTATTTTCCCTTTCAATTAATCATATCACACAACAATGGAATTTCACTCTTTTTCCCATGAAAGTTATTATGGGTTCAAAACACAATATAGGGGTGGTTAATTTTGTCGAACAAGATCTAGATGAGGCTTTGGCCATATGGACACACACACACTAGACAAAATAAGATTTAAGTCTAGAACTGAAATTGTTGATGGTGATTTTGTATGATATGAGAATGAGATCTGAGGGTTGATGAATCCGAGCAAGCTGAATGAGAAAGCTAAGTTGTGCGCTACATGATTGTGTGATTAAAATGTTAGCGTTGTTGCCATTACTTGAGAACAAGTAATGATTAAAGTTTTAGGGTGTAATAGCTCTATGAAATGAAAGTTATCATAGCACTTCTAAACTTGAACTATTATTACTTAGAGAATAAATGTAGTGTTTTTATTGCTTTTTTAGTGCATTTTGCATTAGCTTCTATTTAAGTTTAATTTTAATAAATTGATTTTGTTTTAGATCATTTTGTACTTCGATTTTAGCATGATTGTAGGTGACCAAAGAGATCAAACTTTATGGATGGATGTTGTAGTAGCGGACTTGCAAAGATGACAAAGAACTTATCTATAAATGAATTAAAATGAGCCTGAAAAGAGAAGTTGTTGTAGCAATTGCTACAGCAATTCAGGAGCAAACACAAACAAGACTTCCCACATGTTAACTGACAAAGCGTGTTGCAGCACGCTAGCACTATCACGTGCAGATAAAAAATAGTAGTAGGTGGCACAAAAAGATATGCAATCCAAGGTTGCAAAAAAGGAATACATGGCTATATACTTTTGGTTGCCCTAATTCTAAGATATAAAAAGAGCACACGTGAAAGGAAAAAAGGAGGAGAAAAGTAAAAAGAGCCATCACCCAAGAAAAATAACAGATAATAAGAGAGATTTGAGAGCTGCAGCAAGGGATTCTCAAAGAAAAAGAAAGAGAGATCGCAAGGACTTAGGGAAATTCAATTCTTCATCGTTATTTTCTTGTTTTAATTTCTTTATAGGAATATATTTGACGGCAAAAACGAGTTTTGTTATTATTTTATTGCATATTATGAACTACACTTTGATGTAGTTAGATGTTAAATGTTGTGCAAATTTTATTGAACTCGCAAGCGCACAAATCTATTATAGAATAGATCAACGGTGATGAGTGTCGATCCCACGAGGAGGTGGATTTTAATTGCTTGTAGAATGAAATTTCTAAGTTGGTGGTTGGATTTATAATGAAAAAAATGTAGGCTATCTATTAATTTAAATTAAAGTGGTGGGAATAAACTATTAAAATAAAGTGCTTGGATCTTCGGATCTGTACTCAACATGCACCATCAGCTCAACATTCATTATTAGTACCAATTAAATCATGAAGGGGATTTTTCACTCCTCATGAACCTCACTCTAATAGATATGGTGCTAAGTGCTTCCCGTGCCAAATAGTAATAACCTTGCCTAGGGAAGCGGTTATACCAGCCGATATCCAGACAAGATTATTATTATCTGTCTACGAAAAGTCAAAACATCTACATAAATTAAAGGGGAAGGAAAATCAAAACATCTACATAAATTAAAGGGGAAGGAAAAGTAAATTTACCAAATTAAGCCCATGGAGCATGTTGAGACTTCACCTTCAACCCAAGCTTGAAAGGAAATTAGCTACTCATAATTGAATTAGGTGTAAAATTAGAATTTTATTAAAATACGTAGAAAATACAAAATGGAGATGGAATTACAGAAAGTTGAGCTCAAAAATGGATTCAAGGGTGTCAAATTAGAAGGGGGGAGCACCCTTTTTATAGATACAATGAGTAAATCATGGCCATCGGATCAAAACAATTTGGATGCTCAGGATTGTGCAATGTGGCACATTCTTATTGGATGGAACACATCATCAGGGTTGTTATTCCGTGTATATGCATGTACCGTACGCACATTTTTCGGTCCACTAACATAATACCATGTCCGGTTAACACAACATAAGCATTTTAGTCCAATAGGATCTTGTCACGTCATCAGTCAACACCACATCATCAGTCAATGCCACATAAACAGTCAATGCCACATCATTGTACAGTGCCACGTGAACAGTACGTGAACAGTACATGTATAGTAACGTATATATGAACAGTGCCGTATGTGTGAACAGTACCGTATGTGTGAACAGTACCATTTATTTTTTTAGGCACTCCCTAAGGTTTTTGACTGTCTTGAGTTCAAAATTGCTGTCCATTTTTCTATCTGATCTCTCGTTCATGGTGAAATGACCATAATGTCCCCTAAAATACATAAAATAATTAATTAAAATAAAACATATATAATTAAATCACAAGGGACTTAAAGACATAAAAGTAAGAATGTTAGTGAGACTTGAAGCATAAAATGATGATTTTCTCCATTATAAATACACACTTTATAGCACTCAACACCCCTCCCAACAACCTTGTTGCCTAGCAAATTAAGTGAAAACAAAATTCAAATAAAAATGATGATTTTTTTTTAAAACAGTATTATTTATTCAATCAGACTAATGATAACAATTAAATAAAAGTATAAGCATTATCTCCAGTATAAAGAAATATCATCCCCACATCAACTCTTCACAAGAATCAGTCTAGAAAACTCACACCTATAGTAATCGAGTCACTTTCAAGAATGACATGTCAAACCCCAAAATATCAATGGAAGTAGTAATACGCTCACAAAGAAATTAAACAAAAAAATAATCACTCCAGTGAATGGTAATTTGAGTGAAAATAATAAAGTACTATCACACACTCTCACTAAGATGACAAAAATATACCCTCAGCTTAGAAGTAGTATAATTTTAATTTAAACAAAATGCTAATCAAACCAATGTATTCATCATTTTTTTTTTAACTAATATGCACTACCACATCTTTTCAGCCCATATAACCAGTTTCTATTTCAAACTATAGTTCCCTAAAATCAAGGACTTTTATTAGGACGTAACATAGGCTAGGGACGTTGCTAACAAAGAAAGGATAATAGGAAAAATAAAATATATGTTTGAAAAATAGAGAACTTTGGAGATTTTTAGGTGCTTTTCACTTGAATTCTTTTTTTTTTCTTTTTTATTTTATTTTATTTTATTCATATACATACATATATTTTTTTTTGTTTTGTTTTTTTTATAGCACCTTTTTCGTGAATGCAAAATTATCTTTATTTTTAAACATATATGGGTGGTGGGAAATACAAAATACAAGGTGATACTCCTCATTGGAGTGGAACAAGATAATAGGTTACCAAAGAAAAAAGTTTTTTTTTTTAAGGCTCAAATGGGTTAACTATGGATATATATTAATAGGGTTGGCTGGAAAGGCTCAAACGGACCAAAAATGGCATTTCTGTCATCTTTTAGGGTTCTAAATAATCTTCTATATCTACTAGTTAAATGGGCCGTCAGATGTGGCAGCACACTCTTTTTTTTTTTTTTTTTTAGAAACATTAACTTCAAGGAAATTTAGAGATAATGTATAAAATAATAAACTGCTAAGCTGAATGAAGAATGGGCAAAAAGGGTTGCTCTCCAAGAAAAATAATAGGCTCAAAAACTCACTTGAAATTTATTATGACATGTGCATTCTTTCAAGTAACTTATATTTGTTTCCAAAATCAACATGTAGAGTAACAAATATGGTGTAACATAACTCAAAACCAAAGATAATACAAATACTAAAATTTGAAAGTTATCATGTCATCTAATATGAAAAGATCACACAAAATGCTTTTTTTTTTTTTAATTCTACCCCCAAACCTATTCTTAGTTATGAACATTATGCATGTAGAATGGTGAAAATGACATAGAAAAACTAATTGGTAAAAGAAGTTAGAAAAATCACACTTAAAATGATTGTCAAAGCAAGAAATGTCTAAATTTTTTTTTTATAAGAAGATGTGTTTCTAGAGTCACTACACTCCATATTCAGCCATCTTTGACTCAAAAATTTATTCACAGTTAGTTTCAATAAGAAAAATTAGTAAAAACTACACCAAGATTGAGATATTCCACAATTGTCAACTATTCCCTCCCCCCAACCAGAACGAAACATTGTCCTCAATGTTGAAAGAAAATAGGGTTTAGAAGACATCACTTGGGTACTGCATCACAAAAGAAAATATTTACAAGTGGAGAGTTAAATCTAATTTACGCTTCTTACTACGGCTACTGTTACCATCATTAGTTGGCCATTCCAACACGAGGGTCTTGGGATCAGGCTCTGGTTTATAAGCTTGTAACAGATCAAGTAACTCATTAGTAGTATGAGCACAAATAAAGATTTTTTTTGCTGTGAAAGGGATGAAATGATTTTTGATTGCATGGTTAAAAAATGAGATAAAGCCATCATAAAAGTTATTGACATTTAACAAACCGATGGGTTTCTGATGAATGTTCAGATGGGCCCAAGATGCTAATGTGATGAATGATTTTAAAGTTGCAAGATCTTCTGGTAGGAAAATAAAAGCATCAGCATGATTTAACATTTCAGTTATTCTTTCTTACATACCTGAGACGACTAACTTTTCTCAAGTCGCTGAGTCAGGCACACAGCCCAACGGTTTTAGGTTTCTTGGGATGATGCCTAACACTTGGCTCCCTCTGAGATAAGCAGCTTCTGAGACCAGTTTTGACAACCCTCGGTCACCTCCTCCATATATCAAATGTAAATTTCTTTCTGCTATGCATTGGCCAAGATCTATGGCTGCCTCAACGAACTCTTTATGTTTGTCATAGTTAAATCCAGAGAGCACACAAATGTTCTTGAATTGTTTATTGGGAGTTGCTGCCATTGTGATGCTTCTCAAAAATAATTTATGAGTCTAAAAGAAAAGGACTATATATCAAGGATCTTGGCAACAATGGTTTACAGCTGTATATGAGTTAGCATGTCTGTGTCAATTAACGCGTAAAGTATATGGCTCGAGAGTCAAAAATAAAATAGTAAAAAGAAAAAGCAAATAATTATTAAAGACAAGAATGAAATTAATGAAGCAACAGTGAAATAAAACAACAGTAAAATAACAGTAAAATGATATTTACAGTTAGTTGTGATTGTGGCTCACATCTTCCTTTGGCTTTACGTCCAGAAATGGCTTGAACGCCCTCTATGAGTCAAGGATAGGCTTCCCATCCAATTTTCTTACAAACTGGCAAACAGGGTCGTTTATAGTCAGATTCTCGAGACTATATCGGACACATTCTTTCTGAAATAATGGCCATAACTGGAGAATTTCTCTTTGTATGTATCCACTGGGATGCGTTTCAAGAGACAAAAGGACATCATCCAATGACTCTTTATTCAATCCATCCCTAATGAATTGAATCTTATCTTCCCTGTTATCAGACATCATTCCGAAATAACAAGGATTTTTATCGCATTTCATCCTAGCACACTTATGACAATCAACATGAAGTTTTTCAGCTCTTCATTTTCTTGAGTAATTTCCTTTACCACAACCAGGCATGTATGCAATAAATTTAGGAGGCAACTCACCTACCAAATGTACCTGGGCCTCGATTAACTAACGGATGTCAGCAGGGATGTTATTTCTCATAAGCAATCACATGTGTTCGGACCGAGCTTTATAGATTGTAAAGAGGGCATTCTGAGGAAGTGAAGGAAATCGCTTGTGAAGCTTTGCTAGAATCGTGTTTCTGTCCATACCTTCTTCTCAGAATATCAATTATTATGAGAAATTGAAATAACCGACTTTGATTATCACAGAGTACCGTTATCTGCCACTTAACCGAGGTAACAAACTAAAGAACACAAAGAAGAAAAAAAAAGAAAAGAAAAGAAAAATAATAATTTTGCAATCGTCCTCTTATTGAATTTACCTCAAGCTCTATTTGGGTGTTGTTGATACCTCCTTCAATTTCTTTGAGTTGTCTTTCTAGATCTTCAACGTGTGATACCAACTCTAGAGGTTATAGCTTCCAAATATGATGTGTTTTACAAAATTGTATCTGGCTTCTCAGATGAGATTGTACACGTTGAAGTTGTCTGAGAATGTTCAAAAGGATCTGTCTAGTTAAGGCACACATGATTATAAATGATAAAAGAAAATTGAATGATTAAATAAACACACTTTCACAAAAATTTAAATCACTAAAAAAAAGAAAGAAATAAGAAAAAAAATTCTCAGTTTAAGTTTGGTGGGTCACTCAAATCGATTTCGGTGTCTTTTTTCATTTGGTTGGTTCTCTAGATATGAATTTAATCTTTGACCATTAACTTTAAAAGTTACACCGTTCTTTGGATCCTTAATTTTAATTGCTCCATGTGAAAAAATAGTATGGACTATAAAGGAATCAATCCATCGAGAGCGTAACTTACCTAGGAATAGGCACAAGCGAGAATTGAATAAAAGTACTTTCTGACCTAGTGTGAAAGATTTTCTCATAATTTGCTTGTCATGAAAGACTTTCATTCACTATTTTTAAATCTTAGCATTTTTGTATGCATCATTACGAATTTCTTTCTGAGCTAGCTTGCTGCATGTCAAAGTTAAATTTCTTGATGGTCTAGTATGCACGATGCTCAAGTTCTAGTGGTGATTCTGATGATGAATTCAATTTCTTCTCTGATGGTGCTAGTTGTTCCACTATTGACTTCCATTTGTTAATGTCCATGGATGGTGCTGAATCAAGTAGGCCGTTAACCTTATCTATTGATCTGTCAATATCAAAATTCAAACCAAAGTGAGTTAAACATGTTTATAAAGGGTCATCACTAAGGTTTGAAAGAAAAAAATTATCAACTAATTCTTCTATTAAATCCACATTAACAATTTCATCATCTGCATTGTGAGGTTGTTTGGCAATGTTGAAGATATTTAGCTCCATCGTTATATTACCAAAGGACAACTACATATTTCCAGTCCTGCATTGAATGTGAGCATCGACAGTTGCCAAGAAAGGTCGTCCTAGGATAATGAGGATGTGCTTCCTTGAATCTTGGACTGGTTGAGTGTCAATTACAACGAAATTAACAGGAAAATAAAACTTATCTATCTGTATAAGCACGTCCTCCACAATACCACGAGATTTTTTCATGGACTGATCTGCAAGCTGTAACACCACTGGAGTTGAGTGTAATTCTCCCAGTCCAAGTTTTACAAACACAGAGTAAGGCAACAGATTTACACTAGCCCCTAAGTCCAACAAAACATTCTTAATTGTGTGGTTCCCTATACTACATGAGATAGTGGGGGAGTCTGAGTCTTTTGTATTTTAGAGGAATTTTGTGTTGGAGTATAGAGCTAACATTTTCTGTTAAAAATGCCTTCTTTTGAATATGAATGTTTCTCTTTTTAGTACAAAGGTCTTTAAGAAACTTGGCATAAGATGGCACTTGTTTTATAACGTCAAGCAAAGAGATGTTAATACTTACCTGTTTAAAGATTTAAAAAATCTCACTTGTGGATTTTCCCTTCTTTGCTTTAGCTAACCTTTCAGGAAATGGAGCTTTGGGAGCTATTCTCGTGGGTTGGTTTCTTCTTTCTCTTCTGATGATGAGTCTTCTGCATTCACCGGTACAATTTGAGTTATTTTTGTCACCGGCATCTTCACTTTGTTGTTGACTTCTTTTCCTTTTCGTAAGGTCATAACAGCTTTGACCTCTCTATGCTGCTGAGGTGAACTGGTGCTTACTGCATGCACTCCTTTAGGATTAAGCACTGGTTGACTTGGAAATTTTCCTTTCTCAACAGTCATTGCCAAGGTTTGAACTGAAGAAGCAAGTTGTCCCACCATTGTTTCAAGGTTTAAAACTGATTGGGTTTGTGAGTTGAAACCCGCTCTCATCTCATTTTGTAGTTCATCAATGGTGCGGTTTTGTTGCTCGATTTTGGAGTGAATAAGATTCTTAAAATTATGGAATGCATCTTCCCATGGTCTAGACTGAGAATAGTTTAGGTTTTGATTGTATGGTTTAAATGGTGGTTGAGAGGCTTGAGGATTTTGAGGAATTGGTTGCATTGGTGAAGCTGGAGCTGCTAGTCCATTCTGTTGGAACCCTTGAGACCATGAAAAATTAGGGTGGTCTCTCCATTCGGGATTATACGTTTTGGAGTAAGAGTTGTAGTTTAATGGCTTTCTCATTACATCTATGGCATTGGCTTGATCTGAGTATGAGTCCTGGTCATGTGTCTCTGTCAATTTAGCAGCTGTTAACGATGCTATTTGTCGGGAAAGACCTTCAACTATGTCTTTGACTTCTTTAATTTCTGAACTTAAGCCGCCAATGTGAACCTCATTCACTCCCTTAACTCTTCTAGTATTTCTGAGTGAACGACTCCATTGTTGGGAATTATCTACTTGTCGCTGGAAGAAATCCCAAATCTCTGATGCACTTTTTGACATTAGCTCTCCTCCACTTGTTGCCATTAGCCATTCTTGCACATGCGGCAATAATCCCTCAAAAAAGTATTGGCATTGGTGCCATTTCTCGTACCCATAATGTGGACACTTTAGGAGTAGCCCATTGAATCGCTCTCATGCTTCAAAAAATTGCTCGTCTTCTCTTTGGGTAAACTCTGAAATTTTCCTGCAAATAACATTGGTTTTATGCACTGGGAAATATTTATTCAAAAATTTTATTACCATTTGTTCCGATGATGTAATGCTATTAGCAGGCAATGTATTGAACCATGAACGAGCTCTATCCTTTAAAGAAAATGGGAATAATCTAAGTTTAACATCATTATCTGAAAAATTTTCATATTTAAAAGTTTGACATATAGCATGAAAATCATTCAGATGATTATATGGATCTTCATTTTCTAGGTCATAGAATGTTGGGAGACAATTTAGCACACTAGGTTTTAATTCAAAACTCCTAGCAGCTACATTTGGGTATCGTATGCATGATGTGCTCAAATTAGCTAAGGGACTGAAGTAGTCCTTAAATAATCTCTCTTGTGGTGCTGGTTGCAAATCTATTTCAATTTTATTTTTAATTGCAACGTGTTTGTGTGTGCGAAGTGTTTTTTCTAGTTCAAAATTTATAGGCTCAAGATTAGGTAATTGTGACCTACAACCATGCATGCAAAGAAAAAAAATGGTAACAAAATTAATAAAAATAATGAAGAATTAAAAGTTATGATAATAACCTTATCACGCTGTTACAATTTTGCTATGAAAACAACTCAAGTGCTATATATAGAAAAGAAAATACGTGAAATAAATTAAAATAAATTAATAAGCGGTTGAATATGCCAATTTAACAAAATAAAATAACATAAAAATTAAATTATGGAAATTTAAAGAAGAGAAGAAAATAAAATACCTACTTAAAAATGAAGATTTACTTTTTTTTAAATAATAAAAAAAAAATTACAAGAAAAAAAATAAATAAAGAAATTAAAAATTTATTCTACAAATTAAAATAACTTACTTCCCCGGCAACGGCGCCAAAAACTTGTTGTGCAAATTTTATTGAACTCGAAAGCGCACGAATCTATTGTAGAATAGATCAACGGTGACGAGTGTCGATCCCACAAGGAGGTGGATTTTAATTGCTTGTATAATGAATTTTCTAAGTTGGTGGTTGGATTTATAATGACAATGATGTAGACTATCTATTAATTTAAATTAAAGTGGTGGGAATAAACTATTAAAATGAAGTGCTTAGATCTCCGGATCTGTACTCAACATGCACCATCGGCTCAACATTCATTATTAGTACCAATTAAATCATGAAAGGAGATTTTTCACTCCTCATGAACCTCACTCTAATAGATATGGTGCTAAGTGCTTCTCGTGCCAAATAGTAATAACCTTGCCTAGGGAGGCGGTTATACCAGCCGATATCCAGACAAGATTATTATTATCTGTCTACGAAAAGTCAAAACATCCACATAAATTAAAGGGGAAGGAAAAGTAAATTTACTAAATTAAGCCCATGGAGCATGTTGAGACTTTACCTTCAAACCAAGCTTGAAAGGAAATTAGCTACTCATAATTGAACTACGTGTAAAATTGAAATTTTATTAAAATACGTAGAAAATACAAGATGGAGATGGATTTACAGAAAATTGAGCTCAAAAATAGATTCAGGGGTGTCAAATTAGAAGGGGGGAGCCCCCTTTTTATAGATACAATGAGTAAATTATGGCCATCGGATCAAAATAATTTGGACGCTAAGGATTGCGCCACGTGGCACATTCTTATTGGATGGAACACATCATCAGGGATGTTATTCCGTGTATATGCATGTACCGTACGCATATTTTTTCGGTCCACTAACATACTACCACGTCGCCGGTCAACACCACATAAGCATTTTAATCTAATAGGATTGTGACACATCATCAGTCAACAACACATCATCAGCCATTGCCATATAAGCAGTCAATACCACATCATTCGTCTAATCAAATGCCGCCACGTCATCGTACAGTATCACATGAACAGTAACATGTATAGTAACGTATATATGAACAAAGGCAGTATCGTGAAACAGATCAGTACCATTTATCTTTTTAGGCTCCTCCTAAAGTTTTCGACTGTTATGTGTTCAAAATTGCTGTCCGTTTTTCTATCTGATCTCTCGTTCATGGTGAGATGACCATAATATCCCTTAAAATATATAAAATAATTAATTAAAATAAAACATATATAATTAAATCACAATGGACTTAAAGACATAAAAGTATGAATATTAGTGAGACTTAAAGCATAAAATGATGATTTTCTCCATTATAAATACACACTTTCTAGCACTCAACATTAAACAAGCTTAATGTTTATTTGACTGATATTGTGTGTTGCTCAGAATTTACTATAGCATTTTTTCTTGATTTTACTTATTGCAAATCTTTATTTCGGCTAACCACTCATTTAGTAGATATTAGCTAAGAAATAGCCTAAAAAATGTCTGACTTAGTCAAACAAATTAAGAAAATACATGGTTTTAGATTTTGTTTCCCAAGTTAAGTTAATCTCAATTTTAATAAGGTCATGCTTAATCTGAGATAGAGAAGAACTAGAGATAGGGATTCACCTTGTAGGGCAATTGGAATCTATAGCGTGTAATATTATATCTTATGTTAGCAGAACAACTTATCACTATTAGATTGCATATAGATATAAGATATCCAGTAGGCGATAACTGAGGATGCAAGAGAAATTCTGTCCAGTGTTGTAGTAGATGCTGTAACAACGATATTATAATTGAAAATCAAAGTCAATACTATTAAGTGAGTTGAAACACACAACTACTCATTTCCTATTACATGCATATCTGAGTTTGACTTAAAATTTTCTTTATTACATTTTTAGATTTAGTAGTTTGTTAATTTTATTAATTCTTTTATTTCACTTAAATTAAAATTGCACTGATAAGATTGTTGTAGCAAGTCCTATAATATTAATTTCTATAGAGACGATCTAAATAATCATCATTATATTACTTCTTGTGTACATTTGCACATTGACACACATAGCAATAAGCAACCAATAATACCTCATAGCAATATATTTGGATTTCGAATGGTATGTCAAATTCTTTACTAAGTGAATGGCACTCTGACTATTGCAATACACAAAATAGTTGTCTTCTTTCATACTTAGCTCTTATAGGAAATTCTTCATCAACAAGGTTTCTTTGCAATCTTTAGTAATTACAATATACTTTGCTTCTGTGGTAGACAAAGCAGCACATTGTTGAAGTCTGGATTACTATGAGACTACTCCCTCTACGAAGGTGAGCAAATATTGTGATAGAGATTTTCTTGAATCAATATCGCTTTCCATATCTCCATCTGTGTACACATATAACACAGGTTTGTCACCACTAAAACATAAATATGCTCTTGAAGTGCCTCTGAGATATCTAAGAATCTATTTCACAATTATCAAGTGTTTTTTCCCCCGGATTAGAGAGAAATTAGCTGACTACGCCAACTATATGAGCAATATATAGTCTTGTGCAAACCATGGCATACATCAAACTACTAATTGCTGAAGCATAAAAAACTTCTCTCATCTCTTGCTTTTCTTTCTTACTTGTAAGACAATGCTTTGAACTAAACTTGAAATACCCTGCAAGTGGAGAACAAATAGGTTTTGTCTTGCTCATATTAAATCTTTCAAGAACTTTTTCAACAAATACTTCTTAAGATAATCATAACTTTTTAGGTTTTCTATCACAGGAAATCTTCATGTCAAGAATCTATTTTGCTTGTTCTAAGTCCTTTATTTCAAAAAAACTTGTTAAGCTTTCTCTTCAGATTGTCAATCTTACTAGCATCCTAACGAACACTCAACATGTCATCAACATAAAAAAAAAGAATGATGAAATCGTTATCACCAAACTTGTTCACAAAAACACAATAGTCATACATAGTCTTGCTAAAACCATGATTTTTTATGAAAGAATCAAACTTTTTGTAATACTACCTCGATGCCTATTTCAGCCCATACAAATTTTTTTTCAACTTGTACACAAGTTCTTCTTTGTCTTTGACACTAAACCCTTTAGGTTGCTCCATGTATATTTCGCCTTCTAAGTCACCATACAAGAAAGTTGTCTTTACATCAAGTTATTCAATCTCTAAATTCAAGCTAGCTACTAATCTTAAAACAACTCGGATATAAGACATCTTTATTATAAACGATAATATTTCTTCAAAATCATCACTTTTCTTCTAACTGAAACCCTTTACAACCAATCTACCCTTGTACAACTATTGTAAGTTATTTTCAGCTTTCAACCTATAAATCAATTTGTTATTTAGTGCCCTCTTTCCTTTAGGAAGTTTTACTAAGTAATAAGTGTTGTTTTCATTTAAAGATTTCATCTTTTCTTACATGAATTTAACCCACTCACTTTTATGTTGGTAAGACATGTCTTCTTTAAAATATTTTGGCTCCCCTCCATCTATAAGCATCACATACTCATATGGAGGATATATAATTAAAGGTCGTAATTCTCTAGTGAATCTTCTCAATTCTGGCTAAATTGTTGATACAAGTAATTTTAGAGGTGCTTGCTTGGTTGGTTTTCCTAAACCATCATTATTATCTTCTTCAGCTCCTATATAATTATTAGAACTATAAGTGGCAAAACTGGAGTTGGGATAATAGAAATCTTTAGAGATGACCAAAACTCATTGCTCTTTTTTACATTACCAACTATCTAATATTTAAGAAAAATAATATCTTTACTTCTGATCAATTTTCTTACCCCTAGATCCTACAATTTGCACCCAATTTCTGAAATTCTATTTAGGCTACCCAAGAGGGGGGTGAATTGGGTTTTAAAAAAACTAAGCCAATAAAAATGCACAATATTAAAACTAATGTCTTAATCAAAATTAAAAGCAATAAATTCAACAATGCTCAAATTAAAAAGGATAAAGGAAAAGAAATAAAACACTTGATTTTTTTACGTGGTTCGGCCAACCGTGCCTACGTCCACGCCTCCAAGCTCACCGGGCTTGAGGATTCTATTATGCAAGCCTCCAAGGCTTCAAAACACTTACACTTGACTTCCAAGGTGTCAATGGACCTTTACAATAAGAGATTAAACCCAATCTCTCAACCCAAGTGTTTTCCAACACTTACAATCACTCAATGATAGAGATTTAATAACAAATAATCTCTCACACACTCCAAATGATTACAATTGAAATTTTAATGTGTGAGGGAATGAAATGAAACACAATTGAAGAAATGAAACACAATTGAAGCTCAAAGAAGATTGTTTCTCAGTAGGAAGCGCAAATATCAAATGTTAGATCTCTTTTGTTTGAATTTGATTGAGCCTTTTTATAGTTGAAGCTGAAAATTAGCCGTTATTGACTTTCTGAGAATAATCGGTTCACCGGTTGTCTCAATCGGTTCGCCGGTTGTCTCAATCGGTTAGCCGTTTTGACTTTCCAACTAGCCGTTATCCTTTGATTTCAAATAAATGGTTTGCCGTTTACAATAATCGGATCACCATTTATTTCCAGAAACCTGCATAACAAAACTCAGCTCTCCGTTAATGCTAAACGGTTCAAGAGTAGAAAACTTTCTCTTTACTGGAATTTATCGGTTAGCCGTTTTAAATAAACAATTCACCGTTAATTTTCAGAACCTTTGAAACAAACTCAGCTCTCCATTTTAGCTAAACGGTTCAAGACTAGAAAATTTTTCCTTACTGGAATTTATTGGTTAACCGTTATAAATAAACGGTTCACCGTTAATTTCCAGAACAAACTTATCTTACCGTTTATGCTAATCGGTTCAAGGCTAAAAAAAAAAAATTCCGTACTGGAATTTTTCGGTTAGCCGTTATAAATTAACGGTTCACCGTTAATTTCTAATTTCATGATTTTTGAACAATATTTTGTTTCTTTAAACATGTGTATTACTTTAAGAAATTCATTTTAATAGCCCCAACATTTTAATCATGAACATATAATTTTTGTTATCATCAAAATCATTATTATAAGATTAACAATCTCCCCCGTTTTGATGATGACAAATTTTATATGTGAAGGACAAAAAAATTTTGTTTTAACTCCCCCTGAAAATAAGCTCCCTTGAAAAATAAATAAAAATTTTTTGTTTTCCCTTTTGAAATATAACTGAAATTTGAAATTATTCTCCCCCCTTCAGCATAAAAAAGAAAAGAATTAAAAAAAAATAACTTCGTTTTGACAAGTAAAAATTTCGGCAACATCTCCCCTGTATTTTAAACATCCCCAAAAATATACACCCAACAAAAACAATAAGAAACCAAGATACAACCAATTGAATCCAATCAATAAGAATAATATCAAAATGAGAAAACGATCATAGATAATAAAAACATCCATCATACATAAATACTGCAGAACACATGAAATGTTTGTGCGAAATCAATAAGTTCGAAACATTAAGAGACTACTGCGGAGGAGGAGTAGAGGAGGAAGGAGGAATGCTAAGAGCAGAAAAGATGCGCTGCTGTCCATCCAGTATCTGCTGCTACTGAAGCTGGAAGGATGTAAACTGATCCTGAAGCTGCTGTTGCCGCTCGAAAAGTGCGCGAATATCGCTAATGAGCTGCTGAAGATGATGATCAGGAGCAGATGGAGCAGCTGAAGTAGATGGCCGATCGGTCTCCGTCTCATGCACCGTAGAATCAGATTCTACCGAAGGCTGTGAGGCAGATCCGCGACGAGGGGGCGGAGGGTGAGTACCGAGTCGAAAGTCAGGCAGCTAATCAGAAGTAAAGATGTCGTTGAGGAACCGGGCATCTTTTGGAGCTACGAGGGTGTCTTGGTTTTTCGCATTTGGCGTTTTGATCCAATCCTTACGCCTTCGAGAAAACCCAATCGCTGAGATAGCCTCTTTCCCAATCTTCTTGGTCTCAACATACACGGAGTCTCGAAGAGGTACGCGAAAGTGTCGTAAAAGCTGAGAGATAATGTTACCGTACGGAAGTAGCCTATGTGTAACAGCAGGGGTATTCAACATATGGCGCAAAATAATATACCCGAGGTTAATACGGCGTCCACTAAGAAGACTATCAAGAATCCCTACATCCAGCCTAGTGACCTCATCCGAGTATCCCTTCCTAGGGGTGACAATATGCTGCAAAATGATGTGTAGAATCCTAACTTGCAGCGGCAAAAGTTGGGCTCTAAAAAGAAGGGCGCAGATCACATCAGTGAGATCTCATCGCCGATAAATGTTCCTAACCCTTTTGGTATGGTTAAAATCGGCAAAGGATAATTCCTTCCTAGAAGTATAGATATCATGTCCAGCAAGAGGGAGTCCTAAAATGGTGTTTAAATCAATAACATCAAAATCAATAGGAACACCCCCAACACTGGTAACTATTCTATCTACTCTTTTTGCCGACAATTCCATGTTCGAATAAAAAATACGAACTAGGTTAGGATATATCCTCTCCTCTAAGTCCAATGCAGACTCCCATGGCAACAACATCTGCTTAACACTTTTACCACAAACAACCAACTCTTCAAAATTATCTAAATCCACAAAGTAAGAGTCGACTACCTTACGACCCATGAATCGAGTTTCAAATCGTCTTGCTAGCGGAGCGGTTGGAAAATGGATTCTCTGGAACTCGGTTGTCTCTCTAGGAGGTATGGGGTTTCTACTGGGATGATTTCCTCTTTCCCGCCGGTCTAAATGATTCGGCCATTAATAGAGCTTTGAGAATTTGGGATTTTGTCAAAAAGATGAAAATGATGCAAACGGGACCAATAAGATGAATGAAAACAAGTAAAGAAAGGTTTTTGGAGGCTCAATTTGGTGGGAAATCGTCAAAACGTGAGTCAAAAATCAAAAAATTTGTGCGGCTACGCTTAGGGTTTCAAATTGGGATTTCGAGATTTGGGCAGCAATTTGATGTTTTGAATGGTTAAAACTGGTCTAAAGATGATGAGGAATGTTTCTATGATCGTGTTTTCGCAAGAAATGGCAAGAGAAACGAGAAATTTGAGAGAGAGAAAGCTTCAGGTTTGCTGGTAAGAGAAAACGGTGAGGTGGTAACTGGAAACGAAGAAGAAGAATAGACCCAGTTTTATATCGCACGAAAACGGCGAGCCGTTTAAATAAATCGATTCACCGATAGTGTCCAGAGAGCTAGAAAAAGTAATCGGTTAACCGTTTGTAATAAACAGTTAGCCGCTAATATCCAAAAAAAATTTTTGTGTTTCTGAAATTAAACGGTAAGCCGTTTTAAACATAAACGGTAATCCGTTTTCTTGACTTTGATTTCGCACATATGTTTTTATCTACGGCCAACTTTCAATACATTTCTAAATCATTTTATTGATCAAAAATGTCTTGAGAGGCCAATACAATGCATGATTACAAAATTTAAAAACACATCCAAAGACAAACAAACATCATACTATAGAAAAGCAAGGAAGATAGTATATAAATCATCATGAGTAGATGCACAATCTATATTAATAGTATAAACATTAACACACATCTTTCCAACAAAGCATACATTTTCAATGAGAGTTGAGGAGACTTTACAGACATTATCAATACCAATGATTTTTCCTTTTGAATTATCTCCAAAGGATACATCCCCACCATTTTTTATCTTGGTAAAACTTGAGAGTCATGAATAATCATCGGTCATATGTCTTAGACATCCGTTGTCCAAATACCATTTATTTCTTTTTCCCTTCTTCTTTGATTCATGCAGAGAAGATCTCAAATTTTAGGTACCCAAAACTCTTTGGGTTCTTGAGTGTTAGTAATTGTTCATTTTGGAACCCAAATACATTTAACTCCATAATATGCATTTTTCTTAATAGGACATCTATATTTCATGTGACCATCTCCATTGCAATAATGACAAACAATTTTATGATTGTTAGTGGAAGTAGCCTTAACAAAGTAGCTTTTGTATTATTTTTGTTTCAAGTTAGGCTTATAACCAATCCCTCCTTTATCAAACACACATTTTTTAGCACCAAGTAATTTTTCTAAGTTCTTTTGCCCATTTGTGAATTTTGACACAATTTCATTTAGCTCATTACTCTTCTTTTTAAGTTCTTCATTTTCTTTGATCAAGTTATCAACATGTAATTTTTCGTGCTCATATGAAGTACATTGTTTACCTTTTAAAGATTCAATCCTATCATGCAATCTTTCATTATCTAATTCTAGTTCTTTAATCTTATCACTTAACAAATCATTACATTTTTGCATAGCATCCTTTTCATTTGAAAGTTATAATATCTTCTTCTTAAGACATGCATTTTTCTTTCCAATTTTCATCATATCACTATGCAACTCATTGAAAGCATCATATAATTCATTATAAGATGAAAGATCACTTACCTCATCAAGCTCATCTTCTCCTATTGTCATAAGTGCCAAGTTTGACATTTCTTGCGCTTGTTCATCCTCACTTGATTCTTCATTACTATCATCCCATGTTGCCATCATTACTTTCTTCTTGAATTTTTTTAGAAGAGGACATTCCGGTTTTATATGGTCAGGCTTCTTGCATTTATAATATATGATTGCTTCATTCTTCTCCTTTTAATTCTTGAAGTTTTTGAATTTTCTTTGTTCACCGGATTTTTTGAAAAATTTTCTGAACTTTCTAGCTATCATATCCATCTCTTCATCTTCAAGATCGCTTTCCTCATCGCTTTCAAATTTTAATGCTTTCAAGGCAATGTTTTTCTTCTTCTTATCTTCATCTCCTCTTTCGGCTGTCAAATCTTCTTCATAAGAAATAAATGAGCCAATTAGATCATCAATAGACAACGTATTTAAATCTTTGGATTCCTCAATGGCAGTTCTCTTAGGTCTCCATTCCTTTGGTAATGATCTAATGATTTTCTTTATCTTTTCGCTATTTTAAAAAGTCTTACCAAGTGCTCCTAGAGTGTTTACGATATCCGTAAATCTAGTATACATAGAATAAATACTCTCATTTTGCTCCATTTGAAACAACTCATATTGCCTAGTGTATCTACTAATTTTGGATTCTTTAACCTGGTTTGTTCCTTCATAAACTATTTCAAGTTTCTTCCAAATTTCATAAGCATTAAAACAACTTGAAACTCTATGAAATTCTTTCTTATCTAAGGCACAAAATAGGGAATTCATAGATTTGGAATTTAGAGAAGCTTTTTTTTTTTCCAGCTCATTCCATTTACGAGAAGGTTTAGGAATATCTTCTCCTTCTTCATCCTTAGTCATAGGCATGAATGGACCATCACAAACAACCTCCCATATTTCATAATCTAAAGCTTGCAAATAAATTCTCATCCTAATTTTCCAATAGGGATAATTATTTCCATCAAAGAATGGTGGTCTAATAGTGGATTGTCCTTCCCTAAAGCTAGAATCATTTTAGGTTGCCATGGATCTTTTACTCTAGACAATTAAGTCCTAACAAGAGAACCAAGCTCTGATACCAATTGAAATTCTATTTAGGCTACCCAAGAGGGGGGGTGAATTGGGTTTTAAAAAAACTAAGCCAATAAAAATGCACAATATTAAAACTAATGTCTTAATCAAAATTAAAAGCAATAAATTCAACAATGCTCAAATTAAAAAGGATAAAGGAAAAGAAATAAAACACTTGATTTTTTTACGTGGTTCGGCCAACCGTGCCTACGTCCACACCTCCAAGCTCACCGGGCTTGAGGATTCTACTATGCAAGCCTCCAAGGCTTCAAAACACTTACACTTGACTTCCAAGGTGTCAATGGACCTTTACAATAAGAGATAAAACCCAATCTCTCAACCCAAGTGTTTCCCAACACTTACAATCACTCAATGATAGAGATTTAATAACAAATAATCTCTCACACACTCCAAATGATTACAATTGAAATTTTAATGTGTGGGGGAATGAAATAAAACACAATTGAAGCTCAAAGAAGATTGTTTCTCAGTAGGAAGCTTAAATATCAAATGTTGGATCTCTTTTGTTTGAATTTGATTGAGCCTTTTTATAGTTGGAGCTGAAAATTAGCCGTTATTGACTTTCTGAGAATAATCGGTTCGCCGGTTGTCTCAATTGGTTAGCCGTTCTGACTTTCCAACTAGCCGTTATCCTTTGATTTCAAATAAACGGTTTGCCGTTTACAATAATCGGATCACCATTTATTTCCAAAAACCTGCAAAACAAAACTCAGCTCTCCGTTAATGCTAAACGGTTCAAGAGTAGAAAACTTTCTCTTTACTGGAATTTATCAGCTAGCTGTTGAGTACTAGAAAGTGTGTATTTATAATGGATAAAATCATCATTTTACACTCCAAGTCTCACTAACATCCCTATTTTTATGTCTTTAAGTCCCTTGTAATTTAATTATGTATGTTTTATTTTAATTAAGTATTTTATGTATTTTAGGGGATATCATGGCCATTTCATAATAAACGAAAGATCATATGAAAAAACGGACAAAGACTTTTGAACTCGGGAAATCGAAAACCTTAGGAGGAGCATAAAAAGAAAAATGGTATTGTTCACATATACTGATCGTTTCACACATACTGATGCGGTTGATATATACTATGATCGACATGATGACACTTTATTCACGCCTTTGTATCAGATGCCGACGTGGCATCGCATTTGCGATGACGTGGCACTATACGATGATGTGGCGGCATTTGATTGGACGAATGATGTGGCATTGACCACTTATATGGCATTGACTGATGATGTGGCGTTGACTGATGACGTGTCACGAGCTTATTGGACCAAAAATGTTGACCGGTGACGTGGCAGAATGTTAGTGGACGGAAAAAAAATGTGTACGGTACATGCATATACACAGAATAACAGCCCTGATGATGTGTTCTATCCAATAGGAACTTGCCACGTGGCGCAATCCTGAGCGTTCAAATTGATTTAATCCGATGGCCATGATTAACTCAGTGTATCTATAAAAATGGGGCTCCCCCCCTAATTTGACACCCCTGAATCTATTTTTGAGCTCCATTTTCTGTAATTCCATCTCCATCTTGTATTTTCTACGTATTTTAATAAAATTCTCATTTTACCCCTAGTTCAAATATGAGTGGCTAATTTCCTTTCAAGCTTAGGTTGAAGGTGAAGTCTCAACATGCTCCATGGGCTTAATTTGGTAAATTTACTCTTCCTTCCCCTTTAATTTATGTGGTTGTTTTGACTTTTCGTAGACAGATAGTAATAATCTTGTCTGGATATCGGCTGGAGTAACCGCCTCCCTAGGCAAGGTTATTACTATTTGGCACGGGAAGCCCTTAGCACCATATCTATTAGAGTGTGGTTCATGATGAGTGGAAGTTCCCCTTTCGTGATTTAATTGGTACTAATAATGAATGTTAAGCCGATAGTGCATGTTGAGACAGATCCGGAGATCCAAGCATTTCATTTTAATAGTTTATTCCAACAGCGTTAAGTTAAATATTGCCTACATCATTTTCATTATAAATCCAATCATCCACTAAGAAAATTAATTCTACAAGCAACTAAAATCCACCTCCTCGTGGGATCGACACTCGTCACCATTGATCTATTCTATAATAGATTTATGCACTTGCGAGTTCAATAAAATTTGCACAACAAGTTTTTGGCGCCGTTGCAGGGGAGGTAAGTATTTTAATTCGTAGAATTTTTTTTTATTCCTTTATTTTTTTTTTCTTTTGATTAGTTGTTTCCTTGTAATATTTTATTTTTTAAAAAAAAGGAAGAAAAAAAAAAGTGAATTTACATTCTGAAGTAGATATTATTTTCTTTTCTTTTCTTCTTTAAATTTCTGTAATTTAATTTTCATGTTATTATTTTTTTTTTATTATTTTATTAAATCGGCAGGTTCAACCGCCTCTTAATTTATTCTAATTTGTTCCACGTATTTTCTTTTCTATATATAGCACTTGAGTTGTTTTTATAACAAATTGTAATAGCGTGATAAGGTTAGTATTGTAATTTCTCCCTCTTATTTATCTTTATTAATTTTGTTATCATTTTTTTTTATTTGCATGCATGGTCGTAGGTCAAAATTACCTAATCTTGAGCCTATAGACTTTGAATTAGAAAAAACACTTCGCACACACAAGCACATTACAATTAAAAATAAATTTGAAATGGATTTGCAACCAGCACCACAAGAGAGGCTATTTAAGGACTACTTCAGTCCCTTAGCTAACTTGAGCACATCATGCATAAGATACCCAAATGTAGCCGCTATGAGTTTTGAATTAAAACCTAGTGTGCTAAATTGTCTCCCAACATTCTATGGCCTAGAAAATGAAGATCCATATAATCATCTGAATGATTTCCATGCTATTTGTCAAACTTTTAAATATGAGAATTTTTCAGATGATGATGTTAAGCTTAGATTATTTCCATTTTCTTTAAAGGATAGAGCTCGTTCATGGTTCAATGCATTGCCTGCTAATAGCATTACATCATGGGAACAAATGGTAACAAAATTTTTGAATAAATATTTCCCAGTACATAAAACCAATGCTATTCGTAGGGAAATTTCAGAGTTTACCCAAAGAGAAGACGAGCAATTTTTCGAAGCATGGGAGCGATTCAATGGGCTACTCCTAAAGTGTCCACATCATGGGTACGAAAAATGGCACCAATGCCAATACTTTTTGGAGGGATTATTGCCGAATGTGCAAGAATGGCTAATGGCAACAAGTGGAGGAGAGCTAATGTCAAAAAGTGCATCAAAGATTTGGAATTTCTTCCAGCGACAAGCGGATAATTCCCAACAACGGAGTCGTTCACTCAGGAGTACTAGAAGAGTTAAGGGAGTAAATGAGGTTCACATTGGCGGGCCAAGTTCAGAAATTAAAAAAGTCAAAGACATAGTTGAAGGTCTTTCCCGACAAATAGCATCGTTAACAGCTGCTAAATTGATGGAACCACATGACCAGGACTCATACCCAGATCAAGCCAATGCCATAGGTGTAATGAGAAAGCCATCCAGCTAAAACCCCTACTCCAACACGTACAATCCCAGATGGAGAGACCACCCCAATTTTTCATGGTCTCAAGGATTCCAACATAATGGACCAGCAGCTCCAGCTCCACCAATGCAACCAATTCCTCAAAATCTTCAAGCCTCTCAACCACCATTTAGACCATACAATCAGAACCCAAACTATTCTCAACCTAGACCATGGGAAGATGCATTTCAGAATTTCAAGAATCTTACTTACTCCAAAATCGAGCAACAAAACCGCACCATTGATGAACTGCAAAATGAAATGAGAGCGGGTTTCAACTCACAAACCCAATCAGTTTCAAACCTTGAAAAAATGGTGGGACAACTTGCTTCTTCAGTTCAAACCTTGGCAATGCCTAATCCTAAAGGAGTTTATGAAGCAAGTACCAGTTCACCTCAACAGCATGGAGAGGTTAAAGCCGTTATGACCTTGCGAAAAGGAAAAGAAGTCGACAACAAAGTGGAGATGCTGGTAACAAAAATAACTCAAATTGTACCAGTGAATGCAG
This sequence comes from Luvunga scandens, assembly GCA_030449905.1. Classification (NCBI taxonomy): domain Eukaryota; kingdom Viridiplantae; phylum Streptophyta; class Magnoliopsida; order Sapindales; family Rutaceae; genus Luvunga; species Luvunga scandens. Next base: position 1,355,513 of record JASUUG010000286.1, read on the forward strand.
AAGACTCATCCTCAGAAGAGAAAGAAGAAACCAACCCACAAGAATACGTTCCCAAAGCTCCATTTCTCGAGGTTAGCTAAAGCAAAGAAGGGAAAATCTACAAGTGAGATTTTTGAAATCTTTAAACAAGTGTTAACATCCCTTTGCTTGATGCTATAAAACAAGTGCCATCTTATGCCAAGTTTCTTAAAGACCTTTGTACTAAAAAGAGAAACATTCATGTTCAAAAGAGGCATTTTTAACAGAAAACGTGAGCTCTATACTCTAACACAAACTTCCTCTAAAATACAAAGACCCAAGCTCCCCCATTATCTCATATAGTATAGGGAACCACACAATTGAGAATGCTTTGTTGGACTTAGGAGCTAGTGTAAATCTGTTGCCTTACTCAGTATTTGTGAAACTTGGACTGGGAGAATTACACCCAACTCCAGTGGTGTTACAACTTGTAGATCGGTCAATGAAAAAACCTCGTGGTATTGTGGAGGACGTGCTTATACAGGTAGATAAGTTTTATTTTCCTGTTGATTTTATTGTAATTGACACTCAACCAGTCCAGGATTGAGCGAGATCCCCATTATCTTAGGACGACCTTTCTTGGCAACTGCCGATGCTCACATTCAATGTAGGACTGGAAATATGCAGTTGTCCTTTGGCAATATGACGATGGAGCTAAATATCTTCAACATTGCCAAACAACCTCACAATGCAGAAGATGAAATTGTTTATGTGGATTGGATAGAAGAATTAATTGATAATGCTTTTCTTTCAAACCTCAGTGATGACCCTTTACAAATATGTTTAACTCACTTTGGTTTGGATTTTGATATTGACAGATCAGTAGATGAGGTTAACGCCTTACTCGATTCAACACTATCCATAGACACTAACAAATGGAAGTCAAGAGTGGAACAACTAGCACCATCAGAGAAGAAACTCAGTACGTCATCAGAATCACCACCAAAACTCGAGCTCAAACCATTACCCGACACTTTGGAATATGCATTTTTGGGAGAAGAAAGCACTCTGCTAGTAATCATTTCATCATCCCTGAATGAAGAATAAAAAGGTAAGTTGTTGGAAGTTTTGAAAGTGCACAAAGGAGCATTATGATGGACCATAGCCCACATAAAAGGTATAAACCCAGTGGACTGTATGCATTACATTCACCTTGATGAAAATGTTAAACCTACCAGGGAAATGCAACGTCGGTTAAACCCTAACATGAAAGAAGTTGTTAGAAATGAAGTCCTTAAACTATTAGACGCAGGTATCATTTACCCTATTTCTGATAGTTCATGGGTTAGTCCTGTGCAAGTTGTCCCCAAAAAGTCAGGAGTTACAGTAGTTACCAATGCTGATAAGAATTAATACCTACTAGAGTAACTGCAGGATGGCGTGTATGCATTGATTATAGAAAGTTGAATTCTGTCACACGTAAAGATCATTTTCCTCTACGATTTATTGATCAAATGCTTGATAGATTAGCAGGTCATGAATTTTATTGCTTTCTAGATGGCTACTCAGGATATAATCAGATTCCCATAGCACCAAAAGATTAAGAGAAAACCACTTTCACTTGCCCTTTTGGCACTTTTGCATATAGGAGAATGCCATTTGGATTATGTAAAGCACCTGCTACATTTCAACGATGCATGTTAAGCATTTTTTCTGATATGGTTGAACGATTCCTTGAAGTCTTTATGGATGATTTTTTTATTTTTGGTGATTCATTTGATCAATGTTTACATCATCTAACACTAGTTCTGCAGAGATGCATAGAGAAGAATTTAATCCTAAATTGGGAGAAATGTCATTTTATGGTAAAACAAGGTATTGTTCTCGATCACATCATTTCTAGCGAAGGTATTGAGGTTGATAAGGCCAAGGTGGATCTCATTTCCAATCTTCCTCCACCTAAAACAGTCAGAGAAGAATTTGACTTTGAAATCAAAGATAAGAAAGGCACAGAAAATGTTGTTGCAGACCATCTCTCGCGTCTAAATTTTGATACAATTACAGAACCATTTCCATTAAATGAATCATTTCCAGATGAACAACTAATGAGTGTGGAAGTCTTACCATGGTATGCTGATATAGTTAACTATCTTGTTACAGGTAAACTTCCAGAGCATTGGACTAAGCAGGACAAGGCCAAATTTTTTGCAGAAATAAAGAATTTCTTCTGGGATTACCCCTATCTGTTCAAGTATTGTGCAGATCAAATTATCAGACGATGTGTCCCAGAAAATGAATTTCAAAATATCATTTCATTTTGCCATGAACAAGCATGTGGAGGCCATTTCAGTGTTAAGAAAACAGCTACTAAAATATTACAATGTGGTTTCTATTGGCCAACTATATTTCGAGATGCTTATATTTTTTGTTCTTCATGTGATAGGTGTCAACGAATGGGGAGCATTACACGAAGGAACATGATGCCACTAAACCCAATTTTAGTGGTTGAGATTTTTTATGTATGGGGTATTGACTTCATGGGACCCTTTCCCCCTTCTTTTGGCCATCAATACATATTGGTCGCTGTTGACTACGTATCGAAATGGGTAGAAGCAGTTCCGTGTAGAACCAATGATCACAAGGTGGTGATCAGATTTTTGAAAAGCAACATTGTTTCACGCTTTGGATTCCCTCGAGCAATAATCAGTGATGGTGGAGCCCACTTTTGTAACAAATCATTCAAAGCTCTTTTGACAAAGTATTCCATTCCTCACAAAGTGACGACTCCATATCATCCGCAAACCAGTGGCCAAGTTGAGATCTCCAATCGAGAGATAAAGCACATATTAGAAAAAACAGTGAGACCAGACAGAAAAGATTGGTCATTAAGACTGGATGATGCATTATGGGCATATAGAACAGCTTTTAAGACCCCGATTGGGATGTCACCCTATAGGCTAGTATATGGAAAAGCTTGCCACCTACCTGTAGAACTCGAGCATCGTGCATACTGGGCCATTAAGAAATTCAACTTTGACATGCAGCAAGCTAGCTCAGAAAGAAGATTACAACTGGCAGAACTTGAAGAAATTCGTAATGATGCATACGAAAATGCCAAAATTTACAAACAGCGAATGAAAGTCTTTCATGACAAGCACATTATGAGAAAATCTTTCACCCCAGGTCAGAAAGTACTTTTATTCAATTCTCGCTTGCACCTATTCCCAGGTAAGTTACGCTCTCGATGGACTGGTCCTTTTATAGTTCATACTGTTTTTCCACATGGAGCAATTGAAATTAAGGATCCAAAGAACGGTGTAACTTTTAAGGTTAATGGTCAAGGATTAAAGTCATATCTAGAATACCAACCACATGAAAATGACACCGAAATCGATTTGAGTGACCCTTCAAACTTGAATTGAGACTTTTTCTTATTTATTTCTTCTTTTCAGTGATTTAAATTTGTGTGAAAGTGTGTTTATTTAATCATTCAATTTTCTTTTATCACTTCTAATTATGTATGCCTCAATTAGACAGATCCTCTTGAAACATCTCAGACAACTTCAACGTATACGATCTCATCTGAGAAGCCAGATACGATTTTACAAAACACATCGTATTTGGAAGCTACAACCTCCAGAGTTGGTATCCCAGGTTGAAGATCTAGAAAGACAACTCAGAGGAATAGAAGATGGGATATATAACTTCCAATTAGAGCTTGAGGTTAACTCAATAAGAGGACGAATGTAAGTTCATTTTTCTTTTTATTTTGTGTTTTCTTATTTTGTTCACTTTCATGTTTGATTCGATTTCTGATTTGATTTTCTTTATTTAGTATGTTTTGATTTATTTTCCCGTATAAGTGGCGGATAACGGTACTCGTGATAATCAAAGTCGGTTTCTTGATTTCATAATAAGCGATATTACGAGAAGAAGGTATGATGAGAAACATGATTCTAGTAAAACTTCACAAGCGATTTTCTTCACTTCCTCAGAATGCCCTCCTTACGATCTATAAAGCTCGGTCCGAACGCATGCGATTGCTTATGAGAAATAACATCCCTACTGACATCCGTTGGTTAATCGAAGCCAAAGTACGATTGGCCGGTGAGTTGTCTTCTAAATTTATTGCATACATGCCTGGTTGTGGTAAAGGAAATTACTCGAGAAAACGAAGAGCTGAAAAACTTCATGTTGATTGTCATAAGTGTGCCAGGATGAAATGCGATAAAAATCCTTGTTCTTTCGGAATGATGTCTGATAACAGGGAAGATAAGATTCAATTCATTAGTGATGGCTTGAATAAAGAGTCATTGGATGATGTCCTTTTGTCTCTTGAAACGCATCCCAGTGGATACGTACAAAGAGCAATTCTCCAGTTATGGCCATTATTTCAGAAAGGGCAGGTACGATATAGTCTTGGGAATCTGACTATAAACGACCATGTTTGCTAGTTTATAATAAAACTGGATGGGAAGCCTATCCTCGACCCATAGAGGGCGTTCAAGCCGTTTCTGGACGTAAAATCAGAGGAAGATGTGAGCCACAATCACAACTACCTGTAAATATCCTTTTACTGTTGTTTTATTTTACTGTTGTTTTATTTCACTGTTGTTTTATCAATTGCATTATTGTCTTTAATAATTGAGTGCTTTTTCTTTTACTATTTCCTTTTTGACTCTCGAGCCATGTGTTTTACGCATTACTTGACATAGACATGCTACCCCCTATACAGCTGTAAATCATTGTCACCAAGATCCTTGATATATGATCATTTTCTTTTAGACTCACAAATTATTTTTGAGAAGCATCCCAATGGCAGCTACTCCCAATAAACAATTCAAGAACATTTGTGTGCTCTCTAGATTTAACTATGGCAAACATAAAGAGTTTGTTGAGACAGCCATCGATCTTGGTCAACGCATAGCAGAAAGAAATTTGCATCTGGTTTATGGAGGAGGTGACCGAGGGTTATCAAAACTAGTCTCAGAAGCTGTTTATCTCAGAGGGAGCCAAGTGTTAGGCATCATCCCAAGAAGCCTCAAACCGTTGGCCTGTATGTCTGACTCACCAACTGGAGAAGAGTTAGTTGTCTCAGGTATGCAAGAAAGAATAACTGAAATGCTAAATCATGCTGATGCTTTTATTTTCCTACCATGAGATCTTGCAACTCTAGAGGCACTAATCACATTAGCATATTGGGCCCATCTGAACACTCATCAGAAACCTATCAGTTTGTTAAATGTCAATAACTTTTATGATGGCTTCATCGCATTTCTTAACCATGCAATAAAAAACCATTTCATCCCTTTCACAGCGAAAAAAATCTTTATTTGTGCTCATACTACTAACGAGTTACTTGATCTGTTACAAGCTTATAGACCATAGCCAGATCCCAAGACCCTCGTGTTGGAATGGCCAACTAATGATGGTAACAGTAGCCGTAATAAGAAGTGCAAATTAGATTTAACTCTCCGTTTGTAAATATTTTCTTCTGTGATACAACACTCAGATGATGTCTTCTAAACCCTATTTTCTTCCAAACATTGAGGACAATGTTCCGTTCAGGTTGGGGGGGGAATAGTTGACAATTGTAGAATATCTCAATCTTGGTGTAGTTTTTACTAATTTTTGTTTTAGAAACTAACTGTGGTTAAATTTTTTGAGTCGAAGATGGCTGAATATGGAGTGCAGTGACTCTAGAAACACATCTTCTTATTAAAAAAAAAAAAAAAAAAGGCATTTTGTATGATCTTTTCATAATTAGATGACATGATAACTTTCAAATTTTAGTATTTGTATTATCTTTGGTCTTTAGTTATGTTACACCATGTTTGTTACTCTACATGTTGATGTTGGAGACAAATATAAGTTGCTTGAAAGAATGCACATGTCATAATAATTTCCAAGTGAGTTTTTGAGCCTGTTATTTTTCTTGGAGAGTAACCCCTTTTTGCCCATTCTTCATTCAGCTTAGCAGTTTATTGCTTTATACATTATCTCCAAATTTCTGTAAAAAAAAAAATAAATAAATAAAATAAAAAACTAAAGTGTGTGTTGTCACATCTGAAGATCTATCTAACTAGTAGATATGGAAGATTATTTAGAACCCTAAAAGATGACAGAAAGGCCATCTTTGGTCCGTTTGAGCCTTTATAACCAACCCTATTAATATGTATCCATAGTTAACTCCTTTGAGCCTTCAAAAAAAAATAATAATAATAAAATAAAAATAAAGACTTTTTCTTTTGCAACCTATTATCTTGTCCCACTCCAATGTGGAGTATCACCTTATATTTTGTATTTCTCACCACCCATTTATGTTTGAAAATAGAGATAATTTTGCATTCACAAAAAAAAAAGGGTGCTATAAAAAAAAAAGAGAAAAAGAAACAAAAAAAAATGTATATAAATAAATAAAATAAAATAAAAAAAAATCAAGTGAAAAGCACCTTGCAATCTCTAAAGTTCTCTATTTTTCAAACATATATTTTGTTTTTCCTATTATCCTTTCTTTGTAAGCCACGTCCCTAGCCTACGTTACGTCCTAATAAAAGTCCTTCTTGATTTTAGGGAACTATAATCTGAAATAGAAACTAGTTATATGTGTTGAAAAGATGTGGTAGTGCATATTAAAAAAAAAAAAAAGATGATGAATATATTGGTTTGATTAGTATTTTTGAATTAAAATCGTATTACTTCTAAGCTGAGGGCATATTTCTATCACCTTGGTGAGAGTGTGTGATATTACTTCTTTATTATTTTCACTCAATTTACCATTCACTGGAGTGATTATTTTTTTTGTTTAATTTCTTTGTGAGCGTATTACTACTACCAGTGAGATTTTGGGGTTTGCGTGTCATTCTTAAAAGTGACCAGATTACTGAAGTTGTGACAAAGTTTTCTAAACTGATTCATATGGAGAGTTGATGTGGGAATGACATTTCTTTAGACTGTAGATAATGCTTATACTTTTATTTGATTGTTATCATTAGTCTGATTGAATAAATACCACAGTATGAAAAAAAATAATTTTGAGTTTTGTTTTTGCTTAAATTGCTAGGGACTAGCAACAAGCTGGTTGGGGGGTGTGTTGAGTACTAGAAAGTGTGTATTTATAATGGAGAAAATCATCATTTTACACTTCAAGTCTCACTAACATCCCTATTTTTATATCTTTAAGTCCCTTGTAATTTAATTATGTATGTTTTATTTTAATTAAGTATTTTATTTATTTTAGGGGATATCATGGCCATTTCACAATAAACGAAAGATCATATGAAAAAACGGACAGCACTTTTGAACTCAGGACAGTCGAAAACCTTAGGAGGAGCATAAAAAGAAAAATGGTATTGTTCACATATACGGTATTGTTCACATATATACGATGATCTTTGTTCACACATACTGATGCGGTTGATATATACTGATCGTACATGACACATTCACGATCGCGCGCGATGACGTGGCACTATACGATGACGTGGCGGCATTTGATTGGACGAATGATGTGGCATTGACCGCTTATGTGGCATTGACTGATGATGTGGCGTTGACTGATGACGTGTCACGAGCTTATTGGACCAAAATGTTGACCGGTGACGTGGCAGAATGTTAGTGGACGGAAAAAAACATGTGTACGGTACATGCATATATACAGAATAACAGCCCTGATGATGTGTTCTATCCAATAGGAACTTGCCACGTGGCGCAATCCTGAGCGTCCAAATTGATTTAATCCGATGGCCATGATTTACTCAGTGTATCTATAAAAATGGGGCTCGCCCCCCCTAATTTGACACCCCTGAATCCATTTTTGAGCTCCATTTTCTGTAATTCCATCTCCATCTTGTATTTTCTACGTATTTTAATAAAATTCTTATTTTACCTCTAGTTCAAATATGAGTGGCTAATTTCCTTTCAAGCTTGGGTTGAAGGTGAAGTCTCAACATGCTCCATGGGCTTAATTTGGTAAATTTACTCTTCCTTCCCCTTTAATTTATGTGGTTGTTTTGACTTTTCGTAGACGGATAGTAATAATCTTGTCTGGATATCGGCTGGAGTAACCGCCTCCCTAGGCAAGGTTATTACTATTTGGCACGGGAAGCCCTTAGCACCATATCTATTAGAGTGTGGTTCATGATAAGTGGAAGTTCCCCCTTCATGATTTAATTGGTACTAATAATGAATGTTAAGCCGATAGTGCATGTTGAGACAGATCCGGAGATCCAAGCATTTCATTTTAATAGTTTATTCCAACAGCGTTAAGTTAAATATTGCCTATATCATTTTCATTATAAATCCAATCATCCACTAAGAAAATTAATTCTACAAGCAACTAAAATCCACCTCCTTGTGGGATCGACACTCGTCACCATTGATCTATTCTACAATAGATTCGTGCACTTGCGAGTTCAATAAAATTTGCACAACACTAGCCATTTTAAATAAACGGTTAACCGTTAATTTCCAGAACCTTTGAAACAAACTCAGCTTTCCGTTTTAGCTAAACAGTTCAAGACTAGAAAACTTTTCCTTACTGGAATTTATCGGTTAACCGTTATAAATAAACGGTTCACCGTTAATTTCCAGAACAAACTTAGCTTACCGTTTGTGCTAATCGGTTCAAGGCTAAAAAAAAAAATTCCTAACTAGAATTTATCGGTTAGCCGTTATAAATTAACGGTTCACCGTTAATTCCCAGTTTCATGATTTTTGAACAATATTTTGTTTCTTTAAACATGTGTATTATTTTAAGAAATTCATTTTAATAGCCCCAACATTTTAATCATGAACATATAATTTTTGTTATCATCAAAATCATTATTATAAGATTAACAATTTATTCATGCCCATTACCTAATAAAATGCATTCCTTGGCTTTATTATCAAGCTTAGATCTCTCATCTTTAAATAGGTGAACATATGCTTTGCAACAAAATACTCTTAAGTGTTTATAAAAAGCATATTTTCCAGTCCAAACTTTCTCAGTCACATCACCATCTAATGGAGCTAAAGGAGAAAGGTTAATCAAACCAACTGCAGCACACATAACCTTCATCCAGAAAGATATAGGAAGCTTGGCATTAGAAAGCATACATCTGATCATTTCTTTAATTGTTCTGTTCATCCTTTCTGCAACATTAGTCTACTGGAAGGTTTTTGGTATAGTTTTCTCAAATTTGATTCTATGAAATCTACAATACTGCTCAAATGGCCCTTTGTACTCACCACCATTTTTTGCCTTGACACATTTTAATTTTCTTGATGTCCCTGTCTCAATATAAGCATGGAAAAACTTAAATGTATCAACTACCTAGTCTTTAGATTTCAAAGCAAAATCTTATATTTTTCTAGAGCAATCATTAATAAAAGTCATAAATTAAATGCACCTTCGTGATCTGATCTACTTTACATCATGCAAACATCAATGTGAATCAAATCAAGTATTTATAATTTTCTATATTGAGAAAAGCTTTTAAAAGTTACTATGTGTATCTTTCTAGCTAAGTAATGAATACAAGTCTTAAAGGATATACTTGTGGCGGGAAGAAATTATTTTCTGGCAAGAGTTTTTAACTCTTTCTCACCAATGTGATAAGCCTTTTATACTATATCTCAATGTTAGAATCTTTTATAGCCACATTCATGTCTTTTTTCTTAATCTTGGCTTCTATGACATAGAGAGTATTTACTTTTCTTCCATTAGCTAAGAGTAGTAGGGAGCCTTTGGTGAGCTTCGATTTTCCTTCACCAAATTAGTTAGTATAACCACCATCATCAAACTTGCTTGTAGAGATCAAATTAAGGTAAATTTTTAATACATGTATGACATCTTAAAGCAATAACTTACAACCAATGCTAGTTTCCAAGCAAACGTCTTCTATGCCCACGATCTTAAATGCTCCCCCATTTTCCATCCAAACAAGGTTATAATCACCATTAATATAGGATGTGAAGTAATCACAATGTGTAGTAACATTAAATGAAGCACCTGAATCAATAACCTAATTAACGATATGGCAAGTGAGATTTACAGAACTCTCATCATAAATAATACCTATATTACCATCAACTATGGTTGTAGTGTTCTCTTTATCATTTTCTAAGCATCACCCTTTTCTTTTGCCTGTTCTCTTTTCCACAATCTATATTCTCTTTTAACATGACCCATTTTTTGACAATAAAAGTAATTTCATGTTTCTCTTCTATGACTTAGATCTTTCGTTAAAGTTATTATTTTTCTGCTTGTGGAAATTTCTGCTTTGACTTTTCCCCTGCCTTTCTTGCTTTTCTGAAACAAGTGCATCTGACTTAAAAGAAACTGCTTCAAGACTCTTTCTTCTAGATTCTTCATTCTGTAGCCTATCTGTAACCATATCTAAGATTAATTTCTCATTTAGTGCTGAATTATTCACTGACACGACTAATATCTCCCAATCGTCAAGTAAAGAACTAAATAATAACAATGCTTGTAACTCATTATCTAAAATAATTTTTATAGTAATCAACTGATCAACCAATCCTTAAAACTCATTAGTGTATTCAGTTATACTACCCCTCCTTGTATTTCAAGTTAACAAGCTTTTTCATAACTTTCTTTCCCAAGTCTTGATTACTAGAGTTTACGCGTGACACAAGGAAAGTGAAATATTTAGCTAAAATTATCATGGCCACTGTAATTATGTATATACAGTCATTTCCAGTTTTTCACTAGTATTTTGACAAATTATGGACACTTCCTGGACTCTTGTCAGCACCTTTTATTTTCTGTTTTGAGAAATTAGGACCCTTTTATATGTTCTACTATCTTTTAATGAAATAAGAAGTATAATTAGAACCCACGTTTAAAATATTATAAAAAGTTGAAGCATTTCCATTACAAATGGACCATAAAAGTGTACTTGTCCCCCCCCCCCCCTGTTTGAAAGGCAAAGGACTAATTTTAAATAGTTTTTTTTTTAATACTAAAATGGTAATGAGTAGGCATAGCATAATTATAATATGTAACCTCTTAAAATTTTTAAATTTTGTTGGGAACTAAAATCACTATTATTATTATTATTATTATTATTATTATTATTATTATTATTATTATTATTATTATTATTATTATTATTATTATTATTATTATTATTATTATTATTATTATTATTATTATTATAAACATGCATGTACTTCTTTTAAAAGGTTTATTTATTTATTTTGTTGTTGAAAAATAGATAATTTGACTAAGGGCATTTTTGTAACTTCTTAAAAATTTATTCTGATTATAAGACAAAATAAAGACATTGATGGAAATACTATTGATTCTAATTATTATTTTTGTAGTTCAAATAATCAACTTATTTTTATTTTCATTTTCCACTCTAGTTCCAACTTATTACAATTACGGTTCATTTCAATTCTATCATATTCTAATTGTGAGTACACAAACCTCCATGAACAGTGAGATTTGAAAATTAAGTTGTTGCATAATTGTGTTCCATAAAAGAAAAATATTGAAGCATAACCATTTTAAATGGGCTTCAAGGAATTTTTTTCTTTGTTTCTTTTCATTTTTATTTTTTTGGAAGGATCTAACGTAAATTAGGAATCCCTATTATTTAAATTAGTTTCATGGATTTTAGTTAAGATATGTACATTTGAAAATCAACTCTCAAAATTGTGCAGTTAAATGAGAAACTTTTACATCTGCTTCTGGGCTTTCTTCTCACACAACAGAAATTAGAAAATCAAAAGCCTAAGGGCATCTCCAATGTGACACCAAAACTAATACCAAACCACCTTTTACACCATTTTTGGTGTAAAATGCTTATCCAATGTAACATCAAAACCAACACCAAAATGGTGTTATGAATAGTATTGCACTAAATATAGTGCAACACTATTCATTTGTGCTAGGAAAAAAAAGTCTCAAATATCTTTATTACTTTTTCTTATTTACATATATGTCCTATTTTATATGATATTTTAAGTTATTATTATTATTATTGTTATTATTTATATTTCATTTTTTAATTTTTGAATATTATACTAATATTTTATATAAAAAATATTCAACACAAAATTTAATAATAAAAATAAAATGCCAATAACATTAATGACTAGATTACATATTACAAAATTAAATTAACACAAATTAAAAAAGCTACTACTACTAGCATAAATTATAACAATTATTTAATAATCTGGGAGATCATTATTAGATCCTCCAATATCATCAAAATATTGGCCAATATTATTAAAAGAATTCTGAGATGCTTGGCCTTGCTAAGATCTTCTCTACAAAATCTTAATTTGTTCATTTTGAAAATATTGACGTAAGCTTGGATCACTTATCGAATTTAAATCTTTAAGTAAAATTTTGTTTTCTTCACGATATGTGACCATCTCTAATTTTTTTTTTCTCATTTTGGGCTCATATCATTTGAATTCGAATAACTAGAGTATTATTTTTGTTATTGTATTTTTCTATATTAATGTAATGTTTAATTTTCATAATGTACTAATTTAGTTAATTAAATGTAAATTTAATAATTTTCTATATTTTTTTTGTTAATTGATATAAAATTACTTATTACTTAATTATCTATATTAATAGTAATATTTATTGTATTAATTGAATTAATTCTTGAGAATTAAAAGAATAAAAAGAAGAATATTCTTTTCTGTGTAAATGGATTAGAGATGAAATAGTAATTTGGTGTGAAAAATATGTATTTTTTGTGTTGGTGTTACATCAAAATGGTGTTAAGTATCGGAGATGGCCTAAGATGCCCACTGCTGCCAGAGTGATCGACAATAATAACAAGATGATGAAAGAAGCTGAACCTACTCCTCTAGATAAACCAAAAGTGAATGCTGATTGTGCACATGGATTTTGAAAGCAGAGGGAAGATTCGTAACATGTTGTTGGACAAATAGTCAAAGACACATAAGCACTAAGTTATTGGACTTTGAATTGAGTATATCTTGGAAGGGAATGAGTTAGAAGCAAACACTACACAAATTAGAACCCGTGCTTTGAACAAAAGGGTGAAAAAACAAAAAAAAAAACAGTGAAAAAATCACCATTAATATGACGTAATAAAATTTATGTGCATCTTATCACTATCAATCGTTTAAGCTTCAGAAATGATGCTACACAAAAGTTCAAACTAATTAATGTAGGCAAGATTTAGAAGGACCAGCAAAAATAATAAAATAAATAAAATAGACAAGGATCAGCTTTTTTTTGCCTCTTTTTTTTCTTTAATTTTGTTTAATAAAAACTAGAGTTAATTTAAGAAAAAGTAAATGGGTAAGCTATAAGTATTTAAAAAATAGCATTTAATTATTACATCTCAAAAATAAAAATTTCTACAACTAATGCATTATAATAATGTTCAAAAATGGCGTCTAAAAAAATAGAAATAACAATGTACAAACTAAAAATCACATACACATAGAACTGTGTTTGTCAAAATAAATAATTTAAAAATTAAATTAACTCCACCTCATAAATTAAACAAGATTAATGGAAAAAAGAGGAAAAAAAAGTCAGATATTATACTTGAGAGATACTTATATAAAATTTGACAAATAGAAAAAAAAATAGTAGAAAAAGTTTCTAATATCGGCTTGCTGTACAAGAGAGTTGCTAATTTGGTAAAATAGAAAAAGAACGTAGAAAAAAATAGTTTGTGGGCCTCCCTGGGAGGCAACCAACCCACACCATCTATTTTTCTTTCCAAACACTTCTCTGCAGTGCTTTGGAAGTGGAGAAAGCCAATTTACGAAATTAAAGCGATTATTTCATCACCTAGCTTATCACTTTACTATTGCAGAACGGGCCAACCAAATATATCTTGACTTTCATTCTTGCAACACGGAAAATATCAAATAATATCAAACACACATTAGGCAACAAAAATAATGAAGATTGCAAAGCGATCCGTTGAGATCGATCAAATGATTATTCCAAATCAATAATGAGTTTTTTAATTGTTAAAAAATTATTTAAAAAAATTATATCCAATCACTTTCAAGCATTTATTATGGGGCTGTATATTCCTCCGACTTTTTCGACTAGTGTTTTTTAAATTTTTTAGTAAAATATTTTTTATTTTTAATAAATTTTTTTCTTCTGACTAATATATATTATTTTTACGACTCGCATGCACCAATACTTTGGGTGATAAATGTCTAGCAATTGATGGAATGCAATTGGATGTCGCGTCAAACTCCATTCTTGCTTGCGGGACCCCGTAGACTTTGGGAAATTTACAATATTAGCCAAATAACTTTTACAAAATACACAAATAATCACTCAATTTTTTTTCTTTCAATATTAGCCAAATAACAAAATTTTGGACCATTCTAGCCCTCTCATTCTCACCAAATTTTTGGCAAACGGAAGCATCTCTCAACAATTTCCTCACCAATCGACGGCACCGGAGAAGAACGACGGCGTCAAGCATCAGCGGCAATCACTAGATCTCACGTCGAACAACATAAATCACGCCAACAGTAAGTCCAATAGAAGTGAAGAAATCAAAAAATCAAAGATTGAACTTCAAAAACCCTAGGTACGAAATTCGGAATAAATGATTTATGTTGTTGTTGTGTTGTGATTCCTTGTTTTGTGGATGTGTGTTGTTACTGTTTTATGTTGTTTGATGTTGTTTTGGTGGAGGGTTGAAGGAGAGGAGAAGGAATTTGGGTGGGAGGGAGGAGAAGAAATTTTGGTGGGAGGGAGGAGGAGGGCTGCCGCGAGGCGGCGGCTGGCTGTCGCCCAGTAGCGCTAGGCTGGGCGACAGATCTGGCTGTCGCCCAACGCGTGCGGCGAGGGTCGGGTGACAGATCGGGTTTGTCGCCAGTAGCAGCAAGTCTCAGCACAGGAGGGCTTGCCCAGGTATGTCGCCTTGACCCACGTGCGGGCTTGCGCGAGGCTCGCACGCGACCGGGCGGCGACAGACCCGATCTGTCGCTAAGCCTCAAGCCGCGCTCGCGTCTTGTTTGGCGGCGCCCGGATCTGTCGCGCCACACACACTGCTGGCTTGCTCGAGCCTCGCGTGGGCTGGGCGACAGTCAGATCTGTCGCCCAGCCTCGTGCGCGGGCGTGTATGCCCTTCGGGGTCCTTCTGTATTTTTGTACGACGGGTGTCCGTCGCACAAAAAAACAGCAACTATGTAAACAATTTTTCAGCCCCAATACGCGACGGAGCAAAGCGCTCTCGAACTTTTGTGCGACAGGCAACCCGTCACACAAAATTTCAGAGAGCGATTTCCTCCCGTCGCACATTATTTTGGGCGACGGCTGAAAAACTATTTACATAGTTGCTGTTTTTTTGTGCGACGGACACCCGTCGCACAAAAAAACATAGGACTCCTCTCACCCATCTAACGTTATTTTGTGCGACGGCCAAAAAAATAATGTACATGGTTGCTGTACTTGGTGCGACGGGCTGTCCGTCGCCCAAACTTTTGGGCGACGGGTGCCCGTCGCACAAAAAAACAGCAACCATGGGCGGTCGCCCAAAATAATGCGGCTGGGAGCAAATCGCTTGTAATTTTGTGCGACGGGTTGCCTCTCGCTGACAAAAGTTCGAGAGCGCTTTGCTCCCGCCGCACATTATTTTTGGGCGACCGCTGAAAAATTATTTACATGGTTGCTGTTTTTTTGTGCGACGGGCACCCGTCGCACAAAATTACAGCAACTATGTTTCTACTTTTTTTGGCCTCACACACAATAACGGAAACTGGGAGAGAGGCGCTCTCTGTGGTGCATACCAACACATTTATTGTGTTATCATGTTTTTTTGCAATTTGTCGTTTCAATAAATTTTGTTATGTTTTTTTAGGCCATTGTTATGAATTCTAATTTGTGATTGAAATTTCATTTTGTTATAGATACATGGCGAAAAAGACAAAAAAGCGAGGAAGGATCCGGGCGTAATGAAGTTAGGATTTAATAATCATTTTCAGCCATCATAGGACCTCAAAATTTAGGCGAGTCATCGAAGCAACATTTTAACGAAAAAATAATTGTCATTATTCAAAAATGATGTTTTCCGTTTTGAATTTAGAGAGTTATTTTTTATAATCAATTTATTTGGCACATAATAAAACCGATGAGAATCAATTGTGGTTTCAAATAGGAGAACAATTAACAATCAGTTACGGTCTGTCATGTGGTAAAAACATCATACCACGTGCTCCACCAATGCATCATAGGTTACTCTGGCAAAGTATTTTGATGGTAGATTTAAACAGAATCTAAGAGAACTGGATATTGCTTTTGAATTTGAACTTTGATGTCATGGACGACGGTGATGCCTTGAAAATCGCGTTGTATTACTTTGCCGATAGGGTCTTTGAATGGTAGAAAAGATAATGATCATGCGATTTCCGATTGTTGAATTACGTTGATGATGTCGGCAGTTTTGAAGTCTTCGGGGTCGAATATCATTGGAAACGGTAAACAAAGATTGATAATGCATCGTCGAGAAATTTCACATAAAAAGATCCTTCTCATAATATTGAGAAATATAATATCTACGGCTTGATCCATGAGTCCGGAGGTGGGTAGGAAAAGAAATTTAAGTCCGTTTGTGTACTAAATATTCGAAGTAATTTTATTTAACTTAATAATTTTCATTTTTTCCAAATTGATGATCGAGAGGGTGCCATCGAGTGGGCCGTCAGGACAAGGAAGAAAATTCCCCGCATATTAAAATGGAAGGAATTTTCTTTCGAAAAATAAGTTATGGGTTGTTGCATATCTTAGTGACAACACTCGTATTGCCAAGTATTACATTAATAAAATAAGAAAAATATGATTAAGGACTATATCATTATTTGAACATAAAATTAAATGCGGATGAAGGGAATGTTATACAAATCATCAAGCCAAGTACAAAGGAGATGGCAAAAGGGTATTGGAAGCCGTGAGGAGGATAGTGTGCCTTACATCCCAAGATGGGTTCTTTCAAGAGTAATTTACAAATAACATTTTTACTCAATACGATATCCTCGGTTTTTTTTATATCTTTTTGCGGTATGAACTTACAATCAATGCGACTATTCCAAGCAGAGTTCAACAGCTGGGAGCAAAGAAGACCAACTCTTGACGGAAATGACGATCATGAGCAGCAAGAACAACTCCTTGACGGAAATGACGATTCAAAGCAAGACCCATTACAAGAGAGCGCTCAAAATGACGATCGATCACATAAAAAGACTCATCCCGATTGAGGCGAGGTAACATCCCCATGAATGATCATTAGAATTTTTTCCAAATTGATGATCACGTTTAACATCTCGTTATCTTGTGTTTGTTGATTTGCAAGGCCAAAGTTACGTGATGAGGATTTCATAACTATATTGATATTGACCTCTTCGAGCTTAAGTCCGCATTTGGCGAGCGCAAAGAACAAAGGGAGTTTAGAAAACTCGTCATGGGACTTTTTGGTTCAAAATGAGAGAGGTCGCGAAATGGTCGCACGACGATTCCCGATTGGACGCCGTACACGTGAGCAACTTAATCGCCTTGTATCTTGTGATTCTTTATCTTTGAAGTCGACAGAGTTGACTATGTTTATATTGACCATTTGACAGGCCTGATATGACGTTGGAGTTCATGCGATGTTAGCCATCCTTCTCACATGATCCTTTGACATTTACGACTTTTGCGGTTATGAAACCGATGATAGCATTCAAATTTTTTCGAAGGCACCACCGGGCATTAGTCGATTCAGCGCGTCTTATCGGCCGTCATATATGGTTAATAGTCCATACATGATTCCTCATTTCAAAAGAGGAAGGAACGTGAATCCATGATCGTAATCGAAATAAGTGAGCATGACATTGACGACAAAACAAGTGTGGATATAAATCCACTTAGAGGACTAGAGGATCCAAGGCATTTTCATGAGTTCGATCAATGGTTTGCGGTGAAATCACGATCGATCGCACAATCCAACGATCACACGAATTTTTTCAAATTTCATTTGGGTCATGCGTCACTTAGATGGCTGGGAGATGAGGTAGGTGATGTTGGTGTTTACCTTTTCAACTTCTTTGTACTATCTGCTATTATTAACAATTGTCTTTTTTTTTCTACAGCATATCCATGAGTACTTCCGGTTAATTAGTGCAAAGCAAAGACAATACCCAAATGCCTTACCTCAACGTGTCACGCACACGGATTCCTTTTTTTGGGTAATGCGATCACAAAGCTTACAATATTTGATTACAATATTATATCTCTTAATGCCTTCAATATTTAATTTCACACTCATTCCACATAATATATATGTACAGGTGTTCTTGAAGCAATTATGGAACGACGGTGATTGTAATTTGAATTCATTACAATATAGCTACAACTTCAATAGCTATATTGATGGGCGGTCGGACATCATGTCCAAACGGTTCACCGACGTTGATATGGTAAGAATTATTATATAATTATTAAAGTTATCTCATTTTGTTAGTAATTATCTAAGAATTTTTTTTATGTTGATGTGTTTACTCAGGTATTTGTTCTTGTCAATTTGGCTAGCGACCACTGGATAATAGCCTGAGTGGACTTTCAAAAAAAGAATGTCTGGATTTATGATTCGTTGGCAGAGTCTCGGGATGATAAAACGTATGCGCACAACTTCAGGCCATTTGAAGTTGTTTTTCCTCGCTGGTTAGAAGATGTTGGATTCTACGACATCCGACAGGAGTTACGAAGTGCCAAACAATGGAAGGTGAAAGTAGTAAAAAATGTGCCTCAGCAAGAGGCTGGAACTAGGGATTGCGGAGTGTTTTTGTTGGTGTTTACAATATATTTAATGTTTGGGCTCAAACTTAATTTTAGTAGTAGCCATGGACAATACTTTAGGAAAAAGATTGCTGTTGACATATTTAATGGTGATATTACACTTTAGGCCATTGTTATCATTTGAATTTTTATGCACGTGGATTTTTTCTTTCACGGATACAGATAATTCATATAATATAATTGAGACTAGATGCCTCACCAGATATAATGGTGCAATAAATAAATAAGAAATGATGAAAACACAAAAGTATTTATCATGATACAATTAGTTTTGATTCGACGTAATGGGATTCTTACATTTTTTGCGATTATGCCCTGTTTCATTGCACCGCCCACATCGTACAGTTCTCCTATTTCCATCCTCACCAACGGAGGGTATCCTGCGCTCAGGACGACGACCAGATGGTGGTGCTTCAATTGGCAGGTTAACTCTAATTCCTTCGATTTCCTCCGGAATCTCTCAATCTGTCATGTCGCCAACTGGCTCGACTGGTTGTGCGTAAGCCTTCACTAATGAATCCTTGGTGTAAAAAGCAGAACAAAGACTTATGTAATCGACTAGAACGGTTAGGCAAGCAGCAATTGCATGTGCACAGAAAAGCTGATCAAGTTGGAAAACTCTACATGAGCAAGTCTTCTCATGTATGTCAACAATCCCCTTCTTAATACCACCACCAAGAACATGAAATCGAAACTGGGACACAGGACGAACAGTCAGCCTTTCGGCCACAGTTCTCCGATCGGAGACTATTTCGTCTGCCCATGTTGTTAGACGGGTACTCATCGATTCAGCCACATTTGTTCTATCATAAAACCATTCTTTGCAGAGTGTTTTTCTAAAGTGATCGATAAGATGAGTAATCGGAAATTTCATAGATTCCTCATGAAAGAGTTCACACTCTCCGCAATATTGGTGGTCGAATCTTTGCACCACCGACCGTCAAACTCAGACCTTGCCCAATTACATGTGCCGACATTATTCTCTAAATAGTCTGCCGCACCCGCATGGAGCTGCCACAACCCCTCAAGTTGGTTTTTAAATTCTTCATGTCCATATGTTTTTGCTGCGTTTATGAAAGCAGGCTCAAATTGATCCCATACAACTTTGGACATCTTGAATTTTTCCTTTATATTACCTTTCACATGATAAAAGCAAACTCCATGGCCAGCAGTGCGAAATACTGTCAAAACAACTCTTTTGATGGCAGTGCATCGATCAGATATAAACACTAAATCTGGTTTATCGCCAATCACTCTATGTAATTTCATCATAAACCATTCCCAAGCATCATTATTTTCAGAATCCATGATCCCAATGGCCAACGGATACAGTTGATTGTTTCCATCTAGGCATGTTGCCACAAACATACTTCCGCGATATTGCCCCTTCAGATGAGTGTCATCTACATCAATCACTGGCCTGATGCACTGCATGAAACCCTTGATGGAAGATCCAAGAGAAACAAAGTAGTATAGAAAATTGTCATTTTCATCTCGTTCGAGGTGAATAATGGTACCTTCATTTGCTTTAGTCAAAACGTTAGTCTTAGGAAGTAAGTTGTATGACTCTGCAGGATTCCCTCGTACTATTTGAAGACCAACTTCCTTTGCCCTATATGCCTGCTGATATGATAACTGTACACCTTATTCCTGTTGTATATCAGCTCTGATGTCATTCGGAGTGTATATCCGTTTTTCCTGAACAAACTTGTCTGCGATAATATGACCAACAACTCGGCTCCTCACTTGACGAACACCATCCGCCATCACCTCGTTACAACAAGTGTGTACATTGTCAACTCTGCTGACTAACCACGAAACATTTTGCTCACTCGAAGCCCTTGTTGCTCGGAGACGCCATTTACATGATTCCGAAGAACACTGAGCCTCAAAGCGTTTCGTTATGGACCGTGTGATCCTAAAATCAAACTTACGCTTCAAGGCAACTTTGCACAGTTCTAGTATTAACTCATTTTTCTCAACAAACAACATTCCCACACCAATATCATCATGATTATAATTTCTAATCATATCTGGAGCAACCAAGTTCGAAGCTAATACTGGAGCAAGAGTTGCGAGATGGTCACCTGTTGTCCTTCTTCTCGAACGGGTCATTGAAGGAATAGGTGGGCTGTCTCTGTTATTAGTGGGAATATCGTTCTGATCCTCATCTTCATCATTAGTAGGAATACTGGAATGACCGACACCCCCATCATGATCTGAACAATTAAAATGATTATATGTGGTATTATTATATAGTTCCCTACAAACATTATTTGCTTCTGTGTTGCCGATGTCATTAATAGGATCATCATTGTTACGGAAATCATTGTTGTAGAATGGAGAGTAACGTTGCTCTGACGGCATTGTTAATGGTAACTCCTCTTCTTCAACATCTCCTACTGTTATGCCATTGTCATTAATGGTATTATTGTACTCGTGGAGTGGAGAGTAACGTTGCTAGAAGGACACTATTTGTGGTATTACCTCTTCTTCAATATCCAGATCAGAAATGTTTGCTCTATAAGAAGTTTCAGTATGTACAAGTGGCTCACCATCTTCGTTCTGAACTCGAGGAGATGTGGTAACAAATATAGGGATGCATCCGTAATTGACCACATCAGAAGCCATATGTAACACAACCTTGATCATTTCGTCATTAAATATGTCCATAGGTAGAACACATGTACGATACATTGTATTACTAGACCTCAGAGTTGTCTTCATCGTGATATTTCATTTATTACGATCTATTTGCAAAACATCATGAACCCTTGCCACAAATTGATCAAATGAACAATCTTTATGAACTAGAAAAGTTGTATTATTGCCATTCACGTACTCCATATGCCCATCCGCCAACGTCTCCCAGCAACCGTTGTAACACAATTGAAGCACAACTAAATCCATTAAACTTGAAAAATATTTAAAAAAATCAAATGTAGTTACACACTACAAAACATGTTAAAGTTAATATACCATACATTTTACATAGATAACAAGTGTGTGTCACACTTAAATCGAGGTAAATTTTCTATTTAACTATGGACGACATCGGCGAAAAAGTTGAGTTTTATTTGTCTCATCACAAGCTTTAAAACAGTATATTATACAAAAAAATGAACACATGTAGCCAAATTTATCATGTCAAAACATGTACCCATCGCACATTCTGTATTTTTGTGCGACAGGCTCAATTATAGGCGACAGGCACCTGTCGCCCAAAAATATCAACCTGTCGCACATGCTGTATTTTTGTGCGACATGCCAGATTTTGGGCGACAGGCGCCTGTCGCACAAAAATACAGCATCTTCGATAGTTCATATTTATGTGCGACAGGCTCCTGTCGCCCAGCCTGTCGCCCAAAATCTGGGTTTCGATTCTCAGTCGAGATTTAACTGTTTTCAACTTTTTTTTTTATTTCTCAACTCAAATAACTCTACTTTTAACAAATTACATTACTTTATACAAAAAAATAACAACATTTACAACAAAATCTACATCAATTTCCAACTTAAACACTAGCCTTAAAACATTAAAAATCTATTTTGTGTAAGCACATAAACTAACCTTGAATATCCTCTCCAATTGATGATTTTATGCTTCTTTTTTGTTGGGAGTGCTGAGATCTATTGAGTGTTCAGATTTTTTTGGGTGTTAATTGTGTTGGAATGTGTTTAACTTAACTTACCGTTTTGAGTTGTGGGAATGGCACGATTTGAAAATTTGATGAAATAACGAGAGTAATTTCGTCAAACACATACGTTTTTGGCTAATTATGATAGAAAAAAGTTTGAGTGGCTAAGTTTGATAAATACATAATTTTTTTGGCTATTTTTGTCAATTTCCCGTAGACTTGGAAAGTCTTTTGACATTGCATGCTGATTTTATTAGTTTTATGACGAGTCAACTCTATCGTTTACGTATGCGTAAGAAAATTAGCCATACTATTTATCTTTATAATTTGTGATAATGTAATAATATATATATATATATATATATATATATATATATATATATATATATATATATATATATATATATATATTATTTTCTTTAAATTATTATCATCTACATTATCTATTTATTTAATCATTTTTTGTTACTCCACTGAGATAAATATTGTTTCAGACATGAAATTACTAATGTCAGCTGGGATGGAAGTAAAAAAAATTTAAAAAATCGTAAACTTTCGAATATTATCCAACAAGTATAATAATGAAGATTGCAAAGCAGTCCATTCAAATCGTTCAAATGATTATTCCAAATCAATAATGAGTGTTTAATTATCAGAAGAACAATTTTAAGAATAAACTTCGTAATAAGATAATTTTTAAACATATAAAATTTTTTTAAAAAAACATAATTATACCCAATCAATGTCAAGCAGAATTATTTATGGGGTTTGTATATTCTTTAGAATTTACCCAAGTCTATAATAAATATAAATATGTATAGGGTTATAAATATAAATATGTATAGGGTTTAGCTATGTTTATGGGGTTTGCTAAAGTCTTTTAACATTTGATCATTGGTTTTATGAAGAGTCGATTCAAGATTCATATATGTTTCAGAAAATTAGCATATGAGAAAATGGACCAATGAATCATTTTACTACATAATTTCTAGCTCATTAATTACTCTATTCCACATGAATTAAAAAGTCATAAATAGCACCTTAATCTAAAACAAGGTTAAGAATTTTATGTTGATCTCATATTTACACTGTGCGATTAGTAATTACTGGTTATTAATATAAATATGTATAGGGTTTAACTGTGTTTCTATAATAATAACATACCCTAAATTTTGACTTATTAGTCCTACTTATTTTAATTTTTTGTACTTAAATCAAACGGTGTGGCTATTTTTTTAATTATTAACTCACACACCAATCATCAAAGTTTTTAAAAGAAAATTTACTATGCACACCTACATAGATGTCATATATATACTTCATAAAACCAATTTTTTATTTTTCCTAAATAAATTAATTAAAATTATATATAAAAAATTGATTAAATTGTTTACAAGCCCACTAGTTTCAGTTTCATGTCTCTAGCAATTAACAATTAAATTCTATCACTAACTCAAAGTTATTGAACATGAGATGTGAAAAACTTTTCTAAATAAGTATGGAGTATAAAATGGTTTTGGCTCCAAATCTTTGTTAAAAAACTTCTAAACTTATTCATTAAGCCTCTAGATGTAAGAATAAATGAAGAGAAAGTTATTGTTTTTTTTTTTAGCCTCACTTTTTGATACCATCTTATTAAACAATAAAAAAACAAATTATTAATTGCTAAATTAATATATTTTTATTACATATTGAAATTATTGACTCTATATTGAATAAGTAGTATGAAAAGATATTTGCTACAAATTAAGAACAAGAGATTAAATTCATATTTTGCTATATATTAAATTAATTAATTAACAACAAATAGTATTAATTTGAATATATTATTTCAAATATAAGAATTGGTCATTTTATCGATAAAATAAACTAGGTCAATACACCTAGCTATAAAAAATTAAAAATATTATGGACTTAAGTGTCAAACTTTAAACTTTTCACTTTTTTTTATTTTGTGACAAAAATAGAGACTATAGTGTTAATAACCCAACAGAAACATCTTAGCCATTAAACTAGTTTTGGGTTAGATCTTAATAGAGGATTAGGAAAAGACAAAAAATGGGGTATGTTACCGCAATGGTATGTCAAATATGATACAACTAACTAAAAATATATATATAGTTTGAGGAGGCCAAGGACACCACAAAAGTTTTTAAGTACCATTTCATTAGTTTATATCACGCCCTTTTTTTCCCCTCTAATTAGAGTTAAAAACTTGTTTTATAAAATGATTAAATTATATATTATTAAATAAATTAGAATCATTAGGGATCAAAATGTTAGTAATGTTAGTATTGCTTTAACTTATTATAAACAATATTATAGTTTGGTCTAATTAGAAAAGAAAAAAAAAGAGTATGTCAATTTATTATAATATTGCCATTAGTATTGAAAAGTTACATTAGTATTGAAAAGTCACAAAATTATATATTAACAATTGACAACATATATCATATCTTCTATCACTAAAATAAAAATGGATTTCATAAGAAAATTTTTAATGTACAATTTTAATAATTTATATTATAATTAGCTTATTTGTTGTATTGTTGTCATTCTTGTATTAACTATATGTATTTTGCTACAAATTTTATTGTTGCATTGCTTAATATATATGTTGTTTTTACTCCTTTATTGGATTGACATTCACACAAATATTACTCAATTAAATCTATAAATTAGCCTAGCATAATAAAAAGTCATGAGTTCACCCCTGATTATTAATGTATTTGGCCAAAATGTTCTACAATGATTTCAAAGTTAAGTTAATTTTACATAATTAAATGATGAAAAAGTATATAGTACCTTTATTTTTTTTTGTCACAATTATAATTTTACAATTATAGTTTTATTTTTTTAATACCTCAAAACTAAATAAGGTCTAAATAAATTCCTAGTAGTTTTTTAGCCACCTAGGATAGTTGAAAACAAAATCTAGTTGTTGTCTTCAAATAAATTCTAATTATACAAAATTTCTTACAAACCAAGCAATTTTGTGACAGAGTACATCATATGAGTTGCCTTAAAACATAGAGAATAGATTAGAATTAATAAACAGAGAAACCAGAAGCAAGCTTGTCCCGATTATATTATACAAATTACAAAGGCTAAAGAAACTCAAATTGGGTAACTTTTACCTGGCATCTTCAATTCCGAGTTGAGAGAAGACTTTACTTTCTGACGACATCGAATTTTCCTGGTCTCTCAAAACGGGCATATCAACTTTGTCAATCGACACGCTATATGAAGGAAAACGCCTGACATTAGGGAATGGCAGTGCAGATGAATCATCGGTTGTACTGTCTTCATGTGGCTCTCTTGTCCTTGCAGTTTGTTGCAGCTGTAATGCATACACCAAGTCCCACAACACATCGCCCATTGTTGGCCTGTCATCACCATATTCTCGCAAACATTTCTCAGCTATCTCAGCAAATTTCCTCAATGAGTCTGGACTGATCTGAACCTTTATCAAAGGATCTACGATCTCCTCAAGAAGCCCTTTGTTCTTGCAAAATATTGCCCAGTCAGCCAGGTTCACTTGCTCTCTTGGGAGTGAGGCATTGATTGCCGGTCTTGCACATAGAATCTCGAAAAGAACAACTCCAAATGAGTAAACATCAGATTTTTCTGTTAATTGTTGTGACCTGAGGTACTCAGGATCAAGGTAACCAAACGTCCCTTTAACAGCTGTGCTGACATGGTTTTCATCACGTGTACCCAATCTTGAAAGGCCAAAATCAGCAACTTTGGCAACCAGATTTTTGTTCAGCAAAATGTTTGTGGACTTAACATCACGGTGAATGATTCTGCCAGCTGAACCATCGTGAAGATAATGAAGACCTGTTGCTGCACCAATGCATATTTCAAGCCTTTGTATCCAGGACAAACAGGGCAACTTTGACTTGTATAGGTGATCCCTCAAAGTCCCTTTTTCGATGAACTCATACACTAGTATCATCTCAGACCTTTCATCACAATACCCAATTAAGGAAACAAGATGGCGATGGCGGATTTTTGATAAGACTATTATTTCAGTTTGGAATTCTGGAAGGCCTTGGCCTGAGCCTGGTTCGCTTCGTTTTACAGCAACTTTCATGCCGTTCCTGAGAGTTCCTTCGTAGACATTCCCAAATCCTCCCTTGCCGATCACTAGCTTTCTATCAAAATTCTGCGTTGCAAACTGAATTTCTACAAAAGGAATTTTTAATCCAAGGTTTACCTTAGGCATTGGGGAGCCGCGGGTGCCCTCAGGGACCTTACCATTAGAACTCCCTCCTCCCCATACATGTAATGGAGACCAATCCAAAGCCAAAGGAAATTGATTAGGCTTGTGCTTTCTGTATATCAAAACAAAATACAGTAAAGCTGCCAATATGCAAATCAGAAGCAAACCTCCAAGCACTGAGCCAACTACAACCATGACATGCTTTTTCTTAGGTCCATTCACCCCAGGTACTGAACCCGATTTCTCCATAATCTCCATTATCTCAAGCCCATTCAAGTATGCATTAGGCTTACTCCCTGCTTCTGCTTTAGGGCCTACGCTGATGTTCATAATTCCACGATCATTCGGATCAACCACAAAATCAAAATAAAAAGGTGTTGCAGTCTGGTAAATATCTATGTACGGGTTGATTTCTCGCGAATAGTAGCCATCGATATATAGAAAAAATTTAAAATCATTCGGAGATTGGCTAACAATGTCACAGAAATGAACCCGAACAAAGTGCCTAGCATTCTTACTCACATTAAAACACCATGTTATGTTGAAGTTATTAGAAAACCTACTATCACTTAAATTCATCTTCTTCGCAGTCTGGTAAACAGAAGCCGGAGCAGTGTATTCACTAACTATACCCTGGTAGCTAAGATTAGCTGAAGACACAACATTTTTTGCTGTATCTGGATTGTACAGATAACTATCATCACGAATCCAGTTCCTCCCTAGAGTGTCATTCTCTTGCGTAATCATAGGGCCACCAACATTGATCCTATAAATTGTCCGTAGAGCCTGTGAGTGAATACCCTGGTAATAATTAGTCTTAATTCCTATGGGACTAACATGTGGAGCATTATCAGGAATGAAACTTCGAGGTAAAGGGTCCACAAGGAAGACTTCAATGGCACTAACAAACGCAAAAGATGGTTCTTGAGGACTAAAGTAGACTCTGAATTTGCCTTGAGTGATGCTAAGAAAGAAGTCCTTTATTACCGGAAACTGGCTACTGTTTTGGACATTAAAATTATGCAACAGCACAAACGTATGGGAAGTGGAAACGTCAAAAACAGCTTTGTAGAGATTGATTGGAGAGGAGAAAGCAAAGAAGTGAAGGCGTACTAGATGAGTACCGTCACTGCTGATATCGAACTCGTAGTAAGATGATTGATTGAAAACTCTTGCTGTTTGATAGAGAGCAAACGTATCTGGTAACTGGCTGCTGTTTTTGACAGGGTAGCTCGGCTTTGAAAAGGAGATGGAATCTGAATTCATGTCCTCTCTGAACATCCGATTGCGAGAGCTCACGTTGGTGTCTGAACCACAGTTGATGAAATACTTGTCTGGAATAGTGTATGCTGCACAAGTAAGCCCAACTGACAATAGATGGAGGATAAAAATGAGAGGGGATGAAGATTTAGGGACTTTCTTGGTTTGAATCTTTGCCATGAATTCAGCTGGAGGAAGGCAAATCTCTGTGAACTTTGAAGAATTGGTGGTTGAAAGATGTTTACATGATATCCATTTTGGAAGAGAAGACTTGAGTCAACATAGTTGACAAATCAAACATGAAAATCCGGGAAAAGAATATAGTGATCACATAATTTTATGAAGGAAAACAAAAAATATGACGCGAGAGAAATTTATGCCCTGTATTAGAAGGTGCTCTTGCCCCTTGATATTAAATTGGTTGACTATATACAGGCCAATTATTGATGCAGGTCAAATATAGTTATAATAGGAGTATAAATTTAATTTATTTTTTTCTAATTTAATTAGAATTTATTTTATATATTTCTTATTTAAGTCGTATTCCTTTACTTATAAGAATTCATAATTTATTAGAAATAGGATAATCTTAACTAGTATAAATAGGTTTGTTATACTTGTTTATTTACACAAATTTTTTATCCATAACATTTAATATTTCTCAATTGAGATATTTTCTCTGTTGTGAGAGCCTTTTTTCTTGAGTTTCAAGAACGTTGCAAGAACGAAATCTAATATTGCTTTTATGTTGCGTCAAGTGGTATCAGAGCTTTTCTCTGTGCCAGGTAGAGTTTTCATGACTATCAACCACCCTCCATACAGAAATTCTCCCTCCATCATCCATTAATTCCTTCAATTAAAGGAAAAAAATCAGAAGAAAAAAAAAACAAAACTCGAAGCCACCCGCGTGGCCACTATATGTAGTTGCCACTGCCACCATACTCCTTCCTTTCCATCAAACTCCACTGCTAACAAAACTAGAAGAAGCAAGCTGACAAAACTCGACCCATCTCACCATCGATTCGCTGCTATAAGCCACCTGAAACACACCAAACAATTGTTGAACAGCAGTGACATCCGCTGCTTCATTCGCTGAAATCAGTCGCGATTCAACAACCTCTACCACCACCAATTTATTTAGCATCATCATGCCTTCTTTCTAACCCACTCCCTCTACCGATTGCTGGTCCGTTTACTAGAAATTGAAAAAACCTCCACCCGTGAATTTGAATTCAATTTTTCGGTCAATCTACAATGATTTGAGTCAAACCACCACCACCATCATACTTACTGACCCCAAATCTTCTAGATCTAACCAACCTTGTTTAATTTTCTAATCACCGTCGTTGGCAACACAAACTTTTACTTATTTATAATTTTGCCTCATTATTTTTCTCTAACTACAATATTCCCCTATAATTCCTATTCTTATAAAGAACCCCAAAAAAACCAAAAAACAAAAAAGGTACAATGAGACATAGAGGAGATGATGATGGTCTTTTCTATTACGATGGATTTACTAATCCTGAGGATATTTTTTTATTGAATCTTCAAAATTGAAGATACTCTTGAAGATATTCCAGAAGATAAACATATCGACTACGTATCCTCTAAATTATTGGGACATGTATCACAATGGTGGACAAATCTACAAGCAACATGAATTCAACATGAAAGAGGCAAGATTCGAACTTGGCATAGCATGAAAAAGAAGATAAATGCTTATTTTATTCCTCTTGAGTATTTTCAAACGACTTGTCGAAAATTTGATAAGTGTCAATGAGGTACTAATTCTATCCGATTCTATGAATCTCAAATTCAAAATTATCGTTGTTGTGTGAATCTCTCTAGAGATGATAAAGATACAATCTCGAGATTTATGAAAGGACTATGTGCTGATATTAAGGAATGAGTTTTGGTACAAATTATTGCTATACATGAATATTGGGATGTTGTTAAAATTGCTTTAGAAGTTGAATTGCAAATCAAGAGAGAGAGAAAGCAAGCAATGAAAGGATTTGAACGAGTGCAACAACATCAAGAGAGCTAAAAAAGAAAAAACCAAGAGTTCAAGAGACTCATTCCGCCAAAGCTACAAGAGAGTTCGTTATTGAAACGAGATCCTATCATGGACTTTTCCTCATTGAAGGATTCTAACGTCGAAAAATGATCTTCTTCTACTAATAAATATCATAACTTATCAATGAAAGAAGCTATTGTGCTTGAAGACTCTAAAGTTATTGAAGATGTGTTAATTAATCAAGATCCAATCAATACACTGGCTAGTGATAGAGAGTTTATCCAAGATTTTGAAGTTAAAGATATAAATATGGAAGAACAAGTTCTGCCAATCTTATTATTGGCAAAGAAGAATGTCGTGAAAGCTTCTTTGAAGAGATTCCAAATGAGCATAATGTTTCCAATAAAGAAGTACAATCTATGCTTGGTTTAAGTTTTATCTCTAACAATATGGTTAAAATTGTGCAAGAATCTCAAACATCAATTATTCTTGAAGATGATAAAGTTGAAATGGTTTTGCCAATTATTCATGAAGCTAACGAAATTGATCTTGCAGCCCTTGAGATAATTGATATGGTTATGCCTATACATATTAAAGACGAGAAAGTTGTACTTGAAGAACACTTAGCTCAAAAGGAGATATGAATGAAAAGTACATTGACCAAAGCAAGGAGAAAGTTAAAAGAGAACTTCTAATCAATTGTTTCTACAAATCTGTAAGTTTTAAAAGGGTCATATTCAAAAGCAAGAAGAAATTAAAGTTTTGGTGCTCTTGAGTTTCAAGGATGATTAATATAAAAGATTACAAGTTCTAGCCTCAAGATTTATTTCTATTCTCTTACAAGTTTCATCCTTCAGATTATCTTTTATTTTCACCAAAACTCGAGGATGAGTTTTTTTCGATGAGCAAGAGATTGATGTAGGACAAATATAGTGATAGTAGTAGTCTAAATTTAATTTACTTTTTTTTTTAATTTAATTAGCATTTATTTTTATATTTTTCTTCTTTAAGTTGCATTCCTTTGCTTATAAGGATTTATAATTTTATTAGGAATAGAATAATCTTAACTAGTATAAATAGATTTGTTATACTTGTTTCTTTATACAAAATTTTTATCAATAACATTTAATATTTCTCAATTGAGATATTTTATCTATTGTGAGAACCCTCTTTTTTTTCGTTTTAAGAACGTACACTAAAATAAAATTTAGTATCGCTTCTGGGTTGTGTCAATTATATAAGCCATAATTAATGGGGACCGGTGGAAAATTTAGAGACGGGCTAAATGAATTGTATGTCCTCTTGCATTTGGTGGGTGAAGCAGAAGGCCCCACGACGGCAGGAATTCTACTATAATGGCACTCCTTTCAATCTACTTGATAATGGGTTAAGGCAGCAGACTTTGTCTATATGCTGAATCTATGGCACATTGGCATGCTGTATATTTTTCATCCTATATCCGATTCCTGAAGGCCTCGAATGCTGATCCTGTGAAGGCTTCGAAAACGTGATGCTTTGTAAATACCGTAGACAGGTTAAATTGATACTACACAGTCAGGTGAGATTATTTTCACAAGGATGAAAAAGCCTTTCTTGGCATCAACTAAAGCAAAAGATGACTTTTGAACTCTATGAAAGGCTTTAGTTGACTTGAAACTTCTGTTTTGAAGAAGAAAGCAAGTCAAATTGTAACATATTAGCCAGAGTGAAAAGTCTATTCAGCACTAGTGATTGACACTATCTGATCACGGAAATCAAGAGAAGGATATGGATATTTGTTAGCCAAATTTCTTTTATTTATTTGTTTATGTCGTGTCCCTTTCAGATTTTAATATTTTTCCAAAAACAAGTTGAAGGAGCTGAAAACTCTCCGTGTCCCGAAATGTTGAGTTTATGATTGCGGGACGTGTCTTGCTTTTAAATGGCTAAAATTAGATGCATGTTAAACTAGCCCGCACAGACATTTTGACCCGGTAAGAGCTGGGAGCCAGTAATAACCCAGAGGAACGTTGGCCTTAAAAGCCCAAAGGCTCCTGGTTTCACATTTGGGCTAACGAGGAATAAGGCCTAGGCCTACTTGATATTCTTGAAGCTAAGTAGTTAAAACCGCACTCAAACCATCTAAAAAGAACCACAATGCCGAGTCAGAATGGTTTCACTGCGTGGCACGTAGTTTCAATTTCTTTCCATTGCACCTATATTATAGATAAAACAATATAGATGCATTTGGTTTTGCCGACCCCATCGAGCACTTTAAAGACAATTGCGGCATCGAAACAAGCTAAACAAAAAGAACCAAGATGGTATTGGCGGGTGTGCATCGGTGGAAGTTGACTAAGCCAAGCCGGAGGGACGAGGTGTTGGAGGCAGACGACCTGGTCAAGATCGCCGATCAGGTCAGGGCTCAACTCGATTCAGTTCGGTTCTGGATCAGAACCGTACTGAACCAAAACCATTTTGTTCTTAAGAAATAGACCGAAATCAAACTGAATATTAATATCGAACCAATACAGTTCGATTCCGTTTAAAAATTCAGTCCGGTTCGATTTCTTTCACTTCTGAAATCCAGTTCCATTAAACCTTTTTGTTTTTTGGAATCCATCCATCAAATTTATTTCACCACAAGAAAGAGAAAATATTGCTCAGAATTTTGACAATAGTTCAACATCCATCAACAGAACCAACAAATCAAAGCTATTGTAGTCTCAACTATATAGCATTGTCAATTATGCCTCACAAATTCAACAAGAGTTGTAGCTAATTCACAGTAACCTTAAGCTTCTGAAAAAATGGAGGCACATCGGCTTGCTTGCGTGTGTGCCAACTTCTCCTTCTCCTGCTTTTCCATCTCTTTTGCTATCTCTCTCTGTTTTTAATTTCTTGCAATTTCTCAAGTCCACCTTTAACTTACCACAAGTAAAGTTTGTAAACTAAACAATAGTTTCAAATAAATAATTAAATAGATTACCAAATTCCCGTAAAACCAATAATGAAACCCTTCACTTGTTTTATTTATTTCCTTCGATCTTGATTTATAAAATTGAATCGAATCACTCCTGTAAAAAAAATCCCCTTTTAAAAATCAAAGTTTTGATCAACCAATCCTATTCTTGTAATCCCGAATCAAAAAAACGTAATTAAGGAAAAAAAATCAAGCAATAGTAAGCAAGAAAATAAATTAGATACAAATCAGTAGTACTCACCTTCACAGGCGCGACAGCAATGACAGATGATGGCAGTAGAGAGCGGTGGCTGACGGTGGTGGATATTTGAATCGTGAGTGGGTGACGATGGTGACTGGCCGTGGGGCTGCTTGAATCATGAACATGGTGGTGGCTAGCTTCGTGAGTGTTGGTGGTCGCTGGCTAGCCGGCTGCTTCAGTCGTCAGTGACGGTGGTTGGTGCTTAAATCGTGAGTGAGTGACGGTAATGGCTGGCCAGAAGAGTGACGGCGGTGGCTGTGTGAGGTGAGAGTGAGAGAGAGACAGTGAGGGTCCGAGGAGGGAGGCGAGTGCTTTTTTTTCTTTATTTTGGGGGCGAAGGGATACAAATTGACAATTGATTTTATTTATTTGTAATTTTTAATTAAAAAGATAATTTTTATTACTTTAATTATCACGAATTTTGGTCCGAACTGAATATCAACCAACCGATTCGTTACTTTCAAACCATTCAATTTTGCCCTTTGAATGGAACCGAGAATATCAATTTAGCTTAGGGGTGTTTAAAATTCAATTTGATTAGCTTAATTTGTTTGATCCATAGAAATTTGATCGGTAAAAATTTGATTTATGGATTGAGTAGATTGGATTGGATTGAGAATTTAAAAATCCACAACTGGTGGATTGGATATGAATTTACTCCTGTAAATTTATAAAAATTCACAACTGGTGGATTGGATATGAATTTACTCCTGTAAATTTATAAAAATCCACCAATCTGTAAAAAATTAAAAAATATTTATTTAATTAAAAAATAAACTTATAAATATGCCATTAGTACTTACTAATAAATAAATAAGTTAAAATATAATTACATAACATCATATTATATCTTATCTGATAATAATATAATATAAAAAATAATTAAATAAATAAATATAACTTCTTAAACAGTTAATTTCATGTACTGATTTAAATAAATGAGATTTTTCTTTTTGGTGGGTTATATTCAAAATTTTGAATGTATTTTTTGACTTTATTTAAACAATTAATTTATTTAATTCCTAGTTAATTTTAAATTTAATCGTTAGTAAAATTATTTTTGTATTAAATTTTTTTAATTTAGTTAGTTTGTGGGTTGAACAGAATTAAAAATTTTTAACACACAAAAAAACTGTAAAATGATAAATTAGATATGCATTAGGTTAAATTCGCATCCGATTTGAAGACATATGAATTGAATTTGGATTGAGTTTCATCAATCCGTGGATTGGATTGAAAATTTATAATTACAAAATCATAGATCGGATATGAATTGACATCCAATCCTTAAAATCCATCTGCGAACACCCCTAATTCGGTTCGGTCGGCCAAAACCGAATCCTTTGCCCTACCCTTAAATCTGCTGCCAATGAAAACATTAAACATCTCCGAGCTTGACAAGCTTCGATCTCTTCAGTCTCAATCTCATGTCCGTATCCATCCTGATCAACGTATCTTTCTTTTTCACCTTCATCTATTTGTTTATACAAGTATATATCCCGGATTGGGGCTATGCAGAGCTAAACGATACGATTCAAGATGAGTTTGTTGAGACACAGTACTACAAGGAGTTGGTTTCTATTGATAAGGGTTTGCTTCAATTAATCATCATTTTCCCATCAACATCATCACTATTATTATTTTTCACTTTTTTATCATTCGATTATTTAATTTTGTGATTTAACAGATGGCAACTGGATTAATGAGAGTGACAAATGAACGAAATGGATATAATATTAATGTGGGGAATGGATGCGGTTATGAAGATAGACCTGTTTACAAAGCAACCCTGCAGCAAATGACTGGATTTCCAGTGTCGAATACAAGCAGGTATTATTACGATAAATAACGTAAGTAAAACTAAATTAATCAAGGTTTTAATTTAGCGCCAAAAGGAATTAGAAAAAGAAAAAAGATGTCTTCTGAACTTTGATGAGGACGTGTGGGCTTAGTGATTTTGGCGCGCGTGTAACTAATTAACTTATCCTATACCAATTCCTATCCATTTTCACTGTTACAATATAAATTAATAGCAATGATTGATAATAAAATAATGTCTACGATTAAAAATGAAATCAAGTCTTGCTGTCATTACACACGCCAACGAAAGGTTTTTTAGAATTACTTTGAGAAGGCTCATAAGTGATTTTTAAAAGTTAAAAAAATAATTTTGATATTTGGTAAATTTTTTTGTAAATCACTTTCTTTAAAATCATTCTATTGTATAGTGGATTTTGAAAAGTAAAAAAAGAGTAGCTTTTTAAAATCTTATTTTGATAATACAATTTCATATATATCCTCATATATATTATTAAAAATCTAAAATTATCCTCATTAATTAAGAAATAAAATCATTAAATTTAAAAATATTATTATTATTACCAATTATAATGAGAAAAAAATAAAAAATAAAATTAATAATATAAAATATTTATTTTAGTTATATGTACACGATAAAAATATTATATATATATATATATATATATATATATATATATATATATATATATATATATATATATATATATTTATAAATGTTTAAATAAATGCTATTCAACATTATGTCCAATTCAACTATTTACATTCTTACACTAACATATCAATAAGATTTACTAAATATATATGACTGCTTTAAAACTTACAATACTTTTAAAAATAAATTTTATCAAATATTTAACTGATTCTCGTCGTAGTTGATTATTTTTATAGTACAGCTAATAATAATTATTTTAAAAATTACAACATAACCAAACTAGCACTATCTAGCAAAAGAAATTGACGTGCTAGTATGTTTAATACATATTGGTAAAAAAATAAATTTAATCCAATTACATAAAATAGAACAATTGTGCCTACAAAATAGACATAATTAATACTCAATAACAAACTCCTGTTATTTGTAATTGAAAATACAACTATTAAAAACGAAAAAAGAAATGAACATAGAGAATGGTTGCGTTCTTCTTCTCCATTTAATTTAAAAAATAATTGTTATTACTTTTTGGCTAATCTTTTCATGTCACATTATTTTGTACATATTAATTTATACAAAACTATTAGTGATTCTATCATTATTGAATTAATAAAGCAAATAGATTTATCTTTTAGTGGTTTTTTGAATTTTTATGTGTAAATAGCATTACTAAAAAAACATATAAAATAAAATCTGGGTAGTGGAAAACAAGAAATGCGCATAGAAAATGTATTGCTGATGTTATAATTATGATATTTTGGATAAAGTCTGTTATCTATAGCAGCTTGTGCTTGTAGCCTAGCGGTATGGGGCTCATTCTCTTCAATATTAGTGAGAGCAGACTTTTAAATTTATTACTTATCTAGAGTCCTATGAGTTTTGATGATTTCAAATCGTATGTGTTTCTATTTTTTTTAAAGAAGATTTCTCCAAAAAAAAAATCTAGTATGTTTGCATTGTGTTATTAGGCTTGGAAATGTCTTGACAGTGATTAAATAGATTTTTTTTTTGTTTAACAATTATCTTACGGCCAATTTTATGTTTGACAATTATTTATAATCAATAAATGTTCAAGGTGATAAAATATGGCGACTTGTGCTCACCTCGTCATAAAACATAGTTATAAGGAAGTTGGTAAGCAAGATTTTAGGTGAGGGGACGATTAAACCTAAGATAATCTCAGCCAAAACCACTTCTTTCTCCTCTCTGAAAAATCAGGAATTAAACTCTATCCTTAAACTTACTAGCTGTGATCGAAGGGAGAAAGTCCTAAAGTGTCCAAAGGAGGGGGATTCTTTCATCTTATGCACTCTAACCCTCTAGATTATCTTATCTGATTGAGTTTGAATTCTTCTTATTTTTTTATTCATCTTTATCTCTCTTTATTTTTCTTATTTAAGTTTTAATTTATAGTTGCTGATTTCTACTTGGACTTCTGAATGGTGGCTAAATTGTCTTCCTGTACAAATAAATTCAAATGCTAGGACTAATATTTAGTTGCTAGCCCATACAATAACACCACAAGATTTTGATGTCAATATTTTGGCACCGTCTATGGAGACAGTACAAGGAACCATTCTACTTGAGTATTGACACCTATGTAAGATCAAGAGAAAAAATAATCACAAAAGGATTGAATTAAAGATGAATATCAATGATGATAAAACAAAGAGGGGATGATCAAGGATCAGTGAAGGTGGCACTTTATAGGAAATCACCCACAAGGCTAAGGACAGCATGGTGAATGACAGAATGAAGTGGATAGAGACATAGATGGATAGCCTGACTATGCTGTTGCAGGAATTAAGGGAGGGGTAAATGAGGCTCCGTGAAACGAATTTTGCTAGGATTATTAATGTACATAAGTCAAACAACAAGAGATAAGAACTAGAAAGTCCACGAAATATTGTACCAACACCACCAAGAATGGATGATCCCTTTCAAAATGACCAAAATCCCATGATGGCGATGCGAAGAGAGGAGAATATCGAGGAAAGAGAATGAAGACAATGTTTATCAAATACAAAATGTGAAGCGAGCAAATAGTAGTGCAAAATCTTGGTTGTGCGAGGGAACTGGAAGTTAAGGTGCGTAGGCTAGCACGAATTATTGAGAATATGTAAGGTCAAGGAAGAACTCAAGGTTGTAGAATAATTTAGATAATGAGTCCCTCATTATCAACAGAGATTATAAACACTACGATTTCAAGGACTTTCAATTCCCAAACCTTCATTATTTGAGGAAAAATGGCATATTGATACATATAGAGTAGTTTAATGAGATGACAGGAGTATCAATAGAGAGGTGAGCACGAGACTAGTATAGAAAAGTACATTGTGGAAGTATTAAAACCTTTGATCAGTTGTGCAGGTATTTTGTTGAACAATTTTAGGGCGCTAAGATAGCAAGACCCCATAAGACAACTTGATGGACCTTATGATTCTTAAGCAAGATGAAGAGAAAACTTTTAAAGATTATGGGAAAGGGTATCAGAGAGTCATCTTGGAGTTTAGTGCTTTCAATCATCCACTATTTTTGAGGGATCAAAAGAAGAAATGAAGACAGGTAGATCGTGGTATAACTTAAAAGGTGCCCACGAGTAACTTTTACTCGGTGGCCTACAACCAAGTAAGTATAGATATATAGATCAAAGAAGAGCAGCTGGAAAAGCTAAGGAGATGGCAAAGAAGAGCTAAGAGGGGAACCATGCCAGTTAAGTATTATGATAGAACATCGGCAAGCAAAAGCAATGCCATAAGACCAACAACTTAATCGCAACATAATGTTCAGACCAGACCCCTTTTATTTCCTCTAATGGAAACCAGTTGAGATCTTATCATCAACAGAAAGCTTTATCAAACTTTAAACTAATTATAGCTATTCACTTACGGTGCAGTGAGCAAAAAAACAAAATGAGTTGTTTAAGGCAAGTAAAGGTTTCAAGTCTAAAGAGTTGCTCGAGGTGAGATAAGAAGCCTAAATTTGCTAATTCATCTTGGCCGTAAGTGGGCGAGTAAAAACATAACAACACAAAATATTTTTATGGCAGTTAAAGGTTTTAAGTCTAAAATCTTGTTTGAAGTGAGACAACAAGTTTAAACATACTCATTCATGTTGGTCATGAGTGGGCAAGTAGAAACAGAACAACACAAAATCTTTTTAATGCAAGTAAAGGTTTCAAGTCTCAAAACTTACTCGAGGTGAGAGGAGTCTCAACTTACAAATCTAACTCTGCTATGGCTAAGCAAAAACTCATTAAATTTTACCATGGCTAGGTTGGCTTAGCCATTAAACTCCATCTAGGCAGAAACTCATTAAACTCTGCCACATCTAAGAGGAAACTCAGGAAATTATTAAACTCCACCATGGGTAGGTGGAAACCTATTAAACTTAGCCATGGGTGGTAGAAGACCTATTAAAGTCTACCATGGACAGGCGAGAAATTATTAAACTTTGCCATAGGTTGCCAACAAATTAATAAAACTCTACTACAGTGTGGGAACTCATTAAAAATCAATTATAGATAAGCGAAAACTTATTAAGCTCCGCCATCGAAAAGCAAGAATTTATTAAATTCTCTAATGGGTAAGCGAGAACCAACCAAACTCTATCATAAATAGGCTAGCAAATCTTAACTTTACCATGAAACAAGCGAATAAAAAATAAATGCATAAAATTTGACTAAGGCAACAAAGGTTCCAAATTTTGAAACCTGCTCAAGGTAGCATAACGAATTAAAAAAACTAAATATGATAGACAAAACATGAAAGCTCATAATCATAAAAGACATTCATAATTTGAGGCACAAGAAATCAAATACAAATAAAAACCTTTAACTAAAAACATTAGACATAAAAGTTCTCGGGTGCTGGATGGAGGATCTATCATATCTATAGCAAGAGGAGGAACATCCTCAGCATGATCACTAGCAACAGCATGAAGTATGACTTGGGCTTGATCTCCTTTGTCCTCTTATTCCTTTATATATTCAGCAACAATTTCAACCAAGTTGCCCATCTTTAGCTTAAGATGCTACTTCCCAAGAACAACTATGATGTAGTTATAATAATACTCGAGACCAGCATTATAACTCTATCAGCCTACTTTTCTGAAGCCTCAATCCAATTTTTGAAATCAGCAACTGCTTCATAAGAGATTCAATGAACTCTACCCTGGCTGAACCATTAGATCTTTTAGTTCCTCCTCGAGCTTTGTAGCCTCAATTGGAAACTAAGCATATTTGTCCTGAATAGCCTCAATCCTTTTCTTCCAAGACTAGATTTCAGCCTTTATCTTGTTGTCATGACTAGCAATTCGCCCTTTGTAGTTGGTCGCCATATAACCCAGCCGCATCATGAAAGAAAGAGAACAAATGGTCTGCTCGCTTAAACAGAAAGGCTCTTTAAGAGCTAGCTTGAGCAAGAGAAAGAAGAGGACTACAAACTATTAAAGAAGCTTTAGGAGCAGCAGAACTGAGGGGATAACACAAAAAAAGCTAAGGAATATGAGTAGGCCTGATAGGTAATATTTACTAGAGAGGGTATTTTTTTTTTTATATTCATTGTAGTTTCCAATCTTGTTTCATTGCACTCTCAACACTAGAAACTATGGGACTTTTTAGTGATAAAATAGGGTGACTTGTGCTCACCTTGCCATATAAGACACTCAGAAAGAAACCGGCAAGCAGGATTTAGGCGAGGGGATGATTAAACTGAAAACAGACCTAGTCAAAATCACTTCCTTTATCCTATCCAAAAAATTAGGGATTAAGCCTATCTCTAAACCCACTACCCATGATCCAAAGGAAAGAGAATTTTAATCCACATAAAACTCCCAAAGAGTCTAAATAGGGAAGGATTTTTTCATCTTATGCACTATCACTCTTTACATTATCTTATCTGATTGAATATGAGTTGTTCTTTTTCTTTATTCATCTTTATCTCTTTATTTTTCTTATTTAAGGAAAAAAGTTTTCCTCTTATGTTTTTTCTTTCCTTTATTTTTACTCAAAATTAGACATTACAATTTTTTCTAATAAATTTATGATATTGACTTGAGCACTGAAAGGTTAATGCCAGAAAAATTTCTAACACCTTTGACTATTTTTATGGCTGCAAGTGCTTACTGGGCTTCAATTCATGGTCGTTGATTTCTGGTCGAACTTCTATATAGTGGCTAAACCATCTCCACATACAAATAAATTCAAGTAGAGATGGAGGGTTGTTAATTTTGGAATAATTCTTTTTCAGTGAGGAAAATTTTATAAAAAAATTAAATAGTGAATCAATTTTATAAATTGTCTTATGTAGTGGTGGCAAACTAATAGTTTTCAACACAAAATATTAGCTAAACGATTTTCTTTTCTCTCTAATCTTGCACACGGCTCACTACTCTCAATTGAAAAGGCGCAGTCCTCTGGTCTCACTTGTCACTCTTAATGACACAGCTCTCTTTTACTCCATCGAAATTCGTCAGCTAGTGATAATGAGAGTATTACTGAATGTTTTCAAAATACAAAAATGCGACAAGAATAAGTGTAGGAATGCTTTTAACTAATACCAATGAATAGTAAACATTAAATCTTTATTTTATTTTTTTAATTATAATATTGCCCTAATGAATTAATTTCGTGGACTCCCCTGTGCGCAACCCTCTATTTGAACATTTTAAAACTATTTTTTCCTCTTTGTTAAATTTTTACATAAGTATCTTTCAAGTATAAAATGTGACTCTTTTTTTAATTAATCTTGTTTAATAAGAACTGGAGTTAAATTTTATTTGCAAATTATTTGTTTGACAAACACAGTTCTATGTGTATGTGATTTTTAATTTGTGTGTTATTTCCTTTTTCTTAGATGTGATTTTAAACGTTATTATAAAATATCGATTGTAGAAATTTTTATTTTTCAGATGGTAATAATTAAATGCTATTTTTTTCCTTACTTGCCCATTTACTTTTTCTTAATAAAATTATAATGATTATAGACATTAAAAATTAAATACTCTATGATCAAATAATGAATAATTGAAAAAAAAAGTTTTATAAAAACATTCTACCAAATATTTTTTTTTTTGTTTTTATATTTTCAGAAAAATAATTAAACAATGCTTTTTTTTTAACTTTTTGAAACATCACATCCAAAAACAGCATTTTATTTCTTTTTTTTTTTAAATAAAAAACTCTAATTAAAAAATATACCAAACGCACCTTTGGCATCCGCAGTCTCTACTACAGGATGTTCATTTTTTTATTCCCTCATCTCGTTATTCGCATTCTCAGTCTTGCCTACATTAATTAGTTTGAACTTTTGTATGACTTCAATGCAAAAGTTTAAACGATTGATAGTGATAAAATGAACAAAAATTTTGTTTTCACTCATTTATTATTTTCATGCGACATCATTTTATACATCAGAATTAATACGAGAATATATTATATATATCTTTTTATGTGTAATCTTAAACTAAACTAAAAATAAAATGAAATAACAAGAATGGGATAAAGAAGATTTTGATAAAAGGGTAATTGACAAAATCACTATCTAAAGAACAATGTTTTGGTAGTTAGTTAAAAAAAAAAAAAAATTTACGTTATTTTAATGGTGATTTTATCACTGTTTCTTCCACCCTTTTGTTCAAAACACGGGTTCTAATTTGCATAGTGTCTGCTTCAATTTCATTCCCTTCAAAAATATACTTAATTCAAAGTTCAGTACGTTGAATTTATCTGTTCAAAACCTTAATTGTACAGTGATTTTGTACTCAATTCAAAACCTACAAAAGTATATATTTGACCTGGAACAAACTTTCTATATTCCTTTCTCACTTATATGAGGGTGTTCTCTTAGAATTTATCAGTTTAACTAACTAGCACCAATAGAAAGATAATCAGACTTTTGATTTGGATAGTTATTCACAAAAGGTTTGAAATTAAATTGAGCTTATTGAATGAAAAAAATTATCTTACTCGTAAAAGTGAAATAGTTACATCATTGATAGAACAACTTTTTGATCTGTCAGTAGGTAGGATTTATCTTGAAGTGGATTACTAATGGAGCAGGGTAGCAAAAACAAATTGATAGGATAGATAAACAATAGATATCGTTCTAGTACCAGACTAAGCCAACGCGATTAGATTACACTTTAATCGAAGCGTGATCAGATCTTGTTCTAATTCAGATGACCTAATAAGATTTTAATAATGTGTTAAGCGAGATTAAATGACATTTTAATCTAAACGATTTTATAAGAAAGATTTTGATAGATAATTCCAAATGAAAATTTTCAAAGGGGGATTTTTTTTTATTTAATTGAAGGTTGAAGTTGTGAAAAAAAATAACAAT
Source organism: Luvunga scandens (assembly GCA_030449905.1). NCBI lineage: Eukaryota > Viridiplantae > Streptophyta > Magnoliopsida > Sapindales > Rutaceae > Luvunga > Luvunga scandens. The sequence continues at coordinate 1,398,447 of JASUUG010000286.1, forward strand.
ACCTTTCTATTTATAATAGAATAAACCTACTACCCTAAGTTAAATTAAAAAGTGAAACTAAATCAAAATTATAATATAAATGAAGATTAAGACACAAACTATAATTGGCTCGAATTAAAATAGAAATTATCAAAAGATCTAAAATAACAAAATACTAAAAGACTAAAATAATAACCTACATCAATTACATTTTATATATATTTTTTGTGTTTTAACTTGATTTTTTTATAACAAAATGAGAGATCCTATAAAGAGACATAAAGTAAATTTACTATAAGATAATTGATTATTTTAATTAAGTAAAAGATAACGATGGGGTGGGGCGTAGCAGAAGCAAAATGGATAGGATAGAGAACACTAGATATTGTGCTAGTATTGGATCAAACCAACGCGATTAAGTTACACTCTAATCGAAGTGTAATTAGATATCGTTCTAATCCAAATGAATGAATGAGATTTTTAATAATGCGTAATGTGAGATTAGATGACGCTCTAATCCAAACGATTCTACAGGAGAGATTTTAATAGATAATTTCAAAGGAAATTATAAAAGAAGATTTTTATTGAATAATTAAATATGAAGTTCTTAAAATAATTACAAGACCTCTCTATTTATAATAGAGGAAACACACTTCCCTATGTTAACTTAAAAATGGGAAACTAAATCATAATTATAATGGAAATAAAAGATATTTTCCTAAGTTAACTATCACTATCATAGAGATAGGCCTTCACTTGGTTAGACCTTCGACAATTCTTTTAATCACATCATTTAAGCTTTTTTGTTGTTGTGACTTGATTTGCGATTCAATTTGCTCGGCTAAATGAACTGCATGCTATAAAGTATTGACAATGTATGTAGGCATCCTTTCTTGAATATGTAAATCAAGCCATTTTTCAAATCTTATAACTGTATTCTCTTTAGGCTCATAACAATAATTGCATCCACAAAGTTCTTCAAACTCATAAGCATAAGGAGAAACGGATCTTGTACCTTATTGTATCAAACAATAATTAAGAGGGATAAACTCATATCACAAAATACGCTTCATACGATTCCATAATCGAATTTTGCGTTTGCGTTTGTTAAGCCGAGAAGTTTACAACTCATCCCACCATTCTAAAACACTTATGCTTAATCTACTAGTAGCAAACCATACTTGCTCTTCTTTAGGAGTGTGCCAAAATAGAAACCAATGCTCAATCTTGTCCTACCAAACAAAAAATTTGTTTGGACGAGTGTATGCAAATAATTCTAGCATATGATAAATAGGAGGGCAAGGATGGTAGTTTGCCATTTATGGTCAAATTTCACATAATGGCAAATTCATAATTAAGGCTCAGCTCTCGGGTTTAGTATGTTCATGATTCGAAGTGAATATGGTAAGAGATGGTAGTTTTAAAAGAGTTGGGGACTAAACTGGAAATTGAACAAAATTTTGGGTAAAATAATAATTAAGTGAAAGTTTATGTTTTCCAATGGTGGTGATTGGAGATCTGGCAAGGATGGGTAGATCTGAAAGATTTGATGGTGATGAGTATGATAATGCTAGTGGTTTGACTTGAATCGTTGAAATTTAACCGAAAAATTAAATAGAAGTGGTGGTTGGTTTCAGTTTCTAGTGAACGACCGATGGTTGGCAGTGAAAGTGGCTTGGAAAGAAAGGTCTGATGATGGTGGATGGATTGGTAGTGGCAGTGGTTGTCAAATCACAACAGATTCCAGTAAATCAAGCGGTGGAAGTCATGGTGGTTTGGTGGCTGTTTTGGTGTGTTTCTGGTGCCTAGGTGGTGAGATGGTGGTGGTTGACAGCAAGGATTGGTCGGCAGTGTTTGGGTGTCCAAATGGTGGTGGATGTCGCAAGAAAGGATGAAGATCGACGACGAGTCGGCTGTACGTCGTGGCTATGATGGTGGTTTGCGTTTGGAATTTTATTTTTTTGCTGTTTTTGGGTTTTTTTCTTTTTTTTTTTGGAATAAATAGTGATGGATTTGGTATATGAGGATATAGGTATCCAGGAAAGCTGTTTGAATCACATAGAACTGCTCTGATACCAACAGATGGGGCGAGGCATATTGGAAGCATAATTGATAGGATAGAGAACACTAAATATCGTTCTAGTATTGGATTAAATCAATGCGATTAAGTTACGCTCTAATCGAAACGTGATTAGATATCATTCTAATCCAAACGACTGAATGACATTTTTAATAACATGTAATGCGATATTAGATGACGCTCTAATTCAAACGACTCTACAAGAGAGATTTTAATAGATAATTCTAGATAGAATTATAAAAGAAGATTTTTATTGAATAATTGAATCTGAAGTTCTTAAAATAATTACAAGACCTCTCTATTTATAATAGAGGAAACTCAATTCCCTATGTTAACTTAAAAATAGGAAACTAAATCACAATTCTAATGGAAATAAAAGATATTTTCCAAAGTTAACTAATCTCATACTTTAATTAACTCTAATGAAAATAGAAAGTCCTGAAATAATAAAATACTATAATGACTCTAATTAAAATAAAAAATCCTAAAATAATAAAATTATAGAATCTTAAAATTCTTAAAGTAACGACCTACATCATATAAGTCAGATAAGTTAAAGATAAAAGAATATAAATTTTAATATACCATATAATAAAATGGACTGTATTAAAGTCTATTTTTTACTATCTTTTAACTTATTCTTTTAGTTTAATAGAATAAAGATTTTCCTTATTAAAGTGAGGAGATTCTATTCAAGATCACGTGACCCATGAAAATTTTCAATTTTAAGAGTCTTGCAATGGGAGTTATTTCTCGATCTCCACCACTTTCTTTCGGTCTTCATCAGTCAATATATGGTTTCTACTCGGAACCGCTTACTCGAAGTTCCCAACTTGCTCTGGCATTTTGCTATTTTTTTTCCTTATTATTATTTTTTAACTTTCTTAACTTCACCAAAATAGCTAGTTGATCAAAATTCATTTTGTCGATCCTCAATGTTGCAGCTTCCATTTCTAAGATGGAACGGACATCCATTTCTTGGCTTCTTGCACCAATTTCCATGACAATTTGATGGGACTTGTATATCAACTGCTATTCTACATACAAATCCAGCTAAATACAAATTCTTCTTGGGAATATATATATATATATATATATATATATATATATATATATTTTTGGTTTGTATAATGATCTCCAGAATTTTTTCTTTTTTTTTTTTTAAATGGTCCTCGACTAGCCAGCTAAACTTTATTAATATCTATAAAAGCAAACATCAGGTAGGGGGAATAAATAGACCTTACCCAAAGAAGTCATCCAGTTAATATTAAAAAAAAAAATCGACGACTAAAGAATACATAAAATCAAGAGATGAACAAAACAAACAGTAGCCTGAATGCACAGCCGCCTTTAACCAATTGGGGTCTTTAGATAAAATTTTATTTTAGGCCTTCTAATGTTAAAATATCAACTCTTACAAGAATATTAAATAACTCAAAAAACTCTCACAACAATATCAAGTACCTCAAAATTCAACAATACTCAGTAATATCTTGAATTACAACAATTATTGACAAGATCACAAAATAATAATAATAATAATAGGAAAGACATCTCTTTATTTCCACAAGAATATTAACTAGCTTTGTCTTCCACAAATTCCATCTCATTAAGATACTCTAAAATTTCATCAGCCATAACCATAATATTCTTGAGTTCTTGTGAACTTTAAATCATTGCCCCTATCATTGCTACAAGCCATCACTAATGAAAATTACTAATCAATTAAATTTTATTCTTCTTGCTTTTTGAGATGCAAAATTATTAATCAAAATCTTATATTCTAATTTAGCTAACAAGTCTTTTTCAATAGCTAATATAGCTAATCTACTTGTGGATATTTTTGTAATCGGAATTGAGGATAGTTTGATAATATGTGATTCTGAGGATAATTTGATGAATTTTGATGTTGAGGGTATTTTAGTAATTTTACGAATTCGAGAATATTTTATTACGGATAAATGCCGTTTCGAGTATATTAGTTATAATTCGTGATTATGATTAGTAATTATGTTATTTCCTCAAATTAGGAGGATCCGTGAACGAGAATCAACCTGTGGACGTTGTCGATACCGAGTTTGGACACCGTCACTGTGAGTGGAATATATAAAACCTACTTTTATTGTAGTTTATTATGATTTAAAAATATGGTAAAGCATGTTTGCGAGATTGATTTTAAAGGCTTCGATTTAATGATTTTATATAAATAGATTTTATCTGTGTTTTGGTATTTATTACGAGAAATGTGTTTGATTAATGATTTTGGTTACTGATTTTATATATGCATGATAATATTTTAAAGAAAAGAAAAGCATATTTAAAACTTATGAAATGAAAAAGGAAATGAGCTTTCGGATGAGATTTCGAATGAGATTTTAGATGGGATTTCGAATGAGACATCGGATGAAATTATATGTTTGTGTATATGTGTTCAAAGATATATGAATATGAGCAGAATGATTGATTGTTTTAAAATCATTAGACAGTACCCTCCCCCTTCAGATACAATGATACATATGAGATGAGATATGTATGTGGTATGATGAATACAAAAATACTGATAATGAGATACAGATGAGATACAGGCTTTTAGGGCCCATCTGAGTACACACAGAGGCTTTGGGCCGTGTACTCGGGCGACTTTGTCTTTTGGGGACGAGATTATACATGCACAGATATGATGAGATATGAGATGATATGTTCCGATCTATCCGTGTAGCTCCGGGGCATGATTGTACCCAGATAGTGCGTCATTGCCTGTCCGTTGAGGTCCGGATATGATGTGTTATGATATGGTTTTTCCCCGATCTATCAGTGTAGCTCCGGGGCGTGATAGTACCCCGATAGTGCATCATTGCCCGTCCGTCGAGGTCTGGATATGATAAGATTATTTTCCCTAGGTACTTGTTTGGTGATAGTTTTCGGTATTCCGATATTGATGTTATAAGTATTATGAATTTTCATTGATTTATGCAGTATATTTGTGATATCGTTATTTGAGTACATGGATTGGATTAAATCAGTTATTTAAGTTTTTGCGATATTTTGATGAGTTGATATTTTGATATGATTAATTAATTTAGAGTAAATTTATGTTGAAAAACTATTATCCACTCACTAAGCTCACTGAGTTTTATACTCATTCCATTTTATTATATTTTTTCCCCCTCTATAGGAGATTTGTAGGTACAACAGTCGACCCAGCCACAATAGTTATTTTCGAATTTATGGCCACGTTATGATGTTATGAGTTATTGATTGATTTATTGAGATAATTTGGGATTGTATAATTTATTATATTTCGGGGATTTCGGATAATATATGTATTTTATTTGATAATGAATAATTGAGTGATTTGGTATTTTGGTTGAGATAATTGATTGATGAAGTTGGTTGTATTCGGAAATTATTTGGGAGTGCTTGATGTATAATTTTATAGATTTGGTTTTATAATAAATATAGGGGAGACTTTGCTGATTTTTTAGTAGAATCCTGATTATTCAGATTACGTTAGAAAGATTATATAGAATTAGGCAGACTCGTCCTGTGGATTCGGAACAGGTCGTGTCAGATAAGAAACATACCTCCAATCCTTGGGAAGTGTTTGAGAATTACCTTCATTTTGCTCCATATTAGTTTGTTCTTCTTGTTACATCTCTTGATTCTCACAAGGTGAAGCATCTTGTTTGACGTTCGAAGGTTCTTCTTGTTGCACTTCTTCATCTGCATCTTTATCAACAACAACTTTCTCCATAGAGAATGGGTTAGATTCATCAAATGTAACATATTCCTACTGTTACTAAATTCTAATACTTTGGGTGGATATTTCAAGTTTATTTTTAAGATCTCTACTTCTCTATGGAATTCATCAAATTCTTTATAAGTTATTCCAACTATTGGGTCAGCCTCTTTAACTTTTTTTCCCATTATATTTTGGTTCTATATTCCTACTTTATTGAATTCCGACATTTGGGTGAATGTTTCAAGTTCATTTTTCAAATCTCGACTTTTCATTGGAATTTATTCAATTCTTGTCAAGTTGTTCCACCTTCTAGGTTTAGCTCTTTCATTCCTTTTCCCACCATTTTTTTGTTCTACATTCTTACTCTTTGCATTGAATTTCAATATTTTAGTTGGATGTTTCAAGCTTATTTTTGGTGTCCTTACTTTCCGTTAATTAATTCCCACTTTATTTTCATGATTGTTTTGTTACATATTCCTACTCTTTTAAGTTTATTCCAATATTTTTTGTGACGTTTCAAGTTTACTTTACTAATTTTTGCTTTCTGTTATAATATTTCAACTTTTAGTAAATTATTCCCTTTTAGGTTAAATTGTTCCTACTCTTTTACACCTTATAATGATTTTATATTCTTATTATTTTCATTATGTTCCAATACTATACATACATGTTCCAAGTCCTTTTTTAAACTAATAATAATATTAAATTTTTAAAATAATAATAATATCAAAAAGATGAATTATGTTTGACCCCTTTACTATATTAAAAAATATCAATTTACCACATAATACTTAAAAAAATTTGTTGTAACCCTTTACTATTTTCAACATTTTAGGTCCATAATCCAAGTCCTTTTTCTTTAATCTTCATTACTTCATGAGATCTTTTGAAATTAATTGTATGTATACTTGAGTTTTTAATCTTTATACATATTTATTCTCATTTTTTTCATTTTAATTAATAGTATTTAGTTATATTTAAAATAAATTTATGCATTTATTTTCATCTTTCTCTTTACTTTTCAAACTAATTGCTTTAATTTTTCATAACTTCAACGGCAAACATATAAATAACAGGCAAGAATGTTGGCAATTACTATGCTTGTAAAGCTATGGCAGTATAAATTAAGTTGCAAAAATATTTTAAATCACAAAATTGAAGCTTACTTAATCTGTTTTTGTTGAAACATCTCCTTTTTTTTTCCTATTGGATAGCCCATTATATCATTTCAATTAATTCTAGTTATTTATCTTTAAAATAAATTTTATCAATAACACTTAATTTATATAAAATTTTTACCTCTCTATTTTGTTTTCAAAATATTTTCTTTAATTTCTCATCACTTCAATCAAAAATTCATGTTATTATAAGTAGTAGTATTATTTTGACTGTATTACTACTACCCTTATTTATTGCAATTATTATTATTACTATCATGCCTCATGAGATTTATATATTTGATATAACTACTCTTTTTAGATTACTAAGATATTACTAACATTTTGATTACACAATTGATTTTTATAAGTTACAAAACTTAAGTTGTTGAAATATATTTTTCTATTTAAAATTGTAATTCACTATTTCAGGAGATTTTATCATGAATTTTATCATCTATTGCTAAACTTAACCATTTAAATAATCATAATTAGCTAACAACATAGTATTCTGCTCTATAATTTGTATCATTCTTGTTTAATTACGTATATCTTCTGAAAGAACCAAAAAGTATGTACAAACTTTGTAAAGAAAGTCTCAAATTTTTCGTGAGTTAAATTATTTCTAAAAGCTATATTGTTTATCTTCATAGACTTATTAGACTTTGCAAATATGATTCTAAATTTAACAATATAAACAATCAGCACTTTCAATTATTATTATTTATGAATTACAATCACATAAATTGACCTGTTCTCATTTTTCTTTTAAAAAAAAAATTCTAATTTGAAAAATAAAATTCTATTTCAAATAAAAAAAAATCTAAATTTAGGTTTTAGACCAAGAAAAATATCAGCTATCACTAAAGAAAAATGGATCACATTGGCAAAAACTCTCAATGAAACTAAATCTTCGTTTACACACGCTTGATCACTAATAGAATCATTGGAGTATTATTTAAAATTTGGATATAGGAAAATAATGCAAAAAATAGGAGTAGGATAATCCACAATCCCTAAGATTAGAGTAAAACCAAAAAGATACTGAATAACAACAGTTCAATCTCTATTTTTCTGCATTACATTCCTGCCACAATTGCTACTTGTCCTACTTTCATTTCCTTCTACAAATGAACACCACAGCAAGCAAATTCAAAATCCTCCAAATGAAAAATTAACGATAGAAACTCAAGAAATAAAAGGAAAACTAGTGAGAAATTGGATAGGTAGGAACAAAGTGACTAAACAAGTGACTGGATTAACTCTAAATATTCGTACCATTTGCAGATGCATGCAAAACGTTCATTCTTAACAAATCAATAAACATGAAGCAACTAAAAAGGAAAGTCATTACACAGCTAATCCAAATAAAAAAACACCATATCTCAATTCAAATAAATATTGAACAAATCCATCCGTCGGCTAATGAAAATCACAAATCCACAAATACAATTTCAAATCTAAAATGAGAAAGCCTATCATTCTAGTGGTGTTGAAATATACAAAGACAATATATTATACCTTATAAGATTGTAATTAGCACTGACAGCTAGGAAAATCAACAAGACAATTATCTAACCATTTCATGTCACTTTTAGCTTAACTGAAAAAATTACATAGTCGAACTAATGGAAACATTAACTGAGGTCATAATAACAAAATTAAAAGCTCATTTAATCTAAGATTTTCTCACAACTACAATGCACAAACAAAGTCCTAGTCTCTATTTAAACTTCATTGGATCTACACAGGTGTAAAAACCTCTTGACTAATGAAATTGTTTATCTATAATATTTTCATGGTGAAAATAGAAGAAGCTCATCAATAAAGAGAATGACGGGATAAGATCAATCCCAGAAGAATCAAATGAAAGAATCCATATCTTGTTGTTGTCAATGAAGCAAAAATTGCCAAAACTGTGACAGACATTTGCAAGAACGCTGCAATATTTCAAGAAAGAAGAGTTAGGTCTATAAAATCCTTCCATTTGTACTTAAATACACATTAAAATTAATTCTCTGCTTTGTAATATCATAGATTAGTAAGCAGTCTCATCTGAATTCTACAGTATTCCTTTTTTAGATAAATTTCTAGTAAGTTGTACATTTATGCTTGGCCTTAACGATTACCATGGTCAGTACAGAATAAGTGAAATAAAATAGTTGATGCTAAATTATTAATGCTAGCCAGTTGAAGCACTTATTAAGATAGTAAGACTCCAAGATCCACCGTCATGCTTATTCCATGTCTATTAAAGAAAAAAATTCAAAAATCTTTTTAAATTTTTTGATAACACATCATCACTAATAAAATAAACCTCAACAAGCAAGACTACATAAACAAGAATTTATGAAGAGATAAATAATGCAGAATTCAGATAAGTTCAAATATATAAAAATCTCCCAAACAAATCACTTTTGGATGTTTGTTTGAAAAAATAAGAATTTAGGCATTGAATCATTTATAAATTAAGATGCAAAATATCAGGTGCACAATCAATTTACTTATACTAACTATAATGCTTAGGAATAAAACTTTGTATTATTTAGAGTACCAAAATTCCATCTTGAAGATACAATTAAAGTGAACGACTCAAAACCAACTAAATCAAACTCTAACCCTAATGTCAAAGTCAAAGAGAAGTATTTTAATTATTTATGTGAGTAATAGAGGAAAGACCTCAATTTTGAGAATCAAAGTTGATGAAAGTTGAATGGCTCCTATGTGTTCTTTGTTCTTTGACAATTAAAGATGAAATTGAAAAATGAAACTGAAAATTGAGAAGGAGTGCCGAATCGCCAATTAGAAGTTATTTTTAAAAAGAAATTGATGAGATCTTTGTTCTTTACGGCCAGAAAAGAAAGAGAGCAACCTTCACCCTTTGATTCTGCTCGCTAGTCTAGGGTAGGGTGGACATGAGTTGATTTGGGTTAGGTCTTAAGTCAATTATTAATTGTTATTAATTATTAAATTAATATTAAAATATGAAAAAAATATGGTGGAAAAAAAATTATAAATAATAGATTTCACATTAACTTCATCCTTAAATTAAAGAATACAAGAAATTCAAATAAAATTTAATCACAAAAATCATTATTTCTCAATAAATGAGAACATAAACTCTAATAATAAACTTCCACAAACATGACATCAACAAGTAATATAAAAAGGAATGAATGCAGAAAACTAATATAAAGAGGAAAGCAGAAAACTCATGCCTTTTGCTGAGCTTTCATTTTAGAAGCTGGAAGGGGAGCTCGTTTGGGCACTAGTTTAGGAGCTTTAACAGTAATACTCTTTGTGGCCAATTTGTGATTAGATTATATGAGATTTTGGAATTGAAAATAATGGAAATAATTTATTTTCATTTATTTTATTTTATTTATTTTCCACTGATATGCCACCTTGAATTTTGGGCATTTGTCCATGGCCCATGGGTAAACTATACCCAAACCATTATGAAATGGTTTCTTCCATAAAACCCAAATCTAATTCATCTTTGCGATTTACCCAATCCAAACTATTTTATTTGGTTTGGGTTTGGGTAAACTCATGGGTTGTGGGTTTATGCCCACCCCTATTGAGGTGTTTGTAATTTCCGAGAAACTTGAGCCATCTTTATCCTACTATATGAATACATCAAAACTCGCAAGTTTCATTTAAACAATCGAGTTATGTTGTGCATGAGAATTTGAACGGTAAATGGTAGGAAAAATTGGTAATGATGATTACATAGTTTCAAACGACTGTTTGTCGAAGGAATTCAGTAACAACTAAACAAGTAATTTTCTGACGCACAAATGAATCTTGAGTTGGCTCATAAATCCCTATCAAATGTAAATATTACATTAATTATTATAAATTTTATAAAGCTATTATGTTTTTGTAGTTACTCTATAGAGTTGTACTATTGGTAGCCCTCTAATCTCCTCATAAACTCTCCTTTTTTTAGTTATCTTTATATAATTCCAAAAACATCCTTTTTATTTTAAATACACTCTTCTATTTTTTATTTAATTTTTTATTATTAAAAGTCAATGAAATGTTCCTGTTATTTTTCTTTTCTTTTGCAATCTTGTTATTACCCTACAAATAAATTAAGTTAAATTACACATATTTCAAATTATAATTTAAAAGAAATCTTAGGTATAAAAATTACCAATCAGTAAAAAGAAAAAGAAAAAAAAGATTATTCTAAATTTTTGTAATTTATTTTATTTAGATAAAAGTGACAGGTAGAAAACAAAAAAGAAAGAACTGAATTGATTATGAATGCAAGTAATTTTTTGGAAAAATTATTAAGTGTGTTTAATTCTTATTTGTCCTTAAATGTAATTTGCTTAAAGTGGGGTTGTAGAAGGATAATGAAGGGGTGCCAATAGCTTCACTCAAGTTTTTGTTAATCATCTCACTACATACGGTGATGCAAAAGTCATAAATATTATATTACACTATTATTGTTGTTGTTGCTATTATTATTATGTCTTAGTTGTTTGAGATTTTTTTTTTTTGTTTCTTTTTTTTTTTTACCATTTAGTCTAATGGCAACCTAATTTCTTACTCACCAATGCCAGAAGGATTCGAATTTTAAGCCTCTTATTTTCTATGCAAGAGATTTTACAATCTCAACTAAATGGCATCCACTCTTCTCTTTGTTTAATGAAGTTAATAAATTAATTGACAATAACTTCAAATAAGGGCCTATAACGTCAGTCATTGAAACAACCTTTATCTCCAAATTGGCTCCAAGCTAGACAATACTTACAGGCAATGTTCATGACAAATTTTAGTTGCAACAATAGGACAAAATGAAGACAATATTAAAAGAAATGAGCCCAACCAAGTTGGAAAGGCCTTCTATAAGTTTGTTCGTGTGTCTCCACCAGCATTTTACTGTCATAAATCTTGGTCTATGAAAATGGAAGACCGCTGTCTTTCGATATAGGCACTTAATCAAAACTTGCAACTTTTTTTTGCTAATCCTTCCAAGTCTTGCCTACAGTAATTAGTTTGAACTTTTGTACTTCTACCTCCCAATTTGTATGCATGGGGTGTAATTTCCAGGAAACTTGGACCATCTTTTTCCTGCTACATCAATTCATCGCTACTCGAAGTTTCATCACTTCTCTCCAACTTTCATTTCAGCAATTATTAAACCCAGTGAGAGCAATTTTGCTCTTATCATGGCTTTTTTTCATACCATGTTTAGCCAATTATTTTGGGATCCATGTGACTTTGGTTCTGGCCTGGCCAATGTCAGAGCGATCAGCAATCGTTGTGACTCCAAATGAAGAACAGTGACAGTTACTAGGTCCCAACGATTCCATTAGTGTTTGTTTCTAACTCATTCCTCCCAAAATCCTATCCCCATTTCAAAATTGGATATCTACTATCCATGTCTTTGTCCAATAACATCAGCTTCCAGAACCCTGTGGATTAATCAGCACTCTTGAATAATCAACACGGTTTCAAATGAGAATTTTTATCTTATCAAGGCTTCTCTTGATTCCCATTTTAGGCAATTATTTTAATTAGTTTCGAAGTCTACGCCTACAAGCTAAAAGCTTTTAGTTTGCTGTAAATAATCCTAAAAGTTTTTGCTTTAATTTTCTCTTGCGCTTCCTTTGGTATTGCTTTCCAAATATAAGCTTATTTAAGCAAAGTTTTTGTTAATAAAATTTTTATGTCTTATCAAAATAATTTTAGTTTTTTGGTTGTTAATAAGAATTTTTATTAAAAATTATAAAATTACTTTAATAAGTTTTTTAAAGTTATATCATGAAATAGATGAAATAAAATTATCAAATAAATAAAATGATATTTTAAATATTTTAAAAAAAAAATTCAACCTCTACTTTCAAATTTGAGCTTTTGTAAGTAGAGAGAAATAACTAATTTAATTTTCAAAAATTCTACTAAAAAACATCAAAACAATGACAAAAAATTTAAAAAGAGTTTATGGAATTAAATAAATACTTATATCCATTAAATAAGGTATGTCAAACGTACACAATGTCTTAGTTGTTGGAGATGTTGGAGATTTCATTTCTTCTCTCTCTTTGATAAAGTTAATAAAGTAATTAAGAAGAATTTCAAATAAGGGCCTATAACTTTTGTCGTTGAGACAATCTCCATCTCCAAATTGGCTCCAAGCTAGACATATATTGTACAGGCAATATTTATAGACGGTCTCTGAGAATTCGTGCTAAATTTTAATTGTAACAAGATATTTGTGTATAGGACAAATGAAAAACAATATTAAAAGAAATGAACCCAACCAAGTCTTAAAAAGGACTTACTTCAATAGTTTTATGCGCATGTCCCCACTAACTTTGTATTGTCATAATTTTGCTTCATGGAAATGAAGATTCCTGTCTGTGATGTAGGCATTTAACCAAAACTTTCAATTTTCATTTTTCTACCTCCCAATTTATACGCTGGGGGTAACTTCCAGGGAACTTGCGCCATTATTTTGAACTTTTATACTTCACCTTCCAATTTATACGTCGCGGGTAACTTCCAGGGAACTTGGGTCATCATTTTCCAGCTATATGAATTCAGCGCAACTCCCAAGTTTCACCGCTTTTCTCCAAGTTTCATTTCAGAAATTATTAAACCCAATGAGATCAATTTTACTCTTATCATGGCCTTTCTTGATACCCTTTTTAGCCAATTATTTTGGGATCCATATGGTTTTGGTTTCTGGCCATTGTCAGAGCTATCAACAATCGTTGTTACTCCAAATAAAGAACAAAACAGTTTCACTCCACTGCAAAACTGAGTCAGTGGAGTTGTCATCAAAGCTCCGACTGTTGTGATTGGAGCGGTGTAAGGTGCTATGAGGCTGGTCATGTTATTGTTCTGGACTTGAGTAGGGAACCAATCATTGGCGGACTTGAGAATGCAACTGGCCTCTTCAATCTTCAATAGCTGCAGAGCCTCAATTTGGGTTTCACTTTCTTGGACGGATTCCAAATACCATCCAGGTTCGGCAACCCGACAAATTTGACTTACATGAATCTTTCTGAGGGTGGCTTCGCAGGGAAGATTCCCATCTAGATTTCAAGTTTGACAAGGTTGTTTACTCTTGATTTATCAGATCTTGTAGCCATAAGAGGATATTCCTCTACGGTTGAGACCCCACGCTAGCTTGTTTCTGCAGAGCTTAACAGAGCTCAGAGAGCTACATCTTGATCAAGTAGATTTGTCCGTCTCCGGAACTAAATGGTGCAAAGCTTTATCATTTCTGCCCAATCTACAAGTTTGAAGCTTGTCCGGCTGTCATCTTTCAGGTCCTATCAATCATTACCTGGCAAACTTACGGTCACTCTTCGTGAATCGTTTGTGACAATTACGGTCTGTCCTCAGTTACAGAGATTTTGGCCAATCTGTCGAATTTGGAGGCCTTGAATCTCAGCCAGTGTGGGTTGCAAGTGAAGTTTCCGGAAAAGATATTGCAGGTTCCAACCCTTGAGACCTTGGCTTGTCATTTAACGAATTGCTTCAGGTTTCTTAGCCAAACTTTCCTAAGAATTCTTCTCTTCGGAACCTGATCCTGACTATCACAGGATTCTCAGGCACACTATCGGATTCCATTGGGAGCCTTGAAAATTTGACAAGGGTAGATGTTAGAAGTTGCAATTCCACAAGGCGAATTCCCAAGTCAATGGCTAATCTCAGCCAATTATTTTTCTTGGACTTCTCATATAACCACTTCTCTGGTCCCATCCCATCTTTTCACAAGTCAAGAAATCTCAACTATTTAGACCTTTCGTCCAATAATTTAACTAGTGGGATCTCATCCATCTTCTGGGAACAACTTTTAAGTCTCAATATTGTTTTCTTGTCGCAAAATTCACATATGGAAGCATTCCCAGATCTCTGTTTCTACTTCCAATTCTGAATATACTTGAGCTCTGCAACAACCAGTTTGAGAACCAATTTCCTGAAATGTCAAATGTGTCCTCTTCTGGATTGTATGTCCTTGATTTAAGTGGCAACATATTAGAAGGGCCTGTCCCCATTTCAATATTCTTTGAACTTGCTAACCTCGATCTTTCTTCCAAAAAGTACAGCCGATTGAAATTGGCTTCAAGCAAACAGGAGGGCGATCCCAAATCTAAACAATCAATCAAAACTATATTCTTTGGGCCTTTCAGATAACTAAATATCTGGGAAATACCAAATTGGATTTGGAAAGTTGGTAGTGGCAATCTTCTTAAATCTTTCACACAACCTCCTAGTGAACTTGCAAGGACCTTATGCTATCTCTGTTGGCTTGCTTGACCTGAACTCCAACCAGCTCCATGTAAAAATCCGTTATATATCATCAAATACTTCCGACATCGATTACTTCAACAATAATTTTACTTCCATCCCAGCTGACATTGGTAATTTCATGTCTGAAACCGACTTCTCTTCCGCTGCAAACAATAGTCTGACTGGAGTCATCCCGGAATCTGTATGCAAGGCTGCCTATTTTCAAGTTCTTGACATATTAAACAACAATTTGAGTCCTACATGTTTAATCACGAAGAGTAGCAGCAACCTTGGCGCTTTAAACTTATGGGGAAACAACCTCAATGACACTCTTTCTGATACAATATTTCTAGGAAATTGTAGATTGCAAATTCTAGATCTCTATGGAAATCAACTACAACGAGTGGTTCCAAAAATCTCTTGCCAATTGCAATATGCTGCTGGTTTTAGACCTCGGAAATAACCACATCAGTGAAAATTTGCTTCTAGTTTGCAAGTTCTAGTTTTGCGATCCAACAACCTCACCCGACGCATTAGTTGTCCGAGAAATAATGTCTCCTGGCCTCTGCTTCAAATAGTTGACTTAGCATCCAATAAATTTAATAGAAGACTATCACAAAAACGGTTACTTACTGTTTTAGGTAGATTTGGGTGCAAGAGAAAGGGGCAAACCTAACTAAAACAATGAATTTGTTTTTAGGATGCAATGTACCTCACTTAATCAAAATGTGTGGGCTGGTTTAGGAAGAGTGAAAGGAGGTGGTTATGGTGAGAGGTTTAGATATGGAGCGAGAGAGAGCTTGAAAGGATGCCCTTGACTTGTAAAAGAACAAAAAGAGTTAAAGGTGGAGTTCATGGTGGGCCGCGATCACATTTCAATGCTCAAGTTAGTTTCTTAAACTATTTATAGCATCAAGAGCTTGGAAGCTCTTGATAATAGATGCTGGAGGTTGAAAAAGACCTTCAACCTTAGTCGAGTGCGTGTGTGTTTTGTTGTATATGAAAAAAGTAGAACCTTGATGTCTTAATATATGAAATATCCTGGCTGCCCTGCCATGTGGGGATTTTGCTATCCTTTCCAATATATATTTTTTTTTGGTCTTTTTACCTTTATCATGATTTTTGAGCTATTAGGAGCATGTTTGGGGAATAAGGGCGTTATTAACGTGGCTTGTTCTCTCTTGCAAGCGGTGCATGTTGCAAGACAGTTGAGGATACCTCTATGAAGGCTATTTTGGTGGCTTTTGGTGAGGCAACTAAGGACCACTATTCTTAATGTGTTGTTCTTTGTTTTTTAGCAAGTGTGACAGCTAGCCATCTCCATTTTTTCAACAATATATTCCTTATTTGATTCTGCAAAATCAAATATTATCTTTGAGTGACAAATATTTCATGTGGCTAATGTTTTGAATATTTTCTTTGACCATCCATCCAGTAACATGGCGTACCCACATACCAACTCAATTATTAAGTGTATTCAGTGTAGGTCTAGTACCTCTTAGTGATCATATTTAATCATAGAACTTTTAATCGATGTGTGGGACTTCATAATTAACCTTCAATTTCTTCCCCAAACAATTACCATGGAGGAGATGATGGTTGCTGAAATCAAATCCGGATCTAAGCTCAACCATCTTCGATATGACATGTCGAGCAACTTATTCTATTAGGTTACAGTAACTGTTACAGTGAAAAGTGCAGAGATCATGCTCCTGAAGGTCCCAAATATATTCACCTCCATTGACTTGTCAAGCAACAATTTGGAAGGGCAAATACTAGAAGAAATGGGACGATTCGTATCACCCTATGCTCTGAACCTGTCGCATAATGCTCTCACAGGCTCGATGCCGTCATCATTCGGGAACTTGATGCAGATTGAGTCCTCGGCCCTCTCAATGACTTACCCCAGAGGGAAAATTCCTTCGCAGCTTGCAAGCCTAAGTGTCCTATCGGTGCTAAATCTTTCATACAATAACTTAGTGGGAAAGAGTCCGACAAGTACTCAACTCAATCATTTTTACCAACTTCTTATGAAGGAAACAAAGGATTGTACGGACCTCCTTTGACGAATGACAGCCAAACACGTCCTCCTCAGTTACGGCCTTATCCACCACCAGCTTCGAGGGCCAAATTGATTGGTTCTTCATAGTCAAGTCAATTGGATTTGCAGTAGGCTTCGGAGCAGTTGTTTCACCTCCAATGTTTTTTGGTGAAGGTAAACAAATGGTATAATGATCTTACCAACAAATTTCTAAATTGGTGTTTCTGTGTGTGAAGTGATTTATGTATCACATTTTTACTATCCTAAATGCTTTTGCTTTTCCCTTATGTCTTAGTTGTTTGACGAGTTTTCTTTTCTTCTCTGTTCGGTGAAGTTACTGAAGTTAACAAGAATAAAAAATAAGGGCTTATAACTGTTATTGGTTTTGATACAATTTTTGTCTTCAAATTGACTCCAAGTTTGATATATACAGGCAATTCAAAGACAATATTTGCTAAAGTTTAGTTGTCGCAGTGAAGAGAGTCTCAATTTCAAGAAAAATCGAATCAAAATTTTAAAAAATAAAATAAAAAGACAAAGTCTCAAAATAATTAACTGGTTGAACTTGATCTGGTTATATACTGATTCCATATGTAATATATTCTTGTTTTGTATATGTTTTATGTCTGTTCTTTGCACCCTCCTTGTAATAATTTACGGAATCCCCGGCTGAGTTGCTATTATTTGGTTAGCCAAATGAATTCCTAGCGCGCAAGCATATTGGCAGGCTAATTGAATTGTTGCTTATTTGGCTAGGTTATAGCACTATCTTGTTCTATTTCAAAAATCTAAAAAATACGTTCCCATTATGCTAGATTTCGTTTTCATTGTTTTTGCTTTTGCATTTTCTTCTATGTGTTTCCCCCTATTCTGTTTTAGCTTATTGTTGGACATTTTAATGATAAGGTTTACATAAGTAGCCCTAAAAATTGGCCACAACTTCAAGCTAGTCAGTTCGAAGTTTTGATCAAATAGAAAGAAAAATTTAGAAGCAAGATTGAAAAACATTTATGCGTTCCCACCAACTTTGTTATTGTCAATGATTATGGGTTCAGGGAATGTAAGAATACTCTCTTGATTTACATTTAACCAACTTTCTTCTCCACAAATCCTTCTAAGTCTGCCCTTCTTCTTTTCTTTTAGCACGCTCTTCATGACATCGTGCATCAAAACATTTTATTTATTTCTTTGAATTGTTAGAAACTATAGATATGTTACAGTTTTACTTCTAAAGGAAATCTAAATACATACATTTTTTTTTAGTACATAACCTGACATTATTAACTAATAATAATAATGTGTTTTGTACTTTTTATTATCTTACTACATACGTATGAAGGTCACACACACATACACATAATAGCGAAAATGAGGATTACCCCATGTTGTTTGAAGAAATTAAGCAAAATCTCCCTCATATTCTAAAATAGGTCCAAATCCCTCATAGTTATAACGATGCTAATTTTATATATTATTTTACTTTTCTATCCCTATGCTTGATATTAGTTATAAAGTTTAATGTTTTGAGTATATAAATCACATAAAATTACTTATATACCCTCAATGATTAAAAAAAATTAATAATAAATTATAAACTATGGAGAAATATTAGTAACCAAACTCAGATAATCGAATCCCACACCTCTAAATCAATTTTCTTTCCACCAAAATTAACAAAAACATCCATATCAGGTATTTGAGACAGTAACAATGGACATTAGCATCATTATTTTTAAAATACTTCAAATAAAATAAACTTAAATGAAAGTTTTAAAATTTTCTTTTGTTGAAAATCATTATACCAACAAAATCAGACCCCGTTTAGCAACCTTACACATACATTACAACCAAAAATATACATATATAGTAGAAAGAACAAACAAAACTTAAACTTTTAATACCCATAAACCCTTGTGTCAAAAACATAACAGACTCAAATAACTTTTAATAAAAAAAAAAAGCTCATATTTTAATACTATAAATGATTATAAACAAAAAAAATTAAAAAGAACATATGTTTACAAATCAATTAATATTTCTCCATAATTAACAATATATTTAATTTAATTTTACTTGATTTATATTATCAAAATATTTAAATTTTATGCTTAACATCAAAACTAGGGGTAGAATAGTAAAATGATATATAAAGTTAATACAATTATAATTGTAGGAGGGTTCGGACTTATTTTAAAATATGAAAGCAAGGTGGTTTCACTCTTAGTCTGTCCAAACAACAAAGGGTAATTCTCATACTCCCTCTATATATAGAGGGGGTTTTCGCTCAGTCTCTCATAAACAAATAGATGGTAATCCTCATATTCCCTCCCTCCCCCCCCCCCCCCCTCTCTCTCTCTCTCTCTATATATATATATATATATATCAAATTTTTTACTCAAAATTTGAGTCATTGATCTCATGTAATCTAATAGTAGATATTGAAAATCAAAGTAGTTTTTAATGATACCAATTCATCCACTATTGAATTATATGAGATCAATGGTCCAAATTTTGTGCTCAAAATTTAAGCTAAAATATGTCTTCCCATATACATATATATAGAAATTTTCAGATATAGGCGTCCTCATTTTTTTTCTTATGTGAACACACAATTTACCCACACAATCTAATAAAATTAGTGTTCAATTCACTATAAAATCATATAGTTTAATAACCAGTTTGTGCAAAATCTATTAAACCATCTAGCTTAATGATATGTCCACATAAAAAGAAAAAACAAGGGCGGCCCCATGGAAGAAAGACTATATGTATATATGCATATATGTTTATACGCACGCATATGTGATGCAGTGTTACTGTAACTTAATTTACGAACAGAATAGTATATAACTCTTTCGTTTAGTGACTATTGTTATTATTATTTTTTTGAAAAAATATCATTAGTGAGACTTGTGAAATCTCTGACAAAAACAGTTAAATAAAAGACTTCCCCACGCATGACTTTAGTTTCAAGGTCTACGCTACACCTTAAAAAGCTAAAAGCCTTAATTTGAATTTGATTTAAACAATGGGAAATTATACCTATACCAAATCTGTTTGTCATATATATATTTAACCACTACAAAATTTTGACATAATCTTTGCATCATCTTTGTTTTAAAATCTATATTAATCAACAACTTTGATACAAACAAAGTTATAATCCGTTAAATAATTTAAATAAAAAATATTTTATTCCTAAATGAATTAAAAAATGTATTTTTTATTTTTTATTTTTTATTTTTTATTTTTTATTTTTTATTTTATAATTTTTTGGAGAGTGTGCATGTTGATCTTTGTTTAAGCAAATCTTAATTAGAGCCTCAAATAGAAACAAAGAGTTTATACAACACAAATCAAATTAACATTCAAAGCTTTCTTTCAATTTTGAAAAGTAAAAAAATTATAATTACAAAAATTATCATTTGAAAATTATAATTACAAAAATTAACATTGTGGATTTTGAGATTTATTTATTTTATTAAATTTAGGGTATTCTCATAATTATAATTTTTTTTTTATTTTTTAGATTTTTGTAGGATGAAATAGTCATTTAATTTATTTAGGGATAAAATAGTCATTTTATTTAAATTATTTGAAGGATTCTAACTTTGTTAATATCAAAATGATTGATTGATACAAATTTAAAAATAAAGGTGGTGCGGACAACATGGCAAAATTGTATAGTGTATATATATATATGATAAAAGAGAGATAGTGCAGGTATAATTTTCCTTGAATAATTCGATCCTAATTCCTAAAAGCTTTTGCTTTTCTCTTTATGTCTTAGGGTCAGTTTGGGAATGTTGTAGTTTTTAAAATAATTGTTGTTAGCTGTACTGTAGAAATAATCAGCTGTGAAGAGAATCAGTTAAGTGTTTGGTAAAATTTATTTTCAAAAGTACTGTGAGTTTTGAAAGCAATTATTAGTGTTTGATAAATTTTACTGATAAACTATTGTGAGAAAATAAATGACTAAAATGTACATAATACAGGATGAAATTTACTTACACATATAAAAATATGTATATACAATATTTTTAATTATGTATTATAATAATTTAAACTAAAAATAAAATTTATACTATATTGATTTTTATTGTGTATTATAATATTTTTAACTAAAAATAAAATTTAGACTATATTGCCATAGAAAACTTTTGATGTAATGTAAAATATAAAAAAAAATAAGATAAATGAAAGGAATATGTGAATTATAATAAAAAATTATTAAAATGTTGACTTTTGTTTTCAATTTAAATAAGGATAATTTTGCGTTTAGTTAATAATTGTAAGGATATTTATGAAATTTTATTAATTGATAAAATTGATTCTCAAAATCATAATCTAAAAGCTACTCCTTCCTTTTTTTTTTTAAATCAGTTATAGGAAGGATTAATTTTGATAAAAGTGATTTTGATATTTTTTTACTAAATACCAAAATTAGCTTTTAAATTTTTAAAATCACTTTTAAGTCTTCCAAAAGTAACTCCAAATGGGTCCTTAGTTGTTTTTTATTTAATTATTTTCTTCTCTGTTCGAAGTTAATGAGGTTAACAAGATCATTTCAAGTACGGCCCTATAAATGCCACCAAGACGATCTTGTCTTCAAATTGGCTCGAAGCTATATGTGTATTATGTATATATGTAAGACAATATTCATGATAGACAATCTTTGAGAGTCCATGCTAAATTTTAGTTGTAGCAAGATATTTTGTCGGAGATTATTAAGTGCAAGATCGTGTATGACTCCAACTCCAGGTTATACACTTGCAATCCACGATCATATTCCATTTGTTGACTTGGAAGTTTTATACAATGGAAAGAAGATTTTATAAGATATATGTCAAAAAGAAATTAGCCCAAGCAAGTTTGAATAGACTTTTATGGACGTGTCCTCATATCACCAACGTTTTATTGTCAATGATTCTGGGTATATGGCAAATTGGGAATGGTACGCTGCTATCTTTGATTGGTGTATTAATCAAGGCATTCGATTTTTTTCTCCGCTGATCTTTCTAAGTCTTGACTACGTTAATTAGTTTGAACTTTTGTATAGCATCAATGTCAAAGGTTAACCAATTGATAGTGCTGAAATGAACATAATTAAATTTTATTTTCACTCATTCACTATTTTCAATCAACATTATTTTGTATATCAAAATTCGTGCGAGAATACATATGTTTCTATGCGTATACATTAAAAATAAAATGAAAAATGTTTTATCACCATTTGCATTTTGTTCAAATAGCAGTACACGGGCTTTGATTGTATAGTATTTGTTTCTGACTCATTCCCTTAAAAATTGTCCTCATTTCAAAATTGAATAATTTAGGATTCATTCTTTTGTCCAACAACATGAAACGACTCTTCTATTAAATCAATGTGAATAATCAGCGCACGGTGACTACAGCTGACCTCAAGTCCTCTTCGGCTGCTTTCTAACTAATTAACTCGGGCCGCTTTTACTCTGCTATATTAGACATACATTGCAAGTTTCATCCCTTCTCTGAGTTTTATTTCAACTACTCTTAATCTCAATCATGAGATCAATTTTACTCTTATCATGGCATTTCTTGATACCCTTCTTAGCCAATCATTTTGGAATGCATATGGTTTTGGTGTCTGGCCAATGTCAGAGCGATCAAAAATCGCTGTTAATCCAGATGAAGAACAGCTTCATATTTGACGTTGATTCTGCTCCACCTGCAAAAATGAGTCAGTGGAGTGAAAGCACCGATTGTTGTGATTGGGACGGAGTAGATTGCGATGACGGTGGTCGTGTCATTGGTCTCAACTTGAGCGTGGAACCAATGCTCATTGGCAGACTTGAGAACGCATCTGGCCTTTTCAGTCTTCAATATCTGCAGAGTCTCAATTTGGGTTTCACTCTCTTCTACGGATTCCCTATGCCATCCAGGTTGGGCAACCTTACAAATTTGACTTACCTTAATCTTTCTCATTGTGGCTTCACAGGGGAGATTCCTACTGAGATTTCAAGGCTGCCAAGGTTGGTTACTCTTGATTTGTCAGGTCGTGAGCCCACAAGCGGATTTTCCTGGAGACTTGAGATCCCAAATTTCAACTTTTTTCCGAACTCAACAGATCTCAGAGAACTATACCTTGATAATGTAGATTTGTCAGGCGTCGGAACTGAATGGTGCAAAGCTCTGTCTTTTCTGCCTAATCTACAAGTTTTAAACTTATCTAGCTGCCATCTTTCAGGTCCTATAAATCATCACCTGGCAAACTTACGGTTACTCTCAGTTATTCGTTTGCGTGACAATCATGCTGCGTCATGCCAAGTTCCAGAGTTTTTGGCCAATTTGTTAAATTTGACCACCTTGGATCTCAGCCAGTGTGATTTGCACGGGAAGTTTCCTGAAAAGTTATTGCAGGTACCTACACTTGAGACTCTTGACTTGTCATATAACCCGTTGCTTGAGGGTACTCTACCTCACTTTCCTAAGAATTCTTCTCTTCGGAAGCTGAACCTGAAGAACACGAGCTTCTCTGGTACACTACCAGATTCCATTGGGAACCTTGAAAATTTGGCAAGTGTAGATGTTAGCAGTTGCAATTTCACTGGGCCAATTCCCACTTCAATGGCTAATCTCACCCAATTATTTCACTTGGACTTCTCATCTAACCATTTCTCAGGTCCCTTCCCATCTCTTCGACTTTACATGTCAAGAAATCTCAGCTACCTAAACATTTCGTCTAATGATTTAACTGACGGGATCTCATCAACCGGATGGGAACAGTTTTCAAATCTTCGATATGTCGTATTGTCGTACAATTTACTTAATGGAAGTATCCCCAGATCTCTGTTCCTACATCCAACTCTGGAGACACTTCTGCTCTCCAACAACCAATTTGAGAACCAACTTCCTGAAATTTCAAATGTGTCCTCTTCTGTACTGTCTTATCTTGATTTAAGTGGCAACAAGTTAGAAGGGCCTGTCCCCATTTCAATATTCTTTGAACTCAGAAACCTCAAGACCGTCGATCTTTCTTCCAACAAGTTTAGCAGATTGAGATTGGCTTCAAGCGAACCGAGGGTCACTCCTAATCTGTGGAATTTGGACCTTTCAAATAACCAAATATCTGGGGAAGTACCAAATTGGATTTGGCAAGTTGGTGGTGGCAAATCTTTCAGCCTAAATCTTTCACACAATCTTCTAGAGAGCTTGCAAGAACCTTACTCTATTTCTGGAATCGGATTGCTTGACCTGCACTCCAACCAGCTCCGAGGAAATATCCCTTACATGTCACCAAATACTTCCTACGTGGATTACTCCAACAATAATTTTACTTCAATCCCAGCTGACATTGGTAATTTCATGTCTGAAACCGCTTTCTTTTCTGCTGCAAACAATAGTCTCTCTGGAATCATCCCGGAATCTGTGTGCAAGGCCAACTATTTTCAAGTTCTTGACTTATCAAACAACAACCTGAGTGGCACAATTCCTACGTGTTTAATCACCAAGAGTAGCAGGACCCTTGGCGTTTTAAATTTAGGGAGAAACCACCTCAATGGCACTCTTTCTGATACAATTCCAAGAAATTGTGGATTGCAAATTCTAGATCTCAATGGAAATCAACTAGAAGGAATGGTTCCAAAATCTCTTGTCAATTGCAACATGTTGCAGGTTTTAAACATAGGGAATAACCAGATCAGTGATAAATTCCCATGCTGGTTAAAGAACGCCTCTGGTTTACAAGTTCTGGTTTTGAGATCCAACAAATTCTCAGGAAATATTAGTTGTCCGAGAACTAATGTCTCCTGGCCCCTGCTTCAAATTGTCGACTTAGCTTCCAACAACTTCAGTGGAAGGCTATCACAAAAATGGTTACTTACCTTGGAGGAGATGATGGATGCTAAAACCAAACCCGGATTTGAGCTCGAACACCTTCGATATGCCACCAGAAGCAGCCGATTCTATGAGGTTACAGTATCACTTACAATCAAAGGTTTGGAGATCATGCTTCAGAAGATCCCAAATATATTCACCTCCATTGACTTGTCAAGCAACAATTTGGAAGAGCAAATACCAGAAGAAATGGGACGATTCATATCACTCTATGCTCTGAACCTGTCGCATAATGCTCTAACAGGATCAATCCCATCATCATTTGGGAACTTGAAACATATTGAGTCCTTGGACCTCTCAATGAACAACCTCAGTGGGAAAATTCCCGCACAGCTTGCAAGCCTAAATTTCCTATCGGTGCTAAACCTCTCATACAATAACTTAGTAGGAAAGATTCCGGCAAGTACTCAACTCCAATCATTTTCACCAACTTCTTATGAAGGAAACAAAGGATTGTACGGACCTCCTTTGACGAATGACACCCAAACACGTCCTCCTGAGTTACCACCTTCGCCGCCACCAGCTTCTGGCGATGAAATTGATTGGTTCTTCATAGTCATGTCAATTGGATTTGCGGTAGGCTTCGGAGCAGTTGTTTCACCTCTAATGTTTTCCGTGAAGGTAAACAAATGGCATAACGATCTTATCTACGAATTTATATATAAGCGATTCCGCGTGTGAAGTGATTTATATCTCTCCTTTTAAATAATCATGTAAGCTAGCTTTTGCTTTTCTCTTCCGTCATAGATGTTTGAGATTTCTTGTCTTCTCTATTTGATGAAGTTAATAAAGTCGACAATAATTTGAAATAAAGGCCTGTCTATAACTGTTACGGCGACAATCTTTATTTCAAAATTCAAGTTAGATTTATATTGGCGCAATTCATACACAATACATCTTCCAGAGTCCATGCTAAATTAATATGTACAGGATTGTGTATGATTCTAACTCCAAGCTAGGTACACAGCGATTCATGATCATATTCCATTTGTTCACTTGGAAGTTTTATACAAAGAAAAATTAAGAAGATAATTTTTGAAGAAATGAGTGAGTTATAAGTCCATCTAAGAAATGGGCCCATAAAGACTTCGGGCCCAGGTTGTCTGGCGAAATAGTTTGTTCAAAATATTGGTTTACTTTAGTATTTTTAAACAATTTTATTTGACTGTAACATGAGCTCGAATATCGAAAAAATAAGAATAAAAAGATCTAAAAAAAATTATTTGAAATTTTTTCACCACGCTACTTTTTAAATAAATGAAAAAGAAAAACTCTCAAAAAACAAATAAAAACTTTTATGTATGTGCCCCAATAACTTTTTTCTTGTCAATTATTTTGAGTCATTAATATTGTGCAATTTTTTATGTAGAATATGGTTGTACATAATTTATTTAGCTTTAATAATATTTTCTTGCCAACTAGTGTCCCAACCTTTGGTCGAGTGGTGAACTGCAACTCTCCTAAGTCCTCTTAAATTTTTGTCCTATTTAAAAATTACGTAAAGATAAGAATTTTCTCTATTATCTTTGTAGCTGATCTAGATGATCTATTAGTGGACTTGTAATTGTATAATGCATTTTAGTAATTAGGAAAAAGGACATATACCCTAAGGTTTGAAAAAATTGTCATTAATACCCTCAAAATTTTATGTAGGGATGACAAAAATATTTGGATCCAGCCTAGATCTGTAAAGATTTGGAAAATTTGAATCCAAAAAAAATTGGATCTGCACATTAAAGATGCAGATTCAGATCCTTAAAATTAGAATCCATGTAGATTCGAATTTGAATCAGGATGTAAACGCATCTAAAAAATTGGACATCGAATCCACATTATTTTGTTAATTAAATTATTTATTAAATTAAAATTAAATGAAAAAATATAAAAGTAAAATGAAAAAAAATAATAGGATTAACTAAAAAAAATATAGAAGTTAAATTAAATTAAGAAATATATTGGGATCCGCATTATTTTATGTAGATTTAAGGTGTTTTTTATAATTTTATTTGTGGATTTGTAGTGATGTTGACTTGAATTTATGTTATCCTTGATGTTTGATTTATATTATAGTATTTTTATTTGTGACTTTGTAGCGTTGTATGTTATTCTAAGTATTAAATTGTTAATTGTTGAATTATGATTGGATTTTATTTGATATTATTAGGTAAATTTTTTAATTTTAAATTATTGAATTTTAATTTTTGTGGACCCGAATATATGGGATATCCACCCGCTATCCGTGCGAATGTCACCTGCATTTGGATTCGCATATTTTTTTTGCGGATCCAAATGCAGATCTAGATATAAGAATATTAATTTGATTCCAAATTTTGCCATCTCTAATAAAGTGACACCAAGACTCTCTTTTTGTTATTATATCATTTGTCTCTATTATCCTAAAAAAATTAACTTTAAAATTCTTAATAAATACAAATATTATAAATAATTTAATCTTTGCCGTGGGCTAATAATATTAAAATATTTTAATATTTTAATAAACTTAAATATATAAATTATTATATTTATTTGTCGTAGAGATTTAAAATAATATGAGTGGATTGGAAACCAATCTTCACAAGGAAGAAAAGTTAGCCTTCTGCCTCCGCATGGAAGGAAAGACTAACTTTTATAAAGAAGGAAAAGCAACCCTCGCACGGAAAGAAAGACTAAAAGATGAAAAGGAAGAAAAAAAGTTATTAATATTTAAAACACTAATTAATATTTAGTAAAACTAACACTTAATATAATAAAATTACATGAAATTAAAATACAATTGAATAGAAAAAAAACACAATATCAATTATCATCATGCAATTAGTAAGTGTCTGTTTAATATATCTTATTTAATAATCATAAGTATTTATTTAATCCCATAAGTTTTTATTAAAATTTTTGTTATTATTTAATTATTTTTTTAGTAAAATATTTTAAGATTAAATAAGATATTTTGTCTCTACTATTAAAAACTCAAAGTTGGAACTTTTGAGAGTGAAGGTTGAAATTTTTTTTAAAATGTTAAATTGTTTAAAATATCATTTACTTATATAACAATCTTATTTCATTATTTTCATAACATAACTTTAAAAAAACTTGCATATTAAAATAATTATATAATTTTTAATTAAAGTTTTCATAACAAATAAAATAACTAAAATTTTTGCATGAAATCTTTATTTATAATTATAAAAGCTCTACTAATAAAAATTTTACTTAAATAAGCTCAATTTAAAAAATTATAACCATAACACAACTACATCCCTTTTTATTTTTAATATTTAATTGTCCGGCTGAAGGATCGGACTCGGACCTTCTTCATAAACCCCTAGACCGAGCCCGATCCGTCTCCATTTCGAACACCTTAAGTCCTAACCCGACCCGACGCCAAAAAGTCGAGCCAAAGCCTGGCTGGACCGGCCGCTAACTTTTCTGCCATCACTAGCGGCAACTCAACTGAAGCCTTGGCTGGCTGGTCGTAGTCATTGCGCAGTTCAGTTACCATGCGTTGATACAACGCTGCGCGGGGTATGCGCAGAGCCTTAACCTACACCCAATACATTTCTCCTCTGTCCTCTCTATAAATAACTTTTCTTTTTACTTTTCGTTTCCCTCTTCTTTCAAAATCATCACCGCATCAACAAACAATCTTTCGCTCTGTCACTCACTAGCAACATATCAAGAAACGATCAATAATTAGCAAGTTATTAGCAAATTGTTTGAACTGCTTCAAGCAATAATGGCTACTTTTGGTGCTGCTGCCGTTGCCACCAATCAAAACCCTAACAAGTCCATCGAGGTATACTTTACTTATTTATTTTCATTTTTCTTTTACTTTCCGATAATCTTTAAAACTTATTTACCGTTAAATTTCTTGTCGGTTTCTTGTGTATGATGAACTTGGCTAATGTTGAATTAACGCTTATGAAGATGTTATTAAGATTAAGTAGAAAGATATATAAATTATTTATTACATATTTTTGTCAGGTTTAAGCTTAATTGTTCGTGTTAATGTAGAAATTAATTGTACATTTTCGGATAAAGGATTATTTTTTTTAATGCTAAATATGTATGCTAAGCTATGATCATTTGTTTGCTTGCTTTCTTACTGAACGGATTGTTGAAAGCGAACCAATTGCTAAGTTTGTGAATGTGTTGGAGTTTCAGTGTTAAAGAACAGTAGTTGTTAGTGAATCATCAGGCTTGCTAGTGCTGCTTGGAAGTTTATAGTATGATTTTCATAAGAAGACTCGGTTGGAATGTTAAGTTTATATTAGGTTAATGAAGATAAGTTGTCTGCAATTGGTCATGTAAAAGTTTGATGCACCAAATTTTCGAATGAGACAAATTGTTTCTAGTCATAGATTCTAAATTTATATGCTAGATGTAGATATTTGTCATGTAGGTGTATGTGACGTGTAGTTCTGTCATTGAAGCTTTATGACTTCTATTTTGTTGGTGGATTCTTGGGTAAGCTTGGTTGATCTTTTAACATAAAGATGATGTTAGGAAAGAAGTATTTATGTGAAATTTTTCAATGGTAGGTGTCTCAACCTCCCAGTGATTCTGTTTCAAGCCTTTGTTTCAGTCCCAAGGCCAATATCTTGGTCGCAACTTCATGGGATAATCAGGTTTGTCCAATCGGGTCCGGTTCTTTTATTTATACCTTTAGTTGTGCCCAGTGCCTTTCTGTTTGTTGGTTAACATCCTTGATATTCTCATTCATTTTGCTTGAATGCTTTCACAGGTAAGGTGTTGGGAAATTTCACGCGGTGGAAATGCTGTGGCCGGTGTGCCCAAGGCATCAATTTCGCATGACCATCCGGTAATCTAAAGCAAGATTTGTGGTAGTTAGAATGCCATTCTGTTGAATTTGTGGTTGCTGATAATTTAACCTTTTTCTTGTCTTTGAAATTTGAAGGTCCTATGCTCAACATGGAAGGACGATGGAACTACTGTCTTCTCTGGAGGCTGTGACAAGCAGGTCAAGATGTGGCCTTTACTCTCTGGTGGTCAGCCAGTGACTGTGGCTATGCATGATGCGCCAATTAAGGAGGTTGCTTGGATTCCAGAGATGAATCTACTTGCTACAGGAAGCTGGGACAAGACATTGAAGTAAGATTTTTCTCTTCTTCTTTTTATATGAATTTAAAATTGCAGTCTATGTAGCATTTTGGTTGGGGCAATTAATTGGTTTTATAATTAGAAGTTCATCTGTTAGAAGTCTTCATTTTGCAGTTGAGTGTAATAGCCATCTTGTGAAGTGGGACAATAAGTGCATGTGGGTAGTTAAGTGGTCTGTTCACATGACCTCAAACAGAAGAGTGACCATGTTGTGTTCGGATGAATGAATGGAAATGTTGTGCGTGTTTTGTTCTGCCACGGTAACTTGTACTGACAATTACTGATGCCCGAAGTGGATATGAGCTGGCAGGGGCTATGGACTCTCAAATTGCCAGCACTCTTTTTCCATACTTATATAATTTAGGTGTTGTTTAAAGAGAAATGCCCATGACGAGTGCTTTAATATTGTATATTTTTCTCTTTCTTTCTTCTATAAGTCATGTGCGTCATGCTCTTTTCTTTCTCCTTTTGGGTTTACAGTATATCCTTTCATTTCTATTTGGTATCTGAAGTGGTCAACAGTTTACTGTGTCTCCGTGTGGTGCGATGTGTTTTCTATAAGCACTTTGTATGATATTTTGTGTAGTTGATCAGTCACTTGTACTCTCTTATGTTCTTGTGTTTTGAGTTCCATACCCTCTTGATGTTCCAATATGTAATTAGGTACTGGGATACAAGGCAGCCAAATCCTGTGCACACTCAACAGCTGCCTGATCGCTGCTATGCGCTTACAGTGAGATATCCACTTATGGTTGTTGGCACTGCAGATAGAAATCTAGTTGTCTTCAACTTGCAGAACCCTCAGGTATTGTTTTTTATTCCATAAGACATTGATTTATATGTGTAAATTAAATGGGCAAATTTAGTGCAGGCAACTGAAGCATGTGTTTTGAGTGGCAGCAGCTGCTGCGACACTAGTAGTTGGTTGACTTTGATTTAAAATTTAACTTGTAGCTATCTTTTTTAATGTGAAATGGAAACAATAATTATTTGTTGATTGTTTTTGGAATTGAAAGCTATCCTTCTGTATGGAACCACCTTCCCTTGTATTTAAAAGGTAATGTCATGGAGCATCCTGTATAAAATTACTGTATGATTTCTTTAATTGCCAGATATTTTTCTTCTGATTGTTGTTGTCTGGAAAAGAGTTATTTCTCAATATCATTTTTGTTTGTGTACAAGAAGTAATGGATAGTCTAATAAACTGATCTACCGAGAAGAGCTTGATGTTTGTAGATTTCCCCAAAAAAAAAAAAAAATTCATTGTATGGACTACAGTTATAGTATGTATTTCCATGTTTTCAATATTCCTTTTTAATTGAAAAATATAGCAGTCTGGAATGGGTTTAATTGCTTTATATCTTTCAGTTTTCTTGATAATTTTAGTCGTGCTATATTTGTTCTCATGTGATGATGATATAAAAAAGATATAATAGCTCCTAGAAATTTTCAAATCTGGCTACTTTAGAAATTTGAACTAAAGGTTGGGTACAATGATAGATCTTCATAGGCTATCATGAGAGTTTAGATAATGGTTTCTGCATTACCTGTATTACAATTTACCTTATATGGCACATGCTTATTGTAATATTAAAATGGTCAAGAGGTGCTGAATTCTTGTTACTATTTAACCTTTTTGCTGGCCATTTGTTGATTTTCATATTTTACCTTCATGTGTTATTCTTTTTATATTTTTTTTCACTTAATATATCTAATATATGTATTTTCTTCCAAATATGTCTAATCTTTGTTTAATGCTACCAGACTGAGTTCAAGAGAATCAATTCCCCTTTGAAGTACCAGACGCGATGTGTTGCTGCCTTTCCTGACCAGCAAGGTTTCTTGGTATACATTCATTTATTTTGATTTCTCTTTTCTCATTGTTCATGGGCTTTATTCTCAAAATACGAGGCATTGTCAATTTGGTTGCATATTCCCATGTTTCTAATTGTGCTTCCTCTGCCAGCAATGAGGGGCTAAGTGTAGCCTCAATTACTTATTCCACTTTAAATTTGACACCAACTTCCTTTGATTGAGATCACTGTCTTTGATTCTAATCTTTGTGCTTCTCTTATTTTTGGTTGTTGAATATGGTGTTATGATTCCTATAGGTTGGTTCAATTGAGGGAAGGGTTGGTGTTCACCATCTTGATGATTCACAGCAAAGTAAGAACTTCACTTTCAAATGCCACAGAGATGGTAGTGAGATATACTCAGTCAACTCATTGAACTTCCATCCTGTAAGCTTCCTTTAAGTGCTTTCTGATTTCAACTTTCCAGTTACATAAAAAAATTCGAGATGTAAAACTTAGAAATAAAAGTACACATTGGAGTGATATAATAGCTCATTTTGAGGTAACTTTAGTGATGCAAGTGAATCTCATTTGTAATGAACCCATGACTTACATAATTTTTCCCAATATTTGTAATTTCTCTGAAGATTAGAGATCTTGCAAGCATTAGATCTTGGTGCCCTTAAGATGTCAGTATCGTAGGAATTTTTATCCAACAGTGGAATGCTCAGTGCATATACTTTTGCTGTTATTAACATCATATGTTATCATTTAAGATTTGTAGAGTAGGAGATGCACCCAAGTATTCTTCATTTTATAAGGTGAAGCATCTATATCTATTTCTCAGACATGTAATTGTTCTTTTGACCAGATACATCACACTTTTGCAACTGCTGGATCTGATGGTGCATTTAATTTTTGGGACAAGGATAGTAAACAGCGGCTCAAGGTGTTTTGACTTCCATTTATTACTTCAATAACAATTATTACTGTTGTTGTTATTGTTCTTCGTAGATGAAATACATAAAACAATGTGATTTTTACTGGATTTTCAGGCCATGTCAAGGTGCGGGCAACCTATACCTTGCAGTACATTCAATAATGATGGCTCAATATTTGCATACTCGGTAAATATATTCATCCATCTTCCTAAAGTTGACTTGGATTCTCGTATCATCCTACTTTTCACACATGTTGGGATATGTGCATAAGTTCAAGATAATGGCAGGATTTTAGGAATCCACGCCTCTTTCATTCTGTCTGTTTCCATGATGCTTAGTCTTCTAGTCTTCTATGGCTCATGTTAATTCAATGTTACCTGAATTTGCATTTCCACAAAATTAAACAACTAAAATATCTGGTTCTTCCTGCTATGTTCTGATCCTGGCATAGCATGATTTCTTGGACATTTAAACTTGAACTAGAAAAGTGTCTTTCTAAATCTTATCTTGACATTTCCTGTAGGTGTGTTATGACTGGAGTAAGGGTGCAGAAAATCACAACCCTGCAACAGCAAAGACTTACATCTATCTACACTTGCCACAGGTTCGTTTACTTTTTTTTCATATACTACCACCAATAACATATCTTTGGAATCATTGGAATAAGCAGATAATTATGCAACTATTTTGACAATGCAGGAAACTGAGGTTAAAGGCAAACCACGGGCTGGGACAAGCGGTAGAAAGTAAAGCTGCTTTTGGGCTGAGAGCATTGCATATGGAAGCTTTATGATGAGAATTTCCTTTTTTTTTACCCTTTTCATGTCACGATAGCATTTTCTTTTTCTTCCTAGAATTCGTAAATGAATGGATGCGGATTCTTGTTGTCAATAGAGAAGTCTAGATTAGCATTTAGGAACGTGGGTCTTGAGAGAATCAATGTTTTTAATATCCCTGGCCAGAGACAATTTTTTCAGATAAGCATTAAATTTAATCTTGACTTAGTTGTTTCAATGCTGATTGTGCCCATAGGCGTGATCTGTCGCAATGCTTGACAAGATTTGTGAAAATTAGATCTATCATGTAGCTGTCCGTGATATTCCGTTTAATGCTGTATTTTGTTGACAATTACAAAGCTGTTTGAAAATCTCTTTTTGGTTGAGTTCACCTTCTGTTGGTAATATGATTCAAGTAATGCAGTAGTCACAATGCATTGCAGTGATTGTATTTGCTGGAAAAATTAACTGTTACGATTCACCAGTCTCTCTCGTGTGAATCTGTTCTGTTGAATTTCCTTTGCAAAATTATAGCTAATGTGAAATCTTATGCGTCTTATTTTTCTGTTTATGGGGACTATAAAGTTGATTGGAATTTTGCGTGTAAATGGTGTCAAAGGAACATTATTATGGTTATATTTTTTGACAAAGCACCTTTCGAGGGGGCTTTACATATGTACTCGATCCAAAACTTCTTGGAAAGTGCTTTTCAAATAAGCTTCATTTTCTCCATTTTCCTCGCTATCAGAACATATAAATTTGGTTTACAGTTGTACTTGAATCTACTTTCAACAAATCTTGCCGTTTACGTAGAAAAACTTACCCTTTAATAAAAAGGACAAAGCTAGAAAGCAGCAATTGCCTCCCCTTCTTCACTTCTCTCTTGTAAATTTAGAATCGAATTTCTTGAGCTCTTCATGTTCCAGGGCAAAGATGCTCTCACATGGTATTAAATTACGAGAATAAGTGAAAAGAATGGCTCAAAATAATATTGCCTAATTTTACTTCTCATCTTTGTGGGTAGATTCGAAGTCTCAAATTTATGCCCCAAAATTATCATATCACCTCAAAAGATTTTATCTGTTGAACTAGTTAGCAGTAAAGATCACTTTACTTCTGGTAATGACACCGATTGAAGAATGTGACTAGGAAGTTCAGGCTTAGCTAAATCTAAAAGTGTATTTAACTGTAATCCACAAAATCAAAGGGCTCCATGAAAGTCGTCCACTTAAATTATGCAACTTTTTAAGGTTTGCATGGAGGATGATATGATGTGATGATAGAATCTCTAAGTGCATTACAGAAGTCATAATTCTTTGAGTAAATGTAAAGAAAAGAACACAGAAACGCCCCAAAATAAAGTGTTTTGCTCATAGAAAAATTTTGCCTTTTTGTCTTTGGACTTATGCATGATTTTATCAAAGCACGCGTTGCCTTTAATTTTACCTTTTTTTATTTTTTTCCCTCCAAGTCGCAAATTAAAGCCCTGTTAGGTTTTCTTTGCCCCTTCTAACTAAATCTCTTTTGTCCCTTAAAATAACATTCAATAATAAGTTCCAATATAATTAAAGATTATTAGTATCTTTCCTTTTGCTGGATTGCCTGATTTTGTTCCTCGAACATGCTACAAAGCATCACACAAGTAAGCATTTTTCCTGTTTGATGACAGACAATTCGCATGATAGATAAAAAAAAAAAATTAGTCAACTTCATTGGTTTATTTATCAATAAATTAAAGTAACGTCGTTTTGAATTGGCGTTCAATTTACAATTATTTTAAATTTTCTTATAGTGAGACTAAGAAACACAATTAGAGGCATAATAATTATTATGTAACCATCTTAGTGGAAAACAAAATTTGAGTGATTGGTAATAATGGCCAAATACCATGGCGTAGATTTGTCATTATAGCTAGCCATTAACCCAACCCAAGCATTCCATATACTTTTTTTAGAGCTGGCTGTTCACAATTAAAGTGGAAAAGACAATAATGATAGCTAATTTGATCTCTCAGTTCTTGAGGGATCACCAATAATTCCACAAGAAAGAAAAATCCCATATCATCCAAAATCTATTGTGAAAATATTTCAAAAAATCATTCAAAATATGTTGGCTCAAGCTCAACAAAGCAGAAAATCAATGGGCCTACAATGACGATAAAATGATTATGATATGTCTTGATCTTAGTGCAGCTGTGACAATGATAAAATTCAACTGGTTTACAGTGTATGCAAGTTATCATTACTTTGAGTGTCTACTTGAATGTGCATTATCAATTGAACCGCAAATTGGGTTCTTATATAATCATGAATCCAAATTCAAGCGATTCCATGGTTTAGCACATTTTAGTAGGCTTATCAATTTTAATTAAAAGTTAATTAAACAAATTTAATGCGTAAAAATAAAGGATTTTAAAGTAAAGTAAAGCACACATTATCATTCTTATGTGATTCAACATTCAAATTCTTATTTTTACAAAACCATGCTCAAATATCAAGTAATTCACTATGTTTAAAACATTACAAGCTATCGAAACCTTACACAATATGAGAGACTCTCTCGGTAATTGCTGACACCTTGTTTTAATCTCATCAAGTGAAAACTCCACGCGCACCATGTATCTTCTGCTTCCTCTCTCAAGCAAGACTTCTAAGTCAATAATATGTCATCTCTCTCCAGAATTCTTATACTGTGAACACCCGATCCCTTCTCCTAAAAAGATCAAAGATAATGTCTCTCAAATCAAAGAATGATCCAAAGGCTGTAACTTTTGATGTAGAATCATTTTACTGCTCCAACGATCTTCACTTCCGCAAAGACCGGATGAAAAAAGACCACCAAATAATCAAAACCAACAAAGAAACGTGAAGTCTGAACACAAATATAGCCTCTTCTCACATCAAAGTCTGACAGATACACTAATAGAGAGAAGACAAGAAGCCACGCATAAGTTGCAACATCTCCCTAGCACAGGATTAACAAAGATGCGCCTATTCTCTCTATTCCATGCGCATAGCTTAGACAATGGTCTAGCCAACTCGTGCAATAAGTCGGTTTATTGATCATAATAAACAGCTAATTATTCTGTATATTTTTTTCCCCTGCAAAAGGTTAATGATATCATGGTCTTGATTTGGTGATAATTAAACAAAATTGTGAAAATTGTGAAGATGATGCAAATTGTTAAAAAAATACAGAATACATGCATAATGCAGAAAGCTTTGTGCACGACAATGAATTAATAAATGCAATGTCGTCCTTAACTAATGTCTTGCTACCAATTTCTTTTTCTAGAGGTCACCACTAGACTTCCCATGAGACATTGTGGTGTGCGATGTTGGTTTCTCTGTAGAGGTGAAAAGAGCAAAGAATGATGTAAGATGACACCTCACCTCAATTTCACTGATTCAACATGGCATCTAATGCCTTTAGAACAAATAACTAAATAAATAAATAATAAAGCTTCTAATTATTGATCTCTCTTGATAAAGATAAACTCCAGGTGTCCAGGTGCCTAACAATTTTGAGTGGATTTATTTTGTATATGCTTGCCAAAATGTGTGATAATTAATTACGTTATTCCTATGTAGTTATATTTCATCATCGAAATAACTTTAATATTAAATAATATATTACAAATTTGTTGATATTTACAACAAAAAAATTTATCAAAACCTCCTAAATCAACTCTAAGATGTTGCAGTTATGACATTCGGTCGATCGAATCAGCTGAATTTACTTCTAAATATTTAAAATAAAATCAATCTCTCTATTTATTCACATGATGAACTCAAACACATAGTTCGTCGCCAAGCTATTGGGTGGTTTCCTGCTTCAAGTATATCGTTACATGTTCTAAAAATATATGTTATATAATATTACGAGATCCTATACCCAAACAGTTTAGGCTCTCTATAAATGGCAGCTGCAAACTGCAACTAGAACCATTTACCATAATAGCAAAGGCATGTGAGAAACGCTTAAATCCTTGAAAGATGATCCAAAGAATAATTGACGGAGACAAAAGAAGAGTGTTAAAATAGATGTCGTTATCTCTTTCGTAAACTTGGTCTGTCTAATGCAAGCGTAAATGGAGGTTGTGGTCAAATATAGCAGCTACTAGCCTACAAAGACAAAAGCCCTTGAAAGCAAGAACAAAAAATATAAGAATGCGCGTGAGAGGCGGAGGGTGAGGAGGGGCATGGGCTAGAAAATTACACATCAGACATGGGTTTCTGTCTTCACTTCACATTGTGGCATATGGGTAGGTTTCCTATGTTTAGTAAATGTGATGTGAGCCACGTACCCGTGTCCACTAACTACTAATACACCAAATACCAGCAGCTCTTTCACTCTTTAAAACTATTAATTTCATTCATAAAAGAAACAAGGAAGTTGTGTACAGGTTCTGAGCTAACTTAAATGTTTAGAACGCGATGTGCGTTCTACTTGTCCCTTTGTGGCTACAATAGATCATGATCTGAATTTGGGCAGAACTTAGCCGTCTCTGTACTGGATAATTCGTTTGATTTTTTTTTTAAATAAATTACAACGATATTAATTTCAATCAGTAGCTTGCTGAAATCATTTAAATATCAACTATGTGATGACGATGTGTGAATATTATATTTCAAAGAAAATTAACGCCCGTAATAAATAAGTGACGACTCGAATTACTACCCATAGAGTAGGAAAAGAAATGATTCACCACCAACCGATTGAGTTGCTAACGAAAATGGGTCATTTTTACAAGAAAACTTCTTTAATAATTTGATATTGCCCAGGTAAAAAGGATGAGCTAAAAAAGAACTACTTCACCCATTTACAGAAGAGGTTATTATTAAAGAAATCAAGACTAACGACTAAAAAACTCCTGTGGGTCCCCATCGATACATTGATTGATTGCCCAGAAGGCCGCAATATGTGCTTATATAAAGCCTTGTGATCTCACACTCTAAACCCCACACATCTCCAGCTGCTTCTTCTCAGAGACATTTCCGCAAACATTGTTCCACTTAGGGAATCATCAGAAACGTTTCGTTTCTGCTCCACAATGGCTAGGCCGCAACAGCGGTATCGCGGCGTCCGTCAAAGGCATTGGGGATCTTGGGTATCAGAAATCCGCCACCCTCTACTGTAGTTCTCTATTCCCAACCTCATTACTTGACGTTTCTACTTAGTTTTTGAAAAACGTTTCACATGCATATCAGCGAAACGTTCCTTTTTATTTCAGACTTTTCTCATTATCTTCGCATACCCTTTTGGCCTTTTCGCACATTTTTGTATTTGTTGTTATTAGTAACGTTTACTAAAAGAAACGTTTCTGTGTAATTTTTGGCGTGCAGAAAGACGAGAATCTGGCTAGGCACATTTGAGACAGCAGAGGATGCAGCAAGAGCATATGATGAGGCAGCAAGGCTCATGTGCGGGCCAAAAGCACGAACAAATTTCCCATACAATCCAAACGAGTCACAATCATCCTCATCTAAGCTTCTCTCAGCGACTTTGGCAGCAAAGTTACACAAATGTCAAATGGCATCTCTCCAAGTGACCAAAAAAAATGTACCAAAACCGGCAGCAGTACTTCAATCACAATGTAAACCATTCGCCGGAAAAAGCTTCCATACGAGTGCGGGGTGGCCGGAGGCAAAATGGGTTAAAGAGGAAACTCAAGTTGGAAGTACTAATACCAATCAACAGTTTAAAGCACTTGAAGATGATCATATAGAGCAAATGATAGAGGAATTGCTTGATTATGGCTCTATTGAGCTTTGTTGTGGCAATTCAACTTAGGTTATATATGAACATATATTCTAAAATGTACCGCTTTCTAATTGCTATTGCAATTAAGTTTCTTGTTTTGGTTAATCTTGATTATGTAGCTCGCAATCTATTAAGTCATTTAAGTGACAATATGAATGTAGATATATAAAGTAGCATGAATAAATGTGAATCACTCGAAGGGAATTGGGGTAGATGATCTTATCATATAGCTGACATTAAATATGAACGTGTAAAGGGCATACGATGATATCATCATTTGGCTTTTACATGTATGCATATATGCTTTGTTTCTTTTTATATCTTATATACATAAATTTCACAGGAGGGAAAGAATCCTCAATCTAGAAGTGCAAAAGAGGGATGGATTAGGAGGGTTTTTATTTTATTTTATTTCATTTTATTTGGCTTACAAATTTTAAGGGGTTTTTTTTGAATTTTCATTTGGTGTTTTCTAATGTAGATTTATTATCAAAACTGGAATTTTCATTATGCTCTCTGGGTTTAATGAATGAAGCCTAAACTAATCATCAATCAGTTCGTAGGGTCAATAATTGAAAAAAATATTAAAAATTCGAAACTTCTCTGGAAAAGTTATTGTGTAAAATAAAAAATAATGATACTATATTTTCATTTTGTAAAAATAATTTCGAAGTCATTAGTTTTTAAATGGTCATTTTCACTTTGAGGAGGACAAGTAGACATGTTAATAAGAGAAAAATATTTTCTGTACCGATGTTGTCTTTGATATTGAATGTCATGCAGCTGTATTTTTTAACTAGATTTTGGCCATTCTAATGAGAAAATTAATTCTCTTATAAATATGTTATTTTGTAAATTTTTTTGTATATATTTTTTAAGAGGCAGAGGAATAGATAAAGTTAAAATTAATTTTTTAATACTTATTTTTTTAAGGATTCGAATAGCAAATTAAACAATACTGCATGAAAGCTACTCCATCAAGACCTTGTAAGATGTAACTTCAATATTTATGCTAAACATAAAATTTAAAATTTATCAAAGACACTGATTTAACATTTTGAGATTATAAAATTTAAAATATCAAATAAAAAAAAATAATGTGCGTGTCAATATTTTGTTTTGTACTCTTTTCATCTACCAATATGAACGGGATCTAAATATTTGGAGCCATTGACGATGCATTGCCTCTTTCGATAAACATTCTCGGTAGCTTTTTATTAAAGTTGATGAGAGACTTGACAAGTTTTGGGATCATCAATTGATTTCTTAAGAAACATCACTTTCCACAGAATCACTTTTGACTTATCTATAGCTTATTAGTCGCTTTTAATTTCTCCCATGGTAATAAAAAATTATATTTATTTAATTAATATATAAAAAATTTTATTGGATATTAAATTATCTATCATTATATTATAAAAAAACTCTCTCTTTTTCTCTTTTAAATATTGATAAGAATTGATAAGAGAGAAGGATAATTTCATTTGAAAAGTTTTTTAAAACCTTCAATTTCGTATTATATTATTTTTTATCTTCTCATTTTTTGAAGAGTAAGTTGTGTTGTAATTATTATTATTTTGGTGGAGAAAAAAGCTTGATTAAACTAATATGAATATATTTTTATTTGATTAGTCTTTGAAAAATGACTAATTTTTTTACTCTTTTATTTACTGCATAGGTAAGCAAATAAGTATTTGAAGAGTTAAATTAGAAGAGTCTTTTAATAATTCTCTAAGCACAACATAATTTAACAGAAAAAAAAAATGAAATTTTTAGGGACATTATTGTTTCATTTGAAAAAAATGACACCCCAAATTTCTACCATTTATATATATATATATATATATATATATATGTATATATTATTGTTACTATTCTATGGGTACTTATCTAGAATCTATTATGTTATTCTTATACGTTCATGTCTCAAAATAATTTTTTTACATGTTGGCGTCACACAAAAATCTATATGGGCACCTGTTCCCCTTAAATTTAAAGTGGAGGTTCAAGTTTTCCTAATATTTTTGAGAATTTATTATTATATGTTGGACTTTAGTGGGCCTCCGTTGCGTTGGACTTTAGTGGGCCTCCGTTGCATTCGACTTTAGTAGTGCTATTGGCACCTCCCGGAAACTCACTTGAAGCCTTATTTCCAGCTTTATAGCTCTCTTCTTTGTTAAAATTACATAAGAGGACAAAAATTAATTGAATTAAAATGAAACATAATTTATTTTTGTTACTAGTCACTTCTTCACACTCAATCAATTAATTTATTGGGATTCTTTATTTTGCCTTCAGTTTCTAGATAGATATATATATATATTACATAAGACAATTATCCACTTGGTGAAAAAATTCAACGGATTTTATACTTAAAAATCATTTTGGAACTGTATAAAAAAATTGAATCTAATATATATTAGATGCTGGCAATAAGGAGTCTATGATGCATGCTTGTAAATTGCAAAAGTGAGATTATATCAAAAAGAAAATATATGGACTGTGGTTTAATTAATTACATTTGTAGTTTTATGTCATTGTAAAAATGTTATTAGTGCAAAGAAAATATATGCGCTGCAGTTTAAAAGAATATTGAAGGGGTGCCAATAATATCACTCAATTATATATAATACTAAAATAAAAATTCACTAATGATATTTGACCCTTTAAAGTTATCTCACTAACTCTCACTTTTTAAATTAATATTATTCATTCCACAATTACCCATATTGAAAATTAAAAAAATAAAATTTTTTCTTCTCTTTTAGGCTCTCCATACATTAACTTCACATCTCTCTCATCTCTTTTATTTTTTATTTTTTATTATTCATAGTTTGAATCAAATCTTAACTCCTAATCAGTTCCCAAATTGAAATTAAATAAAATTTTATATTATCACATAAAATTAAAACTAATATTATCAATAAAAATAAAATACATCATTTGTTCATAAAATTTAACAAAACCGAACACTAAAACTCATCATATATTATTGGAGATGGTGGATTTATAATAAAGAAAATGGATGGTGGTGGTTTGATGCTCCGATGAACTTGTTGTAGTGAAGTGGTGGGCGTGATAGCTATGCTACAGAGAGGATAATTCTAGAAAGTGAAAAGATAAATTGAAAAATGAGGATTAGTGATATAATTTAAGACTACGAAATTCATCATCACTCAAAAATATTACACATTATATTTTATCTAAAATTTTTTGAAAAGTGGATTTACTGTTGAAGTATTTAGTTAGGTATATATACTTAAATGAAACATGTGTATATAACTGCTGATCAAGCAAAGCATGATCCTTGGAGATAGTAGTTTGCTCATGACTTGCATTCACATTTTGGGAAGAGCACCTTTTTTTTTTGGGGGCTTTGATAGCGATATTCACACTACAGCTCTTGCATGGGATTCAAAAATTCGCGCTGAACATTTTGTAGACCCACTCACTCACATGTTACTTTGTCATCTCCTTATCGTCACCGAGTTAATTACGTAATTTGATTTACTTACATCAACAATTCTTTATTTTTTTAACTTTTTTTTTTTAGAAAAAGAATGTTTCGAGAACCTAATCTTAATTTTCTAGTCTCCTAAATCTTTTCATGTTGCCA
The DNA here is from genome assembly GCA_030449905.1 of Luvunga scandens. Lineage (NCBI taxonomy): Eukaryota > Viridiplantae > Streptophyta > Magnoliopsida > Sapindales > Rutaceae > Luvunga > Luvunga scandens. The sequence continues at coordinate 1,441,587 of JASUUG010000286.1, forward strand.
TTTACTACATATATTATTACAACAACACTGTTGCCATTTAATTCGTAATGCTTGTTCGGTGTGGTTACTCTATTGGCCAAAACAAATTTTAACATAGAAAACTCTTTGCAAAATTTGTTTCGTTGTTTGGACGTGATTAAAGAAGAGTTTTTGAATGATTAAAACAGTCATTTTAAATTCTACTGGGAGAATCTTAAATTTTCGAACTTTTATTAGTAGATATTATAGAGTTCAATTGTCTAAATCATCTTAATTTTATTTTAGTAATATTTTCATTCTTCTCATAATATAGCCTTAAAAAAAAATTGTCTACTCATGTAATTTTATAGTTTTATTTTCTAAAAGTGGTGATTGACAATCGATAAACAATCAAGATTTTTTATGTTAAAATTATGCTCTACTTATAGTATAAGATTTACTACCACACGAACCATAGTGATTAAATAAGGTCCGTGAATGAAGTTGAACATTCGATTATATGACAATTTGTGGACACGTGTGTGCGCGTGTGTGAGTTCACTTGTATCAAATGGGTCACAACATATAATTACTCAACTGGCATGTTGCGGTGTACAGAAATCATGAGTACTCATAGAATGGATAAGCATATGGCTAGCAAGTTAAGACCTATTCTATTCCAAGATAATTTTCGATGCGGTGTCATAGGTACATGCGATACATGGTAACGGCGGTCATAAAAGAAAAGCGGTAACACGTGGTGCCACCACGTAGCTAAAACCATGTGCATGCTAAGCTAACATTCAAAATACAAACATGCATGCTATTCAAAATAGACATGGCTGCCCATGTGATGAATAGCATAGGAAAGAAAATGAAAAACATGGTCAGAAAGCGAAAGAACACAGAACAAAAAGAAAAAATAAGTAAAATATTATTGTTAATAATTGATGTGATCTTGTGTACATATAACTTTCTAATTTGATTTTAATGAAGAGAATATAGAATGGCCCTTGTCCCACACCCTAGAAAACATAAGAAGAAATCAATATTGAAGTAGATGAAAGCATGTGCTTGCTAACATGCCAATGGGGGCACGTAATTTTGGAAATCATGTGGCTATGCATGTGAAGGGATGGGAGAAGAAGGAGAAAGAGATCTTAATAAAGAGAGAGAGAGAGAGAGAGAAGAAAGAGTTCGATTCTCTTCTTGTCAAGAACCCCTTATTTGAAGACATAAATATTGTTACATTTTAATTTTCTTAATTTAATTTTGTATTTTCTTTTGTTTGGTTCAAAATATTTGAAGTAATGGGAAAGAGAGCGTTTTGGCATTTTTAGGGAGTTGGCAACAACCTGCATGCACCAAAAAACAAAGATCTTTAGTTTAGTGGGTATGTTAGTTTAATTTGCATGGCTCTTACACTCAATTCAAAGTATCTAAATCCAATAATGTTTTATAGATCTAAAGTTAAATATGATTTTGAGGATAAAAATGATTAAGTGTTTATCATGCTGATCATGCCTCATGATTGTTTTTCTTCCACGTTTGTACAGTAGATTCCATATTGTAGTATGATTAAATTTTGACTACTTTCTTGGCTTTATAAAGAAATTGTAAAAATCCATGCCACATTCCACTCAAATGATTTTGTTTCCATTTTATCATTGTTTGAAGTGTCATTATTGTTGTGCATTATATTGTGCCTATATTGTTGGTTTATTTGTGATTTAGTTTATGATCGAAAGATAATAATAAACAATCCGAGGTCAAAGATTAAAAGGAATTAATTAATATCTTTATTAGATATTTCACTCACATAATCAAAGATAAATATAGTTTGTGTTTGAATTGTCGTTCATGTCATGTGTTAAATGATGGTTGAATTCATTATTCATTGTGATGTATTGATTTGAATCATGTGGCACATGCATAAAAAATTTTGTTGGGTTTCATCTCAGCATATCATAATTGAAGTTTAACACTAAATCAACTTTTAAAGTAGAAGAAAATTTACTTTCATAATATATAAGGAGACCTAAACTTCAGACTTAAAAAATGAGACGAGAAAATATCTACAATTCAATCAATGTACTAATTTATTGATACTTTGATCTTTTTTTTTTTTTTTTTTAAATAACATTTTATATTACAATCTACTTGATGGTACACTTGGTACTTGAAACTACATAGGAAGGAGTACAATTGAAAAAAATAAAAATAAAAAGAATTAATTAATGTGCAGCATATGTTTGTAGATATAATTTGGTTAGTATTACTTCGGATCAATCAATCACATACACTGCCACGGATTTTATCGTTGAAGATAACTTCACAAAACTTATGTTAGTTCAACTTGATCCCTTCAGCTGGCTTACGCGAAGAGAAATTTTCCAATTGATTGCGAAATATGGAAACATGTGAATTTGAATAAAAGAATCAAATCAAAAGCAATATGGCAACAGGTTGGCCTTTGGAATTCCCAAAAATTGGAGTAATGTATAGAATATCCTGGGTTTACTAAATAAACCCACAGTGTCCTTCTGTTGTGAGCCAAAAACACAAGTCAAGTTCAACACCTTTCTGGGCCAGAAATGGTCTTGGACCGAGTATTCCTTTATTTTACTCCTAGCTGGGTTGCACAAAGACAGAATATTTATGGATCTAAAACATCTAGTGGGATGGTATTGAATATCACTCTTTGTAAAACTCGATCAACTCAAAAATTCTCTCAGTTTGATCCGAATCTAATTTTGTCCACTTCTAAGATGACATTTGTGTATTAGGTGTGGATTAAGTAACGAGTAATTTTATAATTTATAAAATTAATAATTGGGTTAATAAATAAATCAACGTTTGAGATAAAAATTGTTGTCACAATACATCAAGAAAAATATATTTTTCTCAAAATAAATTACATAATTTACATTTCTAAACCAAGTGTTTGGAAAAAGAAAAAAAGAGAAAACAAAAGTGCATTAGATGATCGGAGTCTAATCATAAATATTGTAGAGAACGAAATTGGAAACATTTCGATATGAAAATAAATTCAATTAGTAATAAAGATTAAAAAAAAAACTTAAAATTGAAATATTTATTAGGTTTACCTTTTATTTCTTCCCACAAACGTGTCATGTATTAAATGCTAATCGTCTATCTCCATGCTGCCTTTTTTGACCAATTGCACTTTTTTTAATCACATTTTATTCATGCATGATTCCATAATGAGTGTAATTAATTAACAAACTACAATATCAGTCTAATTTTCGGCCACGTGTCCGCACTCTTCCCGCCACTCGAGCGCCACTCTTGAGTCATTCCGCTCAGTGATCGATCACTCACGCACAGTCGCAGTGACAACCTCACAGCCGACAAAACTGAAATGTGATTGGTGGGTGACGAAGAGTAAGTAGTGAAGTTAAAGGAGCGGCGAATGACCGGGGCTACAGGGTCCCCGGTCCTTCGCACAGTTAAAGGTTTATAACAAATCCCAGTTGGTTACATGCTCCCTAAATTTTAGACGAATCAAAATTTAATTCTTTTTTTTTATTATTTTTATAAAAAAAACCAGCAAATACACAAAATAAAAAGAATGCATTTAAAGGAATCATGGTGTCAAGAAAAGTCCTTGAGCTAGTGTTCTTTTCCTATAGAGTCTCTCTGTGAAGAATTTTCTTTCTTACTGTATTTTTTTCTTGGGAAGAAGTGAGAATGTGCTAGTGATAGAAGTAAAGAGAAAGAATGGCTGATAATAATAATAATAATAATAATAATAATAATAATAATAATAATAATAATAATAATAAAGGGATTAGCTTGGAGGAAATCAAGAAAGAGAATGTTGATCTTGTAAGTTTTTTTTTTTTTGAAATCTTTAATCTTCTGTGCATGCGGATACTGTTGTAGCTTTTGGGGAAGCACTTGTATTTAAAATTACTTTCTACAAAAGCACTCGTTCATGCGCTTGTAGTTGTAGTATTCTTGATATTTGAACCCATTTTTGATGCTGCATTGATGTTATAATATTTGTAAATCAAATACAACTGATTCAATTATATGGAATTAGAAGGAAGTAGGGACTGTTGAGAAGAGCTCTTGCTTAAATTTGGTAGCAAAAATCATTTTGATTGTGTTCAGTTCTGATGTTTAATAATTTTACCCATGTTTATATACAGGAGCGTATTCCGATTAAGGAAGTATTCGAACAGTTAAAATGCACACGAGAAGGTTTGTCAAACGAGGAAGGGCAGAAGAGGCTTGTGATATTTGGTCCAAACAAGCTTGAAGAGAAAAAGGCATTTACTTCTTTATTTTAATTATTTTGTTGGGAAAAATTTTCTGTCCTAAGTACTTAAGAGGGAACTAATGTGTTTAATCAATACTCAATCAGGAAAGCAAGGTCCTTAAATTTTTGGGTTTTATGTGGAATCCGCTCTCGTGGGTCATGGAGATAGCAGCTATCATGGCCATTGTTTTGGCAAATGGAGGGGTAAGCCTCTCTCTGTCTATTTCGGTTGGCACTTAAATAATTCTCATTACTAGGCCTTTCAATGAACATTCTCTAATTTGATGCATTTCAATTTGCAAAATGTAGGGCAAGCCGCCAGACTGGCAAGATTTCGTAGGTATAGTGGTGTTGCTTCTTGTCAACTCCACTATAAGCTTCATAGAAGAAAACAATGCAGGCAATGCTGCAGCTGCACTTATGGCTGGTCTTGCTCCCAAAACGAAGGTACTTTTTAGATAGATACATGGCTATGTTGTTGCTGCTATTAGAGGTAAGATACAAGCGTAAAAAATATTGTAGATACTCATAGTAAATGGGGTGTTAGTCTAAGTTGATTTAATGAGTTAAATGGACAAGTAGTACGTTTCCTGCTTTTGTTGCATGTTGGGTAAATTTATTTATGCTGTGTGCATACTATTGACTGAAGGTTTTGAGAGATGGAGCGTGGAGGGAGCAAGAGGCTTCAATCTTGGTACCTGGAGATGTGATAAGCATCAAGTTGGGAGATATTATTCCAGCAGATGCTCGCCTCTTGGATGGAGATCCGCTCAAGATTGACCAGTCTGCACTCACTGGTGAGTCTTTGCCTGTGACAAAAATGCCGGGTGATGAGGTCTTTTCTGGGTCTACCTGCAAGCAAGGTGAGATCGAGGCTGTTGTGATTGCCACTGGTGTGCACACCTTTTTTGGTAAAGCTGCTCACCTTGTTGACAGCACCAATCAAGAAGGGCATTTCCAAAAGGTACAATCTGGAGCTAATCAATAAGGTTTTCGTGGTTAAATTGTGAATTAAAGTGATTCTATTTATCAAATTCTGCACATTAAATTTGGGTGCCATGTCCTTTTTTTAGTCTGCAATAGGAATATGGTTTACATATGCTTGGTAATAGAATAAACTTCTGAAAATAAATATTTGTATTTCAGTGTATGCTAATAGATCACTGATATCACTACCAAAATGTTCTGAATGATTGTTAGCGAGCTTGAGCTATTAAAACTTCTCATTGTTTGTCCATGTTTTGCTTATTGCAACAAATATGATGTATCAGGTGCTGACAGCTATTGGAAACTTCTGCATATGCTCCATTGCTATAGGGATGGTCATAGAAATAGTAGTCATGTATCCAATTCAGCACCGAGCATACAGGAATGGAATTGATAATCTTTTGGTGCTTCTTATTGGTGGGATTCCAATTGCTATGCCAACAGTGTTGTCCGTGACTATGGCCATTGGGTCACACCGGCTTTCCCAGCAAGGTGCTATTACCAAGAGGATGACAGCTATTGAAGAGATGGCAGGGATGGATGTCCTCTGCAGTGACAAGACTGGGACTCTTACTCTGAACAAGCTTACAGTAGACAAGAACTTGGTTGAGGTTAGTGCACTAACTAAAAAGGGTATAAAAACATTGTTGGGGCATGTTATGGTGAACGGATGAAGGATCCTTCACACCAGAACCAAAAGTTGTATGCTCAAGTAAAAGGAAGAAAGAAACAAGAATATGATTGAATAGATTGAAGCAATCTATAGGTGTAATATTTTGTTCAGTTATTGATCATTGAAGCAATCAATGAATTTTCAGGTATTTGTGAAGGATACGGACAAGGACACTGTGATTTTGTATGGGGCTAGGGCATCTAGGGTTGAGAATCAAGACGCTATTGATGCTTGTATTGTTGGAATGTTAGGAGATGCAAAGGAGGTATGTTATACTTGAGACAAGTCCGTTGCTTTCATTTTTCCTATGTCTTCTCCGGTGGTTCAATTTTAGTCATTTTCGTCTTTGGCATGTTCCTTATGACCTGAGCTTTGGCAAATGACATCAAACTATTCAGATATGAGCAACTAGTATGATGTGATGTTATTGATGACAAGCTTTGGTAATGGAAAGAGTGTTAAGTTAGACATGTGTGCAAGGGTCTGAAAGTAAGTGAATGAGAGCTTAGTGCATTTACCACAGACATTGTGCTATGCACTTGTATATGTTTCAAATTGCTTGAACTGATTCCTCAAAACTTCTTTCTTTATAAATCTGGAACTCTGATCGGAGAAAAATTCTTTCTGGTTCATTGATGGTGGTCCAAGCTACATTTGCCCCGCCATTCCTACAGAGTTCATTAAGCTTTTTTTTTTGGTCTTATTATTACCTTCTATTTTCAAGGCCAGAGCAGGTATCATAGAGTTGCATTTCTTGCCCTTTAATCCAGTGGAGAAGCGTACAGCCATAACATACATTGACTCTGATGGCAGTTGGCATAGAATCAGCAAAGGTGCACCAGAGCAGGTAACGGATTAGTCAGCACATGTCCACAATGCTTTTTGCATTTTCAGCAATCTTTACTGTCTCTAATCTATGGGTGAAATATGTACTAGATCATTGAGCTATGCAACTTGCGTGAAGATGTAAGGAATAAAGCTCATACCATCATTGATAAGTTTGCTGATCGCGGACTAAGGTCTCTAGCTGTTGCTGAACAGGTTAGTTTATATGCTTTCGTAAGATAAATTTATCAAAATTATCAAGCAATGGCATATTCCACACAGAAAATGTGACTCTGAAAATTGTTTTCTTTTGCAGTCAGTTCCAGAGAAAACCAAGGAGAGCCCTGGAGGACCTTGGCAATTTGTGGGTCTCTTGCCTCTCTTTGATCCTCCAAGGCATGACAGTGCAGAGACCATCCGCCGTGCCCTCAATCTTGGAGTCAATGTCAAGATGATAACTGGTGACCAGCTAGCGATTGCCAAGGAGACTGGTCGCAGGCTTGGTATGGGAACTAATATGTATCCTTCTTCTGCCCTCCTTGGCCAGATCAAGGATGAGAACATTTCTGCACTCCCAGTTGATGAGCTCATCGAGAAGGCGGATGGCTTTGCTGGAGTCTTCCCAGGTAATTAGTAAATCCTTTATTTTCTGTTTAAGTGTGAGCGTAGTTTGTAAATTTGGAAAGATAGCATATGCAACATGAATTAATTTTGAAAGTAAAAAATTGGTAAGATATGTAAATAATGTTAAAATTTCAATGAAATCTGAGAAGTGAGAATAGTAGTATGTTAAAATTTTCATTTTCTGCTTGCTATTTCCCATAAAGAGTATGATATGCCTCATCCTTGTACTTAACAAAATTATATTTTTGTTTTATGAAATTGAATATTGTCACAATCCTAGTTATCTAATGTTTTAATTGTTCAGAACACAAGTATGAGATCGTAAGGAGGCTGCAAGAAAGGAAGCATATCTGTGGGATGACTGGAGATGGTGTGAATGATGCTCCAGCATTAAAAAAAGCAGACATTGGAATTGCAGTAGCTGATGCCACTGATGCAGCACGTAGTGCATCTGATATCGTTCTGACAGAGCCAGGATTGAGTGTGATTGTTAGTGCGGTCTTAACAAGCAGAGCTATTTTCCAGAGGATGAAGAACTACACAATTTATGCAGTTTCCATAACAATTCGTATTGTGCTGGGTTTTTTGCTCATTGCTCTTATCTGGAAGTTTGATTTCTCCCCATTCATGGTTCTTATCATTGCTATACTCAATGATGGAACAATCATGACCATTTCTAAAGACAGGGTGAAGCCGTCTCCTGTCCCTGACACATGGAAGCTCAAGGAGATCTTTGCCACTGGCATAGTCCTTGGCACATACCTGGCTGTCATGACTGTTCTTTTCTTCTGGGCTATACACAGCTCAACCTTCTTCTCAGTGAGAATATGACATTAAGCTTTGCAAATAGTACTTTTATTTGTATATATAAATCAAAGACTTACAGTTTTCCATTGCTTCAGTTTCCTCTTTGCCTAAATGATGTAATGCAAGTTAATTTTATCTTGTTTTCATTTGCAGGAAAAGTTTGGTGTAAGATCCATCAGAGACAACCCACATGAGCTTACAGCTGCTGTGTACCTCCAAGTGAGCATTATAAGCCAGGCACTCATCTTTGTTACTCGGTCCAGGAGCTGGTCTTTTCTTGAACGCCCTGGTCTTCTGCTTATTGCCGCTTTTATAATTGCACAATTGGTAAGTTTAAGAAATTTCAGGTCACATTGCTGTCATTATTCACTTGCACTTCTACCAGAAATGACTCCTTCGATTTTCCCTCTGTAACTTTACGTCAGGTGGCTACACTCATCGCTGTGTATGCTAATTTTGGATTTGCAAGAATCCATGGTATTGGGTGGGGATGGGCTGGAGTTATATGGCTCTACAGCATTGTCTTTTACATTCCACTGGATGTTCTTAAGTTCATCATTCGATATGCTTTGACAGGGAAGGCCTGGGATAACCTACTGGAAAACAAGGTAATTGAATAATTTTCTACAAGAAAATGAATTTTGACTTCTCTAAAACTTTCCATCATGGTTCTGATTCTTTGTATTGACTCGACTATGAAGACTGCTTTCACAACAAAGAAGGATTATGGTAGAGGTGAGAGAGAGGCTCAATGGGCGTTGGCTCAAAGAACCCTCCACGGACTGCACCCTCCGGAAACCTCGGAACTCCTCAATGACAAGAACAATTACAGGGAATTGTCTGAGATTGCTGAACAGGCAAAGAGGCGTGCTGAAGTTGCGAGGTGATGATCACGGGAAGCTAATGTCATCTTTAGTGATTAACTATTTAAATTTAGATATGTTGTAATTCTGTTTCCATTTACGTGATTACCAGGCTAAGGGAGCTTCATACACTCAAGGGACATGTTGAGTCTGTGGTGAAACTCAAGGGACTCGATATTGAGACCATTCAACAGCACTACACTGTTTAAGTGTAAAAGATGGAAAAGTTTTGTTGGCAAAGAGAGTTGAAAGAGACAAGCCCAAAAAATTCGATAGTGAAAATTCAGAATATATGTTCATCCAGAAACAATTTCTGTTTCCTCTTTGTCTTGTGTTTTTTCTACGAGGTTGAAAGGGTTCAGAATGATCCAGCAGAAGATCGACTTAGATGATGATCTTGGGCTGGAAAAAGAGATTCTTAGAATTACATTTCTATTCGTATGTTTCGCATGCTTGTATTCTTGTTTCATTCTTTTCCAATCAAGATTCCCATTGAAAAAATCAACTCCACAGTGTTTCTGTTCATGCTCACACTCCCCTTTTTGTTACAATGCTTATAATGCCAATTCGGCTGTATAATTTGCTTTAGCTTCCTATTTCAGTCAAGGGAAAATAAAGCACTAAAGAACTGGAATAGAAGCGGCGTTTTTCACTCACATTCGCAGTCTATGAATTGAAACAGGGAAAAGCTACAACTAAAATGAATGAAGAAAATGAAATCCACCGTAGAACTTTGGATACTGACTAATATTGGAGAGTAACACAACAGCCCATGGCGTACTCATCTCAACCTCAGGGTAAAGTTTCGGCAGCATCTAGGTGTTTCTTATGTGGCCTCAGCTACAATGCAGGGTTTAAAAACCCCTGCCTGCTGCAGAAGGCGTTCTGCAGCCGTTGGATTCACTCTATTTGAATCCAACGGCTAGGATTTCAAAGAATTGAAAAAAGTAAGAAATAAAAAATAAAACGAACCGATTGAAAAAGGTGCGACCGGTTCCCTTATGACTTTTCCCTCCCTCTCTCTTTGTCCCTCCCTAAAAGAAAATTTCCCTCCATTCCGCCCCCTCCCCCTCTGTTTCTCCCTCTATGTGGATGATAACCACAAAAACAAACTCTCTTTCTTCTCTCTCTCTCTTAATCGGCAACTCTTGGTCTTACTGACTCTCTCCCTCCAGCTCCACTCACGGTCTTTGTTATAGTGCATTTCATACACTAGTTTTACATTGTTTACTCCCTTTAATATCAATATTTTGCACTTAATAATTATGATTTACTTGTGCTTTATTTTTGTATGTGTAATTTTATTGATTGGTACTAAATTGAGTTACAAGATGATGTTTGAGGATGAATTAACTTCTTGGATAAATTCTCAGTTTCAAAAGAAGTTTGTTGATAAGGCGTGGGCGCGTGTTGTCAACTGCGGACTTGAAATTTTTATTTTAACGCGTTTTATCTTTTTGTTACTCTTGTAATTTTGAATTTAAATTTTAAATAATATTTTAAATATTAGTATTTTATCCTTTTGAAGAAAACCATAAAAAGGGGAGAAAAAGAAAGAATAGGGAGATTTGGATTATTAATTATTTTTTATTTTTTTTAGGGTTTTCTCTTTTCTCCATGAGGAATTAAACTCATTTTTCTAGTTGAAGGTTAGTGAAGCTTTGATTCACCATTTTAGTAAAAAAAAAAAAAAGAACTAAACTTATTTTTCTAGTTGAATGTTAATGAAGATTTGATTCATCATTACTGTGAGATCTTTCTTGTGTTTTTAATTGTTTTATTGCTTTTTGGGTTCTTTTTTTTCTTTGAATTATTGTCATGATTATGTTTGTTAATAAGATAATTGGCCACTATTTAATTATTAACTTAATCTACTGTTAATCGAAAGATTCATCGTATAAAGATTTTGATGTTTGTGGCAAATAACATGGCAGTGCGTTGTGTTATGAAAATAAACAATCTAATTTAAATGAACCATCGTATGCGTTTGTTAATTAGAATTTTGGTCTTTTTAATTTTCAAGTTGTCAATTGATTAAATCTTATGATTGTATTTAAGGTTGTCTATTGATTAGGAAAATAACCAACGGTCGTACCTTGGTTATTTAAGGAGAGATTGGCTATTAGAGTGTTTCAGTAGCTATAACCAGTTTATTCATAAGCAGTAATGATTTGTAATTGCATCAATGATCAGTAGTCGAATCAAAGCTGAGTTAATTTCTTCAACCAAAGTTTTTTCATTTTAAATTACACTTTTAATTTGCATTCTTATTAATTTAATTTAAATTATTATCAACAATCCCCCAATTTTACATTCTCATTTTAAAAGGATTAAAATAATTACCGGTTTCTGTAGACACGACCCTACTCAATTACTATACACAATTTTGTTTAGAGTATGTTTTTATATTTACTGGATTCGACACCCATCAGTCTTGCTCTTGCTGTAGTTGTTGCGCTTGCTCTTGGTCTAACTCACATTCACTCTCTACCTTGCTCTCACCATTGTTCCTGCACCCGACTCTGACGTTGTCTTTTATCATCAAGGTGAATCAACTTTAAAGTTAGGCTTGTAATGGTTAAAGTTATTAGGTTTTTAATTTGTTGCATTAGGAAAAATAATTTTTTAATGATGTAGTGTAGAAATATTATGTACACATAATATTTGATGAAATGCCACAAAAAAGTATTTGGTTTCTTTTGTTAAGATTATAGGTTGTCCTTATTTTTTTTTGTTTGAGAAAATGTTGTAGCTGCATTTTGCTATTATGTAGAAGAAATTTATAATGAATGAAAATTAGATTTGGCTGATTGAGTGTGGTAGTTTTGTGTGATAGGTTGATATATGCATTGGTTTGGTGTGATAAATATCATGTGTGCCTTTGTTTAGATGCGCATCGGTTGATGCGTATGAGAGTAGTGGGCTATATTTTGGTGTAATAGGCACCTGTCGCACTAAACACGAGTGTGATAGGTAGTAGCTGTTATTTGTTAACTGCTTTGTTGTAGATTTTACAAAAAGACATGGAATCTGTTGATCTTAAGATAAAAAATTTTAAAGGAAAGTCAGTACAATAAGAAAAGCAAGGAGCAAAAAAAAAAAGCATGGATATATTATTTGTAAGTATAAATTATATGCACTTATGTACCCATTATAATTGAAGGTTTAATTATTTTAATTAATGCAACTTAAATTATTGATTACAGTAAGGCAGAAGCTAAACGACTAATGTGATTAGGGGTTAAAAAGGTGGATAAAACAGTATGTAAACTAATTATAACCTTCTAAATATTTTATTTCCTCTTTCGTAAAATAATATACCACTGAACATATATATATTATCATTACTGCAGGTTAGAGCTGATATTACACAAAATTGGAAGAAACTAATCGTTGAGGAGAGGCATCAATGGATGCTTAGTAATATGGATGAGATCTCTACCTCAATTATTGGTGAAAATAGTGGTGTGAGAAAATTTACTGAGGAATTTGATGAGGATAAGGCGGATGGTGGCAACCTTCTATGTTGTTGTCGTGTAGCTTCCTTCTCGGAGGTGGTTTCATCTTTGTCAATTGATCAACAAGCAACAGTTAAAGAGATCGGCTTTAGAAGCTTGCTTGATCTAAAATGTGGGCAGCTAAGACAAGAGTTATGCGCAACATTAGTTGAATAGTGTGATATAGCTAGGCAAAGCATACTTTTTCATGGGAAAGAATACAATTTAAGCCCTGCAACTTTTGCAACCATAATGGGGGTTAGAGATTGAGGCACACATATAGACTTAAATAGCTATTGATATAAGTAATTTGCATGCTATGTATAACAGTGGACTTAGAGGCATTCATATAGCGAAGGTGAGAAAAAGACTAATGAGCAGTACAAGTTAAGATGATGAATTTAAAATACTTTTCAGTCTTTTTGCTTTGGGAACCATATTATGTCCTACCAGTGCAACATATATCAATCTGTTGTATCTTTATGTATTAAAAGATACAAATTGTATTAGAGAAAATATTGGGCTAGTTAGTGTTTTAATTTTTTTGTGGGAAGGTGTGGAAAAGTTTTAAAGAAAATAAAGTGAGTTTCGTTAGTGGCTGCGTTATTTTCTTAAAGGTATGTTTAATAAAAATATATTATTATAATATTGTGCTTTACTTATTTCGTTCAATTATGTGATTTAACTTTATAACATACGTACTTTGTCATTAATGCATAACTGTTCTACCTTTCTTCTGTTGTATATGATCGACCTTTGATCGACAGAACAGTGTGTCCTATTAGTGTTTAGAACAATGATTAGATTCGACGATTCTTAAAATGGCAAAAAAGGTTTGGTGGCATCAAAAGCAGTAAGGTATAAATTATAACATTGTCTATTATTTTAGTGAAATCAATGTACCATGTTTTGGGCTAAATTATTACTATTTTATGAAATATTGAAGGTTGCAATGCGTGATCCTGATCGTGTTCAGAAGCTTGAACAAACAGAACCTCGTAAGTGAAATGATGTTAATTATGATGCTTTGCAACTACTAACGAAAAGGTTTGAGGCATTTGTTGACCAAAGCAAAGAGTTGTTCCATAGCCTTAAATAGAGATTGGAGAACATAGAAAATTATTGGGTGAATTGACATCAACCTATCATGGAAGATCAACCAAACAACCATCACCATCTGCTGTCGATCCACCTTCAAATATGAACAGTCAAAATCCTTCATCTCCTCATGGGAAAACAATGTCAAAAGTTTAAGGGAAAATGATTTTGGTCAGTGATGATGACTCTATGGATCGTAGAGTGAAAGTTGGTTTACGAGCCTTTGATGCCATGTTAGGCAGTATTGGGGACATTGCACAAGTTAGCGAAACTCTGCTAGATTCATTTAATTTTGATGGAGGTCATGTCTCTGATATAACACCGGTACCCCAAGAGAAAGGACATGTTTGTCTATGCAATCTCTAGCTGTAATTTGATTTTAATGATAATGAAATAATTATGACCTTGAACGTTTGTAGAATTTGGCTGAACCAATTGACATCAAGCAAGAGTTCCAAACTTTCACTAGTATGAGTGTACTGGCAACATGACCAGCAAGGAACAGAAGGCCTGGGCAATACCAACTTTCTCCTTATGATCAAGTGTCTTGGGGCGTGAAGGCTAAGTGTAAAGCTGGTCTTTTCTTTGTAAATAACCCTCTTTCTCTTGACCAATTGAAGCTCATTCATTATGCATTTGATACAGATGTTAACGGAAGGTACTTGTGGTTTATATAGATTTGTTTTTAGATTTCTCCTGTACATATGTCCTCATTAGCTAATACTTTATTATTTGTTCATGTTTTCAGTGAAATCGTTGTCTCTACTGATGATCAATTCATATCTAGGCATGCTTTCATGAGCCTTTTGCCTAACATAACTCTGAATGGAAAGGTATGTGGTGTATTCTCACAAACTTTACGTATGATGTGTTTGGATGTCTTATTCTTGCTCAATATTAAGTTGTCATTTATCGACGACTGTTTTAGATTCATACCATGGTAGCATATCACCTCACACTTTGTGAACAGGCTAAATGTGCGAATGAACTAATCAACTGGTATTTACCGACACTCTATGCAGTAAGCATCCACATCTTACTTTTTCTATGTTAATTCATGTTGTTTGTTTATGTACAATTATTTTTCATACATTGTTTTGTACAACAATATATTTTAAATGCGTTATTTACTGAAATATTATTTGTTTATTTAATGTTTTTTTTTATAGCAATGAACGCTCACCGTCGGAGCTGAGGTGGATGGTTTTGCACAAGCAACAAAGGTTAGAAAACCTTTTATGCCAGACTTTTGCAGGTCTTAAAATGTTAGTTTTTAAACTGTTAACTGATTGACAGTCTTTATATTGTATAATTTCTTCTATGACAAAGACACTGATTTTTTTTTTTAGATTTATGTTCCAATTAACGATGGTGCCTTTCATTGGTTCTTGTTCATCGTCAATGTCAAAGAAGCCTATGATGCGATTTGGGATCCTTTTTCGGATGGTCGAAGTAATCGAAAATGGGAGCAACAAGCTGAACCCATAGTATGTTCCATTTGTACATGTTGTTCTACAATTTCGTGCGTATATTTATTTACCAAATTTGAGGTGTTTTGTTTTCAACTTGGCAGTTACATTCTCTTGATTCCATATTTCATTTGAAATTACCTCGAAATATTGAGCCATCAACAAGGTTCATTTGGTTCCCTACCCAATCTGGTTAGGGTGTTTCGAAATAACCAAATGGGTATGATTGTCGAATTTATGTTATTAAATTCATAGAGACTCCAGGGCTCATTCCCAACAAATCGTACATGGTAAAAATAACAAAATTTCTTATTTTTATATTAACTTATAGTCACCTCCCTAATTTAATCAAATCAATCTATTTTATTACGGTATCTTTTACTTATGTAGCATGACTCTCAAGATGTTCGTGGAAGACTAACAATTTAACTCATGGACTTGGCCTTCAATGAAGCACGTCTTTGATTGCTTGCTCAAGCAAATGTTACATTTGAGGAACATGTTGCCTAGGCTAAGGCTATAGCCTCTATACAAAAGGTCAACACATATCAATTACGTGCTAAAGCTCAAGCAAAAAGTCGAAAAAAAATCCAAAAAGAATTAAAGCATAGAATGGTTGGTCTTGTCGATGTGATTTGTGTGAAACGTGGCATTCTGGTTGTGGTTTGGTTGTACATGTTATGTTGGACATTTTATACACTGACTGTTGTTTTATAAATTACTTTTCTGTAATGGAAGCATTGTTGTTTCTGTTATGTTGTGGTCATTTCTTGTAATATGTACTGTGACAATGTGCTCTGCTTACATGCTTATGTGTGCTTTCAATAGAAAATTCTTCAATGGCTTTTCATAATCTTGGTATAGTATAGTCATTTGATTTCATCCAAGTTCTAGTTAATATATTCCGCCACGCTGTAACTTATTGCTCTCTGCACTTATTCGCCATGCCTCTCAAGTTATAACAATAATCGGTTATTTGTTGTGCACCTTTGCCAACAAAATGTATGCCGGTTACACCAATATTACCCCAAAGTTTAGGGTTATAGTTCTCCTATGGAAAAATCAGCCTTTCCGTTTAATGGAATTAGCCAATAAGTTATCGCACAAGACTACTCTGGAGCTATTCGGATTGCCTTTTAAGTTATTTAGTTTGCCAGGTTGTGAATTAATTGATTATCCTGATCTAACCAGTTTCCTAATTACGTTTTCTGGAAAACCAGTTACCAGCAAGTGCATTGTTGTGCTAATCGCTTACTGCTTAAATTACCCGATATGATGTTTAATGATTTTGAGCTTTTTAGACCCATCCGGCATGACGGTTACTTTAAACGATCAACCGATTATTCGTCCTGACCATTCTGGACCTATCTGGCATGCCAGTTAACTATTCTAGTTTCCATTGTAATGATGTTAAACTTTTTGGAGTTAACCGGCACTCCGGTTATTTAAACGGTTAGCTGGTTATGCTTAGTGGCATTCTGGACATATCAGGTAACCCGTTTAACTTAACCGGCATTCCGTATTTTAGCAGTCACATCTCTGGACCTAAACGGCTTGCCGATTAATAATATAAGCCCTCTGGACCTACTCGGCACGCCGCTTAATATAACCAGCATAACTTTTAATGTTGTTCAACAAATCTAGAAATATCTGGTGTGCCGATTAATTTAAACGGTATGCCAGATATTTCGATTTAAGTTAGACCAACAGTTCATCTTTGCATTCAGTAAGCTGCTTAACCACTCTCTCTCTACAAACCGTCACTCATATGCCCAAATCCGTGAATTTCTTCTCATCCCACTGCAAATGAAGTGTCGAAATCTATTTTCCCACTCTTCTATATAAAAAATTAATCATTTAAATACACTTTTATCATCAAATTCCTAAAATCCCAAATCTAACCTAGCTTTTCTCTCGCAATCTCTCACAATAATTCGGGCATGTTCTAATGATTTATGGTTCAAACTGAACTGACATATCACTTCCAAGCAACTTTTCGACCAATATAATCAGTTAGTTTCGCTGAACTACTCACTTGTCTCATTTTCACCATTGTTGTGCAATTATGTCCACTTCAAGAACAATAAGCAGCAAGGGTAAGGAGAAAGTGATTGAGGTTGGTGACAAACGACCAAGAACGGATAAAGAAAGTACTGAGGACAAACAGTTTAAAGCAAAGCACTTTCCAAACAAGCAACTAGCCAAAATGTTCTTCACCAAATTCATGCCTCGCTCGGTACTTTCTTGTTTCTATGTTGAGTTAGATTTATTTCAAACTGTTTTGATTAATAATAGAAATTTAGTGCAATTATTAGAAATAGTTGGTTGGGTGAATGGTATTGTGATTGAGGAACAAGTGTATCCAAATTTAGTGAAAGTGTTTTATTCGAATATGGATATCTTTGAGGAGAAGCAAGATCTTGTAATTACTCATGTTGGCGGAATACATATAGAGCTTGATATTGATGTTCTGAACAAAATCCTAAGGACTACGGACCGTGGCCTGGATATTTATTCCGCTAGGAAAGCACCTTATTTTTGTAATTATTCTCATGTTAACGCAGTTAAAAAAATTTCTATAGACGGATTGATTTATTTGATGAGGTGTGCACTATTCATCTTCGTGCCCAATGTTTGTGTGTACAATTCTGAGTTTTGCTTCGCATTCTTCAGGCTATTGTTACTCCTAAGTCCGGGCATGCAAATGAAATATCTCACATGAATGTGGCCTTGTTAGATTGTATTCTTAAGGGATGGACTGTTAATTTTGGGTATACTATTATTCGGCACATGCTTAGTATTCCAGGTATGGTTAACTGTTCCCTTCTTTACGGTAACCTTATAACACGAATACTTAAGTTCTTTGAGGTGCCCATAGATGAACCAAATTTTGAGCTAATCAAACTTATAGGAGATTAACTTATTTCTAGCCTAGGTTTTGAGTGGTGCAATGAGGAATGTGTGAAGGTTAAGCGAGATAAGGCAACTTTGCTTGCGCCTAGTGACGATCAACCTTTGAACTCTATAATACCCACCGATCAGTTACTTGATTTCTCCTTACCTTTGTGGGGTCAGTGCAGAGGTCCGAGGACGTAATCATCCATGCCTGATTCTGCATCTCTTGCCCCCCCTCATGAACACACGAGTTCGGAAGAGGTTACTCTGCAATAGCTAATGGATGAAGTTAAGATGTTATTGGTTCCGAAAACTACCTTCCAGCAATATATTCTTGAGAAGCATGAGTGTTTATTCCAACAGCAGCAGCAGCTTCTTAATGGCCAACGACGTCTTTTGAGCATTTCGGTGTTCCTTATCCATTTCGGCCACCATTGCCACCCCTGTAGTAGTACTTGTAATCTATAATTTACTTGTAGTAGACACAGCGTCATGTACTGGTTCATTTAATTTTATTTTATTTGAATTGATCGCATTAACTTCCTCTTTTGGATTGTGTGGATGTTCATTTCATATGAATCTTTGTGGATGTTTATATTCTGGATTGGTCATAGAAAATGCTAAATTGCCTGTCTTGGCATTTCAATAAATGCGTTATTGAGCAATTTAGCGAAATTTGCTGATAGACGAGGGATGTGATATGTTTTACTATGGTGTTATGAAAAAAATTCATAAAACTGTTCTGATTAGTGAAGAAATAGAAATCGTGAGCAAGTTAAGGTTAAGATAAATTGCACATTCAGCAAGAGTGTGAAACAATATCAAACAAAGAAAATATTCAATTACTGCTTGGCAAAATGAAATGATGTAAAATACAACCGTGATTTCTTCTTTCCGATTACAAAAAGTCACTGTCACCGGGCCAGCAATTAGAGTGCAGGTTATAAAACGGAAGACTTATAAGTGTATTCCCTCCCACTAATTATGACATGGATGCATTAGGGCTGAAGTAATGCATGGGTTTTGAGAACACTTGAGAACTACTCTCACATTCATACGCTGCTTCAGTAGGGGATTCTAAAATTTATGAACTTGAGCGACCTATCATATAACTAGCACGACTATCGATGTTACCAACACTTCCAAAATCAAAACTGCAAAAATTAATCCATTACTAATCAGTTATCTATATCGTTGCAAAATATTATAAAACAATATCCAACAACCGTGAATACAAGTCACCTGATGGCATTGTTGGCATTAGGACAGGTTTGTGTAGTATGACTAGTTAATCGGCAAACGCTACACTTCCGATAGTCTCTCGTTACTTTGTTTATTGTTGTTGATCCTTTTGTTCTCACTACGATTGGATCTAGTACCCTTGAATTTCGTTGTGCACTATATATAAGGCTTAGGTTGACAATTTGCTCCTGTCGAAACAGTTGTTGAAATTTCGATGTCAATTATTTAATCTCAACCAAAGCCTTTTTAAAAGAGTCCTAGCTCTTTGCAACATGAAAGCACATTATATTACTAGCAGTAGATAAAGTACTAAATCTCACAAAATTAGAAGTCTCACTGTCAACTTCTGGACTAGTAAGGTTGAATGAGTTATAGTCCTTCGCCATCTTCGTCCAACGAGGAAGAACCATACTATCAAGAATTTTTTAAATTATTCCACTTTCATGATGTGAAACATGTGTTGGCATGGGATTTCAGCAGAATCCATCATTTGACATGAGCAATCTATTTTATTTTCTTGTTTTCTGTAAATGACTGTCCACTTGAAGTCTGCATTCCCGAACTGTGTGAATGTGTAGTAGTTAGAATCAGTGCAATTAAAGCCTTCAAATTGAATTACAGTGGCTTTTTCACGAATTTTTTCCCTGATCCAATAGAATACCCTAATTAGAAAAAGAGCTGCAGTATGCTTTTTTAGGCAGCATAAGTGGGTGGACGATACAAGAGTACTGTATTTTGTTTGAACTCATCTTCTCTTTTGGTGCAACGAATACTACGGAGTGCACGATCAATTTGTTGCACGAATTCATATAATTTCAACTGATATTGGAGCAAACGATTGAGATAAGAATTTATACTCTCATAATGCTGAGTGCTTCGCATTCCTGGAAAAAAAGTTCCTTTAAGATACGCTTAAGCCCATTTATGTTGCTTTGTATACATTTTCCTAACCTAAACATTATCGTGCAGCTTGAACTCATCTAGTAAGGCAAATCATTGTTGGTCAAAATCACTTGGACTGAATCAGGTCAACATAAGATCACGAAATTTACGAGTGAAGTCTTCATTTTTTATATTTGCTTGTGCATTCCTCTCTAAATGCCAACAACAAAGACGGTGAGTACATCCAACAAAAATAGTTTTAATTGCCTTAAACATTGCCTTGTCTCTATCAGTAATTACGGACTTCGGCTTCCAGTTACCTATGGCAGAAACAAAGGTTTGCAGTAGCCATGTGTATGATTCAACTGTCTCATCTACAAGCAAATCCAAACACGGTGGTCCTGTGATGATGGTTGGTGCCAACAAGGGTCACAAGTGGTTTTCGATATGCATTAGTCTTGTACTTCGCATCAAATGCCAAAACATTCCTGAAGCATTCATAATCATACCGTGCCATATAGTCAGTCTAAAACAAGTTTCTTAACCTATTCTCGTCGTCTAATGTGTACTTGTGATATAGCCCAGGATCATTGTCAGCTTTTGCGGTAAAATATACAATAGTTGCTGCGGAATCAGTATCTCCAATCTCTGCACGTCTAGCTGCATCCAATCTATTTTCCAAATCCTTAGGTTCAGATTTGAGATTTTCTGAACCCCCAACTTGATCACCCATGTAATCAACAACTTGGCATGTCTTCACACCAACATGCCTCAATGCTTTAGCTTGAGTAAGATCCACTTCGCTAATATGCTGATGTGAACGAAGTAGGTGTACTTCGTTTGGAGAAGTGATTGGATGATTGTGCTCCGCTATAAATTTTGTCAGAATATACTTGTCGTTGCATTTGTCGTAATTCACTCGAAATGATGCTTTACAACCAATACGCGTCATTGGTCGTGGTTCTCGCACTCTATTCTTATTTGCCAAAATTTTTCAGCTCTATATTCTTCTATATTACAAACCCAGTGACGAATTGTAGTTCGGCCAAACTTCGACTTTAAAAGCTTGTTTTTTCTAACACTAAAACCAACCATTCTTAAATAGTTCATATACCATGCATTTATATTTTCTACTGAATCAAACTGAGCTCCAAGTACACTTGATAGATGTAACTCGCCAACATTAAATAAAATACTCATATATAACTCCTAGAAAATAATAACATTAAATATGGCCAACAAATAAGATTCAATGACAATGGATATATTGCAACACAATCATCTAACACCACACATTTTTCATACATTTTTAAAAACTAATCCAATGCCTGAGTGAATGTTGGAAAACCTAAATTGAAATTATAAATTTTCATCATTCCACACGAGTTAAAATCTTTTTACATAACAAACACAAACTATAAACAAAACTTAAGTGTGCCTTATTTAAAAAAAAAACATTTTGCCCTAAATCACTTACTTGATGATCAATACTACAAGCTTTCACTGGTTCCAACTGCAATAAAAATATCAATGGAGATAAAACTAAATCTTGGTGGCTTTCCCTTTTATTTATGCACCATTTCAAATGACAAATGAAAAAAATAGTAATATATACATAGGTAAATTAATGAAGGGCCAATGCATTAATTCAACACCAGTGATTGAGTTTTAAATGCAGTCATAAATGTATTAGGATAGTTGGTGAGCAAAAAAGTTGGGGGGAGGGGGGGATTCGGCTAAATATTACATACAACAAGAAACATCAAATATTCAATTATGTACTTAAGACATATAGCAGCTAACATGAAACATGAGTCGTCGAATAACTTCGAACAGGAAAAGTGAAACATAAAATCCTGGACTTGTAACATGAAACTTGAACATAAACATGAAACGGGGGAAGAAAAGAAAAGTTTGAGGTATTCCGATCAATATTACATGCAACAGGGAACATCAAACATGCAATGATGTACTTAGGACATGCAACAACTAACATGAAACATAAGTCATCGCACAATTTCGAACAGGAAACGTGAAACATGAAACCCTAAACTTGTAACATGAAACGTGAAACAGGAAACCCTAAACTTGTAACATGAAACTTAAACTTAAACATGAAACGGGCGGAGAAAAGAAAAGTTTAGGGCGATTCCGATAAATATTACATGCAACAGGGAACATCAAACATGCAACGATGTACTTAGGACATGCAACAACTAACATGAAACATAAGTCGTCGCACAACTTTGAACAAGAAACGTGAAACATGAAACCCTGGACTTGTAACATGAAACTTGAACGTAAACATGAAACGGGGGGAGAAAAGAAAAGTTTGGGGGGATTTTGATAAATATTACATGCAACAGGGAATATCAAACATGCACTGTTGTACTTAGAATATGCAACAACTAACATGAAACATGAGTCGTCGCAAAACTTCGAATAGGAAACATAAAACATGAAACCCTGAACTCGTAACATGAAACTTGAACGTAAACATGAAACGAGGGGAGAAAAGAAAATTTTGAGGGGATTTCGATAAATATTACATGCAACAGGGAATATCAAATATGCAACGATGTACTTAGGACATGCAACAACTAACAAGAAACATAAGTCGTCACACAATTTCGAACAGGAAACGTGAAACATGAAACCTTGGACTTGTAACATGAAACTTGAATGTAAACATGAAACGGGGGGAGAAAAGAAAAGTTTGGGGGAATTTTGATAAATATTACATGAAATAGGGAATATCAAACATACAATGCTGTACTTAGAACATGCAACAACTAACATGAAACATGAGTCATCGCACAACTTCGAACATGTAACGTTAAACATGAAATCCTGGACTTGTAACATGAAACGAGGGGAGAAAAAAAAGTTTGGGGGGATTTCGATAAATATTACATGCAACAAGGAACATCAAACATGCAACAATGTACTTATGACATGCAACAACTAACATGAAACATAAGTCGTCGCACAACTTTGAACAGAAAACGTGAAACATGAAATCTTGGACTTGTAGCATGAAACTTGAACGTAAACATGAAACCAGGGGAGAAAAGAAAATTTTGGGGGGATTATGATAAATATTACATGCAACGGGGAACATCAAACATGCAACGATGTACTTAGGACATGCAACAACTAACATGAAACATAAGTCGTCACACAACTTCAAATAGGAAACTTAAAACATGTAACCCTGGACTTTGTAACATGAAACTTGAACGTAAACATAAAACAGGGGGAGAAAAGAAAAGTTTGGGGGGATTTCGATAAATATTACAAGCAACAGGGAACATCAAACATGCAACGATGTACTTAAGACACGCAACTAGTAACATGAAACATAAGTCATCGCACAACTTTGAACAAGAAACGTGAAACATGAAACTCTAAACTTGTAACATGAAACTTGAACGTAAACATGAAACGGGGGGAGAAAAGAAAAGTTTGGGGGGATTCTGATAAATATTACATGCAACGGGGAACATCAAACATGCAACGATGTACTTAGGACATGCAACAACTAACATGAAACATAAGTCGTCGCACAATTTCGAACAAGAAATGTGAAATATAAAACCCTGGACTTGTAACATAAAACTTAAACATAAACATGAAACGGGGGGAGAAAAGAAAAGTTTGGGGAAATTCTGATAAATATTACATGCAATAGGGAACATCAAACATGCAATGATGTACTTAGGACATGCAACAACTAACATGAAACATGAGTCGTCGCACAACTTCGAATAGGAAACGTGAAATATGAAACCATGAACTTGCAACATGAAACTTCAACGTAAACATGAAATAGGGTGAAAAAAGAAAAATTTCGGGTTGTTTAGAAAATAATTACATAAAACATTAAACAGTAAATATGATACCTCGAACTTAAAATATGTAACAATGAACATAAAATATGACGAATTCTGTAACAGTAAACATAAAATGTCAAACATGAAACTCCGAGCTTGCAATGTGAAACATGATCGTAAACTTGAAACAAGGTGAAAAAAAAACATTTTGGGGTATTTGAAAAATAATTACATGAAACATCAAACAGTAAATATGAAACACCTGACTTAAAGCATGCAAAAATGAATATAAAATATGAAGACTTCTGTAAAAGTAAACATAAAACGTCAAACATAAAACTCTGAACTTGCAACGTGAAACATAAACGTAAATATGAAATGGAGTGAAAAAAGAAAAATTTTGGGATATTTGGATAATAATTACTTGAAACATTGAATAGTAAAATATGAAACACATAACTTAAAACATGCAACAATGAACATAAAATATGACGAATTCTGTAACAGTAAACATAAAACGTCAAATATGAAATTCTGAACTTGCAACGTGAAACATGAACGTAAAATGAAATGAAGTGAAAAAAGAAAAATTTTGGAGTACTTAGAAAATCATTATATGAAAAATAAAATAATAAACATGAAACTTGAAATACTAAATATGAGATAAATTTTATAAAAAATTTATTTTTTTTGTTAACACTCATTTTATTTTGTTTTTTCAAAATTTTATAGTAAAAAATAATTTTTTTTATTTTTACTTAACTTGTTATTTTTTTTTTGCGTATTATTATTATTATTATTTAAATATTATTTATTTTATAAATTTCTTTATTTTAATTTATTTAAATAAAAAATCTATATTAATGGCAACAACCGATTGCAAAACCGATTGTTGCCAATAATAAAAATCAACGAGGGGGTCAATAAATTGACACCCTCTGTGATGCAGGGACTTTCAGTCCCTGCATCATTGCCATCCCCTTATGTTCATGCCTACAAGAACTACAGTAAATCTTTGAAGGCACTGACAGTCCTGGCGAACCAAATTCACAACTGTGATTATTGTAAAAGAAGCAATCATATTTAGTTTACAAATGAATTAGCCAAGTAAACATTTACAATTTCGTATGTGCTTGGTTCTTGCCCAGCAACAAATTTGTTAAAAGTAAAGGAAAAGCCTATACGATGCTAGTGTCAAGAATTGATTATTTTTTTAGTTTTCTGATTGGAAGATAACCCCAATGCTCTAAGTACCACAATGCCCCTTCTGCTGCATGCTCTGCTGCTATTTTTTTCTTGGACTGAGGAGCACCAAAGCATTCCAAAATGGTGTTCAAGGACTCTATTTCAAAAGTAACCTTGAAAGTGAACCTGTGAAAATATTTGGATTAGTAAGAGAACACAATAGGATTGTCCTGCATTTTCCATGAACTGAGATAATAAGATTGCGCACATGCTGTCATTATAGTAGTTCACTTCCTTCCATTAACATGGATCAATCACAAATTAGCAGAGTTGATAGCAATTATGATGTGTTTGACAAAATTACCATCATACTATTGTACAATTTTCAGTCATTTACCTTTAAGTCAAACCAGAGAAAAACTGGAAAGCCAGTTTTTAATATTAGATGCTGTACTTACAATTTCCTGTGGCAAGGGCCTTCCTCTTTGCAGCAATCAAACAAAGGGGGCTTCCAATGGTTTATGGCACATATCTCAAGCAATTTTGATTTCGCCGATACCTTATTTGGAGCACCTAGAAGAGTAGAAAAGGAAAAATAGGACTCAATGAGTGCCTCTTCATCGGATTTGCACAGTTTTTATCATAAGCAACTTGATAGGAAAGTTGGCTCCTAATGACTGCTTAAAAGCTATAACTCAACAGGGTGTCTCTAAAATGCAAATCCGGAAACCACTTTCATTAAATTTTCTTATCAGCAGGTAAATTCAATTATTACCAGATTTTTCTAGACAAGAGAAGTTCTTAATAATGCCACCATTTAGATTTTCGAGGAACACTACTCAAATTAAATGATATAGCTTGTATTATCACTTCACGAAGCACTACTCAACTTATTATTCATTGCCAAAAAAACAAAAGGGATACTTGATAAAACAGGATACTTTAAAACTAGCAAGTAGTGTGATTGTTCAATATTTAGTTATTTTCCAGAAAGTCAGGGACTGTTTTGTAGGAACAAACAAATTATTCCCTTTTCTGATAAAAAATCAAAACCTATGGACCTACTTGATAATTTACCCTAATTAAAAACTATATCCATTTCCATTCTCAATGCACTGTGCAAGGGTGGAAGCTGCTAGAAACGACAAGTGTCTGGTGAAACTGAGCTGTCAATGCCCTTCATCATAAGAAATTAACCAAAAAAAGGGCGAGAAAAAAAAGAAAAAGAACTCGAAACAGATAATGCACAAATGCATTGAAACCCTCAAATCTCAGATCCATACCTTCATTCTTTGATTCATTTTCATAAATTCTATCATCTTCATATCCAGTGGTTTCACTATTATTGATGGTGCTGCTGGTGCTGTTGGGATCTATGTGCTTTGTTAAACAAAATAAAGCATCATCATCCCCACTATTCATCGTTTCTTCATTTGGCATTTGCTTTGTAATTTTGCAGCTGGGTTTCTCATACTTTACCTGAAAACAAATTAATAAATAAGTAAAAATTAAAAAAAAAAGACAAAACTTTTTTTAAAAAAGAATTACCTGGTGGATTTTTGTGGAGGTGATTGAATATGGATCAATAGGAGGAAGGTGTTTGAGGTTGAGCTTGAATTTATTATTATTACTATGCGGGTATGAGCTTGGGCTTTTCTTCTCCATCTTTATGAATATGATGCTTTTGATTATGGAGCAGATATATATACATATATATATCTTCTTTTCTTTTTTCAACTTCGATCAGCATATCTTTATACGAATTGACACGTGTCAATATAAATTAACCGGTGGAGGGGAAGTGCCAACAAACCTAATGCTATTTTTGTTTGTTTTTGGAAAATGATATTGTTACCTTTCGAGGCATGGTTTTCCTTTCCTACCGGGGCAACCGGTCCTGGAGCTTAGGAATTTAAAAATTGACTTTTCATTTTTTAAAAGGGGGGCGATTCTCAAAAAATCTATTGAATTTTTTTTAATTATATTCTATTTAATGTCAAGATACTCTTTTTTTTAATAAAAATTCTTTCATTTGTGAATTTTTTAGTTTGTAATAATTTTCTCACTCTTTCAATGTTAATATTTGTATTCCTTTTTTTAAATTTTCTTTATTATTTAATTTTTAAAGAACAAATCAAAAAGAAAAAATTACACTTAGAAAATAATGAATATTTTATGAGTCGAATATAATTTTATCCTACTTATAGGTTTTGGGTTCAGTAATTAGTTTGAGAATCATTAAAAAATTATTAGTGATGGGATAAATTTTATTTAATTTATTTTTTTACTATGTTGTATCTTAATTAAGTTGTTAGTTTATTGTAAGAATTTTATTTTGGCTTAAAAAATTACTCCTTAAATTCATATTATTTTAATGATAATAAAAAAAATTATACAAACAAAATAAAATTGAAGAGAAAAAGAAAATATAAATGGTTTAATTCTATTTATATGTATTCTTAAATATAATTGTAATATAACAAGAGTTTTATGAAATTAATAAAGGAGTATCAATAGTCTAACTTCTTTTAAAAATAAGAATTGGTCTAGGGTGCTGCATCATGCACATAATATATTTTCATCCAAGGGCGTTAGGTCTCATAGATTTAGTTCTCTCTAATAAAAACATGTCGTATGTTGTGGGTTGTCGCACACTAGATCAAATGCCTTTAAAAATTTTTCAAATTACATTTTGAGGGTCAATGTGGACGAAATTACAAAGTTATCAATCTCAATACAATAATTATGACAACACTTAAAACCGAACATTCAATTGACATAATATCCAACGGTATGTATACAAATTTATGCTCTAGCAATTATTGACCTTTTGTAAAATTGCTTTTGAAATAATTTAATGAGACAAGAATGTCATACTGCATGCAAAAGCAAAAGAAAATGGATTTGTTATGTAAATGCAGAGTGGCCTTTAAGTATAGGCGAAGTAGATGATTTTTTAAGGTTACATATATTAAAAAGTTTTATTATAATATTTCATATGGTAAGAAGACTCTTTTTTATTTGTATTTTTTTTATATACTCAAATTGGTAGATTTTATAAGTTACTTATAATACAAAAGCCTATTTTTTTAGCCCTCTTTTCAATTAATAATTACACTATAATTACAAATTTGATAGAAAAACCCCTTTTTTTAATAGAAAAATTATCTCGACACTATTTTTGTTCTGGTCACATGTACATCTAAGCACCATAAAATTTAACATGTACTTTACACCACCTTTATTTTTAAGCTTCTATCAACTAACCACCTTGATACTAAAAAATAACCATTTGACCCTTAAATGAATTAAAAGACTATTTTATTATATAAAATTTTAAAAAATAAAAAATTATAATTATAAGAATACCCCTGGATTTAATAAAAATTTTAAAAAATAAAAAATTATAATTATAAGAATACCCCTGGATTTAATAAAAATTTTAAAAAATAAAAAATTATAATTATAAGAATACCCCTGGATTTAATAAAATAAATAAATTTTAAATCTAATATGTTAATTTTTTAAAAAAATTATCATATCAATTTTTTGTAATCATAATTTCATTTAATTTGTATATAGAAGTTTCTTAATATTAATTATGAGGAAGTTTACAATAATTATAGGGAGCTTTTCTCTTTATGTTAATTTTTGTAAATTTCCTCATACTCAATTTAATTACAAAAATTAAATAAAATTATAATTACAAAAAATTATAATGACAAGATGTTATTTTTTATAATTATTATTTCATCTAAAAATTATCATCTTAGATTTTTAGATTTATTTATTATATTGAATTTAGAGCTATTCTTATAATTATAATATTTATTTTTTAAAATTTTGTAGAATAAAATAGTATTTTATTTCAATAAGAGGAAAAATAGTTATTTTTAGTATCAAATTGATTGATTGATATAAGTTAAAAGTAAAAGTGGTGCAAAATATATGTTAAAATATTGTAGTGGTTATATATATATATAAAAGAAACGTGGTATAGAGATAATTTTTTTTTTAATATTATTAAAAATGTGAACTAGATAATCGCCTAGGGCCACATATTTTAGGAAGACATAATTATGATCCATCATATAATAAGAAGAACCCCCCTGATGGGTGTCGAAGCCAGCAAATATAAATACCTACTCTAACAAAATTGTGTATAGTGATTGAGCAGGGTCGTGTCCACAGAGATTGGTAATTATTAAATCCTTTTTAAAATAAAAATGTAAAATTGGGGGGTTGTTGACAATAATGAAAATCAATTTAAATTAATAAGAATGCAAATTAAATGTGTAATTCAAAATGAGAAAACTTTGGTTGAAGGAATTAATTCAGCTTTAATTCGACTACTGATCATCGATACAACTATAAATCATTACTGCTTATGAATAGATTGGTTTATAATCATCGAGACACTCTAATAGCCAATCTCTCCTTAATTTGTCGATAACCAAGGTACGACCGTTGGTTATTTCCCTAATCAATAGACAATCCTAGACACGATCATAAGATTTAATCAATTGACAGCCTAAAAAATTAGAGAGACCCAAATCGTAATTAACAAACGCATACGATGGTTCATTTAAATTAGATTGTTTATTCCCATAACACAACGCACTGCTATGTTATTTGCCACAAACATCGAAATCTTCATACGATGAATCTTTCAATTGACAGTAGATTAAATTGATAATTAAATAGTGGCCGATTATCTAATTAACAAACATAATCATGATAATAATTCAGAGAATAAACAAATACCCAAAAAGCAATAAAACAATTAAAAGCACAAGAAAGATCTCACAGTAATGGTGAATCAAAGCTTCATTAACCTTCAACTAGAAAGATGAGTTTAGTTCCTCATGGAGAAAAAGAGAAAACCCTAAAAAAGATGAAAACAATTAATAATCCCCCTCTAATTCTAATCTATCTCCTCTTTTATAGTTCTCTTAAAAAGGATAAAGATAAAAATATCCAAAATCTTATCTAAACTTACAAGAGTAGTAAAAATATAAAACACGTTCAAAAAGAAATAAAAACGTAAGTCCGCAATTGATAGCACGCGCCCACGCCTTATCAACAAACTTCTTCTGAAATCGACTGTCACGCGCCCACGCCTTATCGACAAACTTCTTCTGAAATTAACAATTTCTCCAAGAAGCCATTTCATCTTTAAATATCATCTTATAGCTCAATTTAGCACTAATCAATGGAATTGCACCTACAAAAATAAAACACAAGTAAATCACAACTATTAAGTGCAAAACTTTGATATTAAAGGGATTAAACAATTCAAAACTAGTGCATAAAATGCACTATAACAAATTCCCCCACACCAAGATAATGCTTGTCCTCAAGCATATAACTCAAGAATAATCCTAAATCTTCCCTCAATTCTCATTCCAACTCATCCAAAAACAATCTTATGCAAGCGCACCTCAAGGATTTAAGTCAATCAACATTCAAGAGACAAGGATTTCAAAGCATAGAATCTTAAAAGCTAGCATAAAGTCACTCAACCACCAAGACAATCTTTTCAAAATCCAAATGCAACAAAATTTAATAGCTCTCGCATTGATTTCACTCCATGCACTCAAAGTGTTTAGGGTATCATTTATGCACTCAAATCAAATCAAAGAATGCTATTACCATAAGCTTGCTCATATATCACATTTTAACCACAAAACATGAATTAAATACAAAAATCTAAGGGTCTTAATAGGGTTGTAATGGGGCTAATGGATTGAATGAAAAAGAAAGGTCTATGGAAGAAAAAGAGATCAAAATGAGAAGAATGAACCCATTGAATGAACCTTATGACATTAAAATGTTTATTGCTACTCAAGTCACTAAGAGTTTTCTTTTTTTTTTTTTTTCATTCATTTTTTTTTGAATCTTGCACAATTTTATTCAAGCATAATGCAACTTGATGTAATTGAGAAGCTTTTATTCAAGGTACCGAAAGCAACAAAATATATCTAAACAATGAGTTCAAAAATCTTCTCAAATTAAGGCTCAAAAAGTAGGTAAATGGGTAAGTAGATGGAGAGAAGTAGATGGTTAAGGATCAAACAAAGGTAAAAAAATTAAAACAAATAAAAATTTTTGGGTGGAAAAAAAAGAAAAGAAATGTGAAAATAGAAAAATGGAAAGAGGTTTGCCCTTATCATTTTAATGCATAAAATCCCGTAATGCGGCTTCAACATGCATAACAAAGCAAGTTCTAGAATAAACAAACTAAGATTGATATTCACTCAACAAAAATAATTAGAGCAAAGTAGTTGCTCATAGTCTCAAATCCTCTCAAAATTAGTGAATTTGCTATCAAATCATGCACACTCATCAAATGAATCAACTATCAATAGTGGTGAGTTATTCATTTAAGCAACCAAGACCAAGCTAATCAAAACTCGAATCTATTCATGCATCTCAACTCGCATCCAAGAAAAATAACACTAACTCCAAAATCATTCGAGGATGAGCAGAATGAAACAAAAATGATTCCATAAAAGAAAAGAAAAGAAAAAAAAAATGACGCAACCAAGAATGATATTCAAAATCATCTCAAAAACAACAAAATAACACTTCCAAACAATAATATTGTAAAAATCACGCCCCCACACCAGAAACATACATTGTCCCCAATGTATGATAGTCACAATTCACATAACGAAATAAAACATAGGGACAAAAAGATTAAAGGCAAAGAAAACGTCCCTGAATTGTCCCCATATCGTCTATGGGCTTGGCGAAAATGGTGGGCTAAATCCCACGCTCTCGAAGAACGCTCCCAAATTCTGCTCTAGTTTGTTCAACTTATGTTCGATTCTCTCCAACTGAGTGCTCAAGGGGTGGCAGTAGAAGGAATTGTTAATGGGCCAGCGGTATCGTCGTCAAACTCATCATCATCAGAGGTAACACCACTCCTAGCATAAAGCTTCTTTGGAAGTTGAGTGGGTCCTGGTTCAGTAAACTGGAATTTCCCCGCCTTGAATTCCACTATACCTGTTCTTTCAAACAAAGGTATATCCAAAAATTCCTTTTTGCAAGCAGAATGCAAATTATGATTGTCAAGATCAAGCACACATAGGTTTACTAATGAGTTATGTATGGACCCAAAAATAAAGTTCTAAACCTTTTAAGCACATTTTGAAATTGATCTGCTAACCAAAAACCTAAATTAGGCTTCACATCATTCAACATGCACCAAATAAAATAAAACTCAGTTTTGGAGAAAACCCCCGAGTTGTCTTTCTTCCCTAAAAAATTATATGCTAAAAATCGTTGCACACATTTTAAAACAGGATCACGTAAAAATGAACTCTTTGATTTACTCGGGTCATAAGCCTTGTTATCCAAAGATAAATCATGCCAAAGACGATAAGGCTCAAATTCTTTGCTAAAGTCACAAGTTGTCCCTAAATATTCATCACTAAAAGAATAATCATCATCAATAAATCTTAAAGCTAGGTTAAAATCTGTAATTGATTGCGAGAAATTACGTCCCATTAACCTAAACTTTATAACATTCGGAGTATGCAAAGTAAACTCATCCGGTATATTAAATTGAAAAGTAGAATAAAATTCCCTAATCAATTCAACATAACCTAAAACTTCAATATCAATAAACTTGCGGAAACCAATCTTATCAATTAAAGAATTAAAATTTTCCTTAACATTCAACTTTTCAAGAGTCGGATAATGAATATACTTAGCTGGAAGTATTTGCCGCTTGGAAATATCTTTGTACCTCTCTTTCTCCTGTTGAGTGGTGAATGTGAGGCACCCTCCGAGATTGGATTCAGCAAGCGGCAAAATACTTTTCCTCTTCCCATGTTTCGACCTCTTTTTTACTGCTTGGCGCGAATTAGAAACTACGTTCCATGACACTGTGGCGGGAACGGTAGCCTTAGATTTTGTCGCGACAGTTTTCTTTTTAACCGCTGGTGACTTGGAAGTTGTGGCTTTCCTTTTCGGCATTGTTTAAACTCACTGGTTGTATGCTTAAACGGACTGCTGCTGCACACGGGTTGATGTGGAAATGGGTTGTGGCGTGTCTGGTGATGTTACAGCTGTGATAAATTGTTGAGAGTGGCGTGCGCGGTTGCTGGAAACGGATCAAGCGTGGGGAGTGGTGGCTGAACTAGATTCTGGAGAATGGCTGTAATCTCGCGGATTATGGAGAGGCGGCTGGATATGGGTCTTGACTACTGGTAATTGCGCGCGCTCTGGTACGAGACTGGATCTCGATCATGGTTCACAAGTTGCTGGTGGGTTGTTAGAGCTGTGACGTTGCGGGTTTGATGAGAAATGGGTAGTGGATATCGCTGCTTGAGTGGATCCGAGCGTGTATGGATCGTGAATGTGGCGGACTGAAATAGATGGGGGCGGCTGGATCTCGACGCGGGTCACGGGTTGTGGTCGGATCTGGAGGTGATGTTGCGGCTGGAACGTGAGCTGGTAGTGCGCGGATCGTGGGGATCGCATTGGCATGGATCCGAGTGGCCGGGTCTGACATCCAACGTGGGTGGCTTGAACTCGTGAAGATTGCTGGTCTGGGTTTCGGCTGGAAGTCGTGAACTGCAGGAACGGATTTGGACAAGGATGGTGCGGCTGGAACGTGAGCTGGTAGCGCGCGGATCGTGGACTGCAATTGGCGTGGGTTGTGGCTGAAACAGATCTGGAAAGAGATGTCGTGGCTGAAACGTGAGCTGATAGCGCGCGGATCGTGGACTGCAGGAACGGATCTGGACACGGATGGTGCGGCTGGAACGTGAGCTGGAAATCGTGAGCTGGTAGCTCGGATCGTGGTCGGCTGGAGCTCGTGGATCGTGGCTGCTGGCGTGGATCTGAGCGAGGATGGCGTGCACGGTTTGGCTGGGTCTCGCGGGATGTGGTCTGGACGCGCTGGATCGTGAAAAGGGGCTCGTGGTTTCTGAAAATTGAAACACATGATCAGCTTCTTTCTTTTTCTATTTCCTTTTTTTTTTTTAAATAAAACTAAAAAATAAAAGCTACAATAAATACTTAAAACTTTAAAAAAAATTTCAGAAGAACTTTTGTATTAAGCACATGGGCAAGCCTTATTACCTACTATAATAAATAAAAACAGAAATACTTATTAGTTAAGGCGTGGGCACGCCTTAACCAAAAATTTCTTCTGGCTAAAATAAGTATAGATATTATTTAAACAATCTAAATCAAAACCAAAAACAAAAAATGCATATAAATTTAAAATAAATATTAAATCTTTTGGGTTGCCTCCCAAAAAGCGCCTTTGTTTTATGTCTTCGGCTAGACATATTTATGCCTCAATCTCCATAAATGGGACTCTCAAGAGCCACTTCCTCCACAATATTCACTGAAAAACCTTCATAAAAAGGTTTTAAGCGATGACCATTAACCTTAAAAATTTTGTCAGAGGTAGGACTTCGAATCTCGATCGCACTACGTGAGGAAAAACATTAGTAACAATAAAAGGTCCAACCCATCGAGAGCGTAATTTACCAGGAAAAAGTTTAAGTTTAGAATGAAAAAGGAGAACTTTTTGACCAATAGAGAACTCTTTTCTCCAAATCATTTTGTCATGAAATGTCTTCATCCTCTCCTTGTAAAGTCGTGAACTCTCGTAGGACTCATTTCCAATCTCCTCCAACTCGCACCGCAACTTCTTCTCTCGCTTTCCGCCTCATCCATCCGTATATTACATTGCTTAACCGCCCAAAGACGCTCGTGCTCAAGCTCTGGTAAGTGACAAGGCTTACCAAATACTAAACGATAAGGGGACATACCTATGGGGTTTTATACGCGATGCGATATGCCCACAATGCATCATCAAGTCACAAGCTCCAATCCTTTCGAGTTGGATTAACCGTCTTTTCAAGGATAGACTTGATTTCTCTGTTTGATATCTCTGCTTGTCCGCTTGTCTGTGGATGATAGGCAGTAGACACTTGATGGGTGACATGATATCTCTTGAACAAAACCTCCACCATCCGACATACAAAAATGAGTGCCTCTATCGCTTATCACCGCTTCAGACACCAAATCTAGCAAAAATATGGGACTTGACAAAATCTACAACAACTTTAAGATTGTCGGTCCGCGTGGCTTTAGCCTCTACCCACTTAGAAACATAATCTACAATTTAAAAGAATGTAAAAATTGACAAAAGATGAAGGAAAGGGTCCCATAAAATCTATGCCCCACACATCAAATATTTAACACACAAGAATAGGAGTAAGTGTCATTTGATTCCTATGACTTAAATTACCTGTCTTTTGACAATTTTCACACGTCTTGCAAAACATATATGAGTCACGAAATAAAGTAGGCCAAAATAGACCACACTCTAACACCTTAGATCTTTGTCCTCTTGGGACCAAAATGACCTCCACATGCATATGAGTGACAAAATTAAAGAATAGAAGGGATTTCAGATTCAGATACGCACCTTCTAATTACTTGATCAGAGCAATGTTTCCACAAGTATGGTTCATCCCAAACATAATATTTAGCATCACTTTTAATCTTATCCTTTTGAGCCCTCGTTAGATCACTAGGTAGTATTCTTGTAACTAAATAATTGACAATGTCAGCGTACCAAGGAACCATACCTTAAGCTACAAAAAGATGCTCATCTGGGAAGTCATCTTTCAAAGGTGCTGCTTCTTCACTCGAGGTCAATCTACTAAGATGGTCTGCAACCAAGTTCTCTGCTCCCTTCTTATCACGGATCTCCAAATTGAACTCCTGAAGTAGTAAGATCCAAATGGATAAGTCTTGGTTTCGCTTCCTTCTTGGCGAGCAAATATCTAAGAGCTGCATGATCAGAATAAACAATCACTTTAGTACCCAATAAATATGAACGGAACTTTTCTAAAGCAAACACAATAGCTAAAAGTTCTTTTTCCGTTGTTGAGTAATTGCACTGAGCACTATCAAGTGTCCTTGAAGCGTAATATATAACATGAGCAGCTCTTCCAACCCTTTGTCCAAGAAGAAAGACCAACAACAGAAGTTATTAAAGCGTCGCACATTATTTCAAAGGAAGGTTCCAATCGGTGGGTGTATAATTGGAGATAAGGTCAATAACTCCTCGAGCTTATCAAATCCGCCTTACATGCCTCATCAAAATCAAATGCCACATCTTTCGAAGAAGCTTACATAAAGGTTGAGCTATCTTGAAAAATCCTTGATAAAACGTCGATAAAAACTGCATGACCAAGAAGCGAACGAACTTCCCGTACACATTTAGTATAAGGTAAAGATTTAATAACATCTATTTTATCTTTATCTACCTCAATTCCTTTAGCAGAGACTACATGACCCAAAATAATACCCTGATCTACCATAAAATGACATTTTTCATAATTCAAGACAAGATTTGTTTCAATGCATCTTTCAAAAACTATTTGTAGATTATATAGACAATCATCAAAAGAATTAGCGTAAACTGTAAAATCGTCCATAAATACCTCTATGATATTCTCTACATAGTCCGAAAAGATACTAACCATACACCTTTGAAAAAGTGGCGGGCGTTACAAAGACCGAATGGCATACGCATACGCGGTGAAAAGTTCCAAAAGGGCATGTGAAGGTAGTCTTTTCCGATCTTCAAAGAATCGATATCCGATGAAAACTCGAATAACCATCAAGACAACAAAAGTGAGATTTTCCCGCCAACCGCTCGAGCATCCGATCAATAAAAGGAATGGGAAAATGATCCTTCCTAGTGAGTGAGTTAAGCTTTCTAAAATCAATACAAACTCTCCAACCATTTTGAACTCGGGTAGATACTAACTCACCATCGTAACTTTCAACAACTGTTATACCAGTTTTCTTTGGCACCACTTGTACCGGACTTACCCATTTGCTATCCGAAATTGGATAAATTATACCTGCATCAAGAAGTTTCAAAACTTCTTTCTTCACTACTTCCATCATGAGTGGATTTAAACGGCATTGAGCTTGTATCGAAGGTTTGGCATCTTCCTCCAATAGTATTCTATGCATGCACGTGGATGGGCTTATCCCTTTAATATCAGCAATTGTCCATCCAATAGCTTTTTTGCAATCCGTCAGCACTCTCATAAGCTTTTCTTCTTCTAAAGCACTAAGCTTTGAAGAGATGATCACCGGAAGTGTTCGCCATCTCCTAAAAACAGGTACTTTAGATGACTTGGCAATGGTTTAAGCTCTATTTTCGGTGCCTGCAAAATAGATAGAAGAAGTTTTGCATGAGAGGTAGGTAATTCAATATAAGACACATTAGGAGTTAAAGTTCTCAAAGAATTTAATTCAAAGATTATCTCTTGCAATGCAAAATTTAAAACAAACTCTCTTTCATCCTTTTGCAATCCTTTGAGTCCCAAGCTGTTGTTTAAAGCAACTATCAATGAATCTTCAACGTCTAAATCAAAAACTTCCTGTACTAAAGGATCAATAACATCCATAGAAAATACAGACCGCTCATCCCTAGGATATTTCATGGCATCATTCATATTGAACTCTATAACCTCTCCATTAAATTCCATAGTAAGAGTTCCTTTATGTACATCCATTTTAGTCTGTGATCTTAAGAAAGGGTCTTCCTAGCAAAATTGGGACGGAATTAGAGGA
The DNA here is from genome assembly GCA_030449905.1 of Luvunga scandens. NCBI lineage: Eukaryota > Viridiplantae > Streptophyta > Magnoliopsida > Sapindales > Rutaceae > Luvunga > Luvunga scandens. The sequence continues at coordinate 1,479,337 of JASUUG010000286.1, forward strand.
GTTATCATCTTCCATATCAAGTACATAAAAATCAGCAGGAAAAATCAACTCATTAACTTGTACTAAAACATCTTCTAACACCCCATCAGGATATGCATTAGACCTATCAGCTAGTTGAATTATCACGCCAGTTTCTTTTAATGGACTAACATTTAAAGAAGAATAAATAGAACGAGGCATGATATTAATAGAAGCTCCTAGATCTAACATAGCCTTCTCAACTCTAACATTACCAATTTTGCAAGGGATAGTAAACATACCTGGATCCTTGCACTTAGGAGGTAGTTTCTTTTGGAGAACGACAGAAACATTCTCACCCATGTGAACTCTTTCATCTCCTCTCAACTTCCTCTTGGAGGTGCAAAGTTCCTTAAGAAATTTAGCACAAGGAGGTATTTGTTTTATAGCATCTAATAAAGGAATATTTACCTCAACCTTGCGAAATGTCTCAAGGATGTCTCTCTCTTGTTCTTCCTTCTTGGATTTTGCAAATCGACTTGGAAACGGAGGAGGTATCACCACAGGTAAAGGTTTCGCTTTCTTTGGTCTGCGCGTGATCTTGAGATTGAGGCATCAATTCCTCTTTCTCAAGCTCATTTTCCAAGTGCTTTGTCACTTTCTTGTTAGCTCTCGCAACTCCTTCCCACTTCTAGGATGATAAAGACTAGCGTTTTGCTTTGGATTCAACTCAGGTTGTGAAGGCAATCTCCCGATACTTGAGACTCTAAGCGGCTCTGTTGTAGTTCTTTAGTTGGCTCATTTGGTTCTCTAAATTTTGAATGCTTGTTGTAGTTACTTTTGAAATTGTTGAGTGTTAGTTGCAAATGATTTAACAATCTCTCAAGAGACATACCCGACTTGGAGTTTGGTCGAGGAGGAATTGGTTGGAATTGTTGTCTTGGTGGGTATTGTTGTTGAAATCCCGACGGCCTAACTCCATAGCTGAAGTTGGGATGATCCTTCCATCCTGGGTTATATGTTTGTGCATAAGGATCATATCTCCTCTGAGGCATGCCCGAAATCCTCCAACCGCATTGGCTTGTTGAAGGGTTCTTCTTGAAGTGTAAGACACATATCAGTTGAATGACCCATATTGGAACAAATACCACATGTCTTCACTTGTTGCACATTACCTACAACAAACTTTTCCACAAGAGAAGTAAGTTTATCTAAACGTTGATCAATAGAAGAAATCTTACCTCATTCACTTTCTTGAAGTGAGATCTTGTCTATTGCCAAATTGTTGCGCATTGGCGGCCATGTTTGATATCAACTCCCTTGCTTGAGTAGAGGGTCTTGTTCACCAACACACCTCCACTAAGCAAAGATCTATCATACTCCTATCCATCAATGAAAGTCCTTCGTAAAAGTATTGAATGAGAAGTTGATCGAAATCTCGATCTTGAGGACAAGCGCCACACAATTGTTTGAATCGCTCCCAATACTCATACAAAGTCTCCCCAGGAAGTTATGCGATACCACAAATGTCTTTTCGATGTTGGGCTCTTGAAGCAGGAAAATACTTTTCAAGGAATCGCTTCTTCAAGTCATTCCACGTTGTAATTGAACCGGGAGGCAAGTAATACAACCAATCTCTAGCTAGCCCATCTAAAGAGAAAGGAAAAGCTCAGCCTTAATCGCTCTTGATTACACCTTGAGGCCTCATGCTTGAACACACAACATGAAACTCCTTGAGATGTTTATGAGGATCTTCACCGCAAAACCGTGAAACTTGGGCAATAAATGAATAAGACCGATTTTAATTCAAAATTTACCTCTAAGTTCGCATATTGAATGCAGAGTGGTTCTTTGATTCAGATCTGGTTCACCTAACTCTCGAAGAGTTCTTTCTCGCAGTGCTCTATCCATAGCTTGTTCTTGAAATCATTTAGATGATTCAACCAAATTAAACATCAGTATCTGCATTTGAGAAAGCAAAGGTGACGAGGATCGTTGCTTATCTCGCTTGGCTTTCTTTGTCTCTCGGTGGGCGAAGTTTTTTCTCAATTTCAGGATCAAACGAAAGTGTACCTGTACGAGAAGAACGAACCATAAACCAAGTAAAACGTAAAAAGGATTAAATAAATGACACCAATCCCCGGCAACGGTGCCAAAGTTTTGATGGGTGTCGAAGCCAGCAAATATAAATACCTACTCTAACAAAATTGTGTATAGTGATTGAGCAGGGTCGTGTCCACAGAGATTGGTAATTATTAAATCCTTTTTAAAATAAAAATGTAAAATTGGGGGGTTGTTGACAATAATGAAAATCAATTTAAATTAATAAGAATGCAAATTAAATGTGTAATTCAAAATGGGAAAACTCTGGTTGAAGGAATTAATTCAGCTTTGATTCGACTACTGATCATCGATACAACTATAAATCATTACTACTTATGAATAGACCGGTTATAGCTACTGAGACACTCTAATAGCCAATCTCTCCTTAATTTGTCGATAACCAAGGTACGACCGTTGGTTATTTCCCTAATCAATAGACAATCCTAGACACGATCATAAGATTTAATCAATTGACAGCCTAAAAAATTAGAGAGACCCAAATCGTAATTAACAAACGCATACGATGGTTCATTTAAATTAGATTGTTTATTCCCATAACACAACGCACTGCTATGTTATTTGCCACAAACATCGAAATCTTCATACGATGAATCTTTCAATTGACAGTAGATTAAATTGATAATTAAATAGTGGCCGATTATCTAATTAACAAACATAATCATGATAATAATTCAGAGAATAAACAAATACCCAAAAAGCAATAAAACAATTAAAAGCACAAGAAAGATCTCACAGTAATGGTGAATCAAAGCTTCATTAACCTTCAACTAGAAAGATGAGTTTAGTTCCTCATGGAGAAAAAGAGAAAACCCTAAAAAAGATGAAAACAATTAATAATCCCCCTCTAATTCTAATCTATCTCCTCTTTTATAGTTCTCTTAAAAAGGATAAAGATAAAAATATCCAAAATCTTATCTAAACTTACAAGAGTAGTAAAAATATAAAACACGTTCAAAAAGAAATAAAAACGTAAGTCCGCATTGATAAAGACGCGCCCACGCCTTATCAACAAACTTCTTCTGAAATCGACTGTCACGCGCCCATGCCTTATCGACAAACTTCTTCTGAAATTAACAATTTCTCCAAGAAGCCATTTCATCTTTAAATATCATCTTATAGCTCAATTTAGCACTAATCAATGGAATTGTACCTACAAAAATAAAACACAAGTAAATCACAACTATTAAGTGCAAAACTTTGATATTAAAGGGATTAAACAATTCAAAACTAGTGCATAAAATGCACTATAACACCCCCCCCCCCCTTTTTTTCTTCTTTTGGTGTTTTCTCAATATACTTAAATTAATAGATTTCTTAAGTTATTTATAATACGAAAGGCTATTTTTTAGCTTTCTTTTTAATTAATAATTATAATACAATTAAAATTTTTTATAGAAATTTATAACTAGTAACTTAATGTTAAAGGGCAATACTATAATTAATAGTGTTGTCTAATTGTTTATTCATTATTAGTTTTTTTTTTTTGAGAAAAAAAAGATTAAATTCTTTATATGTTTAATAAAAACTTAATTATTTAATATTATAAAATTTTATGTGCTCTTCTTGCTTTAAATAATTTTGCACAAACTAATGTGTATAAACTGATATAGTATGAATACATTAGTTGAAAAGTAATAACAATTATTTTTTGCAATTATGCGGACCTATGACGCTTTTTTATAACTAACCTCCTCATGCTACATTAATTTGTACACGCTCGTTTATACAAAGATGATTGTGACCCTATAATTACTCTAAAGAAAATTATTACATTTATTTGCTCACTTTTGAACAAAAGAAATAAAATAATTTATTGAAGTAATAGTTCTATAGCAATCCAAAAGACATCTTCTTAGTTATTCTTCTTTTTTAAAAATTTTTAATATCTTTTTAATTGTTTATGTTAAAGATATAGTAAAAGTTAATTGAATTTTATACGCTTTATGTATTTTTTTTTTAAGTATGGAAGTGAGGTGTCATAAAAATATTTCGTCTAGTCTCCAAAGCTGGCCCTGCATTATTGCTTTGGAATTTAAATGAAATGGCTGCAGTTGATAAGTAATATTCATGATGATGTTCTGATTTTAAATCTATCAATCAATTATATTGTTTTTCAGTTAGTAGCAATATGATTACACTATGGTTTGAAAACCATATATCAAATATTACAAAAACAGGTCAGATAATAGTAATAGACATCAACAAATTATTGCTAGAGTTGGCAAAAAGTAAGCTTGGGTCAGGATTTTCTAAGCCCAGGCTCAAGCCCACTTTAAGATAAGCATAAGGGTTGGGCTTGGGCTTTGAATTATTTTTTAAAATTTTTTAAATGATTGTAGATTTGAAATGAGTTAATAATCAATAATAAATTAAAGGAAATAAATATGTAAAAATAAAATAAAAAATAAAGCAAATAAAAACTTAGAGATTTAATTTTTTAATATTAGATTTTCTAATTCAAGCACTATCTTAATTAATTAGCGCATAAAAGAGAGTTTAATATTATAATTTTAGCTTTTTTAAATCATCATTGATTTATGAATTAGGAATTTAAGTTTTTTTTCTATTATTTTTTAATTTTAATTTATTATTCTAATTTATAAATTTAGTGTTAAAAAAAATAATAGGAGTCTGGGCTTTTTTTCTCAAGCCCTTGTCCAGGCTCTCAAGTGTGATGGTTGGGGCGAAGCCATAGGCCTAGGCTAACCAACTGGAGCTTTTTTGCCTATCCTAAATTATTCCAACTCAAGACCTAACCCCTATTGATTCTTGAATGAGTACCTTTCAATGCATATTTTAATATCATGTTTCTATCATCTGTGGCATCGATTGTTAACCATGTTATGTGCTTCTTAGACTTAGATTTTGCATATGAGTAACTACAGAGAATTAATTCTAATCCCACCTCAACCTCACATAAGAACAAATAAAAGTTAAAATATTTAGATTTTGATTGGAAGAAATAAGAGGAGAGGAAAGGAACAGAAATGAGAGAGGAGAAGAGAAAATAAGTGAAAAAGATATCATTTTCAATTTATTATTAGTTTTTCTAAGAAAAAGGTTAAATTCTTTATATATTTAGTAAAAGGTTAATTATTTAATATTATAAAATTTTGTGCAGTGTTCTCAATAAAAGGAAACGATAATGTTTGAAACGCAAATAACTTTGTATAAACTAATGTGTATGAATTGTATATCATGAATACATTAGTTAAAAAGTATTCATACTACATTAATTTGTACACACTTGTTTATACAAAGGATGATTAAATAATTAAGTATGGGGTGAGGTCTCATAAAAATATTTCTTCTAGTCTCCAAAACTGACCCTACATTATTACTTTGGAATTTAAATGAAATGACTGCAATGGATGAGTAATATTCATGATGATGTTTTGATTTTAAATCTGTAGATTGGTTATATTGTTTTTTAGTTGATAGGAATATGATTACATTATCATTTTCAAACCACATATCAAATATTACAAAAACAGGTCAAATAATAGTAATAGAAATTAACAAATTATTCCAACTCAAGACCTAAACCCTATTTATTCTTGAATGAGTACCTTTCACTGCATATTTTAATATCATGTCTCTGTCACCTATGGCATCAATTGTTAACCATGTTACATGCTTCTTCAGATTTAGATTTTCCATATGAGCAACTACAGAGGATTAATTATAATCCCACCTCAACCTCATTAAGAACAAATAAAAGTTAAAATATTTAGATTTTGATGGAAAGAAATAAGAGGAGAGGAAAAGAACGAAAGTGAGAGAGGATGAGAGAAAATAAGTGAAAAAGATATTAGTCTCAATTTTATTATTTAGTTTGACATGATATTTTCTCTTCTTTCCTTGTTTCTTTTCCGTTCTTCATTTTCTCTCCTCTTCTTCTTCTTCTTTTTTTTTTTATTTCTTCAAACCAAACATGCCACTAAAATTTAAATAAATAAAAAAAATTACCTTAAAAAATTACCATATTAAAGTTGAAATGGGATTAATTAGTTATTTAAATTGAAGTGGGATTCATTGATGGGTGCATATCATTTTCCGATACATCAAACATTATGAAGTGATAAGGAAATGTATTTACTGTTTCCAAATTTAAATTTTGAACTTGAGGCCAAAATTTTACGCCCTTCATGGCCCAAGAGAATCAAAGTCTCTTGGGCTTGATTACGTAAATGTCTCCAAGTATTATTCTTCAGTCATCCAAAATAAAGTACTTGAAATTGTGAAAATTGAAAATAAAAAAGATTGTTTAATAAATAAAGAACGTAATTGTATTAACACCGCTGTTGCTAAGGAATAGAAGATACTAAATAAATTGAGTTGTGTGCTTATGCCAAACACTTTGTTACAATAATTTACTTCCTTTCGTATGACTGCCTGCCGTAATTGGCTTCCGAATTTGTAAGAATTAATGATCTCTACTTATAACTAAAACACTGCAATGATATTACTTCTAACCTGTCCTTGGTTGTCCTATGCTCTTCTAATCTTCTGCTACGATCTTCTACTTCTACGGTGTTTTATTATGCAATCACTAATAATTTATTTACTAAAAAAAATTCCCACTAGCACAACAAAATAGTGTAACCCTCACAAACATAATGACCCAAACAAGATGCAAACCATAACGGAAACTTATGAGATAAGTGCGGTAGAATATTCTACACACGTATAAATGTTGGTATTCTCCCATATCTTAGTTATAACAGAATTGAGAATTTGTGGTTTACGTATTCGAACATTGATGAAAATGTATATACCGCTGTCTATTCAAGGAAAAAGGCAACGCAAGCAATTTAAATAAATGGCATGCAATAAAAATGATTGCCTAGGGAGCACGACACTTTAATGCACTCATCTTATCGCTTTTGCCACTACAAGGAGAGGAATGAATTTGTTAATTAACTGGAGAATCACCGAGATCAAAATTAAGATAGAATAAGATTTCATAAGTACATAAAAATGGTCATGCCTTCGTTGTTTATTTTGGTGAAACCATGCACTTCTTACGTATTTATAATATAAACGATCAGAACCCACAAGTGACATGAAGATCGCATAAAATATTTTTGGGTCATTAGGTGTGATGTTGAAGATATCCAAAATTATTTCAACGAAATAAGAGGGCACTAATTTTAAAGGGTTACGTTTTTTTTTAATTAGTTTATTAAAAAAAGATAATAATAATAATAATAATAATAATAATAATAATAATAATGAAAAACAAAATACAAACCCTACCCCTTGCACAAACATAAGTTAAAAATTTCAAAATCAATATTGGAGGAAGTTGAGAAGAAAGAGAAAAAAATTAATTTAATTTCCAAACGGCCAGATGTATAACAGTATCAAACCGAGATTGATTGAATAAGGCCACTAAAGAAAAATGTGATGTTGAGGTCACAACTAAGTAGTCCAAAGAAGGAGATAATTGCATTTCCTGAAAATGCAAAGTCAACAAAGTCATCTAATTAAGATCATGCACGACGAACAGCTCAAGTCGCTGAGTGAGTTTCCAAATTTCCTTCTGAAGTTATTCCATGTCCCTGAATATTATGCCCAAGGAAACGGCTAGCTCCAAAGCTTTCTAGACTCTAAAATGATACACAGGCTTTAATGCAATTTAGTTTGCAAGCACATTGAGTTGGTGACTGAGATTATTGTATACAAGTTGTGGTGTTTTATCATTGTGAGTCTGTACCAATGGCGACAGTCAACCGTTTATGAAAATGAAGAACCATTGACAAATACTAAAAAGATTTATAAGTGAGAGAGATAATTGCGCGTCATCGCTCATTTTATGGTGCACGACTGGATACGTCGCGTGTCATCACTGGCAGGTACCCACAAGAGAGATCCGCCAATAAGAAGTTGCCGCACATCCGGTGACTAACCAATCAAATTTCGCTACTTGAATTGGAACCACTAGATCAAGTCTAGTCATTAGTTATGCGCAGATGAGATTCACAATGCTCTGTTAGCGGCTCTCTTTCTCTTTCCCCTCCAAATCCAGCACAAAACGCACGGGTCACTCTCCCTGTCGCCCCTCCAAATCCAGCACAAAACGCATGGCTCCCTCTCGCTTTCGCCCATCCAAATCCAGCAGCCGTGGGTCACGGGTCACTCTTTCTCCCCCCTCCAATTCCAGCAGAAGAATAGATCCTTAACGACTATGACAACGAAGATGACAATATACAGTTATATCAAAACGCTGAGTTAGGTGCTATGTCTGGGGTCAAGTGGGGTGTGAATATCGGTATTGTTAATTATGTATACGTTTCCTAGAAGATGCAGCAATTTACAGCAGTCACATTCCATGAAAATGCTAAGTTGACTATTGTTAATTATGTATACGTTTCCTGGAAGATGCAGCAATATACTGCAGTCACATTCCATGAAAATGCTAAGTTGACAATGTCAATATAAGTATATTTTTAAGACCTCAGAATTCTACTAAGAAGACACAGAGTGGAGTCCTAATCTCAAATCCCAATTCTCAAATTAATTTCTCCATCATTATTTTTTTTCCTTATCCTAGCAAATACTTTTCTTTCAGCACTTCTGCTACCAAATGGCCAAAAGAATGGCACGAAATCTTTCAAAGGCAATTGTAAGAAATGATAAACAAGCATTAATCAACTTAGTTGGCAGCAGTAACCGGAGAATTCTTTTACAAAGAGACACTTCACTGAACACGGCCTTACACTTGGCTGCAAGATTTGGGCATGTTGAGTTGGTGACTGAGATTGTAAAATTGTGCCCGGAATTGGCAGCAGCTGAGAACGAGAATCTAGAAACTCCATTACATGAAGCTTGTCGTCAGGGGGATCATGAGGTTACAGCTTTTCTAATAGAGGCAAATCCTACTGTGGCTACAAAGCTCAATCATGAAAGCCAGAGTGCATTTTCACTTGCCTGCAGACATGGGCATCTCAATGTTGTCAAGTTGATGATCAATGAGTCATGGTTGATGGGATTTGAAGAAGATTCTGTTGAATCAACTCCAATCCATTCGACCATATCAAGAGGACATATAGGTAATTTAATTAATATAAACAATATCTAGTCAGCATGCATGGATTTTCCATATTTTAACTTTCAATGAATATTACACCCTGGAGCTCTTGTTGACCGCAAGAATGCTGGAACCTGATCTTGTTGACCTCTTTCTACTGTTTTCATCTTTACTTTGTGCATTCTATATTAAAACTGTTCTGGTTTTGGCTAATTGTGCATAGTTTTAGTACGGAAAATATCTTTTATGGATGAGCCTTTGTTAATTAGTATGGGTATCTTGATCTTGTCTTTAACAAAAAAAACCTTGCACATGCATGTGCATATATGTGCAGATATTGCAAGAGAGATATTGGAAGTGCGGCCAAGATTTGCTGGAAAAACAAACAAGAATGGATTTTCTCCATTGCATTATGCAACTAGCAGAGGGAACGTGGAGATGACAAAATTGCTATTGAATCATAACAAGGGCCTGGCTTTGCAATATAATAAATTTGGCCACACGCCATTGCACCTGGCTGTAATAAATGGCCGGGTGAAAATATTAGAGGCATTCTTATCCAGCTCTCCTACTTCTTTCAATCGTCTCACAACCGATGGAGAAACAGTCTTTCATCTTGCCGTGAGATTTGACGAGTATAAATTCAAATTCCTAGCAGAATCCTTTGATTCTGGCTGCCTATTCCACCAGCAGGACCAGTTTGGTAACACAGTGTTGCATCTTGCAGTCTTACGAAAAAACTACCCAGTATGGCTCTCATTTAATCTTGTAATTGTGGACTAAAAGAATTACAACTCTATGATCGTGCATTGCCTTTTTATACCTGATTCAGATTTCTATTGCATGTGATTTTCAGTTGGCAGAGTACATAATCAAGGAAACAACGTTGGACATTTATTGTCGGAACCATAACAACCAAACAGCACTTGACGTCCTTGAACAGGCTGGAAGTGATGATGATGCAAAACGTAAGAGTCTGAAGAAATTATTTAAGACTGCTGGGACTATTGGAAGCCCTGAATTGTCACCACCCACTGCAGAGGTTAAAGAAATTAACGCCGAGCTCAAGCTGACACTTGAAAGTCCCATAAATTTGGTCAAGGTAACAAACTCAAGTACAAGCATGGATCCTTCAATGAATAGGCATCTCAGTAGATCATGTGGTTCCTTGCCTGTTCAAAACATAGAACCAATGTTAACGAAGGAATTACTTAAGAATCATACTGAGCAGAAACCTAAAGTTGAAGAAGCAAATTCATCAGAACCAGGGTCTGTGGAGGAAGCAAATTCATCAGAACCAGAGTCTGTGGAGGAAGCAAATGAGTCACCGAAAAGTCTTGAGCGATACAAGGATCTGAGCAGCAAACACATGAAAGAATTGAGCCAGCGATACAAAAGTCGCCAAGAGAAGAAAAATGAGGCACACAGAGAGGCACTACAAAATGCAAGGAACACAATTATACTAGTTGCAATTTTGATAGCTACAGTTACATATGCCGGTGGTATTAGTCCTCCGGGAGGTGTTTACCAAGAATGGCCTCTGAGAGGAAAATCATTAGTTGGGAGAACAAAAGCTTTCAAGGTTTTTGAAATAAGCAACAACATTGCTTTGTTTACCTCCTTAAGCATTGTTATTATTCTAGTCAGCATCATCCCCTTTGAAAGGAAAAAACTGATGAAGCTATTGGTGATCACACACAAGCTCATGTGGGTGTCCATTTCATTCATGGCCACGGCTTATATTGCAGCCACAAGAATTACGGTGCCGGATGACCGAGGTACAGGATGGGTGACTGACTCTTTATTGGGTATAGGTGCCGGAACTCTAGGATTTCTGTTTGTGTATCTTGGAGTTGAATTGACAAGACACTGGTTGAGGAAATTGGAGTGGAGAGCAAAGAAACTTCGAAGGCAGAGCAAAGTTGGTGTCATCAGAGGAAGAATCCAGTCACGTTACACCAAATTTAAACCGAAAAATAAACCTCAATCAGAATCCACAAACTCTGACGTCGATAGTTCAACATACACCAAATTTAAACCGAAAAATAAACCTCAATCAGAATCCACAAACTCTGACATCGATAGTTCAACATCTGTTGGGTATCATGCATACTGAAAATTTAGTCAGAAAAAGTAAATAAAGTTGTGTTGCTTTCAAAAAAAGTAAATAATGTCGTTGTAAGCAACACAGAGGCATCTATGTTTGCTCAAGCAGTTTATACTCAGCATTGTTTGCACCAAACACGAAGTGAAAAATGAATCCAATCGCAGATTAACCCACAAACTCTGATCTTGAGAGTTGTAAATCAGGAGGATATTATTCGTAATAAATGGTTTGTCAGGGAAAAGAAATAATATCATTGTAAGCAGCTGCAACTGCAAGAAGAGTAGAAGACGCAGTTGGCTCAGTTACTATATACTCAACTGATTTCCTAAGAACATTATGGAGTTAAAAAATTGTGACACAAGTCGACAGGGGCTTGGACAAATTGTTTCTAATTTTTCAGTTGGTCAACTGAATTCTAATCTTAAGAAAATATGAACTAAAAAATAAATTTAAATTTTACCCAACTTTATTTTTAAAAAAAAAATTGTAACACAAATTTAGATGTATCGGTCTCATCAAATTCAATGATGAAGGGAAGCACATATTTGCAGCAGAGTTGACACAGCAGAGAAAGAAGCAGAGGATGACTGCAGCAGTAGCACTCAACTGTATATTGATGACATGGCTTGCTAGGTCATGCCTGGTGACTATGTAATTGAATATACACGTGTCAAGTAGTAGAGTCTGTTATATGGTTGTCAATATACTTGTTAAAGTGATAGTTAGTTATAACAGATGCCAGCTGGTTCTCAGCTCATGTATATAAACAACATTCAGCACACTTTGTGTGTGTCTGTGAAAGAAATAAAAATGCTAGAATCTTCTCAGATCTGATCTTCTAATTCTCTTTCATTTTCGTTTATTTTCTTAGGAAACAAACAATTGTTATTGTTCTTGTTTTACAACTTGGTATCAGAGCCATCAATGGCAACAACAAATCTTGCTTCATCATCATCAGCTCCAGTTCATATTAATGCTATTAACTCAGCAACCTTATCTTTCACATTCAATACACCTGTTAAGCTGGATCAATCCAATTATCTAATATGGAGATCTCAAGTTCTTGCTTCAATACGTGGTAACAGACTTGAAAAGTTTATTGATGATTCAATCACTCCACCTTCATCACACATTGCTCAAAGAAGTGGTGAAGATCTCAGATCTATAGAAAATCCAGAATTTGTAACATGGAGATCACAGGATCAAATGCTTCTTGGATGGCTGCTCTCATCAATGAGTGAAGGTATTATCAGTTTAGTATTTAATCTAGAAACTTCTCTTAAGGTGTGGAAGGCAATTGAAGTTCAATTTGGCTCTCAATCTAAATCTAGACTCTTACATCTGAGATATATGATGAACTCAACTAGAAAAGATGATTTGAAGATCACTGATTACTTCATTAAGATGAAAACTATAGCTGATAACATGGTGATGGGTGTCGAAGCCATCAAATATAAATACCTACTCTAACAAAATTGTGTATAGTGATTGAGCAGGGTCGTGTCCACAGAGATTGGTAATTATTAAATCCTTTTTAAAATAAAAATGTAAAATTGGGGGATTGTTGACAATAATGAAAATCAATTTAAATTAATAAGAATGTAAATTAAAGGTGTAATTCAAAATGGGAAAACTCTGGTTGAAGGAATTAACTCAGCTTTGATTCGACTACTGATCATCGATACAACTACAAATCATTACTGCTTATGAATAGACCGGTTATAACTACTGAGACACTCTAATAGCCAATCTCTCCTTAATTAGTTGATAACCAAGGTACGACCGTTGGTTATTTCCCTAATCAATAGACAATCCTAGATACGATCATAAGATTTAATCAATTGACAGCCTGAAAAACTAGAGAGACCCAAATCCTAATTAACAAACGCATACGATGGTTCATTTAAATTAGATTATTTATTCTCATAACACAACGCACTGCTATGTTATTTGCCACAAATATCAAAATCTTCATACGATGAATCTTTCAATTGGCAATAGACTAAGTTGATAATTAAATAGTGGCCAATTATCTAATTAACAAACATAATCATGACAATAATTCAGAGAATAAACAAATACCCAAAAAAGTAATAAAACAATTAAAAGCACAAGAAAGATCTCACAGTAATGGTGAATCAAAGCTTCATTAACCTTCAACCAGAAAAATAAATTTAGTTCCTCATGGAGAAAAAGAGAAAACCCTAAAAAAGATAAAAACAATTAATAATCCAATTCTAATTCTCCTCTAATCCTTCTTTATCTCCTCTTTTATAGTTTTCTTAAAAAGGATAAAGATAAAAATATCTAAAATCTTATCTAAACTTACAAGAGTAGTAAAAATATAAAACACGTTTAAAAAGAAATAAAAACGTAAGTCCGCAATTGATAGCACGCGCCCACGCCTTATCAACAAACTTCTTCTGAAATCGACTGTCACGCGCCCACGCCTTATCAATAAACTTCTTCTGAAATTGAGAATTTCTCCAAGAAGTCATTTTACTTTTAAACATCATCTTGTAGCTCAATTTAGCACCAATCAATAGAATTGCACCTATAAAAATAAAACACACGTAAATCACAACTATTGAGTGCAAAACATTGATATTAAAGGGATTAAACAATGCAAAATTAGTGCATGAAATGCACTATAACACATGGCTGCAGCAGGAAGTGCCTTAAGCAATGATGATTTAATTTTGCATATCCTGTCTAGTTTAGGACCAGAATACAATTCTGTTGCTACTTATATCACTGGACAGGTAGGAGTTGGAAAGATGAATGTGAATGAGGCATACGCTATGCTTTTAACTCAATAAGCAAGAATTGAGCAACAAGCTCACATGCTGGCTAGTATAGATGTAAAATAAAATTTTGAGGCAAATCTTGTTCTTAACAGAGGAATAAGAAGAGGAAATATGTCTAGTGGTAGAAATTCTGGTGGTTATGGATACAATGCTAATTCTGGTTATGGCAATAATGGAAGTTTTGGAGCTAGTGGTTACAAAGGAAGTTATGGAAGTTCTGGTTTTGGATTTGCTGGCAATTGAGGCAATAATTCTCAGTACAAAACTTATCAAGGTGATAATCAGAGAGGTGGAGGAGGTAATTGGAATCCAAATGTTGGAAATTAAGGTTATAATAATAGCAAAACAGCTGCACAGATTAAAACTCACTGGAATGGTTCAAAACCAACCTGTCAGATATGTTTTAAAATAGGTCACACTGCCAATATCTGTTGGAAACTCACTGATTTCATTGCTTCTGGAGCTTACAGACCACCACCAAATAGAAATCCAAAGTCTGCATATCTAGCTAATATGGAGGGACCATCTGATGCCAACTGGTACCTGGACAGTGGAGCTACACATCATCTAACAAATGAGATGAACAATATGCATGTCACTGAAACTTTTGCAGGTACATCTAGACTCATTGTTGGAAATGGTGCTGGTCTAAATATAACACATTTAGGTAGTGCTGTTTTAAAAATGCATAGCACTAAGGATAATGCCTTGCTATCACTTAAACTTAATGATATACTCTTAGTGCCACAAATCACCAAAAATCTTATTAGCATATCCAAACTTACCAAAGATAATAATGTGGTGATAGAGTTCACTGATAAGTTTTGTTTTGTGAAGGACAAGGTGAAGAATGTGATCATACTACAGGGCAAAACTAAAAAGGGTCTTTACAGATTGCTATTGGACTCATCTGATAAAACTCTACTCTCCTCTTCTTATGTTGCAAATGTTGAGTCAATTCCTCTTTCAATGTTGTCAAGTGTTAGTTATGATTTCAAAAATAAAACAAACTGTTTGCCTACTGCAGCAGCTTATTGTAAGAACTCTGAATGTTTGTTAAGTGCCTCTGTATTACATCAAAGGCTTGGTCATCCATCTTCTCAAGTCTTAACTCATGTAGTCAAAACATGTTCATCCATGAAAACTATCAATGGAAATAAAAACTTTGATTCCTGTGATGCTTGTAAGATGGGCAAAATGCACAGATTACATTTTCCTACTATTGATACAAAAACACATTCCCCTCTTGAAATATTGCACACTGATTTATGGGGACCTGCACCTGTGATTTCCTCTCAAGGATATAGATATTATGTGAGTTTTGTTGATGATTATACCCGATTCACTTGGATATTTCCTCTAAAAACAAAGGATGAAACTCTTCCAGTCTTTAAAATCTTCAAAACTCAAGTTGAAAAACAACTTAATAGATCCATTAAATGTCTTTAATCTGATTGGGGAGGGGAGTTCAGATCTTTTGTTAACTATCTCCTCACAGAAGGGATACAGTTTAGACATTCATGTCCTTATACTCATAACCAAAACGGTTTAGTGGAAAAAAAACACAGACACATCACTGAACTTGGATTAACCTTACTCTCACAAGCCACCTTACCTCTTAAATTCTGGTGGAATCCTTTCCATACAGCAACCTACATTATAAACAGATTACCTTCCCATGTTCTATGCATGAAATCTCCCGATGAATCTCTATTTCATCTTTCACCAGATTACAAGTTTCTAAGAGTCTTTGGTTATTCCTGTTTTCCTTTCCTTAGAGACTACAATAAACAAAAATTCCAATTCCATACATCCAAATGTGTTTTTCTGGGTTACAGTCCTTTGTATAAAGGTTACAAATGTTTACATACATCTGGTAGACTTTATATAGCTAGTCATGTTTTGTTTGATGAAACTTCATTTCCATATACATCACTCTTCAATATTTCCCCATTTAAATCTCAATCCTCAGATTTTCAGTATAATCTTCTTCAATCTTACAATGTTCCAAATTCCAATAGCAATCCAGATACTCTTGAAGCAGATGCAGCTGGTAATAATTATTATTCACCTCATTCTTCATCTCACAATAATTTATCTGAATCTTTGTCATCAGACACTTACTCTACTGATTCACCTCACCATTCTACATCTATTCAATCAGTCCAAACACCATTACCTACATCACCAAATCAAGACAATTCATTCACTGATACAATCCAAACACAACCTTCTTTGCCTTCATCTCAATCCAGACCACTTATATCTACACACAAAATGATTACCCGAGCCAAGGCTGGAATATTCAAACCAAAAGCTTTCATCACCATCCAAAATAGTTTAGAACCATCCACTACTTTAGAGGCATTATCTGATCCAAAATGGAAAGCAGCTATGCAAGCTGAATATGATGCTCTTATGAAGAATAATACCTGGAGTATAGTACCAATGTCATCATCTTATAAACTAGTTGACTGCAAATGG
Source organism: Luvunga scandens (assembly GCA_030449905.1). Lineage (NCBI taxonomy): Eukaryota > Viridiplantae > Streptophyta > Magnoliopsida > Sapindales > Rutaceae > Luvunga > Luvunga scandens. The sequence goes on from JASUUG010000286.1 coordinate 1,495,850, forward strand.
GTGTTTAGAACTAAATACAATACTGATGGTTCAGTCTCCAAGTACAAAGCAAGATTAGTTGCCAAGGGATTTCATCAAATTGCAGGTGTCAATTATTCAGAAACCTTCAGCCCTGTAATAATGTCTTCAACAGTGAGAGTTATTCTGAGTTTGGCTGTTATGCAAGGTTGGAAGGTAAGACAGATTGATGTGAATAATGCATTTCTGAATGGAGATTTGTCTGAAGATGTGTACATGACTCAGCCTGAAGGTTTTGCATTCAAAGAAGGCTACATCTGTAAACTCAATAAAGCTCTGTATGGTCTAAAACAAGCTCCAAGAGCTTGGTATGAAAAGCTTAAGAGTTGTCTCACTACATGGCAATTTTCTAACTCCAAAGCTGACACTTCTCTTTTTATCAAGCATGATGATAGAGGATTAATCATTATCCTCATCTATGTGGATGATATTCTTGTTACTGGGCCTGACTCTGAAGTGTTGGAAAACTTTATAGCTAAACTTAGCAAAGTGTTTGCTTTGAAGGATCTAGGGTATTTGATTCTTACTTCCTTGGAATAGAAGTATGTTATACTAATGGGAATGCATCATCACGAGGAAAAAATATATTAAAGATTTGCTGAGTAAAGCTTCAATGCAAAATTGTAAAAGTTCTGATACACCCTTCAGCACTGGTCTTAAACTTGAAAGAGTTGTCTAAGGACATTTGGGGCAAGAATTTGAAGATCCAACACTGTATAGGAGTATAGTTGGTGGTCTTCAATATCTAATTCTCACCAGACCTGATATTGCTTATTCAGTGCATAAACTCAGCCAATATCTCAGTGCTCCAACACTCCAACACTGGTTGGCCTGCAAGAAAGTGCTTAGGTATCTTAAAGCTACAATTACCTATGGACTTTATATTCAGAAAGAGGGAACTCTTGAATCTACTGGACTAACAGGCTACTCAGATGCTGATTGGGCATGTGATGTTGATGATCGAAAGTCTATTGGAGCTTATTGCATCTATCTTGGCAATAATTTAGTCTCCTGGTCATCTAAAAAGCAACCTATTGTAGCCAAATCCAGCACAGAAAGTGAATATAGAGCTCTATCATCAGCAAGCTCAGAATTGTCATGGCTGCAATCATTGTTTTCAGAGCTTCGGATTATGAAGTTACCTCTTCCAGTTCTCTGGTGTGATAACCAAAGTGCTGGGGAACTAGCCAAGAATCCTGTGTTTCATTCTAGGTCCAAGCACATTGAGCTGGATGTCCATTACATTAGAGACAAGGTACTTAGAAAGGAGCTGGAAATCAGATACATCCCTACGGAAGAACAAGTAGCTGATGTTCTTACAAAACCCTTGTCTTTACTTAAATTCAGTTACTTCCGTTCCAAGCTCAATGTCATCAATAGACCATTGAGCTTGAGGGGGGATGTTAAGGAAGCACATATTTGCAAAGCGAGTTGACACGAGAGGAAGAAGCGAGAGGAAGAAGCGGAGGATGACTGCGGCAGCAAGAGTAGCACTGTTGTATATTGATGACATGGCTTGCCAGGTCATGCCTGGTGACTATGTAATTGAATATACACGTGTCAAGTAGTAGAGTCTGTTATATGGTTGTCAATATACTTGTTAAAGTGATAGTTAGTTATAACAGATGCCAGCTGGTTCTCAGCTCATGTATATAAACAACATTCAGCACACTTTGTGTGTGTCTGTGAAAGAAATAAAAATGCTAGAATCTTCTCAGATCTGATCTTCTAATTCTCTTTCATTTTCGTTTATTTCGTAGGAAACAAACAATTGTTATTGTTCTTGTTTTACAACTCATCAAATTCAATGATGAAGAATATTAAAGAGTTGACAATATTTAATGCAACTTGTTGATTTTGAATCTCGACTACCAGATTTGATAAGATAAATGACTATAAATTTGTGTAAAAAAATTTAAGCAAAACTTTAATTTAAAACAACCTACCCATTAGTTAATATTTTCTTGTTATTTTATTTACACCCACCTATCCTGAGAAATAATGTATTTATATAAAAGAAATTATTTGTAATAAATTAAGGTTTTTGAAATCATTTTATCTTAAAAATATTCCTAAATAAATTTCTTTTGGGCGATTAGTATTTTGTTAACCATAATCTAATAGAAATTTAATTTTTTTCTCCATTAATATGAGAGGAATTCGAACCACAGACTTCTTATTTTCACATATCAATAGATGAATTTATGTTTTTAAAAGATTCCAAAACATTTCGATGATATATTAATTTATTATGTGTTGCATTTTTTTTTTATTTTCATTATCTTTTTTCATCGTCAAAATTTCTAGATGTTTAATAACCCTTTAGTCAACCTTCTGACTACTAAAATAATGCTATGTTTCGTGTTGAGCATGCAAGCGCTGAGACCAAAACAAACATTGACCCCTGTTTGGATTCCTTTCTATCAATTTTGCCTTGTTCTATGTTGCTTTCACATCCGTTAGTATGACCTGTCTCAAACATTTTTCCTTTTTTCTCTTTTCTCTTCTCTTTTTTTTTTTTTTTTTTTTATAGGATTTTATTTTTCCACTCATGAAATGTTATTTTTCATCAATTCATCTCTCTTTAAAACCCGTTTATGTAAGCTTTTGCACCCTCATTTCCGTTTAGCTTTTAGTCTTCAATCGAACTAGAATACGTGATTGCCTCGTAGCTTTGACCATTAGCCATTTGGAAATTGCAATTAAAACAAAGAGTAATAACGTTTAATGTTTTGTAAGCTTTGTTCTCCCATGCCACCATTCAATTTAAATCCCACAAAATTTCATTAAAAATGGCCCAAATACATTAATTATATTGATTTATTAGTATGCTGCAATCTGTTGAATTTTCATTATCCAATTTATGAACTTTATGATTTGATGATGCCAACCAGCATGGCTACAACTGCTAACATTCACAAATAAATGTGAACTTAATGTCCCCTTCTGTTTATAATTAAGGAGATTATCTAGCCTTTGGTCGGAGTGTTGCACCACTATCCTCACGAGTCCCTATGAATTCAATCTCTCTCAATTAAAGCATAATTGTGTAGAATTAATTTATAAATCTTTCTCCTTTACAAAATGCGAGTGGAACAAAGATATTTCTCATTTGCAAGAGTTATTTATCTGGACAAAATACTTCACAGAATTTAACGTAATATTATAATCCCAGTTATATATTTAACTATAAATATCAATGTAATTATTTGTTGTAATAACAGTTGTAAATATTTAATGTATTATCAATAACAGTTGTAAATATATGATGTATTATCAATAGTCTAATGTGTAGGCAGTATTAAAATAAAAAATATATATATATATAATGGAATACGTAAATAGTACGATGTTGAAGCAAAATTTTAACAGCACCAAGTTTCATATTTGGCTCAAAAACATAAAAGCGTTTTACTTAGAAATGATTCAATCTAGCAAAAATATAGAAAAAGGATTGATGTTTTCAGTTGCAATAAAGGATTAAAGAGGAACAAAGTACTAAAAGTAAAAGCAACTATCGAGCACAAAATCTCCTCCGAGTGAGACAACCAAACACAATTTGACAAAAATAGACAAGGCTCTCTCTATAAATATAAAAGTTGAACTACAAATCCATCACTGCTACTCAGTGAGACTTGATGTGCTGCTGAACAATGTTAAGACCATCGCTTTCTTCTCCGAAGTCCTGAAAACAAATGGGCAAATGTAAAACCAGGTCAGATGACAACCCATTGCACTGAAACATCATGAAAATGCTTCTATGAATTACAATTCTTACCTTCACAACAACACAGGAGCAACCCACAACCTTCCTGGCCGTTCCCTCTGAGTCAATCTTGCACAACTGTACAAAAGAATGACAATCTGTTAAATTTAATAACAGAGAGGGTCAAACATTAAAGTGCACAAACTTAGTTGCCACGACCAAAAAAATGCATTCCACCACAACAGATTGGTTGCAAGTATTTCAACAGAAAGTGAATGACAACTTGAGCTCCCAACAAACACTAGCATAAGATTGTATTTCTATTGACAACAATTATGCCTTTGTCACTCAACTCACACTCACATTGCAAACGTTACATAGCATCTATGGTTAGCAAGAAACGAGAGGCACATCAGCAACACAGTGTGTTATGTTCAAGACTGACACAATATGCAAAGCAAAGAACACAATCACCAACAAACAAAATAACACAGGCCGGCTATGTTAGAGAATCATCATTATTTGAAAAAAAAACAATTATTATGCAAAGTGAAGAACACAATCACCAAAAACGAAATTAACACTGCAGGTCCAACATTAAAGAAACAAAAATTGTTAATGTATAAAATACTTACACCAGCCCACTCGCCAAGGGTCTTGGCACTGGGAACTGTCAGCAAGCTTACATTATGGTCGGCACAGAGTGCCTTGACCAATTTCAAATAGTCAGGTTGGTTACAATCCTCAGCCAACACACAGAGCTGGGCAGCATGCTTTTCAATCACTTTGGCACCTTCATGAAGGCCACAAGCAAGACCGCCATGAGCAAGTGATTTTCTCAACACAACCTGCAAAGCCGTCATCAGATCCATTGCCTCACCAAGGGGGGCAGCAGGTGCTGTCTCAACTGCAGGGGCAGCCTCATCACTGCAAAGCATTAGAGATCAAAATCAGAAAGTCGGTAACCAACCCAAAGCTCCTAAATCATCACTCGTAGATGTATTACGTCACAAGGTTCAGCTTATTTTCACAGGTTTCAAAATCTTCATTTGCCATATTCAACAATGCCAAGGAACTAAAAAACATCTCTACATGTAACACAAAACCAACACATCTCATTCAAAACATAAGAACCCAATACACAAAATCAATTTAATTACCTATTACATACAAAAGAAAAAAATAAAAAATCACAAAAACCGAGAACAACAAATATAGCAATAAACTGAATTCACAGGCTACATAATATAATACACAATATGCTGTCAGATAACGAAATAAAATCTATTGTTTCACAAAACCCTCGAAGCCAAACACAAAACGGAAGCACACGATGAAAAGGAGAGTAACTACTTACCCTGACATTGTCCTGTTGTTGTTTGTTCAAATATTAACTCTTTTTTCCTAAAGAAAAAAAAAAGCACGAAATTAGATCCCAAATTGAAAAAGCTGAATAGAAATTGAAAAAGCGACGTGCAAAAAGAAACGTTAGCAGAGAGTGGACGTTGGCCTGCGACTGGCGATTGCTGGTTTTCCAAACGAGGAGACTAGGGATGGCAATTTCCGGGCTTGGGCCCATATTATTAGTAAAAGGCCCAAGTCTTCTGAAAACTTCATCCGTCTTAAACGGATTGGGTTTGGGCCGAGTCTGAACGAGCCTGAGGTGGGCTTGGGTTTCAAATAATTTTGTTAATCAACTTTTTAATGAAGTTATAAGTTAAAAAAAAAACTTGAACTAAGATGATTATTATTAAACAAAAATACATGAATTGCTCCGTTTAATGGGCCTGAGCCGATCACCTCTAAGCAACTATTTGTTCCCTTTACCCAACCATACTCTAAGCAATTATTATTATTAAACAAAAAAAATATTAATTATTGAGAATTGTAGAGAAGGGAATTGGAAGAGAGAAGAGAGAAAATTTGACTCCGTTGGTTGCTGGTTCTTCTTCTTATAGAGAAGTAAAATATATGCAAATTTCGTGTATATAATAAGGGAGCTAATAACAATCCATTCATCTCGCCGTTTGCGACGTCTGTAGTATCCATTTCCTTTTTTCCATTCCTTTTTCTCTTCTTGTTATTATTTATTATTGTAAATTAAAATTATTTTCCTTTTAGATATTAATTATGTTTATGCATTGTAATTTATGTAAAAACTCAAGACTCATATTATTAAAAACGATCCATAATGGATTGAGGGATTTAATTCTTTCAATTGAAAAGGATTTTTTTTAATTTAATTTATAAATTAAAGGCTGTAAAAGTTTGCATGGCTCTTTTTTCCAATCCAGGAGACGAAATGATGAGAGATTTATAAAGCCTAAGTCGCTTGCGAATTTTATCTTATATGTCCCTATGTTTTTAGTTTATTAAAAATTATTCCTGTTTCCATTTATTTTATATATTTAAAAACGTAGAGGGTGAGCGAAGACTAATTTAATTTTTAGCCCTTTTGTACACATACGCACACATATATATATGAAATTGATCAAGAGAAGCACTAAAAAATACAAGAAACACAATCATACTGGTCGCAATATTAATAGCCACAGTTATAAGTCCTTCCGGAGTTGTTTATCATGGAGGGCCTCTGAAAAGGAAAATCAACAATTGGGAGAACAACAGCTTTCAAGGTATTTTAAATAAGCAACAACATTGTTTTGTTTTCATCATAACATATTTTGGCAGTCTCCAATGTCTCAATTTCAACCATATATATCTAACTAATTAATTAGTGTTAATTCATAACTTGTCACACTAACAAGTTACATGACTGAGAGTTTAAAGCTTTTACATTTAAAAGAGTGAGTGATAACAAATTTAGCAAGCAACCTAATTATGTTGAAAAGTCAAAATTACATGCATGTAGCCACCAAAGCTACATGCATGTAGCCACCAAATTTGAACAAGGATGGAACCACGTGGGAGCCATGTATATTTGTCAACCAATTTGGTGTAATAGTACACAAAAGTTTGCCTATAAATACAAATGAAAAATTCATTTGTAAGCATTCCAAAAAATCATTCGTGAGAAGCATTTCAAAGCTTAGAGCAATTCTAGTGAATTGTTGAGAGAGAGCAATCGGAGAGTGTGAGCAATTGAGAGATATTTCCTTTCAAGTGTATGTGAGAGTACTTAGTGTATTTGAGTTCTGGAGAGTGAGATTTATTACTCAAATATTGTACTCAAATAATTGTTAATGTCTGAATTATTTTTTTCTCGCTCTCCCGTGGACGTGGATAATCACGAACCACGTTAAATTCCTATGTCTTTTATTTTTCTGTAATTATTTGGTGCACTTGATTTTGCATTCCGCGCTCAACAAATTAACGGAGTTATATATATATATATATATGCTGAACTCAACTTTTGCACAATAAGAAGATGAGTGAAATTGTTAACTAGAAAAATTAGCACGAATTAAATGATTAGAGTTTATAAGTAGGCCAAAAGACATTTACTACGTGAACTTTTCTATGAACATGCACTTCGTATGGATGCATAATAACTATGAAAGAAACTACAAGCGAAATGATGATCGCGTGAAATGTTTTTGGATTTTTAGGAGTTAATCATTAATGAACAAATAATAGAACCGTCGTGGTCTGTTTTAAAATTTATATAGCATAGCTATATCATTAGGGGATCGTAACTTAATTTAACATTCAACGTCACACTTAAAAGATTAATTATTAATTGATATGTTAACTCGTAATAAATTGTAAATTTTCCACCTTTATGTCTATTATCAAAGTGTGATGTTGTTGTGTCATTGAGTCATGTTGATTGTAGAACGAAACAAACAACCCATTAATGTCGAAAGTATTGAGGCAATGTTCTATATTGGGGCCACTAAAGGCAAATAATTAAATCAAGGCCGCGGCCAAATGTTTCCTAGAAGATGCTGATTAAAATGCTGCCACATTTCTTCAAAATGCCTCCACATTTCTTCAAAATGCCTAGTTGGCATGAGAGGATTCTAGATGCACCCAAATCTAATTAAAATCTTAAGGCCCAACTAGGGATGGCAAATTGGTCCATCCAAATTGGATATCCATAAATCCAATCTAATTGGATTGGATAATATCCATCCAAAAACTTTTTGGATCTGAATATGGATATTTTTTAAAATATCCAATTACATTTTGGATGGATATGGATATTTAATGGATATCCAAAATCCAATTCATTTATTCATTTTAAGTTAAAAAAAATTATATTAGAAAACTAAAATGAGAAAATCGATTTAGAACCCTAAGGTTATTACCCGCTGCTTATCTCTCACCGCCGCTCGTCCCTCGCCGCTGCCGCTGGCCGCTCAACCCTCGCCGCTTGCTGCTCGTCGCTCGCCGTCTCATCTCTTCTCTTTTCTCTCTGTCATTGTGGAAAAGGAACAAGCGGAGGCAAATCTGCAACTTAGATCTCTCTCTTTTGACATCCGTGTATGTAACTCAAATCCCTTTCTTTTTCTTCACTTGCACTCCCCGAATTTTGTTTGATTCATTGCGTAAAGTTACAATTTCAACTGAAATCCAGCCTTCACTAAAATTGTTTGGTTTCTCTATTTTTAAGAATAATGTGCTATTCGGATTAGACAGAAATTTGAAGTTAAAAATTAATCCCCATTTTGTATTGTCTGGAATTTTTATCATCTTCACAAAGTATTGTACTGTTGCCGGCGTGTTGGGCCACCGTGTGTAGGTCTGAATTGGCCTAAGTTCTAAATTTTAAAGTGTTCACTTGGAATAGGCACTAGTGTTAGCGGGCATGTGGGGAAGATTGTCCAAGTTTAGATTTGTTTGTTTTTTCAGCATACTACATGTTAATACCTTTTAGATTTTGTTTTGCGCTCATTATTTTGTGCAGGCTCCCTCTAATTAATTCATTAGCTGCTATAGAAGCACCTGATTTAGGATTTGAAATTGGTATTGCTTGCTCTATAACTCTTCTAATTTTGATCTCAAATGCTATACTCACGATTATGGAGAGGAATGATTCTGGAGGATGAATGTAATTGAAATTGACTGGTATACAAAGTTAATAGTTTTGTCGCGCTGATCTTAAAGTGGAAGATACTCGGATTCAAACTTGGAAGCTTGAACTAACAAATTTGTCTAATTGGGTGGCTTACTTGCTCTCATCCCCCTAATTAATGTCTAGGTGGAGCTTTCATTAGCTAAATTTTTTTTGTTTGGTATGTTTGGTGCAGGGATTAAAATATACACGAATCGCTGGTTGAATGAAATTTGATGATTATTAAATTAAAAGTCAAAACAAGCATTCTATTGAAAGAAAAAGAGAAAAGAAAAAAGAAAAAATTAGTAGTATCATTTCAGATTGATTGAGATTTTGCATGCTCAAATGATTTACTACCTTGGTTATTGACGCAAGAACCGATAATTTAGTTTTTTTTCCCCCCCTGATACTGCTGCTTATTGTTATTATTTTCTTCTACATGAGTTGAGCTTGACCTTGAACTTGAGTGCCTGCATTGTGAAAAATGATAGATGAGTTCAATAAATAGATCATTGGAAGTTCCTTTTGAATTTTGGCTCATGCATTGGTTGCTAGACTGGAGGATGCAAGTGGTTAGGATTAATATTTTAATAAATCATTGTGAAACGACAAGCTAAAATGAAATTTTTAATATGATAATGATATTGCTGGGTGAAGCTTTCAAAGTTGAGTGTTGAAAATGGCTAATTAATTTCTTAGGATTATTTTTCATGTTTTTGTTTTTCATATCCTTAAAATGCAATGATGATTAATACTTGGAAGAATGAAGTCAATTCATCGTAAAAATAAAACATAAAAATTAATCTGTAATATCAATTGCATGAACATAGTGGAAGTTGGAAGTTACTAGCTTAGATAAAAATGAATTTGCATTAAAAGGAAAAAATTTTAGTTTTTTTTTTACTTTTGTCCAAATTGATTATTTACAATAATTTTTTAAGTTCAATAGTATACCAATTAATTAGTTGAGTTGGTAAAATTTTTTAAGTTGAAACAAAATGTCTGCAGTTTAAATATTATTAATATAAATAAGTGGAGAATTTGATTTCATTAAGCTAGTGCATAACAAATAAGATATTATATTAGTAGGTATTCAATTGAGTATTTAAAGTGAGTAAACATGCCATTACTCTAACTAAAAAAATTTCCAACAAAATTTAGAACAGGTGGAAATATAAATTACTAATTTTAAGAGCATTCCATACCATATCTATTTGAAAGAAAACATTGTCAAACTTGGCCTTCGACTGATAGCACCAATTTGGCCATAAGCCATATAAAAAATGTGTTGCCATTCTCTATGATTGATCTTTAATGTGTATTTGTGTGCATATATATATATATATATATATATATATATATATATATATATATATATATATATATATATATATAATGTATGTATCTTGTTGTGCTGAAATAGACTTCAATTAAATACAATTTCTGAAAATATTTTTGAACGGCAGAATCTAAACCATTTATGCATGAATCCCTCCAAAGTGTAGCTTCCTCCCTTTTTATTCATTTACCGTAATTGGAAAGTAGTTTAATAAATTTCAGTTTAGCCTGAGCCTTAATCGTATAAGTTGTAAAGCATTCATATACAAAAAAATTTGAATGTCCCACCTCCATTAAATTAAAGCAGCTGGCCAATTTAATATGTATAATTTGTTGACATTATCGTACCAATTTAATTCAGTCCAACTAATTGGTTCAGAAATTTAATCTTCCAACAATTCAATTGATGTTTGAAATTTTTTTTTTCAGGTTAATTATGTCTGATGTTGATCCCGATCCTATTGTTCAATTAAACCCTCAAACCTCAAATAATGTTAATGCTGAAAATCCACAAACTCATTCAACTAGTGGGGGTACAAAACGAGATGCAGAAGGACAACCTAGAAGCTCATTGAGACAAACATCTAGAGCTTGGGACCATTTCATAAAGCGAAAAATTAATGGAGAAATGAAGGCAGTGTGTAATCAGCAATCGAGTGGAACTTCGTATTTGCTAAACCATATTGATAGGTGTCCCAAACGGATAGAAGAATCAGCTCCAGCTCCAGCTTCTAGCCCTAGCGAAGCATCTAAGGTTTACAAGAAAAAAGATGCTGAAACTTCAACAATTTCAGCATTTGATCCCACTGCATTTGATAAAGCACTTGCTAGACAGAAAATAGCAAGAATGATAATTATGCATGAGCTTCCTTTGAGGTTTGTTGAATATGAAGGGTTTAGGGATTTGATGAGTTTTGTTCAGCCTTTGCTTGGTAAAATTTGTAGGAACACTATTAAAAAAGAAGTTTTTAAGCTGTTTGATTTTGAAAAGGCTAAGACAATGGCCTTGTTGGAGGATATTACTAGTAAAGTTTCCATTACTACGGAAATGTGGACATCTAGCAATCAAAAAAAGGGGTATATGGTTGTGACAGCACATTTTATTGACAATTCGTGGACTCTACGAAATCGGATCTTAAGGTACCATTTTAAAAGTTTAATAAATTTTATTTATATTTTATTATATGTACTTTATTTTGTTTATTCTTATTTGTAATTTTGTTTTATTATTTTTTTAAATTGTCTAGATTTATATATGTGCCTTCGCCACACACTGCTGAAGCACTTTCTAATGAGTTGGCTAAGTGTTTGTTGGATTGGAATGTAGATCGAAAGTTATCTACAATAACGGTTGATAATTGTTCCACCAATGATGCCATGATTCCGCTTTTGTTGGCTAAGTTTCCTTTTGGTTCATTATTATTAAATGGAAAATTGTTGCATATGAGATGTTGTGCTCACATTTTAAATTTAATTGTTAAGGATGGGTTAAATGCGATAGGTGATGGGATTGAAAAAGTTAGAAACAGTGTTAATTATTGGACATCATCGCCTAAAAGGATAGAGTTGTTTGAAGATACGGCTAATCGCCAATTGAAGTTGAATTGATCTAGGAGTTTAGTGCTTGATTGTAGAACTAGGTGGAATTCAACATATTTGATGCTTGAAGTTGCTTTGATTTATAAAGATGTTTTTACTGCCGAAGCATCATGATAACCAATATAAGCACTTGCCTCTTTTGAAGTGGAGTGGGAGTTGGCAAGAGTAGTATGTGAGCATTTGAAGCCCTTTTATACCATGACGGAGATATTTTCTGGTACTAAATACCCAACAGCTAACTTATTTTTTCCAATAATTTGTGAAATTAGATTATCATTGAATGCTTGGCTTAATTCTTCATGTGATGTGATAAAAAATATGGCAAAAAGTATGTTAGAAAAGTTTGGAAAATATTGGGATGAAATCCATGGAGTGATGGCTGTTGCTGTTGTATTGGATCCTAGATACAAAATGGTTCTAGTGGATTATTTCTTTCCTCAAATTTATGGTAGTGATGCATCAACTCATATTGATAGAATCCACACTCTTTGTTTTGACTTATATAGAGAATATAAAAAAAAGAGTATGGTTGGATCGAATTTGGCTGAAGGATTTGGTGAGTCTAGTGTTGTTTGTAATTCTAGTTCTAGTTCAGTTGTGATGGGCATGTGGGATGTGCAAAAATTTAATGCATTTAAAAGCCAACATATTCGTAAACGAGTCAAGTCGGAGTTAGATACGTACTTGGAAGAGGAGGATAAGACTACTCCGGACTTCGATATTTTAATGTGGTGGAAGGTGAATAGAAGTAGATATCCCATATTGTCTGAGATTGCTAGAGATTTGCTGGCTGTTCCGGTTTCTACAGTTGCTTCTGAGTCTGCTTTTAGCGCAGGTGGTCGATTTTTAAGTCCACATCGTAGTAGACTTCACCCGAATACATTAGAGGCCTTAATGTGTGCTCAGAATTGGATATGGGCTCAATTGAAAGGTATTAAATTCAGCTCACTTTTGCACTTTATTTAATTTTGATAATACTTGTTTTCTTTATATTTTACAAGTGTTTTTTTAAATAGGTGGAATTCCTAGAGATAAGGTGATGAATGGAGAAGAAATGAATGGAGAAATGACTGATAATGATGATGAAGAGGAGGCTGACCATATTTCGAATAGTGTTTAATTTTCTTTTTTTTTTTTGTTGGTATGTGCTTGATGCTTATTGTGATGCTCAATTATGAATGATCATGGTCATAAATAATACAAATTATTTACTTGTTTAATGCTTTGTTTTAATTTGCAGATTAATGATGATGGTCAAGTTGGAGATTAATGATGTGTTAGAAGAGTGGAGTTTTTGTATTTAGTTTAAAATTAATTTGTAATTTCATATTACAATTTTTTTGGGTGAATTCATAATTTTGATACTTGTTATTTGAAATGTTTATTATTTTTATTTGATATTGAAATTTTATATTAGTTTTAACTATTATATATAATTTTTTTTATTTCATATTTCTTAGATTATGTTTATGTAATAAAAATTAAATATCCATGGATATCCATGGATATCTATATTTATACGGATAAAATCCATATCCATATCCAGTATTAAATACTGGATATGGATATATCCATTATGGATAATTATAGATTTATACTTGGATGGATATTATCCATCCATAATTGGATATTTGCCATCCCTAGGCCCAACCCACAAAGACCAGTAAAAAACCAAAAATATTTAAAATATAATTTTCCTTTTTTTAACTATTAAAAAAAATTAAAGGTAGCCAAATGAAAATAGATGGCTACTGTGAGATCTTTGAGTACATATGCGTCTAGATTAAATAGGTAGAAAAAGTGAAGTCAATGATAGTGACTTTTGCCATGAATGTGAAGCTTGAAATGCAAGCCAACTTTCGCAGGTGAAGCAAAATGAGACTTAAAGGGATGGTCTCATGATTCAGTATACTTTTGACAATGTTGAATTTTGGAGATTGATGATTTATGGGAATGACTATTAACTAATGCTTTTGAAAGCCATAACTAAATAGTGGTAGCATTGTTGAGCTTCCTCAAAACACACCAAAAAAATAACAAAGTAAAGTGGTAGACAAACTCAAGAAAGAGCATGGACTTTTCGACAATTTGGCATCAACACAAGCATCTCAGTAAATACTGTGGTTCCTTGCCTGCACAAAGCATAGAACCAATGCTAACAAAGCAACTGAAACAGCATTCTGAAGTCAAAGAAACCAATTCATTAGATCCACAGTCTGAGGAGGAAGCAAAAGAGTCACTAAAGAACAGCTGCCATTCGTTTATTTTCATCTACTTTGGTGCTCAAAATCAATTGTTAGATTTGTTCTTGAGCTAGGTTTGGCAATTACCTGAGATGAGTTGGCATTATAGATTAATTAGTCAGGCCTCCTAAAACTTACAGCAAGGATTTAGGATATCATTAGCATTGGCTTGATCCCACTCCAATATTCCCACAATTCTTTCTTTATCTCAATAACGCCAAGTGCGGGGGGTGGAGATGGTTGCCCATTATCAAGCAGAGGAAACAAAAGAGAGAGACGCTTCAATTTGGGGCAGTCGGATACTTCAATTTCTTAGAGAAAATTGCAAACCAATACCCCATTATCATGGCAAACGCTCTTAGGTTCTGGCAAGTCAGAAAACACCAACTTCTTCAATCTGGGAGGTGTAACAGTGATGATCATACCTGTTCCTAATTCTTTCTCAGATTCTTCTTTATCGACCGCTACCATCTCCTCGATTCTATAGCAGTTGTCGACTTGGAGAACTTTCAAGTTTTGGAAGGCAGGCTATAACTGAAATGAGAACGACTTCTTTAAATAAGCACAATCATTTAAACAAAGAGCCTTAAGATGTGAAAGCTTCCCTTGTTCCCTTGACGAAGCATCGTTTAAGTTTGTAACATCAGAATTATACATCATGACTAGACATTCAATGCCTTTTGGGAGCACAATTGTGTCATAGTAGACTTTGCAACCGATTATGCTCACTCATTTATTTATTTAGCCTGCAAAATAAACCAAGTAGAAAGGTGATGACGAGATCGAAATAACATGACGCTCCTTCGGCTCTCAACATTCGCCGCCACCGCAAAGTGAAAAATTCTCGATCCTGGACCATCTGAAGATTTAACATATATGTTGTAATCGTTGGGTTTAGAAAAATCAGCATCAAAAGTATCCAATCTGTTACTCAGTCTAGCCGCCTTTTCCACTGTTTCTCGTAAAGTTTCCAATCCCCAATATAATCTTAAACTGAAGAGATTACACAGTCTTGGTAATATACCAGTTGGAAAATTCTTCAGCCACAGTGAGTAAAGATTAAGATGACTAGGGTTTTCCAATATTTCCATATCTTCAGGGACTTCCTTTATGTTTGTTTCCTCTAGGTCCAAATATTAAAGAGCCAGCAGCTTTGCCAATGAAGGAATTTGACCTAATCTTCAACAATAATGAAGTATCAACGATTTGAGATTCCTCAAGTCAGAGACGGAGTTTGGCAAGACTTCGATTTTGCTGTAAGGAAGATTGAGAATCTTCAACCCGTGCATGCGCACAAAGAAACGGTTAGGAATCCTCGACAAATTTCTATTTCTTTGTAGCAACAAAGTTGAAAGAATCTCACAATGTAGCGACATATTTGAAGGGATTTCTTGTATTTCATTCCCCCATCAACGAAAGTCTTTCGAGATTCTCTTTCACCAAGAAAAAAGGACTGTCGGCTATAATACGTAAGCCATGTCTCTTATAAGATCATGCATCCTCACAAAACCTCCTCCATCAGTAGCGCTCTCTAACAAGCAGCATGTTACAAGTCTGTTTAGTATGGTATGGCCTCTGTCATATTTTTCCTAGATATTGTTCACTTCCTCTATAAATCCTTCTGTAATCCAGTAACCTATCAGCTCATCCTTTGATATTACAGACTCTTCAGGATATAATGGACAATACAAGAAGCATTGTTTGGCCTTTTTATCCTTTAAGCGATGGTAACTGAATTCTAATCACCCGAACACTTCAAAATCTACGCCGTTCAAGCTTCTTGCACGTCCACATAAATTATTGAGCATATTTCTCCATTCATCAATTTCATCTGCGTCTTCCATGCAATCAGCTAAGGTGACAATTGCGAGCGGTATACCAATATTAAGACAAAAGGTTTGAATGGTGAAAGATATCAATTGTACTACTGGACACTCTTGCTTTATGCAAGTGATTAGTTATTGAACAAGGAAAATGAAAACTAAAGCCTCAGATTAGGGAGAATTACATTAGAGGAAATCAAGTACATAACAGGTCCTAAACTTTAGTATTTACATTTAATTTTTCTTGATTGATGGGTGAGACTGATTCTTGCCTATTATGCCCCTGCAAGACTGCTGAATTACATTAGAGGAAATCAAGTACATAACCGGTCCTAAACTTTAGTATTTACATTTAATTTTTCTTGATTGATGGGTGAGACTGATTCTTGCCTATTATGCCCCTGCAAGACTGTGCTTCCATCAGAAGCACCCATCTTGGATCGAAGACGAGTGAAACAAGGCTTGGTAAGTGATTTAGTAAGCACATCTGCAAGCTGACTATGAGCTAAAATATGAGTGACTTGAAGTGAACCATTAGAGGCATTTCCTGTACAGAATGAAAATCTAGAGCAAGGTTTGAGCAAAAACTGGATTGACACACAAGTATGTAGCACTAATCATAAAAAAGGCGAGGCGGCTTGGGGAAAGAGACATGTAACTCTTGAAGAAGATTGGTGAGCCATGTAATTTCAGCAGCAACTAAGGCAACTGAACGATATTCAGCCTCTGTTGAGGAGTGAACTACTGTCCGTTGCTTCTTAGAACACCAAGACACTGGGTTGCCACTAAGAAAAATAACAAAGGCTGATATAGAGCTACAATCATCACGATTTCCAGCCCAATCATCATCGGAGAAGGCTGTCAAAGTTAGAGGCCATGAGCGATGTATAAAGAGACCATATATGAGTGTGTGTTTCAAGTACCGAAGTAAACGTTTAGTGATTGTCCAATCATTTGACTTGGGGAATGCATATATTGAGCCAATTTGTTTACTGTATAGCCCACATCTGGTCGTGAAAGAGAGAGGCATTGCATGTCACCAATAAGATTGCGGTACTGAGAAGCATAACTTTTGGCGAGCCATCATTGAACATGAGAAGTGTGGCACAACAGAGGGGAGTCACTCCATTTTGAATCTGGCTAAAAGATCACCAATATACATCTGTTAGGAGAGGAATATCTCCTAAGGTGTAGGAATTACCTCCACACTAAGGAAATAATGAAGATGGCCAAGGCCCTTAATGGAAAAACATAAGGAGAGAGAGACAATAACTTGATGAATGAAGCTTGAAGAATTTCTTGTAATCAACAAGTCATCCACATAAACTAAAAAGTAGATTAGTATAGACTTGTCAGTGTATATAAATAATAAAGAGTCAGAGCGAGAGTTCACAAAGCCTAGGGATAAAATAAAAATTTTAAGCACGGTGAACCAAGCTCTAGGCGCTTGCTTCGAGTAATAAAAAGACTTGCACAAACGACACATATGATTTGGCTAAGAGTTATTTTTGAAGCTAGGGGCTGAGACATATAAACGTTTTCAGTGATATGCCCATGAAGGAATGAGTTGTTGACATCTAACTAATTTACATTCCGTCCTTGGGACATGGCAATAGAGAGAAGTACTCAAATTGTAGTTTGTCTTACCACAGGACTGAACTCTCTTGGTAATCGAGACCAGGTCGTTGATAGAAGCCTTTGTGTACCTTATACTGAGCAACGCTACCATCATGATTTCTTTTCATTCGAAAGACCCACTTACAGTCAATAACGTTTTTATGATCATCAGGAGGCGCCAATTCCCATGGGCCATTTTTTTTAAGGCATCAAGCTCTTTACACATAGCATCTTTCCACTCTTTGTGTTTGAGGGCTGTAGTGTTGGTACTTGGTTCAAGTGATGGAGGGATCGGATACTTAGTAACAGTGAGAGAGAAAAAATTTTGTGTTTGAAAATATTATTTCTTGATCGGGTCTGGATAGTTTTAGGAGGAGGTGGCACTATAGGAAGGACAAGTTCATTTGTAGGGTGTATCTCACTAGAAGAGGAGCTTAAGAGTATTGGTTGACTGGTATCCGATGTAGGAAGATCGACCAGAGGTTGAAGATCACAATCTTGCATGGAGTTATCATTGGCATGAGAATTAGTCATTAAGGGGATAACAGACCAAGAAGGAGACGATTTTGATGTGGGTTGACTAGACTCATGAGAAATTTCATGATTTGAGGAATTGCTATTATTGGTGGATAGATGACTAAGTGTTAATGAAGTCAAAGATTTATTAGTAGGTGTATCTTATTTGAAAGGAGAATGGATAGATATATGCGATGTTCATTTGGGTCCGGGATTTGTGGAGATGTTTGGATGAGGTGATGGAATTGCATTGGAAGCAGATGTAACGGGTAAAGAATAGTTAATGGAGAGATATTTTTGGGTGACAAAGGAGGTGTGTTTGAGGAAGACTGATCTGAAAAAGGAAGATCTTGCTGGAGAGATTTAAGGGAAGAAGATGCGGCTGACCATTTTTGTAAAGTGTAGAAATTAATTTTGTCACATTAATTTGATGTAGAAAAGAAGGAAACACACTTTCAACGAGTTGGACATGATGGGAAAAATAAAATTTATGATCTTGAGGCTCAAAATAGATGTAAGAATTATGGACATTAGAGTAACGAAGGAGTAGACATGATTGGGAACGTTGTTCAAGCTTATGTTTTGTATAAAGACGTAACCATGGATAACATATACACCCAAAAATTTGGAATTTTGAATAATTAGACTTATGATAGAAATGAAACTCGAATGAAGATTTATCCCTAAGAATAAGTGTAGCAAGCCTATTAATGAGATATATTGCAGTTTTAAAAGCAAATGACCAAAGTGACAAGCTAGGGTAAGGATATCTTATAAAGAAGAGTTAAATCCGTTTCTATAACGTGTCTATGACGACGTTCAGCCAAAGCAATATGCTGAGGCGTGTATAGTGGAGATATGAGATGCTGGATTCGATATCTTGCAAATAAGGATTTTAGGCTTCGATATTCTTTACCTCCATCAGAATAAATAGTGTAAATGGAAGAATTGAAATATTTTTCTACCATTTTCTTGAATTTTGGGAATATTGTGAAGGCCTCAGATTTTTAGGATAATGAAAATAATCATGAGTATTTCTAATGAAAATAACCATGAGTATTTTTAATGAAAATAACCATGAGTATTTCGTAAAACAACCAACAAAAATGATGTAATAAGAATCACCATCTATTGAACGAATTAGAGAAGGTTCCCATACATCATTATAGGTGAGATATAATGGACAATGAATTTGTAAAGTTGAAGTACCAAATGATAATTTATAACTCTTATTGCACTAATAGGAATCACAAAATAACGATTGAGATGAATTAGGAAACACAGGAAGATAATTTTTGGAGACAACATGACAAAGTATTTTAATGGACGTGTGACCAGTTTGATTATGCCAATTCTCAAGAGAGACTTTGACTCCTATGCAAGCTTGCTTCGTTGTTGTAAATACTCCCATATTGAACCATTCATGAACATTATTCTTGCTCTGCCCCCAAGTGAGATGTGTGCCGGTGGAGAGATCCTTCACATAAAAGAAAGATAAGAAAGATAGGAAAAATTCAATTAAAATATTATTAGTTTTACAAAACTGAGAGACAAAGACTAAATTTTGCTTTATAAAAGGAATACATAGCACATTAGAAAGAGTGAATGAGTTTGAGGAGTGGAGAGAGTGGAGTTGCCAACATAAGTAATATGTACCATTACCTATAACAACATCATTAGGACCTTCGTAAAGTTGACTGAGTGATAAATTACTGAGGTTAGATGTGACATGGTGAAATGCTCCTCTATTTAAAAGCCAATTGGGTGGGGAATTATTGGTAGTGGTGGGGGTGGGATTGGCAGTAGATACTGAAAAGTGGTAGAACAACTTCTCAGCAACATTACATTGCCGAGCAGTATGACCTCGTTTCTCACAAAATTGACAAACCACATTGGAATTTTTACTTGAGGGCTAGTGCTTGAATTGTAGTTGTTGAAGTTGTTTCCCTTATTATTGCCTAAACTAAGAGGGTGCTGGCCTTGATTTCGTTTATTATTATGGAATTTTTTTTTGTTGGGTTAGTTCCATTTTTTGAGGGAAAACGGGCAGTATTGGCTATAATATTGCTAAGATTTCCATTAGAGCGAAGCTCTTCACAGTTGAGGAAAGCCTCATATTCAACAAGTTTATCATGTAGTTCATCAAAGCTAATCACAGTATCTTGTTCCTGTACTGCAACTGCAAGTTCTTTGAATTCAATTCCCACACCATTAAAAGTATGGGTGGTAAGATATTGATTTAGAACTGGAGCTCCAATTGAAGTCAATTCATTAGCAATGTCACGAATTATGGCAAGATTGTCAGAGATAGGTTCAAAGCCTTTTTTTAATGAGAGCAAGTTACTCTGCCAATCCCATAGTTCTGGAAGATGAAGGATTGGCATAAAGTTTGGCAAGGTGATTCTCGGCTTCAGCAAATGTTTTGCATGAACGAACTACATGTATAACTTTAAGGTTAAGCGAGCCGATGATGCCGAGAAGAAGAAGCTTGTCTTGCCGCATCCAAAAGGCGAAATCTAGGTTTGGGACTGTCTTTTCGTCAACTCTTGTCTGTGGACATGGGCAAGATTTAGTGCCATCAATATAGTCCAGCAAGTCATATCCATAGAGAAGCGCATCAAATTGCGTCTTCCACGAATAGCTGTTTGGTAGGGTTAATTTCAGAAGTAGTTGGTTGGTTGCGTTTATAACAATGAGATTGTTGGGATTCATGCTGGTAAAAGTCTAGTTAAGGCTAAAGGTGGCTGAATTTTCATTGGTCATGGTGAAGGTTGATGCTAGACAATAATAGTGAGAGTAAAAAAGTCAAAAAAAAGAAAAAGAAAGAAAATAGGCTAAGGATCAATGACTCCTGTGATCTTAAACTTGCTCTGATACCATATTAAGACGAATGGTTTGAATGGTGAAAGATGTATTATTGGACACTCTAGTTTTATACAAGTGATTAAATATTGTACAAGGAAAATGAGAAACTAAAACCTAAGATTAGGGATAATGACACAAAAGAAAATCATGTACATAAGAGGTCCTAAACTTTAGTATTTACATTTAATTTCTCTTGATTGATGGGTGAGATTAATTCTTACCTATTATAACCGACACATTCCTCGACGACTAAGTTTATGATTTCTTTACTCAAATTTGGAACTTCATAAATGCTTCTTCCAACTTTTTCTAAGAAGAAACTCAACGCCTTCTCATGAGCAAGCATATAAGCTCTAATTTCTTTGCACCCCTAGAACGGAAGACCCCCAATGAACATGTAGTTACAAAAGTTTACATCTTTTCTCTTTACTAAGCCTGGGGATCCCTATTTCTTCAAGAGCAAAAGCATCCCACATATCGTCTAGTATCAACACAAACCTTACTTTTGCTTCCAACATTCTCAATAACATCCCCGCATGTCTCTCTTTATTCTCAATTGCCGGAAGATTTAGGTCCGATACAATTGCGATTTCATTTTACAATTTAATAAGATTAAGTGGTTGCAACACAGTGACCCAAATCACATCATTGAACTTAATTGGTCTCTTTTCGGAGTCTCCTTCCCTGATAGGTTTGGTATTTTTATAAAATATAAATCATTATATTATCCTATTGTGTTTTCGTCATTATCAAACTCATATTTATAATATAACTCTTATAATATAACTCTTCGAAGCTATTTGTGTATGCTTATAAATAACATATATCATATATTTTGAGCCTTGTTAGCTTCATTATATTTTCCATCCTTTTTCTCTTTACTTTTATAGAAAATCAACTTCCTAATCTTCTCCAAGAATTCTTTTCTTATTTCATATTCAAATCTATTTGATCTGGCTTGCATTTTCATTTGGATCATTATTTTCTCCATATAATATTCTATGTTTTCTAGTATCCTTTAATACCATAAACCATTGTGCTCCTACAAATGAAGTTCTAAGGAATTCTATACTAGTATCTCTATTAATCTTGTGAAGCACAAAATCCATTTTCATGGATTTAACCCAAGAGATTATTGCTTTATCTCTATCTTTGACACAATCTAAATCTAATCATACTCTAACATGACTAATTGGTTCTTTATGATACTCTTCTGGAGTTTTATATTTCTTTTTAGGTTTGTTAAATCTAAAGTATTGACTTTGTGGTCTTTCATAGGTTGGTTCTCTTCTCTAGCATAAGAAGCTCCACTACTAGATTCTCTTTGCTTAAAAACTTTTGGCCTTGATTCATTTATCTTTAGATATTCTATTCTATTTTTAATATCTTGTAAATTTATAAATACATCCTCTTCTTCATCAAACTCTTCATCTTTATCAGATAAATCTGGATTAGATAATTCTTTTAATCTATTATCAGTATTTTCACTTAACATTCTCAAACTTATTAATTTTTTATTTCCATTTATTTTGTTACATATTGGTCTTGATATTAATTGAATTTAATTATTTTTCTTTTCATTATAGTAAATTATGGTATCTTGTAAAATTTTATTTTGCTCTTGAATTACTATAAGTCATTCTTCCTTATTATTATTAATCTTTTGTACTTCAATCTTCTTGTAACTTTCAATTTATATTTATTGCAAACTTATTACGAAGTTACTCAAAAATTTTTTTAATCTTATTTAATTGAATTTCTTAGTTATTTAATCTTATATCCATTGCTGTTCTATTCATGACATTGATGATTTCTTGTTTTAATTTATCTTGATTTTCAATGTTGAAATACTTTATTAATTATTTAACTTGATCAAACTCTTTAGTCATTTGATCTCCTAATTTTTTTATTTGTTTTATATTTTCATCATTAAAATTTTTAATCTCAAGTATTTCATTTACACTTTCTATTTCATTTATGGATAAACTAAGGTTTCCTAATCTATTTAACAAATATAGAGAAATCCAATTTAACTGATTATTTCCCTACATATATGAATCATTTACTAAATCAAATGGTTGAAATCTTCCATAGGTAAATCCTGTATGTCTGTAACTAAAAGGTGGAAATCTACTAGTTTCTATATTTTGTGAGATTACTAATGTCATGACCCAACCTAGACCT
The DNA here is from genome assembly GCA_030449905.1 of Luvunga scandens. Taxonomy (NCBI): domain Eukaryota; kingdom Viridiplantae; phylum Streptophyta; class Magnoliopsida; order Sapindales; family Rutaceae; genus Luvunga; species Luvunga scandens. The sequence goes on from JASUUG010000286.1 coordinate 1,518,779, forward strand.
GGTAAGATATTGTTGGCTTTAGACTTTAACAAGGCCCGCACTAGTTTGTTTCTAGGGCGCCCATACACTCCAAAAATGCGTCTTGCCAATTAAAGTGTAGATCACTCCTTATCAACCCAGCATCTCTCTCGTGCTTTGTCAATGTGGGATTCACCTAGAGTGTTACATACACCCCCCTTCAGTACATACACCCCACTTCAGTGTCCTCGCTGAGGTTTGCCCCACTATCGCTCAAGAGGACACACGGAGCCGCTTCGATACCATCTGTCATGACCCAACCCCGATCTAACAAGATATTGTCCACTTTGGGCCTTAACAATGCTTGAGTTTGTTTCTAGGGTGCCCATATACCCCAAAACGAGTCTTGCCAATTAAGGTGTAGATCACCCCTTATAAACCCAGCATCTCTCCTGTGCTTTGCCGATGTGGGATTCGCTTAAGGTGTTACAACTAATGGCTCATGTAATTTCTTCATAATACCATTTGCATAGTGTCTCATTAAATTTTTCCAAATGTTTGTGACAAATAGTATTTCTTATATCCTTTGTAATATTGTTTTCCTCGAAACCTTAATGTAAAAGGTAGAGTTTTGTTATGATTAATCTTTCATATCCTATCAGCATGTTTCGGGTAGGATACTTTTTTACTTCTAATCCTTTTGTTATTTCAATTATATTCCTCGGATAGAAATCCATTATAATCTATTATGAGATCATAAATATAATTATCAACAGAATTAATATTCCATTGTTTCCATGAGAAATTATTTCTAGAAACTTTGCTTCATGTTCTACTTAGTACGCTTCGTGTTCTACTTAGTACAATAGGATCTATATTTAAATTTCTATTTTTTATTTTTATGAGTTCTTCAACTTTACATTCACGAGCTTTTGATAAATACAGCTCAACCAACTATCTAATATCTAAATTAGTTTGTTCTAATGAATAATATTGTCGATGTCTTGTTATATTATTCATTATTATATCATAATCTAGAAATAAATTATATCCTGCATCAAATATCAAATTAATGAATGTTTGATTCATTTTTATCTTTGATTTTGAAATAATTAGGTACATGGCTCGTTACATGACACTGTAACTGATATTTCAAAATCTATTGAAAGTAGCTTTGATACCATTTGGCTGAGCTTAGCACCGATTTTATCAATTTTTTAGAAAAACTATTTTTTTTTGTAAATTGATATTTTTCCACGAGATCTGAATGAAATTTTCTTTTGTCTTCTTTCTAACTTCTGTATGTTCCTTTATCTTTTTTGTTATAAAAATGAAAAATCATTGACAAAAAGTTAAAAGAGTTATATGGAGAGAATATAGTGTGGGTTGTCACTCATTCTATGGTTGTCACTTATTTTATGGTGCACAACTGGATGCATGGCATGTCATCATTGGCAGATTGTGGGGCCCACAAGACAGCTCCGCCAATAAGAAATTGCCACGCATCCGGCCACGCAGCAATCAAATCCCTTTACTTGAATTGGGACCACTGAAGAATTTATGGTGAGATCAAGTCGAGTCATCTATTATGTGTTCGTTTCCTGGGAGATCCAGTATTATACTGCAGTCACATTAGCTGAAAATGCTATGTTGACAATGTCAATGTAAGTATATTTTTAAGACTTTAGAATTCTACTAAGAAGACACAGAGTCGAGTCCTAATCTCAATTCTCAATTCTTAGATTAATTTCTCCATCATTATTTTTTCCTTTTCCAAACAAATACTTTTACTTTTCTTTCAGCACTTCCTGCTACTAAATGACCAAAACAATGGCTCGAAATCTTTCAGAGGCAATTGTAAGAAATGATAAACAAGCTTTAATCAACTTAGTTGGCTGCAGTAACAAGAGAATGCTTTTACAAAGAGACGCTTCACTGAACACGGCCTTACACTAGCTACAAGATTTGGGCATGTTGAGTTGGTGACAGAGATTATAAAATTGTGCCTGGAATTGGTAGCAGCTGAGAATGAGAAGCTAGAAACTCCATTACATGAAGATTGTCGTCTGGGGAATACTGAGGTTTCGGCCTTTCTAATGGAGGCAAATCCTACTGTGGCTGCAAAGCTCAATCCTGAAAAGAAAGCCAGAGTGCATTTTCACTTGCCTGCAGACAAGGGCATCTCGATTTTGTCAAGTTTATGATAAATCAGTCATGGTGGTGGAATTTGAAGAAGATTCTGTTGAATCAACTCCAATGCATTCGGCCATCTCAAGAGGACATATAGGTAATTTAATTAATATAAACAATATCTAGTCAGCATGTATGAATTTTCCATATTTTAACTTTCAATGAATAGCTCTTGTTGACCGCAAGAATGCTGGAACCTGATCTTGTTGACCTCTTCCTACTGTTTTCATCTTTACTTTGTGCATTCTATATTAAAACTGTTCTAGTAGAAAAAGTAAATAATGTTGTAAGCAACACAGAGACATCAACGATTTGCTCAAATAGTTTCTACTCAGCATGAAGTGGAAAATGAAATCCAATCACGGAATCCATAAACTCTGATCCTGATAGTTTAAAAAATCCAAAGGATATTGTTCGTACTAAATGGTTTGTCAGGGAAAAGAAATAATATCATTGTAAGCAGCTGCAACTGCAAGGAAGACGCAGCTGGCTTAGTTGCTATATACTCAAAACTGATTTCCTAACAACTTTATGGAGTTAGACCATTTTAACTTAAAATTGTGAACCAAGTCGATAGGGGTTTGGACAAATTATTTTTTCAATTTTTTAGTTGGTCACGTGAATTAGAATTCTATCAAAGTATGAGTTGAAAAATAAATTTAAGTTTTACCCGACTTTTATATATGCCAATCTCAATAAATTCAATGATGAAGAACATTGGAGAGTTGACAATATTTAATGCAACTTTTTCATTTTGAATCTTTACTATTGGATTTGATGAGATAAATAACTATAAATTTGTGTAAAAAAATTAATTATCTTAAATAATGTATTTATGCAAAAAATGTGACTGCATTTTTAAATTAAATAATGTATTTATATAAAAGAAATTTTTTGTAATAAATTAAAATTTTTGTAATGATTTTGTCTCAAAAATATTCTTAAATAAATTTCTTTTGGGCTACTAGTATTTTTTTTTATGTATAATTTCATAAAAATTTAATTTTTTCTCCACTAATATGAGAAGGATTCGAACCACAAACCTGTTAGTTTCACATATCAATAGATGAATTTATGTTTTTGAAAGAATCCAAAACATAACTTCGGTGATGTATTAATTTATTATGTGTTGTATTTTTTTATTGTTTGTTCTTTTATTATCTTTTTTGACCGTGAAAATTTCTAGATGTTAATTGTAACCCCTTAGTCAACCCTCTGAATATTAAAATAAGATCATTCGTTGGGGAAAACTTGTAAATTGGGGCCAGTTTTTCAGGTCCGAGTTCCACGCTCTGTTTCCTGGAAGATGCAGAGAAAAATGCAGCCACATTCTTAGAAATGCAAAGTTGACGCAATGTAAATGATACGAAGATATATTTAAACACCATAGACACCACGAAGAAGACACTGAATCCATTTTTTTTTTCCCAAAGCAACGTAATGGCCAAGAGTATGGCTCCAAATCTCTTAGAAGCAATTGAAAAAAATGACACAGAAGCTTTAATCAATTTGGTTGGCACTAATAAAGGAATTCTTTCACAAAGAGACGCTTCACATAGCACGGCCTTACACTTGGCTACAAGATTTGGCCACATGGAATTGGTGACAGAGATTATTAAGTTGTGCCCACAACTGGTAGCAGCGGCTAATGAGAAGCTGGAGACCCCACTGCATGAAGCTTGTCGTCAAGGGAATGCCGAGATTTCAGCCCTACTATTGAAAACCAATCTTTTTGTGGCCACTTTGCTCAACCAAGAAAGACAGAGTGCATTTTTACTTGCCTGCAGAAGGGGGCATGTCAACGTCGTGAAGTTGATGTTGAATCAATCATGGTTGATGGAATTCGAGGAAGATCGTGATGAATCAACTCCTCTGCATGGCCATATCAAGAGGAAAAATAGGTATATTTTGAATTTCATTTTTCTTTGCAATGTTTAATTAGACAATATATGCAACAGAGATTCCTCGAATTTGGATCTGCCTATCTGAGCTACACTTATTTTTTTAAAGATTTTATGCCACATGGGCATTTACAACAATATATATAATTTATTACAGCATTTTAAAATATTTATATAGTGTTTTTTCAACACTGTAAACGTGTGGGACCATACTTTATAAAGTGTGGACGTTCCCACTAAAAAAACACTCTTTATTCATGTATATAGGTATCAAATTAATTTTGACTTCTGATCAAGGAGATCAACTAAATTAATTGACCCATAAAGGATGCACTTTTTTCCTTTTTTTTTTTTTTTTTGGTTCAACATAAATATGTTTCTTTGTTCATCTGCATGTTTCTGCATATGCTTATGCAGATATTATTAAAGAGATACTCAAAGTTCGTCCGAGCTTTTGTGAACAAGCTGACAAGAATCGCTGTTTACCGTTACACTACGCTTCTAGAATAGGGAACGTGGAGATAACAAAGTTGCTTTTGAATCTTAAGGCGGACATGGCTCTGCAATACAATAACAATGGTTACACACCATTGCACCAGGCAGCCATAAATGGCCATGTGAAAATTTTAGAAGCATTCATAGCGAGCTCTCCCACCTCTTTCAATTGTCTCACAACTGATGGAGATACAGTCTTTCATCTTGCCTTGCGATTTGGTAAGTATAATGCGTTCATATTTCTAGCAGAATCTTTCGATTTCACCGGCCTTCTCCACCAGCAAGACCAGTTTGGTAACACTGTGTTGCATCTGGCAGTCTTAAGAAACAACTACCAAGTAATGTTCTCGCATTCTCTCTGTCACTAGATTTATATTGATGCACGCATAGACAATGAGTTTAATCTAATGGCTTCTATGATATGTCCTTCACAAAGGACAGCCTCACTTGTCTTCAATTGCCACTGAGCAAATGGTGAGTCATCCAACATATCAAAACCAATTCCTTAGTCATGCCATATCATCGTCTGATGCACACGAGTCTTCATGACAAAGCTTGGTGATGCCTTTTTCAATGTGGCATTCCGTCGAACATGCAGTTCATTATGACAAACACCTTGCTCTGTCTAACATTAGCTAATCTTACGGCTTACCTGAACCTAATACCATTCCTTTTTATACATATCCATAGTGAAACATAAGGTATACATAGAAGATGAACTGGCTGTCTGTAAAGTTATCGTCATGTTTGTTTATCTCATTTAGATTTCTGTTTCAAGTTGATTTCAGTTGGTAGAGTACATTATCAAGAAAACAAAGGTGGACAAAAATTGTCGGAATTATACAAACCAAACAGCCTTGGACGTGCTCAAACAGTCAGGAAGTGGTTGTGCAGAAAAAAATTATCTTAAGAAAGTACTTGAGACTGCAGCTACGACTGGAAGCCCTGAATTGTCACCATCCACACTTGAAAATCCCAAACACTTGGTCCCGGCAACCATGGGAGCCCTGTCTTTACCACATATCAAGGTTAAAAATTCAGGTAAGTATTTTCATAAACAACAGTTTGGGGAAAAAAAATTCTAAAATTCAAAATAATAGACCATATCTAATCAACAAGAATTTTATTTATTTATTCTTATTTTTATTTTTATTTTTACGTCAAGAGTCGGGAATGCAAAGAATGAATTGTTCAACAAATTGGCATCAATACAAGCATCTCAGTAAATCTTGTGGTTCCTTGCCTGTACAAAGCATAGAGCCAATGTTAACAAAGGAATTACTTGAGAATCAGGCTGAGCAGAAATCTGGAGCCGAAGAAGCATATTCATCTGAACCACAATCTGTGGAGGAACTAAAGGGGTCACCAATAAATCTACAGCAATACCAGGGTCGAAGTAAAAGACAGATGAAAGAATTGAGCAAACGATACAAAAGTCGCCGAGATAAGAAAAATGAGCTGCACAGAGAAGCACTACAAAATGCAAGAAACACAATCACTCTGGTTGCAGTTTTGATAGCCACAGTTACATATGCTGGTGGTATTAGTCCTCCGGGAGGTGTTTATCAGGAAGGGCCTCTGAAAGGAAAATCAACAGTTGGGAGAACAACCGCTTTTAAGGTGTTTGAAATAAGCAACAACATTGCCTTGTTCTTATCTTTAAGCACTGTCATTATTCTAGTCAGCATCATCCCCTTTAAAAGAAAAAAACTGGTGAGGCTACTGGTGATCACACACAAGCTCATGTGGGTGTCCATTTCATTCATGGCGACGGCTTACATTGCAGCCTCAAGGATTACGGTGCCAAATGGTCGAGGAACAGGATGGATGGCTGATTCTTTACTGGCTGTAGGCGCTGGAACTCTCGGATTTCTGTTTGTGTATCTTGGGGTTGCATTGACAAGACATCGGTTGAGGAAATTGAAATGGAGAGCAGAGAACGGTAGAAAACAGGGCAGAGTTAGTGTCATCAGAGGAAGAACCCAGTCACGTTACACTAACTTTAGAGCTAAAACTAAATCTCAATCAGAATCCACAAACTCTGATGTCGATAGTTCTACCTCTGTTGGGTATTATGCATACTGAAAGTTTCATGAGGGAAATAATTAACGTCATTTTAAAGACAAAGATGTTTTCTCAATTAGTTTCTACTCAACACTGCTGGTTTTGAAGTCTTTAAAGAGCAAACAAATTTTGAAGTTTTTATTTTTCGTAGAAAACGTCACTATTATCGCGCCCTTTTTTTCAGAGGTAACTAAACTCTAAGACCCAAAAAACAAAAAAAATGGAAATGAAATGAAAATAAAAAAACAAGCCCTCCCTACCCGTGCAACTAAAATTTTTAAAATGGTTGTGGGAGGAGTCAAAGAGCTATATATGGAAATTAACTTAATTTCTAAATTACTATTACTAGATAATATGGTACCAAATCGAGTTAATTAATGTCATTGTACAGGATTAAATTGATTGTATGGGACCACTAAAGAAAAGTCTAGACCACAGCTATTTTCTTAGGCATAGTTTTCCAGAACTTTGGAATTATATCATATTGAAATTGAGAAACTCAGGTCAAGTTTGATAATGTTGTAATTTTTAAAATAATTGTTGTTAGTTGTGTTGTAAAAATAATTATTGTAAAGAGAATCAGTTAAGTATTTTGTAAATTTTATTTTCAAAAGTATTGTAAATTTTGAAAACAGTTATGAGAGTTTGGTAAATCTTATTGTTAAACTGTTATAAAAAAATAAATGACTAAAATGTATATAATGTAAAATGAAATTTACTTACACATATAAAAATGTGCACATACAATATTTTTAATTATGTATTATAATAATTTTAACTAAAAATAAATTTTATATTATATTGATTTTATTTCTTTTATTTTTTTTATCTTAAAACAATTGATAATTAAAAAATCAACTACAATTTTCATTTAATAATATCAAGCAAAGTATAACTACATATTCCAAAAATAAACATAAAAAAAAATGTAATGAGTTACAAAAACTCAAAATGAAAACAAATAATAGATTGTCATGCAATATTATTTCACATTAAACTTGCAGTAATATTATTTCTTAGAATAAAAAATTATTAAAATATTGATTTTGTTTCTAATTTAAATAAGGATAATTTGGGGTTTAGGTAATAATTGTAAGGATATTTATGAAATTATATTAAAGAATAAAATTGATTCTCAAAATCAGAATCTAAAAATTACTCTTTCCTTACTTTTCAAAATCAGCTTTAGGACTGCTGATTTTGGTCAAAGTGATTTTGATTTTTTTTTTATCAAACATCAAAATTAGTTTTAAAATTTTTAAAATTACTTTTAACCCTCCCAAAAGTAATCTTAAACGGGTCCTCAGTGATCTTTGTTTGCAGTAATGAAGAAACTATTTCGCAAGGAGATGATTTATTGGACACGGCCTTACGTTGCCCTACAACATTTGAGCACATTGAGTTGGACATTTATTAAGATCATGTTTGTTATTAAGGCCAGATAATTGTAGTTCTTAATTCTTCAATATTAAAATATTTAATAAATATTTATTGTTATAACTTAAAAACTAAATTGTTTTAATATGATACAATTATAAAAAATTTATAATATTATATTGTCGGTCAATGTTAACACTGACCGACAACCCTTGACAATCCGAAAATTCCAAAGTGGTAAAATGGGGCCACTAAAGTAAACAAATCAGTCAAATTAATACTAAGTTGACACATTTTCAGGGTATATTTTATATATGTGTGTGTGTAAATTATACACACGCCACAAAGAAGACACTCCATCATCTTCTTTGCAATTGTAAGAAATGATACAGAATCTTTGATCAATTTGGTTCGCAGTAATGAAGGAATTCTTGCACAAAGTGACGCTTCGCAGAACACGGCCTTATACTTGGCTACAAGAATTGGGGCGCGCTGAATTGGTGGGTGCGATAATTAACTTTTGCATGCCAACAATTGGTGATGGCTGGGAATGAGATGCTGGAAAACTCCGCTGCATGTAGGTTGTAGTCAAGGGAATGTTCAGGTTTCAGCCCTGCTACCGCTGGAAACCAATCCTTTAGTGCCTGCTGTGCTGAATTACGAAAGCTTGACTGCATTTTCACTTGCCTGCAGGGAAGGGAGTCTGAACGCTGTGAGGCTGATGTTGAACAAGTGCTGGTCGATGGAATATGAAGAAGAGTGTGCTGATTCAACTCCTTTACATGCGGCCACATCAAGAGGACATATAGGTAATTGTAACGCCAAAATTTTTAATAAATTTTAAATTATAGAAATTTTGTTTTATTAAAATTTGTAAGTGACATTATTACCCCTACTAATTAATATTACTCATGGGATAATTTGGAAAAGATTTATATTTTTCAAACCTTAATAGGATTTTTTAGAACTCCCTATAAATTCATATTTTTCATTTCTCCATAACCCTAAGTTTAGAACGTTTTCTTTTATTTTCTTTGCTACTCAATACTCTCCCTTATTCATACCCTAGGATTCAAACTCTTACTTAAGGGAGAACTTTAAGAATTGGTAAATTCTACTCTATCTACTCTCCACATATTTTTCTATCACTCTATTAGGGTTTTTATTGACATGATTTTAGATTATTACAAACCATTACGCATGATTTAGGATGAGTTTAAGTTGTGTTTAGAGCTTTAGTTTATTACTGAGTTTTGTTTATTAATCTTTGACATAATAAACATACTAGACAATTCTGGACAGTATGAATATATCGAAATTAAACATATGTCTTACGATTGATTCTTGAAACAAACCTTATCTTTCTGAAAACTAGACATGTAAGGCTTATTGAATAAATTTTGTTTTATAAAATCTGAGTTTTTTAATTTTATATGGATTTTTGAATCTGACTCTGTTTTACTCGAAAACTGCGATTCCAGCTGAACTACCAGATTCACAAAATTATTTGTAGAACCAAATGAACTTGATAAATTCTGAAATTTTAAAAGGAAGTTATCTAGTACTTCTAATTTTAATTTCATAATTATCTTATTTATGTATAATTATATGATTTATGTATAATTTTATAAAAATCTCAGAATCCATACTGTCAAGTTAAGGCATTGTGAGACAATTTTGAATTTATCAAGAAATAAATAGTTTTGAAAATGTTTTTGATGTTGGATCCTTTTGAAAAATTTATAGGAGATACTCCTTGATGTCCAGAATAGTTCTATAAAATATTATGTCATTCTAATTTCTAGATTAAGCGTTAAAATTATAAAAATCAAACTCGCATGAGTATGAATTAGAAAATTAGGTTCTTATAATATGTTGTTAATGGTTACATCTTGTATTTGTTTAAGATATTGGAGGTGTTTGAGGCTGTTAGGGGCTTGGAGGAGTGTTTAAATAATTGTTTTTATCAAAGTAAGTGACTTCATTCCTAATATACTATATAAGTATAATTATTTTGATACTCCTATAAGTACATGTGTTTTTATAGTTTTTTGGAAATCAATTATTTTTCATAACAAAATTAGTTTGTATAAATGTTTTCAAACCTGAAAATTATGTTATTCTCATGGTTTCAACAAAATATTATAGATGCTTTTAAATATATAATATATTTTGTTACATGATTACTTTTTATGATTCTATTTATAAGATATCTTGCAAGCCTTTATTATGATTACAAACATTTATGAATTTAATACGAATGTTTTGTATCTATGTACGATTTAAATTGTTTATGATTGTATGGGGGCCACCTTTTGAGACTATATGGGGGCCAGAGCGCCGTGAATTGCCACATACAGTGCAAAGTGCCACGTATAAGCCATTATATATGAAAAACTAATTTGAATATTTTAGCCCATTGTCCAAATTACTCTAATTCTAATTCGGATTGAATAATACGATATATATTTATTCTGGACCAGTGCCAGGGTTTACATTTTGAGTGTGCACACGATATTCTAATTCTCATTCTTTTTCTAGCCTGGTCATCGGGAGTATAAGTGACACTATGTGACATGAGGTAACCTTTTGTTTTCTACATGTATGCTTTACTATATGCTTTTATAATTGACTATGCTTATAATATTTTGAATTACTATGAATTTATATGATCCTATTGTAATACGTCCTTTTATGAATTATAATATTTATTTTAATGAAAGAAGGCTTGCAAATATTTTGGTATCGTTAAGCATAGTGTGTTAGGAATAGTTTTACTTACCAAGTTGATGGCTCACCCCTTGTCATTACTTTTTACAGGTTAAATATCTTATTAAAAGGTGTGCTTATCATAGAAGTTAAAGATTCATTTCTTTTCTTCTAGTAGAATAAGCGAAAGATCAGGTTTATTTATTTTATGAACTTGTAATTGAGAAGTTTTGAGACTTTTGTAATGTTTATGACTTCGCAAGAGATTATCTAGTGTCAGACATATGGATTTATGGATTTTATTTGATTAAAAATATAAAGAATATTAGTTTGAGATTGTTGTATAAGGATCTTGATTTGTTAGTAATATCCTTTATCGCATGCACCACACGTGTTAGATTTGGGGTGTTACAATTGTTGTATCAGAGCCCTAGGTTAGGATTCTGTAGACATTCTTTTGATGTCTAATTGGATTGTCTAATAAAGTTAGTACATTTGTTTCGTAGACATGAAAAGGAACATTGTGGATATGAAAAGTGCTAAGAATAAAATATGGACAAAAATTGACCGAACTGAACAATTTACTTTAGGAGGAGTTCTTGTCAAAGATCTTAAAAGACTTCATAAGTAGAGAATGGTTGATAGACTAAGATGGACTAAAATCATTTATAGAGATACTTCTCCTGGACCTAAAGTTTCAAAGAAGAAAGTCAATGACGCTATGTGAGAACTATGTGTTTATGACAAGGGGGTTAATAAAAATAAGTTTGTAGTACGTCGTCTGTTTTGGACAAGACCTTGATTTAAGCCTTACTATAATAAAGGATGGGTTCCTTTATGCCTAGATAATTTGTCTAATGAAACTTTTAAGGAAAATAGGACATTTGGTGTCTCGATTAAGGGAAAAAAATAGAATTAGATCATTTCCCTATCAGGTTGAGTAAACCTATGGATTATGTAGCTATAGAAAGAAGGCATAAGACTTTGTAGACTTTATTAAGGTTAATAGAGAGAATAGATCCTTAAGGTTAGGAGTAATCGTTTATAACTAGTAATTCCATTTTTGGCATTTTTGACTTTCTAGCTACTTATGACTTTATAATAATTACTTGACAAAGTATTTATGGTATTAATATAGAATGAATTATTTGTTTGCTATTGTTGGAAACCTCTAAATTTATTTTTCTACTTAGTACTTTACTCACCATTAAAAGATGTCACGTAAGGGAGGTGCTAGGAATGCCTCTAGCTCGAGAGATGTTTTAGGTATCGTTGATGACGTTGACACAATCTTGTGTGAGATGGCTAACGAAGGCAATCCTATGTTTCGCACAATGTTGAGATTAATGGAACAACAGAATAGACTGATACAAGAAATTGCTAGAGATAAGATTGGGCCAATAGATAATCATGTGTTAATTAATATCCCTATGAGAGATTACCTAATGCTATATCGTGTTTACAAGTCCTCTGTAATCAGATTGCGTGATAGGGAATTTCTTGTGGCTCTCCTACCTTTAGAGATGCATGATTTTGATATGATATTGGAGATGGATTGGTTAAGACCTTGTCATACTTCAGTCAATTGTTTTGTTAAGGAAATTATTTTTCGCTTGCCTGGCGTGGAAGAATTTCGTTTTCATGGGAATTAGAAGAGTATAGAGGCTTGATTTTAATGGTTACGATTGTAAAAATGCTAAAAAAGGCTGTGAAAGATTTCTAGCTTATGTAATTACTAACCATTCCGATGAGGTATACCTTAAAGACATTCCAATTGTAAGTGAGTTTGTTGCCGTATTTCCTGAAGAACTTCTTGGACTATCTCTGGATCAGGAGATTGAGTTTACTATAGGGCTAGCTCATAGTACTGCACCTATTTCTAAGGCACCATATTAGATGGCACCTATTGAGTTGCAAGAACTAAAAGTCTAGTTGCAAGAGTTGCTAGATAAGGGTTTTATTCGTCCCAATACATTGCCTTGGGGTGCTCCAGTTTTATCCTATGTTTCACACAATGTTTAGATTAGTGGAACAACAGAATAGACTGATACAAGAAATTGCTAGAGATAGGATTGGGCCACTAGATAATAAAGTGTTAATTAATACCTCTATGGGAGATTACCTAATGGTAGAACGTGTTTACAAGTCCTCTGTAATCAAATTGCGTGATAGGGAATTTCGTATGGATCTCCTACCTTTAGAGATGCATGATTTTGATATAATATTGGGGATGGATTGGTTAAGACCTGATCATACTTCAGTCAATTGTTGTGCTAAGGAAATTATTTTTCTCTTACCTGGCGAGGAAGAATTTCGTTTTCATGGGAATCAAAAGAGTATAGAGGCTTGATTTTAATGGTTACGGTTGTAAAAATGCTAAAAAAGGCTGTGAAGGATTTCTAGCTTATGTAATTGCTAACCATTTTGATGATGTATATCTTAAAGACATACCAATTGTAAATGAGTTTGTTGCCATATTTCCTAAAGAACTACTTGGACTATCTTTGGATCGGGAGATTGAGTTTACTATAGAGCTAGCTCATAGTACTGGACCTATTTCTAAGGCACCATAGTAGATGGCACCTATTGAGTTGAAAGAACTAAAAGCCTAGTTGCAAGAGTTGCTAGATAAGGGTTTCATTCGTCCCAATATGTTGCCTTGGGGTGTTCCTGTTTTATTTGTAAAGAAGAAAGATGGTTCAATAAGGTTGTGTATTTTGATTACCAATAGTTGAATTTGGTTATTATCAAGAATAAATACCCTTATCCTTGAATTGATGACCTCTTTGACCAATTATGAGGGGCGGTGGTATTTTCTAAAATTGATTTATATTTTGGGTATTATCAATTGAAAATTAAAAGTGAGGATGTATTGAAAACAGCTTTTCGAACTCGTTATGGGTACTGTGAGTTTCTAATAACGCCTTTTGGGTTAACTAATACTCCTGCAGTATTCATGGATTTGATGAATAGGAATTTCCAACCTTATCTTGACCAATTTGTCATTGTCTTTATTGATAACATATTAGTTTATTCTAAGAGTAATGAGGAGCATGAGACGCACCTGAGAATTGTGTTGGAAACATTGTAAGAGAAAAAGTTATATGCAGAATTTAAGAAGTGTGAGTTTTGGCTTGATTGTGTGGTGTTTTTGGGACATGTAGTGACGAAAGATGGTCGTAACATATGCACCGTAATTAATTTCATTGAGTGTATGATATTATTTTTAATTTCGTCGTAAATTTTTTTTAAAATTGTTGAAATTGTTACAAATCATTGCTCGGAATTGTTATAAATCATTGCGAGTAACCGGACACGATTATTAAATTGATCACACTCGAATAATTTAAATTTGTCACGACACAAAATCGAGACATTTCAGATGTGATTCAATGGCAGCGTAATCAGATTTTATTTTGGCACTCAAGTTCGGTATTAGCTTAATTTATATTAAGCTTACAAAAAAAAAAAGAATTGTTGATTACTATTTAAAGAAAGAATAGAGAGAGAAGCATTTATTTTTTTTCTTTCCTAAAATAGAAAGAGAGAGAGAGAAGCATTTATTTTTTTTCTTTCCTAAAATAGAAAGAGAGAGAGAGAAGCTGCGGTTGAGCCATTTGACCAACCCGACCCGGTCGAATCTCCCATTTCCGACCATCCCACCGGCCGATCTTGGTATTGATCTGAAGCTTGTGAGCAGTCAGTTGTATCTCTGCCATCCCATCACCAGAAACCAGCCAGGACGCCGGAGATCGAGCTTGAAAAGCAGCGGCCAAACCTGTTTCTCCCCGCCATCGATCTAGCCCGAATTAGGTCGTGCCACCATTTAGATCTTGTTCTTCAGCTTCTCCACATCATTTTCCAACCAACGCCGCCACCTGAAACGATGGGATTGCCGCTGATCGACCGTTGGAAAGCTCACGGTTTTGGGGAGCTTGATCCCCTGTCACCGCCGCGTGTGGGAGGTCACCGCCGCACCATTAGACTCACCGAGGTCAGAACTATCAGACCTAAGCTTTCTGTTGCTGTTGACTGAGTTCTGGTCACTGTTGACCGTTAGAGGCAATTCAATAATTTCATAAACTTTAGGAGTAATTCTATAATTTTGAAATTAATGGATATTTTGGTAATTTCAAATTAGGGCAGTTAGGTAATTTGAGATTTCGGGGGTAATTCGGTAATTTATGTTGTTAGGGGTATTTTTGTAATTTTATATTTTTTAGGGGTAATTTTATAAATTCATAACTTATGGATATTTTTGTAATCAAAATTGAGGATAGTTTGGTAATATGTGATTTTGAGGATAATTTGATAAATTTTGATGTTGAGGGTATTTTGGTAATTTTATGAATTCAAGAATAGTTTATTGTGGATAAATGTCGTTTCACGTTTATTAGTTATAATTCGCATTTGCAAATAGTAATTATATTATTTCCTTAAATTAGGAGAATCCACGAATGAGAATCAAACCGTAGACGTTTTCGATACCAAATTCAGACACCGTCACGGTGAGTGGAATATAAAAGAAAATATTTTCATTGTAGTTTATTATGATTTTAAAATATGGTAAAGCATGTTTACGAGATTGATTTTAAAGGTTTCGATTTAATGATTTTATATAAATGAATTTTATCTGTGTTTTGGTATTGATTACGAGAAATGTGTTGATTAATGATTTTGGTTACCGAGTTTAATTATGCATGATAATATTTTAAAGAAAAGAAAAGCATATTTAAGGCATGTTAAATGAAAAAGGAAATGAGATTTCAGATGAGATTATATGTTTATATATGTGTGTATGAAGGTTGTTTGTAAAATTATTAGACAGTACCCTTCCTTTTCAAATACAGTGATACAGATGAGATGACATATGTATGCAGTATGATGAATACAAAAATATTGATATTGAGAGACAAATGAGATGATATTTTCCGTCTATCCATGTAGCTCCGGGGCGTGACAGTACTCAGATAGTATGTCATTGTCCGTCCGTTAAGGTTCGGATATGATGAGATATGTAATGATATTTCTGATCTATCCGTGTACCTCCGGGGTGTGATTGTACCCAGATAATACGTCATTGCCCGTCCATCAAGGTCCGAATATGATGAGATTATTCCCCTGGGTACTTTTTTTGTGATAGTTTTCGATATTCAGTATTGATGATATAAGTATTATGATTTCATTGATTTTATGCATTCTATTGTGATATTGTTATTTAAGTATATGATTTGAATTTAATAAGTTATTTAAGTTATTTTGATGTTTTGATGAAATTGTGTTTCGATATGATATAATTATTTTAAAGTAAAGTTATGTTAAAAATAACTATTATCCACTTATAGAGCTCACTGAGTTTTATACTCATCTAGTTTTATTATATTCCCCCCCTCCCCACGCACAGGAGAATCGCAAGTACAACAGTCGACCCAACAATGATAATTATTTTGGAGTTATGGCCACGTGATAGAGTTAGAGTCATAGATGTTTTATTAAGATATTTTCGAATTGTATAATTTATTACATTTCGGGGATTGTAGATAACATTTGTATTTCCTCTGACATTGGATATTGAATAATTTGGTATTTTGTTGAGGAGATTGATTGACAAAGTTGGTTGTATTCAGAATTATTTTGGAAGTGATTATTTATTTAATTACAATTTGGTTACGTAATAATTTAGGGGAGATTATGTTGAGTTTTCGGTAAAATCGTTATTAATTAAATTATGTCAAAATGATTAAAGAGAATTAGGTAAACTCGCCCTATGGTTTCAAGACGGGTCGTGTCAATGGTATGTCAGTAGATCCAGCCAAAGTAGAGGTAATTGGGAATTGGGAAAGGCCTTCCAATGTCATAGAAGTAAAAAGTTTCTTAGGATTGGCAAGTTATTATAAGCACTTTGTAAAGGAATTTTCTAGCTTAGCAGTATCATTGACCAATTTGACAAAAAAAGGTACGTAAAGTTCACTTGGGATGAGGCGTGTGAAAAGAGTTTTCAAGAGCTCAAGAGTCATTTAATGTCTGCCTTTATTTTAACTCCCCCTTCTAGTGGTGGAGGTTTTGTGATTTATAGTGATGCTTCTAGAAAAGGCTTGGGTTGCGTTCTAATGCAACATGATAAAGTTATAGCGTATGCTTTTAGGCAGTTAAAGAGTCAAGAACAAAACTATTCAACTCATGATTTGGATTTAACTGCCATAGTGTTTGCTCTAAAAATTTGGAGATATTATTTGTGTGGGGAGACTTGTGAGATCTTTACTGATCATAAGAGCTTGAAGTACTTCTTTACTAAAAAAGAATTGAATTTGAGGCAAAAGAGATGGTTGGAGTTTTGGTGAAGAATTTTGATTGCTCTATTAATTACCATCCAGGTAAGGCAAACGTGGTAGTTGATGTCTTTAGTAAGAAATCTTTTGGGTGCATGGCACATCTTATGACCATGTAAACTCATTTTGTAAAAGACTTGAGAAATTATAGGATTGAAGTAGTTACGTAAGGGCAGGTAGACTTATTAGCACATTTAACAGTCTAACCTACTCTAATTGATAATATTAGGATAGCTTAAAAGAATGACTTGGAACTCAATAAAATCTGCGAAGAAGTGAATAAAGGGCAAAAGTCAGAATTTAGAATTGCTAATGGAGATGTACTATAGTTGGGACAAAAGTTTTGTGTGCCAACAAACAAAAAGCTGAAAGTAGAGATATTAAGAAAAGCTCATGAATCACTCTATAGTATGCATCATGGTAGCACTAAAATGTATTGTGATCTAAAAGGGAGTTTTTGGTTGGAGGAATATGAAGAGAGATATTGTTGCTTTTGTGTCTTGATGTTTGGTCTACCAGCAAGTGAAGATTAGGCATCAAAGACCAGTAGGGACTTTACAAACCCTTCCTATTCCGCAATGGAAATGGGAACACATAACAATGGATTTTATCTCTGGATTACCTCGTTCTAGGAGAGGATGTGATTGCATTTGGATAATTATTTATCGATTAACAAAATCAGCTCATTTCTTGGTAAGGAAGAGTATGGATAATTTAGGACAACTAGTTAAATTATTTATAAAAAAGATAGTAAGGCTTAATGAAGTTTCAATGTCAATAGTGTCTAATAAAGATCCAATATACACTTCAAGATTTTGAGCGAACTTACATAAAGAGTTGGGGATAAAATTGAGATTTAGCATTGCCTTCCATCCACATATAAATGGACAATCCAAACCCTTGAAGATATGCTTCGAACTTGTGTTCTAGACTTGAGCAGTAGTTGGGAAGAACATCTAATATTGATCGAATTTACCTATAATAATAGTTTCCACTTAAGCATTGGCATGGCACCATTTGAATCATTATATGGAAGAAAGTGTAGGTCTCTAATCTGTTGGGATGAGGTTGGTGGAGAAAACTTTTGGGTCCAAAATTAGTACAAATTACTATTGATAAAATCAAGTTGATTAGAGAACATCTTCAGATAGCTCAAAGTAAACAGAAGAGTTATGCAGACTATCGTAAACGTGATTTAGAATTTGAAGAAGGGGACTTTATCTTCTTGAAGGTATCACCATGGAAAAGGGTGTTTCGATTTGGGAGGAAAGGGAAGCTTAACCCTAGGTTCATTGGACCATTTGAGATTTTAGAGAGAGTTCGTCTTGTGGTCTATCGCATAGCTTTACCACTAAGTTTATCTAGGCTTTATAATGTATTTCATGTGTCAGTATTGAGAAAGTATATAACAAATCCTTCACATGTACTAGACTATCAACCAATTTAGATATCAGAAGACATGTCATATGAAGAACAGCCTAGTGAGATTGTTGATCGAAAAGAACAAGTTTTAAGGACTAGAGTCATTCCTTTAGTCAAGGTACGTTGGATGAACTATTCTGTTGAAAAAGCTACATGGGAGCAAGAGGCAAAAATGTTAGAGAAGTATCCTCAACTCTTCCCTGAATAAAGTACCTTTGAATTTCGAAGACGAAATGTTTTTTAGGAGGGGAAGAAATTGCAATGCCAAAATTTTTAATAAATTTTAAATTATAGAAATTTTGTTTTATTAGAATTTATAAGTAACACTATCACCCCTACTAATAAAGATTATTCATGGGGTAATTTGGAAAAGACTTATATTTTCTAAAATCTAATATGATTTCTTAGGACTCCCTATAAATTTATACGTTTCCCTTCTCCATAAACCTAAGTCCACAACGTTTTCGTTTATTCTCTTTGGTGTTCAATATTCCATTATTCATACCATAGGATTCAAACCCTTTTTTAGAGAAAAACCTTAAGGATTGGTAACTTCTACTCTCTCTACTCTCCACATGTTTTTCTATCTCTCTATTAGGGTCTTTATTGGCATGATTTTAGATTATTACAAAACATTATGTTAATCTTATAATAGTATTTTGATGATAACAAAACTTATATGTTCTTGATTAAAATGTTAGGGCTATTAAAATGAATTTCTTAAAGCCATAGACAAGTTTAAATAAGCTTAATGACTATTAACTTGAGTCAAAAAATTATTTTTCTACAAAATGTTGTCAAAATATAGATTATGGAAATTACCCTTGAATCGTTTATTATAAAAGGCGAACCGATAATTTACAGAAAAAATTTAGTCTTTAGACTTGTTTCAGAGCATTCTGAAAATTAACGGTAAACTGTTTATGACTAACGGTGAACCGATAATTTACAGAAAGGAGAAAACTTTCTAATCTTGAACCGTTTAGCAAAAACGGAAATCTAAGTTTGTTTTGCAGGATTCTGGAAAAAAATGGCAATCCGATAATCTCAAATGGTAAACCGTTTATTCAAAATCTAAGTACAACAGCTAATTGAACAAGTCAAAACGGTTAACCGATAACAGCAAACGGCAATCCAATTATTCTCAGAAAGTCAACAATTGCTAGTTTTCAGCTCCAACTATAAAATAGCTCAATGCAATTCAAATAAAAAAGATCCAACAATCAACGTTGAGCTTGTTACTGAGTATAAAATCTCTTTTGAGCTTTAAACTTGTTTTTGTCTCATTGATTCACATCTTGAGATTTCAATTGTAATCATATACATTGTGTGAGAGATTGGTTGATTAAAATCTTTGTTTTTGAATGAATGTAAGTGTTGGGATACACTTGGGTTAAAAGATTAGGAATAATCTCTTGTTGTAAAGGTTCATTGATACCTTTGAAGTCAATTGTAAGTGTTGTTGAAGCCTTGGAGGCTTACTTAGTGGAATCCTCAAGCCCGGTGAGCTTGGAGGCATGGACGTAGGCACGGTTGGCCGAACCACGTAAAATCACGTTTTTTATCTCTCTTCCCTTATCCTTTTAATTTTGAGCATTATTAAAATATTGCTTTTGATTTTATTAAAACATTAGTTTAAATTATTTTGTGATTTTATTTGTTTAAGTTTTTAAGAACCTAATTCACACTCCCTTTTGGGTAGCCTAGTTATTATTTCATATTAAGCATTATTTAAGATGAGTTTAAGTTATGTTTAGTGCTTTGATTTATTGCTGAGTTTTGTTTATTGATCCTAGACACAATAAACACACTGGACAATTCTGGACAGTATAAATATCTTAAAATTAAACATATATCTTTTTGAAAACTAGACATGTAGGGCTTATTGAATAATTTTTTTTTGGTAAAATTTGAGTTTTTTTTTATTTTATATGGATTTTCGAATCTGACTCCATTGCACTAGAAAACTGCAATTCCAACAGAACTATTGGATTCACAAAATTATTTGGAGGACTAAATGAACTTGAAAATTTTTGAAACTTTAAGAGGAAGTTATTATGTGTCTAGTACTTCCAGTTTTAATTTCATAATTATCTTATTTATGTATAATTGTATAAAAATCTTGGAATCCATACTGTCCAATTAAGGCATTGTGAGACAGTTTCAAATTTATCAAGAAATAAATAATTTTAAAAATATTTTTGATGTTGGATCCTTTTGAAAAATTTATAGGAGATACTCCGTGATGTCCAAAATAGTTCTATAAAATATTATGTCATTTTAATTTCTACATTAAGCGTTAAAATTCTAAGAACCAGACTCGCATAAGTATGAATTAGAAAATCAGGTTCTTAGAATAGGTTGTTAATGGTTACATCTTGTATTTGTTTAAGGTATTAGAGGTGTTTGAGGCTGATAGGGGCTTAGAGAAGTGTTTAGATCATTGCTTTTATCAAAGTAAGTAACTTCATTCCTGATGTAATAAATAAGTATGATTATTTTGATACTACTATAAGTACATGTGTTTTTATAGTTCTTTTGGAAATCAATTATTTTTCATAACAAAATTAGTTTGTTTAAATGTTTTCAAACCTGAAAATTATGTTATTCATATGGTTTCAACAAAATATCATAGATGCTTTTAAATATGTAATTTATTTTGTTACATGATTACTTTTTTATGATTTTGTTTATAAGATATCTTGCTAGCCTAAATTATGATTACAAACATTCATGAATCTGATACAAATGTTTTGTGTCTGTGTACGATTTAAATTGTTTATGATTGTATGGGGGCCACCTTTTGAGGGCTAGAGCACTGTTGTGCAAATTTTATTGAACTCGCAAGTGCACGAATCTATTGTAGAATAGATTAATGGTGACGAGTGTCGATCCCACGAGGAGGTGGATTTTAATTATGTGTAGAATTAATTTTCTAAGTTGGTGGTTGGATTTATAATGACAATTATGTAGGCAATGTATTAATTTGAATTAAAGCTATTGGAATAAACTATTAAAATAAAATGCTTGGATCTCAGGATGCCTCAACACGCACATGTACCATCGCTTAATATTCATTATTAGTACCAATTAAATCATGAAGGGGGAACTTCCACTCATCATGAACCACACTTTAATAGATATGGTCTAAGGGCTTCCCGTGCCAAATAGTAATAACCGCCTAGGGAGGCGGTTATTCCGGTAGATATCCGACAAGATTATTACTATCATCTCTACGAAAAGTCAAAACAACCACATAAATAAAAGGGGAAGGAAAAGTAAATTTACCAAATTAAGCCCATGGAGCATGTTGAGACTTCACCTTCAACCCAAGCTTGAAAAGAAATTAGCCACTCATAATTTAACTAGGGGTAAAATGGGAATTTTATTAAAATACGTAGAAAATACAAGATGGAGATGGAATTAGAGAAAATGGAGTCCAAAAATGGATTCAGGGGTGTCAAATTGTGGGGGAGCCCTTTTTTATAGATAAACCGAGTAAATCATAGCCATCGGATTAAAACAATTTGACGCTTTCGAGGATTGCGCCACGTGGTAAGTTCTATTGGATTGAACACATCATCGGGCTGTTATTCTGTGTATATGCATGTACCGCATACACACGTTTTTTCGGCCCACTAACATTCGCCACGTCACGGTCAACATTTTTGGTCCAATAAGCTCGTGACACGTCATCGATCAACGCCACATCATCGATCAATGCCACATAAGCGGTCAATGCCACATCATTCGTCCAATCAAATGCCGCCACGTCATCGCATGACGGTGCCACGTCAGATCGAGTACATGTGAGCAAAGCGTGAATAAGTTCTTTTGTGAAATCGTATATATCAACAAAATTAGTTTGTTTAAATGTTTTCAAACCTGACCATTTTTCTTTTATGCTCCTCCTAAGGTTTTATTTCGAGTTCAAAAGTGTTGTCCGTTTTTCCATCTGATCTCTCGTTTATTGTGAAATGACCATGATATCCCCTAAAATACATAAAATACTTAATTAAAATAAAACATACATAATTAAATTACAAAGGACTTAAAGACATAAAAATAGGGATGTTAGTGAGACTTGGAGTGTAAAATGATGATTTTCTCCATTATAAATATACACTTTCTAATACTCAACAAGCACCGCAAAGTATCATATACAGTGCAAAGTGTCATATATAAGTCATTACATATGAAAAACTAATTTGAATGTTTTAGTTTATTATCCAAATTACTCTGATTTTGAGTATGATCATATAATACGATATATATCTGTTCTGGACTAGTGTTGGGTTTTTGTTCTGAGTGTGCACACAATATTCTGATTCTTATTCTTTTTTTGGCCCGATCACCGGGAGTATAGATGACATTATGTGACATGAGGTAACCTTTTGTTTTCTACATGTATGCTTTACTATGTGCTTTTATAATTGACTATGCTTATGATATTTTGAATTACTATAAACTTATATGATCCTATTGTAATACGTAGTTTTATGAATCATAATATTTGCTTTGATAAAAGAAGGCTTGCAAACATTTTGGTATCGTTAAGCATAGTATGCTAGGAATGGTTTTACTTATCGAGTTGATGGCTCACCCCTCATCATTACTTTTTACAGATTAAGTATCTTGTTAAAAGGTGTGCTTATCATTGAAGTTAGAGATTCGTTTCTTTTCTTCTAGTAGAATAAGAGAAGGATCAAGTCTATTTATTTTATGAACTTGTAATTGAGAAGTTTTGAGACTTTTGTAATGTTTATGACTTCACAAGATATTATCTAGTGTCAAACACATGGATTGTGGATTTTATTTGATTAAAAATATGATGAATATTAGTTTGAGATTGTTATTTAAAGATCTTGATTTGTTAGTAACCTTCTTCATCACGTGGATCACACGTGTTGGATTTTTTTTTTAAAAAAAAAAGGAAGGGAGAGTAGGCAAATCCAAATCAATTTTTTACTCCTCTCCCCACCCCTAAGGCTCGAACCCAAGTCCACACAAGTGAGGGGTGACAGATTGCATTGCCAACCAACTCGGCTACACCCTTGGGGGTGATCACACGTGTTGGATTTGTGGTGTTACAATAATAATACGTGAACTTTATCTTATTTTATTTCATTTTTTATGCTTGGTGAGGTTCTATCTAAATTTTGCCACTGCCTTGAAATAGAATGAATAGTTCTCAAGTAGACTTATCATTAAAATTAAAATTAGAAAAAAAAATGACAATGCACTTTCATGGTTTGGTTTGGTAAAATGGTCACACAAATTCTTTTATTTTTTAAAATAGTCACACAAATCTCATTATGGAATAGGGAGACCTTCTTTTGTGTTCAGAACATGTCATACAGAATCTCAAACCCGGCGCTTCAATTAATAACGATGGTAACACCATTGCACCTGTCAGGAATGAGAGGCAGTGTGGAAATTTTAAGAGCATTCTTAATCTGCACTCCCATTTATTGCAAATGTCTTACAAGTGAGGGTGAAACTGTCTTTCATCTTGCAGCGAGATTCGGTAACTATAAAGACTCTGCGAGATCGTCAGCAGAGTCTTTCAGATTCTTAATACTTAAGACCAGTTCGTAAACACAGCATTGCATCTTGCAGTCTTGAGAAAAAAAGTTTCAAGTAAGATTCTTGCCTTCTTGGCTACCCTCTGTCACTAGATACACTGATGCCAAACGTTACCAAACATTTTAATGGATAAAATGTCAGGATAATTAATAAAACATTACTTGTTAAATAAAAGTAGGTGTCTAATTACTAAACATTTTAGTTGTTGTGCTTTTAAGATTAAGCCGAAAGCAATATTTAGTACTTCAAATCTGAACTTTATTTCAAGCTGATTTTTCAGTTGGTAGAGCGTATCATTAATAAAACAACAATGGATATAAACTGTCAGAACTGCAAAAGGTACACAGCAATTGACATTCTTGAAGAGACAGGAAGTGAAGATGCTGAGAGTATTGATATTAAGAAATTATTAGAGATACTGCAGGTGGTATTAGAAGCATCGATGTTAAGCTGAGTAAAAAAAAAAAAACCAAACATATAAGAAAAAGGAAACTGGGTGTGTTGCCTTCACCGAGCCTTTGTAAATATGATTCAATATTGCTTCTTTTAACTCCAAAACTAACCGATGGATATAAAACATGAACGTTAGAACTCCATGAAAAAGTTGAAAATAAATCTCAATCAGAATCCTCAAAGTCTGACAGCGATAGTTCTACGTCTGTTGGGTACCATGCATACTGAAAGTTTAGTCAGAAAAGGTAAATAATTTCTCAATTAGTTTCTACTCAGCACTGCTTGTTTGCTTAAAATATTCGTCTGAACGTAAATTTGACAGTAATATAACTTCTCTTGAGTTCACGGATTCCACCAAAGTTGCTAGATGTTTTAGTGTTAAGCATGATGATGTAGACTTTGAGAAGACAATATTGTGCCCCCAAAGTCGGCTGAAAAAACAAGCAGGAACGGATCTCCATGATCATGTAACCAAGTTTCTCTTGAATTTTGACAAAAATCTGGCTTTGCTATAATGACTAATAGGATGGCTATGCACCATTGCACCAGTCAGGAGTTCGCAATAAATGGCGGAGGGGAAATTTTAGAAGCATTATTAATTTCTTTTCTCATTCATTTCAAATGTTTTTGCTGCCATGATTTGATAAACCATAAATAGAATACATTTTTATACTGTTATTAGTTGTTTCTACAAAATAACATTTCAGTATCACGTATTACATGTGGCACCCTTATGGAACAACTATCCATGAAGGTTATTGACCGCACTGTCATTAAAATTCAAAATTCAATAAAATTATATTAGTCCCGGTTACACAAACAAAAGAAATTAATTTACTTGTTGAAATGACAAATTCAGAGTAATTCACCTTACAACAACATACAGTATTTGACACTTCCGTCAGTGTAAACAATGTTTTAAAGTTCAATAGAAAACTACAATTCTAAGAAAGAAGATAATCTTTCCAAACATAAATCAAATCTTAATTAAATAGTGTATGCAATAAAAGAAATACTGGTTGCATCCAATGTCTCAATTTCAACCTAATGTTAGAATTTGACCTTTGTTTTATGTATCCTGACTGATCAATTAAGTGTAATTCATAACTTGTCACACAAACAAGTTACGTAACTGAGAGTTTGAAGTCCTTACACTTGAAAGAATGAGTGATAACAAATTAAGCAAGCAAACTTATTAAGGTAGTAATATATGCAACAAGAATTATTACCTTAATCACAATGTAATCATAGTCTGCACGTTGAACTCGTTTATTCTTTTGCACAATAAGTAGATGTGTGAAATTGTTAATTGGAAAAATTAGCGCGAATTAAATTATTAGAATATTTAAGTAGGCCAAAAGACATTGAGTTAATATTGATGGGTAGAAATCAACAGACAACCCTTTAATATCCGAAAATTGATTGAGAAAGTGTTGCAAAATTGGGGCCACAAAAGGAAACTAATCAGATCGAGGGCGTAACTAAATGTTTCCTAGAAGATGCTAAAAAATATGTAGCCACATTTCTTAAAATGCCAACATCCTAAATGCACCCAATTCTAATTAAATCGGTAGAATAAGTGAAGTCAATACTCAAATTATAGTAACTTTTGCTA
The DNA here is from genome assembly GCA_030449905.1 of Luvunga scandens. Lineage (NCBI taxonomy): Eukaryota > Viridiplantae > Streptophyta > Magnoliopsida > Sapindales > Rutaceae > Luvunga > Luvunga scandens. Next base: position 1,544,878 of record JASUUG010000286.1, read on the forward strand.
TAGAATGTAAAGCTTGAAATGCATGCCACAAACTTTCACAAACGAAGCAAAAAAAGACTAAGGGATGGTCTCATGTATCAGTATACTTTTAACAATGCTGAATTTTGGAGAATGATGACTTATTGGAGTGACTAGTGACAGCGTGATTGAGCCTCCTCAAAACACACAAAAAAGTTTGTAAACAAACTCAAGAACGAGCATGGATTTTTTGACAAATTGGCATCAATACAAGCATCTTAATTAGTAAATCCTGTGGTTCCTTGCCTGCACAAAGCATAGAACCAGTGGTAATAGAATTCTGAAGTCGAAGAAACAAATTCATTTGAACCAGAGTCTGAGCAGGAAGTGAACGAGTCACCAAAAGATCTGCTTCCATGCCACTATTTTCATCTACTTTGGTGCTCAAATCAATTGAGAGATCTATTGTTGAGCCAGCTTTGGCAATTGGATTGCTACATGCCTACTTATACTGCAAAATATATAGAACGAGCTGCAAAACATTACTGGACCAAAACCACGCAGCAAATGTGATCAAGATTGACATGGAATGAATTTAATAGAGAAAGAGATATGGCCGGGCGTGTAAATTACCTGAGATGAGTTGCATTATGGATTAAATAGTCAGGCCTTCTCAAACTTGCAGTAAGGATTTAGGACATCTTTAGCATTGGCTTGATCCCACTCCAGTGACTCCCATAATTGTTCATCTATGGTAATTCCTTGAAGCTCAGGGAGTGGAGATGGTTGGCCACTATCAAGCAGAGGAAGCGAAAGAGAGTGCCACTTCAATTTAAAGCAAGCTGATACTTCAATTTCTTGGAGAGAATTACAAACCAATACTGCATTATCATTGCAAAAGCTCTTAAGTTCTGGCAAGTCAGAAAACACCAACTTCTTAAATCTAGGAAGTGTAACAGTGATGGTCATATTTGTTCCTAATTCTTTTTCAATTTCTTCTTCACCGACCGCTACTATCTCCTCGATTCTATAGCAGTTGTCGACTTGGAGAACTTCCAAGTTTTGGAGGGCAGGCAATAACTGAAGTGAGAACAACTTCTTTAAATAAGCACAATCATTTAAATAAAGAACTTTAAGATGTGAAAGCTTGCTTTGTTCCCTTGACAAAATTTAAGTTTGTAACGTCGGAGATACACATCATGACTAGACATTCAACACCTTTTGGAGCACAACTGTATCATCGTAGACTTTGCAACCGATTATGCTCACTGATTTATTTACTTTAGCTTGCATAATAAACCAAGCAGAAAGGTGATGACGAGATCGAAATAACATCAGGCTCCTTTAAGCGATGGTTACTGAATTCTAATCGCCTGAACACTTCAGAATCTAGGCCATTCGAGCTTCTTACAAGTCCACGTAATTCATTGAGGGCATTTCTCCATTCATGAATTTCATCTACGCCTCTCATGCAACCAGCTACGGTGACAATTGTGAGCGGTATACCAGCACAATCCTCGACAACTGAGTTTATGATTTCTTTACTCAAAGTTGGAACTTGCAAAATGCTTCTTCCAACTTTATCTAAGAACAAACTCAATGCCTCCTCTTGAGAAAACAGTTCAACTCCGATTTCTTTGCAGCCCATAGAACGACAGACCCCAATGAACGTGTAGTTATCACCAGTTTGCATCCGTTCTTTTTACTAGGCTCAGGGATTCCTATTTCTTCAAGGGCAAATGCTTGCCACATATCGTCTAGAATCAACACAAACCTTTCTTTTGCTTCCAACATTCTTAATTACATCTCCGCGCGTCTCTCTTTATTCTCAGTTGCCGGAAGATTTTGGTTCAATGCAATCGCAATTTCATTTTGCAACTTAATAAGATTAAGGGGTTATGACACAGTGACCCAAATTACATCATTGAACTTATTGGCCTCTTGTTGGAGTCTGCTGTTGATATGTCTCATAATAGTGGTTTTACCAATACCGCCCATACCCCAAACTCCTATCTTTGATACCTCATCACCCAGAAAATCCTCCCAAATTTTTTCCATAATTTTCCTCCTGTTCAAGCCACGAGTTGGAGGAGCATCAATCGCCAAACTAGTGAAAGAACAGCCCCTTCTGATGATACTCTTCCGCTTCTGGAATCTTTTCTTCGACGAGTTTGCCCAGAAGAGCACGTGAGAAATATTTTCCTTTCTTCACTTCCGGCTCAATACCTTTTGCTTCGCTATTGATCCTCTGTATGTTTTGCAACCAATTATTAACTTCGCTGCTTGGCTTTTTGCCATGATCACCCTCTACCTTCAGTGTCGCTTCTATATATCTTCTTTCTGGCTATTTAACTCATGTAATATCCTTTCAAGATTTTTCATATTTTCCTTGAGCTTCATGTGATAGTGGGCATATTGGCGTATTGGAGGCCCTACACACTTAAATATTTCAAGGATTTTTCCCATAAACTCCATTGGCAGGTCCTGTAAGTTTATCAGTATGACATTAGTGTTTATCATGATTATTTCTTCATATATAGCTCTCACATCGTTATTGAGAATTATTTTCATATATAGCTTTTAGTTTCTAAAATTCTCAAAATAATGATTAACTAGAAAAGATAAAATGTGCTCTGATATTAATCACATTTATTAAAATCAAATTGAAGCTCTGAAAAATAATTAGAAAAATATTAACTCTTGTTTTATCGTGAGTTTTATAAATTCTATGCACCTACAATATTAATAATCCATTTTTAATCGATAGAAGATGATGCAGCCAGTTTAATTAGATTGTTTCTTTCTCTCCGTTTTTGGAGCTTATTTAATCAAGTTTAAAATCTTAAATAGAGAAGGGTTAGAAGAATTTTAAAGGGGTGTCAACAGTGCAACTTTGCCCACCCCCACTTAAAGGACAAGAGAACAAGTCTTTAGTACTTCAATTCATTTTACATACCTTTTAGTTATAAATTTCGACTCTTTGTTCTACTTACTTTTTAGGACACTCAAAAAAAAAAAAAATGGAGCTTTATAAATTTTATTGGCCTAAATCCAGTTAACTTACATTAGTTGTCATGACATGTTTATCAATTCCTTTTTTCCTTGTGTTTTGTCCGATTTCTTTCAAGGTTAAGGAGCGAAGAATATATTTATTTTTATCTAAATCGGCTTAAATAAATTCTAAGGATTATATAAAACTAGATAGCTTAATAATAGTTTCGTTTCTCTTGTGCAAACATATATAAGAAACAAGAAGCACCTCAAAATATAAAATTAAGTTGATGATTTAAAATGATTATACAAATTCAAAGCCATCCTCCTCATGCAATCCAATAACAGATACCGTTGGTTGGTGACAATAAATAATTTTTTTTAATGAAAAATTTCAATCATTGGATATTTTGCATCTCAATCTAAGATGTCTAAAGAACTAATAGTATTTCAGATAAAATAAACCAATAGTGCAATACAATCTAAATCAAAAGATAACTTACTTAAATAAACTGGTTGACGTGACTTCTTCAAATGTTTGTCGAGAAAGAGAAAGCAACAAACTTGGTGGCAAAACAATATAACTCTTTTGCTGAAGGATTGATAATGCTCTTTGTGATATGTTGGGGGGGCAAAAAGGTAAAAAAAGAGGGTAAACAATCATAATGAATTTTAGCTACAATATATAACAGTGGAAGCAAATAATGTAATGAATGATAGATGAAGCAAGTTACATCAAATGGTATGGCAGCAAGATATATATTTTGAAGTAATTAAGCAACCAAAAGAGACTATTTTAAATTACTTCTTCATTGTGATTGAAACCCTGTAATTCAGTTCAGCAAACAAACAAATGTATGACATTATCTGCGTTAAAATAAACCAATATTAGTGCAATATCATCTAAAAGAGAAGATATCTTACCTCTCAACAGATCAGCTGCTGCAGCTTGCTTTTTCTAATGTTAATTTTGTCAAGATAGAAAACCAAGAAGCTTCAACGGAAAACAAATAAGAGAAGTTCTCTTTTGCAAGGATGAAAATAGTCTTTAGTGAATAATAAAGTTAAAACCAAAGTAAGAACTGATCATGATTGAAATGCTTGCAATTGGAGAATGTTGTCAAAGCCAACCATATTTGATGAAGGAATCAAATGGGGAATGGACGCATGATTATTAACCAAGGAAAAGGAAAGACTGTAGCCATGTTGAAGTGTTAATTATGCAAGATTATGTAAATTAATTATATTCAAATATGTAATAGTGAATTCTTTATTGAGGCTGAAAGGGATAGATTCTTTCTTCTACTTATTATCATGTCTTCATCTTTTGGAAAGGCCTAAATTAAAGTTGTTAATTTTCTATAAATTCTCTACGTTACTACAAATTTCCAACCGATACAATTGAAAAACTGTTACGTTTTTCCTAGTTTAGATATGATCAATATTCAAAAGGAAACAGAACGTAAGCGTCTGCCTTCCTTTGTGGCGTAAAGTTTAAGAATTTCTCTTGTCGGGAGAATAACAAAGACCTCCCTTGAGGTTTGGACTAATAACAAACTCAGCGATTGTGTCCGATAATAGCACACCGAATGAGATAAAGGTTGTCAAAACGACCTCAATTAGAAAGATTCTAAAAAATTAGCGCGTATTCACCTCTTGACTCAATGAATCGAAATGTCAAAAGTTTCCCTTTGTGTTTAATACGTTTTTACAGAAAAATAAAAAAATAAAAATATTGATATAACATAGACACTGGTGCCGATGCTGATAATGGCATCACTACCTCAAACCAGTGATGAAGCCAGTAAAGGACAAGTGGCGTGGTTGCCTCCTCTTTTTTCAAAAAAATTCAAATGGCATGCTTTATTAAGTTACCTTAAATCACAAATTTACCGTCGTAGACTGATGAAATATATCAAATTCAATTCAAATTTATTTTAAAATTAAACAAATCTCATCCATTTATAATTTAAAAGAAATAGTTAAATTAAGTTTATATTAAAGAAACTTTTCTTACTTGTGAAATATAACAAAGAAAACCCTATTCGACAAAAAAAAATAATAATAAAATGAATTTCAATGATTAATTCTTGAAATTTGTTCTTCATTTGAATCTTTTTAGAACAACATTGAATGCTGAATTTATCCACGATTTTTAAAATTTTAACTTTTTTTTTTTAGACAAAGACATTACTATAATTTTAGATTATAAAATTGAAGTGGAGAGCAAAGAACCTAGAAGTAGCGCAAAGTTGGAGTAATAAGAGAAACTCTTCAGTCACATTACACAAGAAATGCACATGATATTATGCATATTGAAGATGCAGCTGGCTCAGTTGCTTTCCACTCAATTATTTTGTTTAGAACATTCTTTCTAGTAAATTTCCTAAATACATGCTCCTTATACTTGCCAGATTATTAATTAACAGTTTTATAAGCTCGCAAAAATATTCATTAACAAAATCTATCTGATTAATTACTTCAGAGTTCTTCAACGATGCTCTCTAGACTCGGTTGCCAATTATCCATATTTACATATTTCTTTGGAGAACCTTTCGTAAAATCTTTACTCCTCTTCCTGCAGGTAAGTCCTTTAGTCTCAGAAGAACCGAAACTGCTTGATGAATTTGCCCTCTCACTTGAACTATCACCGTTTCTGCCTTCGACTTTGCTTCCTGTAATCACCGACATGAAGCAGTTATCATCCGAAAAGCACCTATTTTTTCCAGGACTGTTAGCTTTCTTCCAACTATTTCTACTTTCATTTTCTTGCTCATCTCTGCTCATACTGTTTTGTACCTTATGAGGATTTTTTGCAGAATTGAGTCGCTGGAGCTTGTGTATGGTGCTTACGGGCACAACATAGAACTTTTGGCCTAGACTTAGCTTAGTGTCAGGTGCAACAATTGCCCATGGCTGCTTGAAAACGTTCGGATGAGCAACGATGCATTTCGGGTTACGAAGCATGACTTCGGCTGCCATAATAGGCCTATCATGAAGCTCTACATGGCCACCGGGATGAACAATCTTGACAAGCAGGTTCTTTGTGTTATTAGTGCAGAGCCAACTCGAAAAGGCCATGGTTTAGTTTTCCAAGCATATGGGAAAGAAATGGACTAATATTGGTAGCACTGAGGGGATTTAAGTGAAATATTGTTTGAAGTGGCTGAAAATTTCAAAGAAGTTACAGGCTGTTGAGAGGATGCTGATGGGAAAAGCACGCTTATTATATTCTTCTCCATGGCCATTTTGCTCTTGATCATCGTTATTATCGTGGCATTGATGTTAAGTTTTATGCAATTTAAAAATTTTGGTTTTGCTTTGACGTTTTGTCGTGTGTTTTTTTCTGCAAGGTTTACTTGTACCTTAAAGCATTCTTAATTCAAGTAAAATTGTATTGACCCTAACGACATTCTAAACAAACCAAATGACTGCAATTGCTGAGGGATGTTTTATGCGTCTGGTGCCGGTGGCAGCTGGCAAGCACTTGTCTGTGGTAATTGTCATGCATGGTTATTGCGGTATTTCCAATGGACTGCATTATAAAAATGATCATGAACACGGAGGCACTCTTATATATGTGTGTGTGTATATATATATATATATATATATATTCATTTACTTAAGCCATCTGGGTCTTGATATTTGCCAGGAGTTTCTTGCTTTGATACTGCTGAACTGATAAGAGAAGGAATATCCTCAGACAGGTCTTTAAACAGATTCTTCAAACACTTTTTGTGCTGCAAAATTGCATTTATGTGAATCAATAACGCCAAGTACAGTACTAACTATAATCCACAACCGGTAACTTCAATAAATTTTAATGCTTATAGAAAAGACACAGGAGGATGAAACTTTTTGGAAATCAAGACAAATTCAAGCCCTTGTTTTCTGCACTCATTTTGGTTTTGCAAATCAAGCTTCCAGCATGGGACAAAATTAACTTGGCAAGACAAGTTGACTTGTTATATTTCATTTGGCTTCACCTATTTTCTTGTTTTCAGCCAGAGGCCGGTTTCAACTTTAGTGGTTGGGGAGATACAAGGTCCTCAATTTAGTTAAAACATCTTGAGTTCTATGAATTCTTTGATACAAAAATTCTGACACAAATAGAAATAAAACTAGAGTTAGCAACCACAGTTAATGTGAGCAGGATTCGAATCTCAGACAACCTCTTGTACAATTCTACGAGGTTTTAACCAACCTTTCCCATGTTTCAAAATTACACTTCATTTGTAAATGAAAGTATATCAAATGAAATCAGCTATGTCAAAAGCACAGTCTCGGTAATCCTGAATGGAAGGTAGATTGATAGTTCTATGTTGCAAACCCTTTTAATTCACAGATGTAACAATGAGAAAGAGAAAATCTAACTAACATGAAATTCCTCTGTCTAATTGCCTGAGGAAACTGTTGTCCTAAAAGAAGGATCAGGCACCTGAGGAAACCTGTGATAAACCAGACATTTGATGCTGGCTGCCATGCTGCTCAAATTCACTAACCAAACATTTCTGGTTAGGTCACTCAAAGTGACCCTCCAAGGTCAGTAGGTACAAGAGGAATGAGGGAATGCAGAACATCAGTTATCAATGGCCTATAACTTGGTTCAGGTTGTATACATAGCACTGCCACGGCGGCTACCTATTCATTGCAAGTATGAAACTGAAAATTTGCAACTGAAACAGAAGAATAGTTTATGTAAGTATACTAGTAATTACAGTGCAGTGCTACATACCTGGTATAAGTGCTTTAAATCCATCGTGTCTCTAATTACTGGATCCACAATGTTCGGAAGCTTTGATCTGTCGGTGAGCTGAGGCATGGCCTGTCAAAATTTCTCACAAAACTAAGTTACAAAAATACAATGCAGACCAGAATTACCTCAAGAGATGTTACAAATATCATGAGCTGAAAGAAAATTTTACCCATGTGACCATTGATTGACATTGAGTTGGTGACATCTTTTCCACAGGCCTTCTTCCCATCAAAAGTTCCAGCAATACAACTCCAAAAGCATATACATCACTTTTATCAGTTAGTTTTCCTGAAAAAGTAAAGACGATTATAAGGTTTTTTGGAGAATTACATCAAGGCATTATTTGAAATGAACTAAACAAGACAACTGAGATGTTTTAAGGGAGAACTCATGGCCATTACAATTTCAAAACAGAAAAAGGAAGAAGAGGATGATCATATGTTTATTGTGATTCTATGATTTTCCAACTTCGAAAACCGATAAAAAGAATAATAATAATAAGGGTGGCGTCATCTTTTATTCCTCTCAGTGATTGTTAAAGACATCTTCTTGGAATAGGTTGCTTGCTCCCATCTTTATAAATCACAAATTATATATTCTGTTACTCTCATTATCAACAGCATAAATTGGAATCTGTGTGTATGTTGTTTATCAACATTCGGTTCATACCATTCGGTTCAACATTCTGTTACTCTCATTATTGGGAGACCCCTTGCAGGCAACGTGGATCCAACACTAATAATCCTATAACTCAACTGATCATACATAGCACACAAATGCATATCTCTTCAAATGACTGATCCATATGGCAATAACAGGATAAAGTTACCATAGATCCAATATGTATGTTGCCACAACAAGGCACTAGCAGCCTTCCTGGTCAAAATTTACATTTGCACAATGTCTGGGCACTACAATTATTTGACTGGCAACTGATTTCTGCTAAATTAAGCAAAATTTATAGTCTATTAATAGAGCTGACAACAAAAAGCTTGATGGGATTACAAGACAGAAGAAGAGCTTTTCAGTGGAAAAGAATATTTTAAAGAAAATGCAATACCAGCAGATCAAGAAACCATCATCATATATTGGGTGATAAAACCTTGGCATACCTTCCAATACGTACTCTGGGGCAACATAACCCAGAGTTCCAGAAATCTTAACATTCCGACACTGGGTTCCAGCAGTCACAGCAAGGCCAAAATCTGAAAGCTGAATCAAGTAAAAACTTAGAAAGATAAATAGTCCAGTTAATATTGTAAGTAATATGTACACACTTGATAACAAGATGCCACCATTCTCATATAACAATTACCTTTGCATTGAAACTGGAATCCAGAAGAATGTTAGCTGATTTCAGATCTCTGTGGACTACAGGATGGTTGCAGTGCTCATGAAGATATTCTAGTCCTCTACCAATCGGGACAGTAGAAGCAACCATGTTAATTAAGAAAGAAAAAGATAATGACAATAGATTATGAAGTGGACTAAACGACCTTACCTTGCAACATCAACAGCAATTTTCATTCTCAGATGCCAAGTTAGACCAGACCCACGAGTTGGTCCTGTAATTTTTATCAAGAAAATAACATCAATTTAGTCTCTTCCGAATTCCAACGATCTCATTCCACTTCGTAATTTAAGATGGAGATCAGGTTCGAACCATGCAATTGCTTCTCCAAAGAGCCATTTTGCATCATTTCATACACAAGAAACCTTGTTTCAGCATGGATGCAGTAACCCAAAAGAGAGATGATATTCTGATGCCGGATCTTAGTTAACCAATTTACCTCATTCTGCACTTGCATTCATGTATTTGACAAAGAAAATCCATTATTAGTTATTTCTAGTAGCAATTCCCATGAAACAGGTATCCAGAGCAAATTCAGGAGAAAAGAAAGATTACATTAAACTCTCTTTCAGCATCATGTCCAGCATCATCTATTCTCTTCACTGCTGCAAGTAACTTTTCATTGAAACGAGCTTTATAGACACGCCCCCCACCTCCTTCACCTATAACATTACTTTCCTGGAAATTGTTTGTCGCAGCTTCTAATAGCTCATATTCAATGACAGCAACTGTATCCTTTTTTCCAGCTAGCCTCAATGAATTGAATCGTTCCAAAATTGGACTCAATGAAAGCCCTTTGCCACCATCTTCACGGTGAAAATTGAAATTATTAAATGAGATGGTAAGGCAGAAACAATAGAACATAACAAGTGAATTAACCACTGGAAATTGTCTTCACAGAGGCACATGTGATTTGATGAAAAAGAAGATACCAAAGCTCTGTTTGCCATTGTCATTGGAGTTCTTCAATCTCTTCCATCTATAGATCCAAAAGCATAAAAGAAATAGCAATAGTATAGCGAGGAGAGTGGATGAGACAACAAGTGCTACAAGAATTTTCTTGTTCAGATCTTGGTGATTCACAACTCTGACCTCAGCAATTCCTGGAAAGAAAAAAAGAGAAGAGAGAGAGAGAGAGCTTTTACTAAACTATACTGGATCATGGAAACAAACATAAAAGCAATGAACTCAAACAAAAATTAAACAGGCACAGACATGATCAGCCAACGAAAAATACTGTCTCAGCTCTTTATTTTTGCATCATCTGCTCCTTAAGTCATCATTTGATTGCTTAAAATTATGAATTTGGACAATGAGAGTTTCGGGGGTCAAAAAGTCAAATTAACGGTGTTTTAAGCTGCTAATCTGTACAAGAGAATACTCACCTCAACTATGCTGTCTTGTTTCATCAATTAAATCATAGTTTTTTTTTTTAATCCCTAGTACAAAAGAGAAAAGATTATGCAAGATTCAAAATTCTAGCATTATTTTCTTGTCCAATAATATTTCCTCAACAGTCAAATTGACCAGCAATTCATAAATGATGGCAATTCTAATAATAATTGCACAAATGTGGACAGCATCTAGTTGTTTTCACAGTTTGAAATTATGATTACAAATTTTGAAACAGAGTAGAACCTTTAGACCATTTACAGACGGGGAGATCAAAATCAGTAAAATAGTTTCTGTTTCACAAATAATGAGCACATATCAAAATGTAGTTAAGCAATAATGAAAGAAGCTTTGATTTTTAGTTCAAAATTTGAAACAAAGCAAACTCATTAGCCCATGCAAGAAAATGAACACATAAAGAAGATTCAAGCACAAAAATCAGACCATTGTAAACAACACACACCTGGAGATTCAGCTTCCATTTCTGCAGAAAACTGAGAAATGGGTTCCTTCTCAGAACTAAAAACAGCGGAAATATCTGTGTCTGGTCTGGCAACAAGTGTAGATAAGAACAAAGAGAATAAAAAAGCCCACATGGGCGGCAACAGACCAAGAAGCTTCTTCATGTTCATTTGCTTTGTTTCTCTTTTGCCTTTTTCCTGTCTAACTACCTACTAAGCCTTGGCTTTAGTTCTTTAACTTTTGCTAATCTAACCTATACAGAATCTAACTTGCTCTATGTAGTAGCAGAACAAGGACAAGACAACTGTTGCAGGAAAATCAAGAAACTGCTTTTTGTGATTCCTTGTGCTTACTTTTATCTGTTCTGGTGGGGCCTCACACTCACTGTCAAGCAAATCGACCGAAATCATGTGGCGATTGTCATATTACGAAAGTCCAAAAGCTTGCAAGAGACCCTAACTTAAAAAAAAAAAGGCATTGGCGCAGACAAGTCCTAACAACTTAGAGAAGATTTTGACACAATCAATTGCGTACCAATATTTATGAGCGCACATAATTGATTGCACGGCAATTTTCCTCCTCTTCTACTCATTTGAGTTTCATTTCAATATAATATTAAATAATAATAATAATAATAATAATAATAGAGATAAGAATTCTTGTGGAAATTAACAAACCGATGTCCATTTCATTAATCGACCAGCAATACAACAGTTACATTCTAACGCAGACTAATGAAAATGAATAATTTAGGATGCGCAATGATATGACTGTTGTAACATGCAATAATTTTAAAGTATGTATTTATAAAAAGAAGCCTGCGAAACAAATTTAAAAGTGTGATGATATTTCAGTATTCTCTTTGATATCATATTAAGGAATTGCTAATGTTATAAGTTGGATAAAGATCCATGCCTAAGAGGCTAAGAATACTTGCTCTGAAATATCCTTTACTTTCATTTTTAATCTTTTTTTTTCCTACTTTATCTATATTACTTTATATATTAACATTTTGTGGTGTTGAATAACCAACAATAAATAGAAGCACAAGTATCTCTTCCTTATTTAGGTATTTTACTTGGAGCAGAATACCTGTGACTTCCATTAACAGCATAGTACCATAACCCTAATTTTGAAGAAATAAATTATTTTTTAAAAAAAAAGTTATATTATACAATTTGTTACATCATCACGACTCTCATGTGAACTTTTTTGCCCAAACGCAAATGATGCACAAAAACATAAATTATACAAGTTGATTGAGAATGGCAAGAGAAAGAGTCAACATTACTACGATTAAAGAATCGATCAAATTAATTAGAACCAACCCTCTACATTATTTTATATTTTATGGGATATAAAGTCTTGTCATTGGATTAACAAGAATGATGGCTCGCTTACGAAGGCATTGCCCTTCATTTTTACTCCACGCGGGATTGCTTGAATAATTCATTTCTGGTTCATGAACGCACAATTGAGCAAATTATTGCCTACTTTTGAACTACATAATTGTGAAAAATTGCCTTTACTTGATATATATTTTATGTTAAAAAAGAAATGCTTTAATGAATGATTGAATTAGGGTTTTTAATGCGTAGTAAAATGTAACAATCCGTTCAAAATGTTTTAAAGGACGTTACATTAATTATAGCGATATAATTCTTATATAATTTTTTTTTCTGCATAAACTGATATGCCAATATATTATTGGTTGAAAAATTTTCACAGAGTTTTAGTTGACGAATGACACTCAATTTCATATTTTTATCTAATTAATAGTGTATTGACACATAGATTTGTTTAAAAAAAATTATACAAAAATTTATAATTTGAATTTTTTTTTTTTTATAGAACTCATCTAACCATTAAAAAATGTTAAAATGTTAAGGGAAAAAGAATTCCATGATATAATAGTAATTGTCAATGAGCAAGTAGTAAAAGTTAAAGATTTTGAAGGAAAAAATTCAATCCCTTAAAACTATATCTTTTTGTCATTTTCCAGTGAGAAAAAAACAAAATTTTATCTTGAGCAGATTGTGAATCAAGTCAATGTTTCCTAGTCAATTTTTTGTTTTTTTTGGGTTTCAAAACAAAACAAATAATAATTGAAAGGAATATTGCGCCATGTGCTCCAATGTTTCTCTGTCTGTATTTGTAAGGAAACTCCCCCATATGATATAGTTTGTAAAATTCTTGAATATTTTGAAGCAAAGTTCGACAAAAATTGCATCCTTTTCAATGCTTACTGATCATAATGACTTTTGAACGCGAATGATGTTACATATACAAAATATTAATTATTGTATAAATAAAAATGATATAATAATGTAATATCATTGTTACATAGTCTACATTATCAAACAAATAAAATAATAATAATAATAATATGAAACAGGTGGCAGTATATGCCATATTCTCAGTATTATCATTAAATTTTAGTTACTACCATACTTATTTAGATTTATTTGTTAAAAATCTAAAATTTAAAATTTTTTAATTTAAAATCTTTTTCAAAATTTGTTTATTTGTTTTCTCCAACATATGCTGATTTTCATACATTTACAATTGAAATTAAAAAAAAAATGAAATTTTGTGAGTTTTATATGAATAAAAAAAAATCTGAATGAAAATTAAATATTATATTCTACAAATATCTTTATTAAATACACTTATTTCCTAAATTATAAAACTTAGTTCCTTTATTTGTTTTGATTTATAAGGCTATAAATGTTAAATAAATATGTTTAAATATTTTTTAATTTATAAAAAAATACCACTTATATTTAGATATGTCATTTAAACATATGTACTTAGATTTTTAAAAAATTTAAATTCATTCATATTTCAGACAAAAAAGTAAATACTACCTAAATCACTTTATAAGTATATATATTCATATTTGTCGTAGAATATTTTTTTAATAATATGCAATGTTTCTTTAATAAAAAAAAATGGAGTTAAATTCTTGTAGATTAAGAATTATAATTTCGGAGTGAATTTATTTTATAGTGGACAGCATATTCTTTATTTCAATAGTACCCTTTTTTACACATAAAACAGTGCTGGAAAACGGGCATATTAATTTTAGATGGCTTGCCTACATTCATCTCTATTATTATTATTATTATTCTCATCATCATCATTATTATTATTTTTAAAAGCAATAATGACTATAAATTGCAATTAACAATCACATAATTACATCACGTTGACGTGAGGTAAAAGGTTTAAACTTAGAGCCCGGCATTCGGTCGAACCCTAATTTAGCGGTTCGATTCGGTTCTGTTTTAAGAACCGAACGTGCTGCAAATAACAAAATCGATCGTGATTTAAAATTACTATATATATATACATACACGCTGACACACCATAGCCGCAAGCCGGACAGTCTTCTGCCCTTCCAATTCCGCCATTCGTCGCGACTCGCATGAGTCGCGCGGCCGTCGTCGTCGCATCAGCCCATCGCTAGCTCGAATCCAATTCGTCACGCTTGATACCTTGGTCTCACTTCCGTCATCGTTGCCTTAGCCAGCCGTTGCCGTCGCACTGGTGACGGTGAGTTGTGTGATCTCTCTTTTTCTTTTCTTTTTTTTTCCTGAAATTATGGTTTCTTTGGTATTTGTTCATTTTTCCTTAAAATTATTATTGTTATTTTTTTTTCTTTGATGTTTATTTGTTCATTTTCCCTTAAAATTAATTACTTGGTCGATGTGGTTTTTTCTTCTTAAATGATGTTTCCTTCAGAGGATGAATGTTATATAAACCTCTTAAAAACTGTAAGAGAAGTTTCGAACTGAATATTTGAATAGTGTTCAAATTTGAATTGATAGCTAAATCACAATCAGACCTGTTTAATGTTTATATAAAAAAAATGAACTACCAAACTGTAGAATCGAACTGAATATTTGGTTCATTGAACTGAGCTAAATACCTGTTTAAGAAATAATATTAATATTATTTCTCTCTTTTTTTTTTTTAATTAATGTATAAGAATGAATAATGAACTCCCCAGTTTTGTGGAATGTTCTGATTTTGTTTAGCTATTTCAATTATATGTTGTGCAGTTTTTAGCCTCAAATCAGAATGTGCAAGTTTTTTTAAGTGGACTAATTGATAGAGATATTGGAATAGAATGTTACATGTCTAAACTGGACAGAACCTATCCCCTATCTAATGTCAACAGTCCAGATGTGCTAATCAGTTATTTTTATTATTATTTGTAAGTTATCTTTCTAAATAGTTATACTATAAGAACAATAACAAAAACCCAGTTTGGTGGTTTAACTGTTTTGTTCTGAATGATTAATTTCCTATTTTTATTGATTTATTGCAGCTTCTAGATTGGAAAGACACATGAGACATGCTTTTTCTTGTTCACTTCCTAAGCCTTTGTAAGTGTATTTATTTTTTGCATATATATATATATTCCCAGAGTTTTGTTTCATGATTTTTGTTGTTGTGGTGTATTGAGCTTGTCAGAAAAAAAGAACATAGCCCTTCTAAACAATGTAGTTCTGTAAAATTCAGCTGATTGAAAGTTAAATTACTTGTAGGTGTCTGAAAATGTGTAAATATAATTTGATTCTTTTAATATGCATAAAAAAGATTCTTTGTGGTTTTCTGCATAAGTTTAAACTATAAAAATTGTCATGAATGAAATTGAGGTTAATTATTGTTGAAGTATGTCATATTGAGGTCTTGTTTTCTAATATATAGATGTTGAATTCTAGAAATTTTGGAGCTTTATGTCAGCAGCAGTCAAATTTTCATTTGAATCATTTGTCAAAGTAGCCCTTTAGCTTTACACCATTTTGGATGGAAAGTAACAGTAAACTAAGAGTTGGAAATCATGATTGAAGAGGTGCATTGAATAGTTCCGGAAGGTTTAGATCGATGTGGGAAGACTTCATAATCTAGTAGACTGCTCTCGCAGTTGGAGGGTTTCGGCCATTCAGTTGAATTATGTCAATTTCCTGACAGAACTACTAGTGTAGGGCAAATGATGTCTATATATCTTTTGAATCAGTCACACTCAGATGATCACGCAATTCATCTGCTCTTTAGTGTGAATCACTGGGAGAAGAGGTCTGTATTATTACCTTATGTAATTTGCTCTATCTTGCTCTGAATGTAACCTGAGATTGCTTTACTGTATTTTGATTTTTAGTCAATAATTTAGGGCACCTTATTGCACTATGTGATAGATCAAATTTGCAGGTCTCTCTTTAGGGTTCAGCAGTTTGAGAAACTAGTTTAATCAAATGTGCAGGTCTCACTTCATTGTTTCTTGTTGATAAACCACTGTTTTTTGTTGATAAACCACTGTTTCTTTAAGCTTAAACTTCTAGCACAACACATGGATCCAAAAACACACGACCACCACTGGTTCCTTACTTAAGTTCATCTTATTATCGGTTTTAATTTAATTAATTTATGATTTTCAACAAAAGACCTTTAAGTCAAATATGATTTATTACCAAGGAACCACTAATCCCAAAAGCTAACCTTAACTGAAAGTATAAGAGTTAAACTCAAACTTATCTCGTACTCCTGTCTTTGCTAGTTAGAATTCATTACTAGCTGGCTGACTTTGGCTGTCTGAAGCATGAGTTCACATCTTTTTCATAGCTAGATGGGCTTCATGAGCACGTGATTTTTTTCTTGGGCCTTGATGCTGGTAAGATGAGTAGTTGCAATATTCTATTTGAAGTTATTTTACAATTTTAGGTTATTAATTTTGTAGGTAAATGTCCCCAAGGGAGACCGTAATTGGTTTTGAAATCCCTCTCAATTAACATTGGAAGAGGATTATTTTAATTTGGGTTGGGGCTGGCTGCATGAGAGAGAGAAATAAAAAATGAACGAACTTGTGGGTAAACAATGATGATTTGCAAATCCCATCCTAATTTCCTTATGTGTAGATTTTGGATGAGCATAGCATTTCCTGTACTTAGGTAGGACTGACAAACTTAGGATTTTATACTTGGATGAGAAATATTAGGTGGATGTGCAAAATTCTCAATTGAGGTTCTTGATTATTTGGTTTCTTCCAGGACTTGATCACGATATGAAGTAGTGATTGACCTAGTGGGTAGGCTTCTATAGGAATAGAAATTTAAGATGAAGTGTGTTTGTTACTTCATTGTGGAATATATTTTGGAACTTTACATGAGATGTTGCACTAGTGCACAATATGACTGGGGAACCTGCGTTCTTGATACAGTATCTAGATTATAAACATGCAGCATTTATATTGGGTAGCAGGTAGGTGGAGTTTTGTTGTAAAGCTAGGCACGGTGGCTGATGTAATAGTGTTTCCACATTTTTATAGCTCTGTATGCTGATCATGGGACCTAGTGGTATGGTTGAGCACTTGAGACATTTGGGTGCTTAATTGTTGGGAGTATCTTCTTTAGGCTTGATATGTCCTGTTTCCTATGATCTTGGATAAATTGATAATTTGATAATCATATGAAGGAAGTCCTACAATTTCACTTATTTTTTGAGCAAGTTTTTGTTTTCTCTTTGAGTATTTTCTTTGCAAAATTTTAAATAGAACGAAGAAAAGAAGTTACCCAATGCTTTTGCTGGTCAGTGATGGAAATTAAACAGAAAGCTTGAACTACTCTCATTGTTGACCGTTATTTTTATTCTGGGGTGGTTTTCGCATATGCTAAAGGAATTGATGTTGAATAGTTTACGGTGAATACTTTCCAAAATGCTATGACAAAGAGATTTTTGTTATTTTAGTTCATTACGGAATTTATTGAGGTCTTCTTTTGCAGGTGCCAGTGATTGGGCTGCTGGCTCCAGATTTGGTACTTTATCTTGATATACATCTAGAGGTTAGTTATTTATTATAAGTTTCATATATGTCAATTACAGTTGGCTAGGCACCTTGCTATGGTTTATTTATTGCTTTTACTGATTGCGGTTATCAACCAGCTGCTAGCCTTAGCTTTTTCTGAAATATTGTTATTGGCAATAGATGATAGACATTTTGCGATAGATTATCGACAAAATGGCTAATATCATAATAGCAGGACAAACTCGTGATAGAATTTTCAATCTATCACATATTAAAGATGGTTTTGTGATAGAATTATCTTTTTTCATGAGTTTCCAATAGAATTGTGATAGAATTTTGCTATATCAAGAAATTATGATAGAAAAATGATTTTGACTGTGTTTAACCCAAATTTGATGTACTATTTTATCTTAAAAAAACTGTGAAAAAAGAGAAAACGCTACCTTTTCACCACAGTTGACTGAATTTCCTTAAAACACCAGCAAAATGCTACAGTTTTTGGTACTTATTGAACTACCATTTTTTTAAAAAAAAAAAATTCTAAGTTTTGTTAAACACACACACTTAGAAATCAAAAACCCTGAATGCTGCTCCTCTAGCTCACTCTTGTTGTTGACATACTCTCTCTGAAACTCTCATTCTAGCTGTTCTTCTACCATTCACGTGCTGTCACTGACATCGTGCTGGATTTTTTCTTCTTGTTCAGCTATCAGTCTCCTTCCTGTTAAGTCATCATCCTCAGTTTCGTTTTTTCCCCCAATGCCCTCTGCCTCTTTCACTTTCAAATTTCCCTACTTACCTATTGTCTCTTTGCTTTGAAACACCCTCACTGCCGTTGCACTGAAGAAAACACCAGCCAAGGAAAAAAATTCAGCTAGTTCTCAAGACCCTAACTCTCGTCCCCCATCAAGGTATAATTTCCTCCATGTTTGGTTTTTTGCTCCTAGCTTATATTTTTCTCTGGTCTATCAGTGGTTGTCTTTTATCAGCAGATTGTTGAATTTATAAAAAAGTTGCATATACTATTGTATACATGAAGCTCGTTGTCTTTCAGTTTATGTAATTATAATAATGGAAATTATCAATTATGCAAAGATGAAACACATATTCAGTATTTATGTAGGTGTCGTAAATTATCTATTATGCTTATGTGTTTGGCTTTTTTATTCTGCGGTGCAAAGTTTGAGCACATGATGGCTTACACTTGATCTCTGAACTTCAGGTAAGTTCACTTGTTGACAAGCATATGTGCTGATGCTTTTCTTTGCACCTTTTGTTTGTGAATCTGCCCTTATTTTTTATTTTCTTTTTACATTTCTCTTAAATAGTTAACACATACAGCTGCTGGGAAGCAGAGTTGAATGATATTATTGGAAGTTGGGTGAACTTTTTCTTTAGAACCCATTTTAGTGAACATGCTTTAAAATGCTCTTCTTTTTTCTTAACGAAATTTTCACTTTAACACAATCTTGTGGTGCAATTTATATGGTTGGCAAATTCTTTTACCCTTTTTCTTTTTGTAATGAGCCAAATAGGTTATCTCAACTTTTGTGGATTTGATGCAAACATCAGATGCCTTTTGTCAGAATTTTTACCTGTAACGTTATTGGAAGATCAGTCTTTCAAATGGATTTTTAAGGTCTCTATATAAAGTCTTTCTTGTTCATTATTTTAGCGATTTGATGAGATCATGCTTTTCTTCTCACTATTGTTTTCAATTCCGTAATTGTATACATTTGCAGAAAATGAAAATGGGAAACAAGTCAAAGAAGACTAGTATGAATGGTTAAATAACTGGTATGTTTTTCTCCTCACCATAGTTTTAATGAATGCTATGACCTTTAGATGGGAATGAATTGTTTTTTAAATAGAATCCAGGAACAGACATGGGGAATGAAAAATCTGGAAGGCAATGGTGTAGGTCCATCCCTGACTTTTAATATTTTTGCATTTCTGTGTCCAATGGATGTTTAGGATGCTTTGTGCCTTTGTAATATTGTAGGGGATACGGCAAGTAAGGAGATGGATGGCTGGCTACATGCCCATTGTGCTCTTTATAGTAAGTTGGTATTACATTTTATGTGGATAGTTTGTTTGTGTATAATGATAATAATAATAATATTAATTTATATAGCCTTTTTTCGTTGCCGTTCCTTGCTTCTTTTTATTAAATAAAGATAGTGTAACGTCCCATTCCGATTATCAAAGAAATAGACTGCAGTAATAGTCATAGCTGATCAGCTTGCCCTTAATTTGGATTCTGTCTTGGTTTCCTTATCACATTATGAACCTTCTCGCCGGACTTAGGGTGCTGTGAAGTTTGAATGGTTTTTCTTATTTTACTTGGTAATCTCAGTTATATTTATAAACACTTAATTTGCTCCTTAATCCAAAACTGGCAGATTTCTTATTCTTTCATTTGATTTATTGTGGCCACAGCTCCACGTTGGCTTTTGCATAGTTGCCTCAGTTGCTCCTCCAATATTGTTCAAAGGAAAGTCGATCATGTAAGTTAATTCAAAGTTTTGACTACTCTTTGCAGCAAATTTCTAGCGTTGTTGTTGGCAACATAATAGTTCATCAACATTGTCCTGTAGAAACCAAAGTACTTGCTCTTTATTTTCTCATTCCACCCCCCACCCCCCTTTTTTCAAAGATGGTTCATTCACCTATAGCGCAACGATAGAGATTCCTGGCCTTGTATGTACAACCTTGCATTTTCTTCTTAGTTATTTAAGAATAAAAATGAGAGATTTTATGCAGGCAGATAAAGTAGCATGAGGATATATGTGGGATTGTGGGGGATCTATAAACATTTAGGAAGGCCATAGAGTAGTGAAAAAAGAGTAGGTGAAGAAACATCTTATAAGGGTAATAGTGTCACTCAGGGTTCATGAACTAATTGCAATTGAGTCATTCAAAAACTAATACAATTAATTCATTTTAGATTTTATAGAGTTATTAATTACTTAATGAATGAGATAGGGATAGAAAATTTGGGATGAGTACAAGAAAAAAATTTTATTATTAATCTTTTTCACATCAAAATTATATTTCTTGTTTTTAATACTCATTTTTTATTTAATTTATATTAATATGATTTATTTAATTTATAATAAATAAAAATAAAAATGTATTTAAAAATAGAGATAATATTGTAAATTTATGCTGTCAAGGGATATTGATTATTATAAAAATAATAGAATAAATGGTATATATTAATTATAGTAGGGGAGAAATTGGCAATCTCCATATAAGCACCACAACAACAAGATACATATTCACCATTAATCAAAGCACAGAAAAATCAACCATGATAAAGCATTTAGCTGTGACAATGCTCATATTGATCATAAAACTAGAAACTTCATCAGTTGAGCCACCGGACATCTTCACAAGATTCGTGAACATTAAGAACAATTTGGGTGGCGGTATTCATTTGACAACTCATAGTCAAACGGCCAACGATGATCTCGGACTCGGAGTCCAGTGATCTCTCTAATGGACAATTTACTGAATGGAAATTCCGTGTCACATTGATTGGGAAGACTCTGTTGGTGCTTAACGAAATGGAATGATGTTGTGCAAGCAAGCTTTGATGTGTATGATGATGACAAATTTTGGTGCTTGTATTCTTATTAGTGACAGGCATGGCGGGGTCTATTTGCATAACTTTTTTTTTTTTTAATTCTGTTATACAGAGGTTGTGACTGATATTGCATTAGATATTATAATTGATATGTGTACATTGATTTATTAAAACACTGTTTAGATTTTTCTCTCTAATATTCGAGAGGTGCTTACTCTATTAACATTTTGTAAGGAAGATGCTATCTCTACTCAATTATTTAATAATTGAGGAAAAAATAAAACTAACTTCCATAAATCTCTTATGGAGGTTTGAATCTTTATTCTTACTATTGTAAATGAAAGGGTTCTCTTACTAAACCAAAAATTTATTGGTCATTTATTTGCATAACTTGGAAAAAGAGACATGAGCAATGTTTCATCCATGAAAATAATTAATTGATTAAGGGATTTGAGGCTTTGTTTTATAATAAGATAAGAATTCTTGAAATTAATATACCTTTGGTCCTTAATTATTTTCGCTTTTGTTTAATGGTTTCTGTCTTCTAGTGAATTTGTTCATCATATAATAAGACTCCTGTAACGAAATATTATTGAGATGAAAAATGTTTACATATATATATATATATTATTGATTAACAAATAATTTACTAATTCATCTATGAATTAACATTTATTAATTGATTGATTTACACTCATTTTCACGCTCGGAGGTAATAAATAAAATGAATTATGAAGCAAACCATTGACCCAAAAACAAAAAACACAAAAAGACCACACACTTTGATGGTTCTATGTATTATCATCATCCCGCATCTAACCATCACCAACAAATCCACCCACAAACAACAAAATCTCAACTATTCAAAAGAGGGGAAAAAAAACATGGGTAAGCATCTAGCTATACTAATTCTGATCATGATCATGAAAATGGAAATGGAAATTTCTGTCGTCATGGCACCCCGCATTGGTTTATGAATAGAAAATTTCATATTCAGGATGATCATTTGGGTGATAGAATGTTCTTGATGGCTTATTGTAGATCTAAGGATGATGATTTGGGTCAGCAATTTCTCTAAGATGGACAGTTCATGCAGTGGAAATTTCGTCTCGACATCTTTTCTCATTTTATTATTATTTATATTTAATAATATTATATAAATTTATTAATAAAAGAAATTTCAGTAATTAGTATTTTAATAATTTTATTGGAATAGTAAGTAAAAAGTGTAAGGTGTTAAATCAAATTAAAAAAAAAATGAATATAAGGAGAAATTAGCTTCATAGCTATAAATACAAAATGAAGCAAAGTGTTAAATGAAATTTGATAGTAAATGTAAAAAAAATACCTTGATATTTAAAAATAAATTTAAATTAAAGAGGAGTGTAAGGTTCAAAATTAGAGATGTTAATTATTCAATCTCAAAATGATAAAGAGTGGATATTGTGATATAAGTGCAACATAGAATAAAAAGTTATAAATATGAAATAATATAAGGTGATAACTGAAATGTGCTTAAGGATGGAAGTTGAAATTAACTTAATACTTATAAAGTAAATTTTAAATAAAAATGAGTGAGGAATTATATGAAAATTTAATTCATAGTGGTGTTGTTATAAAAGACAAAAGAAGTGGTATGGTACCACCATTGTAATATAGTTGGACCTCTGTCTATGTTGCAACAGTGGCAACATGCCATTACTTTTGTCATTTTATAGTTTAATTACATTACATTACCTTATATTTTCTATAAAATTAAATAGGCACGAGATGTTACAAATATTTATAAATAAGTCATTTTTTTGATAAAATGACATTTGAAAAGAATTTTAATTATTGTTGTTGTTGTTGTTATTATTATTATTATTATTGCTATTAAATTTTATTATTTTATTTATTTTAATTATTATTAATAATAAAATTTATTACTTTTATTACTTTAATTGTTATTATACCGTAATTAATTTATTATTATTAGTATTAATATTTTTATTATTAAAATATATTAAATTTATTATTTTAATTATTATTAATTATTGTTGTTATTATTTTTATTAATAATAATAATAATATTATTAAAATTTATTAATAATTTTTATTATTTTAATTGTTATCATCATTAATATTATTATTGCCATTAATTTCATTGTTATTATTATTCTTATTATTAAATTTTATTAATTTTTTTAACTAATATAATTGTCATTATTATTATTTTTAGTTTTATTATTATTATTATTATTATTATTATTATTTTAATTATAATATATACAAATAATATTATGTACATAATTAACTAAGGGTATTTTAGTTATTTACAACAGTCTATTCCAATTATAAAATAAACATATTAATTCTGATTTCGATTCCGATTATTATATCTCAAGTAAACAACTTATTATAATTCAAATTCCTTATTATGATTATAGCTCATTTCAATTTTTATTTGTTAAATGCAACATTAAAGTGTGTTTTGAACATAGTATCATATAGTATCATAATATTATTCACATTAATTTATTGCTTACCTATTTTTGGAAGTTTTGAAAGCTAGATTGTGGTCCATTATATAATTTACTACAATGCACCAACTATTGCCTTAATGAAACATTAAATATATTTAAATTATTTTTTATTTTTATTATAATAACTATAATATAAAAATAAATTATATTATAACATTATTTTATTATAACATTATTTTTATATATTAATAATTAATAAAAAAAATAATTAAATATAATTAATAAGAAATTTAAATAATGACAATAGAACTGGAAATGATAGTAATAATTGGATAATTATGAAATATTTATGAATTTGTGCAATAAATCAAGAGATTTATTTTTTTGAAATTAGGAAACAAACATAGGCTTTATTTTATATTTAAGGGGCTGTGACTCTCATAAATGAGTACTGAATCATGCATTGTAATTGCCCAATATCAATAATAAAAGTCCTCTTAAAATTTTCTATTTCTTCCTTATTCATATCATTTAACAACTTAGCTAATAAATAAAGTAATAATAATTATATTTTTTCCTGACATGTTAAAAAACAAGAGGGATTGCAATGATAATAACCTACGTTGCATCATCCATACGTTGCATTTATTTTTCCATTCTTTTTTGAACCATTGGTTCAAAATAACAAAATGGTATGTTGCCACTGAAAAATAAAAATATCATATTTAAGATATACGAAATGAGAGTATATTTGGGAATTATAACTGCAAACCAAACCAACTCAGTTTGAATTTGGTTTCTATTCTCCCCAATCGAGCCTGCAATAGCCGGTATGAATTAATTATCTCTGAGATCATAAAGTAAATTTGTGCTCCTTATAACAGCTTCAAAGTTATTTATTAAGAGATTGGCAATTTTCTCATTAGTAAAATTAATATATATCACTTGTTTGTTTATTGTTTTCACAATAGTTAAGAATACCATTATTTTATAGTATTATTTTTATTTTTAAATAAATTTTTATTCACATGTATTATTAATTAAATAAATTATATAAATAAAAATTTAAATACTAAAAATAAGAAATTTAAGTTTTAATGGAAAAAAATTAATAATAATATATTTTTCTTAATCTTTTTGTTATTTTTAAACATCATTATTACAAAATTAATAAAAATGATTTATTATCATGAAAACAGTAAGTAGATAAGTAAAGAAACCAACTAATATTAACTCTCAAGTGTTTGCAACACCGTTGCCTTCCAGTAAAACATGGATTAAAAAATACAAAATTTCAAAGTAGGACATCATTTCCAGAAAAGAAAAAAAATTGTAACGTTGCTAGAAAACATAAAATACCAAGGTCTTTCATACCTTACTCAAAGATCTCATAAAAAACCTTCTTGAATTGCTGCACGTGATGGGCTGCCGAGTTTATAACCACTGACAAGGTCCCATCATTGCTTGGTCTTCCATAAATATGTGCTATCCCTTCATAATAAGTGTTAACAACCCTCACAAATATCGGCTGGCCCCATCCAAAATTCGCATCATACAATGGCGCATTTGCCAAACTGACGATATTGAGGTTGGGGCACTTATAAATGTGGCCTCCCTTCCTCAGAACATTCAAATCAGGTTGTTGCTTTAGACAAGCAAGTGCTGATTTCAAATACTCATCGTCCATCCGCTTTAATGCCTTTTGAATTCTTTCAACAGTATGATTCAGTGGTTCAGTTAGGATATCACCCGATAAAGCAGTCAATGATGTGGTGAAAATTACATTTCCAAAGTAACCAGGTGGGAGTGGTGGATTCAATCTCTGTCGTCCATCTGTAGGAAAGTGTAACTTGCTAACTTGATCATCAGACAATCCTCGCGCTTTACACACGCTGCGCCAGATATGTGCTGCTAGGATCGCCATCCGACTATACCTGACACTGGGCTCATGATCTGCCTTAGATTTCTCTTTGAGGGTGTCGATTTGATCAAGTGATAGGCTAAGGATTGCGGTAGAAATGATTTCAGGATTTTGGGTAGGAGGAGCATTCGCGGAAGGAGGCGGGTCGTATTCAATGTGATGGAATTTGGGAGAAGTTGGAACCCCAACGCCTAGTACGGCTCGATCAAGGAATGGTTGAATACTAATAGGAACACCGCGCGTCATCTCAGCCCACGAGTTGATGATATGACACGCTGAAGCTCCATCTGCCAGCGTATGATTCACTCTGGTTCCAAGACAAACGCCTCCACATTTGAAATAAGTTACCTAATCAATATGCAAACCCTTGTAAATTATTTGAAAACAATGACCAACAGGGACAAAAATGATATCGCATACCTGTGCCATCAAGAGCGGATGAGAGGATACATCCGTTGTATCACCAACAGTTGGAACAAGCGTCAAAAGCTTCGAGCCTTGTGAGAAGTCACCGAAGTCATCAATAGCACAGCTTGTTTCGGCCTCCAGAAACAGAACTCCCTCTCCGTTACAGAGAATCTCAATTTTGCCATTTTCATCCTTTCGCAACCTTCCGGCAACCGGGTAAAACGGCACAAGAACTTCGCTCAGAGCCTTCTTCAGCAAACCAACTTCAAAAAAATCGGTGCAGTCGCTGGACCGCCGATAGAAATACACACTGGGAACAGAATTGGATGGCACAATCACGTCCAAGTCGGATATTTGTTGGCGATGCTTGGGTGTTTCTTGAGCAGGGCGTATAATTGTTGACTCCTTAACGTGAATTTTCATTGTGTCAAAATATAACCATCAACACCTGTACAAAAAAGGGATAAAATTTAGAATGGTCCTCTAGGATTATACAAACACAATAAAATGGTTCTCATCAGGCAATTTGCGACTCGTCTCAGTTGTTAATCCAATCAAATCCATGTCATTAGTTTATAGCCAACAAAGTTGCTTCGACAAACAAAGTGAAGCTAATTAAGAATTAAGAGGAAGAAAATTGAGACAGGTTTGGCGATTTTGACAAACGGTGAGAGTCTTTGAACTACTTTTTACAATATACGGTATATACCCACAGTTAAATTAAATTTGTGCGTTATAATTTTACTCTTTAAATCCCTTCCTAAACTAATCCAATTTTACGCCCATCAACCAAGCAAGCATTCTTCGTCCATTTTTTTTTTTTTTTAATTCACATTCTAGATTCCAATATGTAAAACTGTATATATCATTGATTTCTTTTTAGGAATTAAACGTTTACCTGATTTTATGACACCAATGCTCACTCTTCCTAATCTCGTTTAGCAACTGCACCAGCCGATGAAAAAAAAAAGCGATAACTTATTTGTTATAAGATAAGTGAAGTCTTTTGGAGAAATGTTGCTCTTTCTTTGTCTTGTATTACGAATATATTAACGCTCAAAACTAAAAAATAAAAAGTAAAAATTAAACTTAAAAAAAAAAAAGTCTTATATGAGAGGAGACCAAGGATTTCTAGTGGGGCTTATTTTATTTAATCAACTCTTTTTTTTTCGGTTATTTTGCTTATCAACATTTTACCAATAAATTTTTTTCTTTTAAGTCAATACTTAATTGTAACGATTATGGAAACCTGGTTATTCATATTCAGCCCCACCAAATTTATTGATTAATTACTTTAGTTATCTACCGTATCAATTGAGCAAACCTTAACAAAGACATGAACATGGTCTTAACAGATCAAAAATAGGAAAACAGAGAAGTAAAGAACATACCGGCCTGAATGAGAAAAAGAAAAAGAGTCAAATCCGAGCTTGCAGAGCTATGAGAAATGGTAAGTAGTAGAACAATTTGTTGATGAACTTTTAAAATGAGAGATTGAATAATTTGTTGACGAACTCAAATCAGAGATTGAAGTCATAAGTCGCATCAAAATTATTGTGCAATAATAATTCCGACCACAAGAAAACGTGAATACAAGATAATGATATGTACTCGGGCCATCTCTCTGTCCAAAACGTGACATCTGCCATGCTTTGTGTGATTGAAAAATTGGGGCTGCTTCGGACGAACTAGATCTAGCCACGCTCATCTATACTCAGCCACAAACTTGAAAAAGGACCATTATTTGTGTCAAACAAAGAGACAATTCTGACAAAAGAATTTTATCAATTTGTAAATTCTAACAATTTTTTGAGAAAACATAAAAAGTGGATTATTTTGCAAGTATTTAATTATGGATCCAGCTGGCTTTCAACCAGTGGAAGGTAATCTTTATTTTGTCGTTGAGTGCGTTGGATGTTTGGGAAGTTGATCCAGTGCCTTCAGTTTAGTAGCGTTAAGTATAATTTCAATTGGAAACTGTTTCGGAGCACTCCCATGTGGTAAATTAGGGTTGTAAAAAAAAAATTTGTGAAACACAAGAGTATGATTTGAGTTCAATTGGCAACCATTTCAATTGAACATTTAGTCCTTGCTAATTAATTTAATTTAATCGTGTTAAGTTTGTCGTTCAATAATGGTATTGAAGAAGTCCAATTTGTGAAACACAAGAGTATGATTTGAGTTCAATTGCAACCATTTCAATGAACATTTACAATAATGGTATTAAGCCAATTTCAATCTTACCTTCTCCATTTCTACATTCATTAAGAGAGAAAGATTCATACGTAATGTGACTCACCTCACTCTTTTCTGGTTTGCTTTATTTGAAATCTATATCATACACATGAAATTTTGGTAAGCTAGCAAACGAAACTAAATGACATAGCACTTTAATTATTTTTATAAGATCGGACACCGACTTCTCACCCATGTTAGCTACCCTTTCTCCAGTTTACAAATATCTCTTCCAATAGCTTTGGCTACAACAACAATCTTATTATTCCCTATTAACTCACTTCATTTAGCCAATGCTAATAATGGTGCTAGGCAATTGCCAAAATATGTCAGCGATAATAGAAGCTCAAACCTTTCTCTGTAGTCAAGAGAGGTGCAGTGATTTCGATCGATGCAAAGAGTTCAATTTTGTGTAAAATATAAGAAGATTAATTTTGGAATAAAAATATTACAAAATTTTGTAATTTCCACTTATACATTGTTTGGTTAATTGAGATTGTTTTCATTGGCCACACCATCAATATTCTTTTATTGCTTGTTTTTTTACTAGTCATTGGATTTTACTACTCTTCAATTCAATGAATAAACTACAAAAGGATAAAACTAGAGGTACCTTCCACCCAGTGGAAGGTAGATTGGTCATGGGTCATTCCATGAAATCACCGTACTAATACTGTAATCAAACATAAATTATGTAAATAAAATATAAGATTTGTAAGTTTATGTTAAAGCTTCTAGTCAAGATCATTATAGCCACCCCCAAGTGTTTGGGGTTCGACCAAGTAGTTTTTAAATAATTTTATTTATTTGGTTACTTGAGCTTGAATTCTAAAAGAAATAAGGAAATAAAAAATGATTTGATCTTCACCCACCCCTATACCTTTTTATCAAAATAAGAAAGGAAAACAACATTATTACCAGCTAAGTTCAAGTTTTGTTATTAATTGAAAGATGGAAAGAATTATTTTAAATAGAAAAAGTTCCTAAATTGCTGAAATTGATTAGTTCTTTTTATGTGCATCCATTTTTTTATATAAATAAGACAATTCAGCCACACTAATCTCTCTCTCTCTCTCTGTTATCTTTTTTTTTTCTTTAATAAAAGGAGCAAACTGCAGAAATTATCAACTTAACTAATTAGTGTCGATTCACTAATATCAATAACGAAAAAACTTGTTTCAACCTCAAATACGTATATCACCATGGGGATAATTATATATTGTTGTATTTCAAATCTGCTTAATGCTTGGTTTAGCTTGTTACTTTCAAACCAGGTATTCAACAATCATGGAACATGAAATATTGAAATGTGAACACTAGAAGCCTACAAAGAGTTGTCAAAATTTTGGTTATAGAACTTTGTGCAACAAGATCAGAGGTTGATGAGGACAAAATCAAGGGATGATGAATACAAAACAGGATGTGCTATAAATTTGGAGATGCAGGGTATCAAATCTTGTACCTCATTTGAGCTACATGCGTCTCCTATACAAATGAAATAAAGCATAAAGTAGCTTTTCAGCCCATTTATCATTTTCCGCTGCTATATAAATTGTATATAGTTGCACATGCAAGGCACGTGATCTAGCTATCACCATATCTTTGCCAATTTCATTGTATTTTGTTCATTTATAGCCATTCTAAACGTGAAAATGTTGGAAGTGTATGTAACTTTCTGTCCTTCTTTGGTGTCTCTCTCAATGGAAACCAAATGGAAGTTAGAGTGGGTCTTCATGACTTCTTTGCTTCACCTATAAGTGGAGTGTTATAGATAAATCGGGCCTTTTATTTTCTTCTTCCTTCTCTTCTTTTTCACATTACTCTACTAGTTAAAACTTTCATTATTTGGTCGGTAGTTGAGTTGTCAACCTCTAATTGCTACTTCGTGATACTTAGATCATAGAATAACACTTAAAGAAACTGATATTGACGAAACTGATACAAATAATAAGAAACAAGTCAATCAAATAAGCAAAAACAAAATCAATGACACACACTTTGCCACCAAGGTTTTATAGTGGTTCGACTAGAACTGTGCCTAGATCCACTCTGAAAAGAGAAGAAAGATTTTATTGAGCTTTACAAGATATAATGTTGTAGAAAAAATGTAATTAAACAATAATCAGAAAATTCAACATATGTAATAGCTTTAATAACAATTTGAACCACTGGTGGACATGTGTCAGAGCCTCATCAATTCTCTTACACAAAACGTCAAACACAGTTGCCAGTTTGAGTAAGTGATACACGTGTTGAATCACGTGTATTACTTATTCAACCAACCAACATTACGTAGATGTCATAAAGCTCCCTAAAACATCACAATCGACATGCCATACAAACATAGATGACATGTCATTCACACACACTGGGAATCTGATCGACTTGTTAGACTCGATCATAAACCTAAATTTGAGCTTCACTCTTCAACATTCTCCACTATAAACTCAAATGAGTTACTCCTTATCGTCATCTTCTCACTTTACATCTACAATCTTAATGTTGTAGATTCCAGTTAAATTCAAGCAAAATTTAAACTTAGTACAGCTTTGGTTAGCATGTCTACGAGGTTGTCATCAGTGTGAATTTTCAACAATTTCACCACTCCTCTTGACACCTCTAATATGATAAAATGAAGCTTGATGTTAATGTATTTTGACTTTTCATGATACATCTGATTTTTGCTTAAACAAATAGAATTCTAACTATCACAATAGATTGCCACATGTTTTTGGTTATACCTCAATTCATTTATTATTCCTTTAAGCAAAATTACTTCTTTAATGTCTTCTTCTGCTGTAGTGTATTCAACTTCAATTGTTTACATAGCAACAATATTCTAAAATAAGGCTTTTAATTTATGGTACATTTAAAAAGAGTGAACAAATAGCCAAATAAGGACCTTTTTTTCATCTAGATCCCCTACATAATCAAAGTCCATAGAGCCTACCACCTTGATATCATCTTTCTTTTTAGCTCCATACACCATACCATAATTAGTTGTACCATTAAGGCATCTTAAAATCCATACAACAACCTTCTAATGTTCTTTTCCTAGATTTATCATATATCCTCTTACAACATTCACTGCATAACAGATATTAGGCCTAGTCAAAACCATTACATATATTAAACACCTTAGAACATTTGAATATGAATATGGAAACGATATTATTTTAACGTTTTCATCATCAGTCTTGGGATACTGTCATTTTAAACCTTTCAAGTGCTTTTTTGATGTATTTCTACTATATCAAACATAAAACACCATTCTTCATATCTTTTATCAACTCTACTTCAAGGATCTTTTTTACTGCACCAAGATCCATCATTTTAAATGCACTCCTTAGGTATTATTTTAAGTCATTTATTTTATCTATATCCTTACAAGCTATTAATACATCATCAACATATAGCAACAGATAAATCTTAGTATCATCTTCCAAGGTTTTAAAATATACACAGTAATTAAAGTTACACCTTTGAAAACTATGATCAGCCATAAAACTGTCAAATCTCAAAAACCATTTTCTTATAGATTGCTTAAGTCCATATAAGGATTTCTTAAGGTGACAAACATGATTTGCTTTCTCTGGATCCACATGGCCTTTAAGCTGAGCTATTACAATCATCTCATCTAATTCACCATGCAAAAAAGTAATCTTAAAGAGGAATGTCTAACCACTAAAGAAAACACTTATGTGATGTCAATACTACTAGAAAAATTAGCTTTATTAACACCAATTTAGTGTCAATAATAATTTTTTTTATGCTTATTAATTGTGTCAGTAATACTCAAATTAGAACACACTGACACTAATTTTTAGTATCAGTAATTTTTGTGTTAATAATTCATGTCAGTATAGTATAACCAAAATAATGATACTATGGTATTAGTAGTTAATGATATTATCTATATAACAGTAATTTATATGACTACAATATTAAGAGCACATCGACTTAATAATGTCAAAAATTATTGACGTTATTTTAAATATTTAGTATCAGTATTTAGTGATGTTATATTGCTTCTGATTAGTAGTATATTTTTATTTTAATTATATTTTTCTTGTCTATTTTAAAATTAAAAGAAAACTCAAAAATATATTAAATATACCAAATCTCGTGACGCAATTCACATCATAAACATCCCAAATACATCACTTGAATTAACATATTTCAACTACACCACTGTTTATAAAAGAAAAACATAAATAACAAATTAAGTTTGGGACAAGTTCTAAACAATAAAATACTAATTTAAGTTTCAACAAGCATTAACCTATAGAAAGAAGCACAAGAAATTCACTCAATAACCATCCACAACTTAATTTTTCCCCACTTATAAGTACATAAAATCAATTAGTATACCACAAAAAATAAGTCTTTGATATTTGGAAGCAAAAATACTCATAGGTCATGTTTGGTTAACAAGAGAAAAGGTAGGAAAGGAGGTGAATTTAAATTCTTTACTAATTTCTTTTGTTTGGTTGGAGTAACTTATAGGAAATTAATTTCCATAGAAATTTAATATCTATTGTAATGAGGATTTCAGATTCTTCTTTGAAAGCTAGGAATTCTAATTCTCTAACTTAAAAATGACCAAATAGTCATTTGTAACCCTATAACATTTCAAAATTTGAAAAATAAGGACCTAAAATTACCTTATCTCACGATTTCTCTCTAACCAACAACCTTCTCTTCAATTTTCATCCATTTTCACAGTCCCTGCCATCGATTCAAATCAGTTGCTGCCACGATTTCATCTTAAAATAAGAAGAACAAGACAAAAACAAAGGTAGATTTGTATGATTTTATAGATTTATTTAGTTGTTAATATGTTTTTTTTTATTTGTTGAGGATTTATTACGTTCATACTTTTTTTACTTACATTTAGCAACTTATTTATTTTGTTTGAAATGGTTCACATAAATGATGAGAGAATTAAATGGTAGATTCTGCATAATTACTTTTTTTTTGAATTATTTTCTGTATTTTTTTTTTGTTGTTCTCTCATCTTTACATTTCTAGGTATTAATTGATTTGTAATTGAAAATGGAAATGATTATAGTTGAATTATAGTGCAATGTAATTAAAAGCTATGGACTAGCATTGAATTGGTGAGCTGGTAATGGGATTTAGTTGACATTGACTTGCTTTAACTCTATTCCTATGCTTTTTTAATTGTTTTTCCCCTGTTCAAGTAAACTTTTGCAATTATTATGCAGATCATGCAACTTTAGCCTTATTATTCTTATTGAATACATATGTATGCATTTTCTTTTTTAAATTAAGACATGGATAATTCTTTATGAAGTCACGGATGACTTAGGCTTATTTGAAACAGATAATATGAGAAAGAAGAAATTGGTTGGGTTTTTTATCCATTGGTTATTTACCATGCAAATCTGTTTTTATTTCTTGAGATTTATGAAAAAACAAAATGAGAAAAAATCCTTAAGCTATGAAATGTATGTGTTTGACTTTTTCATAAATAGGAAAATTATTCATCAATTAGCTTATGATGCCTGGATTATTCTTATTGAAAGAAGAAATACTTTATCCATTGTTATATGCATTTTTATTTCTTGAGGTTTATGAAGAAACAAAATGAGAAAAAATCCTTAAGATATGAAATGTATGTGCTTGACTTTTTCATAAATAGAAAAGTTATTCATCAATTAACTTATGAGACTGATGCTACTTGCATAGCCCAACTTAGAAATGGATAGGCATACTTTTGCATATTTATGCACAAGGCTTGAAATAGTTGGAAGGTTAAAACCTTCAAGACATTTATTAGTAGATGAAAAAGTAGTTATGTTTTTACACATAATAGCACATCATGTAAAAAATAGAGTGATGACATTTAATTTTATAAGGTTGGGATAATTAGTTAGCAAGTACTTTCACAATGTTTTGTACTCTATCCTACGACTTCATGGAGAGTTATCGAAACAACCTGATCCAGTTTTTGAAAACTCTAATGATGAGAGATGGAAATGGTTTAAGGTACTTCTCTTAGCCATATTTATTTTGATTATATGTTGGTATTATATTGAAAATTTGGCGGTCACTAATTATTATTATTTTTTTCCTACATTGATGATAGAATTGCCTAGGAGCACTAGATGGTACATACATTAGAGTGAGGGTGCCTGCAGCGGATAAGCCTAGGTATCGAAATCGAAAGGGAGAGATTGCCACTAATGTGTTGGGAGTATGCTCCTAAGAAATGCAATTCATTTATGTTTTAATTAGTTGGGAAAGGTCAGTAGCTGATGTAGGGTCTTCCATGATGCCATATATAAAACAAATGGTTTATATGTCACAAATGGTAAGTCATATGCAAGAATAAACAAATTCTGAAGTATAAACATTATTAATTAAAATTTGAATATTTATTTATGATATAAGTTACTACTATTTAGTAGATACTGGATATGTTAATTGTCTTGCTTTTTTTTGTGGACAACGATCCACCTTAATGACTGTAGGAAAAACCATCAACCAACTAATCCACAAGAGTTTTTTTAACATGAAGCATTTAGCTGCTAGGAATGTCATTGAGAGTTGTTTTGATGTTTTTAAAAATCGATGGGCAATTCTAAGAAGTCCTTCATTCTATCCTATCAAGACGCAGAATAGGATTATTATGGCTTGTTGCTTACTATACAATTTCATTAGGAGGGAGATGCCATGTGATCCTGTTGAGGAAGCATTTGATTCTATAAATGAAGTGGAATCACTTGGAGGTAGCACAATAACTAGTATAAAAACCTCAGAAAAGTGGAATACATGGAGGACAAATTTAGCACAAGAAATGTATAATCAGTGGACAACAAGTAGGCAGAGCACATGAAGACTCCTTAAAAAAAATTGTTTTAATCAATGGATTGTAAATGTACTATTCATGTTTCTGAATTTGAGGATTTTGTAATTTAGTTTCAGATTTTTTTTGTAGTTAAGTTTGCTAACTTTAATGAGTATTGTTGAATGTTTTATTATTATTATTTTTTTTTATAGAAACTAAAGACTTATATATTAGTTTTGCCCCTTTATATGATTAGAATTGACTTTCATCATATGAAAACTAATTTTTTTTTTATATATTTATCCACTTCTAAAGACTTATATATGCTTGCTATATCCATTTTATAAGTCAAATACTTAGAAATTCAAATATATTGTAAAAAATCAATACTATATATATTATTTTATTTGTTGTGTGAATTCATACATTATTTTATTTATTTAACTAGGTACGTTTTCCTCAAGAATAATTTTAGATTTTCTAAAATTTTATCTTAACATTTCATCTCAATCATTTTTATATTTGTAATTTGGCTAGTATATTTTTATATTTCAATATGGATAGTACATTTTTATATTTGTAATTTGGTCATGTGGCATCTTTGGATCAATAAATGCTTTTGGCTAATTTGAATCGAATATGAGCAATGATCATGTTAATTATTTTCTAAGCGATTGTTTCATTATTTGTTCAAATGTCATGTAAATAAATAAAATAATTGTTTCATTATTTGTTAACATTTCATAATCTTAACATTTCATTTCCTGAAGTATCAGATTTTTTTTTTCGTTTCATTTCTTTTCAAACGTTAAGAAAAATTGGAAATGCTAGAAAATTGCTTTGAGCCCATTTTCATTTTACATTGTAACAGTTACAACTTATGTATTACAGCTGGCCCCAAGGGCGTAGCCGAGTTAGTTGGCAGTGCAGTCTGTCGCCCCTCACTTGTGTGAACTCGGGTTCGAGCCTTGGGGGTGGGGAGGGGGTAAAAATTGATTTGGGCTTGCCCACCCCCTCTTTCCTTTAAAAAAAAAACTTATGTATTACAGCTATATGCAACGGTTAGTGGGTAATAGGTAGCACATGATTTAATATGAAAGTAAGAGCAAATGTCCAATGGCTTCCAAGAGTGAGATTGAGTATGCATGCAATTGCACAACTTAAATTTTTTCTCTAGAAATATGAGTAATTTTCCTCATAAAATAGGAGTTGTATCACAATACAAATAATTTTGGTTAATACCAGCAGCTTTTTAACTAGAGCTTGCTATGCCAAGAGCTTATAGCTAAAGGTCAAGCAAATGCTAATGCTTTATTGGGTTTGATGGTTTGGTTTTGTGTGTGAAAAATTATTGCAACTACTTTAGTCTTTAGATAATTAGTTTAGTTTTCTAATCAATGTCTTATTTTTGTTCAATAGCTAAATCGATTGACAAGCACCACAAACTCTAAAATCAAGATTTTGGAGCAAAGATGAAGATATCATACTCATCCTGCAAGCACTTTTGGATTTGTACTATGATAAGATATTTTATTCTAATAACAACTTCAGAAATAACTACTTGAAGGTTCTTGAGATTGTTTTGGACACAAAATTGCCTAGATGTGGTATAAAAGCTAAGCCACATATTGAATCACGCATAAAGACCATAAAGATGTAATTTTGAATTGTACACGAGATGTTAGCTGGAACAAATTGCAGTGGCTTTGGTTGGGACCCAGACAAGAAAATTATGACTACAGAGAAGGCGGTGTCTGATACTTATATTCAGATTTTTTTTTTTTTTTTGCTTGCTGAGGCTTATGCTAATATTATTCTGCCTATATATGTAATTCATATTATTCTATCCAACAGTAGGCACCAACCATGCATCCGTCTTTGGCCTTATCTGTCTTACAAGTGTTAACTTGTTGCATCATACTACTGGTTGAGAATATCATTTTGATATTGTCATATGAGAAATGTTTAGTCAACGAAGAAAACATACTGATAGAATGGTAGATCAATTCTAGTTTACATTATCATCCTCAAGGGTAGCAGATTGAGATTTAAATGTTCAACATGATGTGCTCTACTTTAATGTAATTAATATTTTAACTATTATATGTAAATGTTTGTTAAAGTGTGAACTTCTATTTGACATTATATGAAACTTTTTCATAAAGATTGATCATTTTAAATAATTGCAAAGTCATAAAGAGACAGTGGATTTCAAGCATAAATCATTCCCATTTTATGAGGATTTGTATTTGATTTATAATATAGATCATGCAATTGGAAAAAATGTAGAGGCCCCTATATTGCTATAGAGAAAATTGAGAGGACAAGAGTGAGTAAAGAAGCTGAGGGAGAAAATTTGAATTTTAAGGGTGTGTAGGATGATATGGATGATAGTATGTCTATTTCACATGCTCCGAAAAAGCA
Source organism: Luvunga scandens (assembly GCA_030449905.1). Lineage (NCBI taxonomy): Eukaryota > Viridiplantae > Streptophyta > Magnoliopsida > Sapindales > Rutaceae > Luvunga > Luvunga scandens. The sequence continues at coordinate 1,582,452 of JASUUG010000286.1, forward strand.
CTGAATAACTTCAAACAGCTCATCAAGAAAAAAGAGAAGAAGTGATGATTCAGAAGAGAGTGGAGAGTCATTTAAAGAGCTAACGTCTCTTTTTGTCACGGAAATGAAAGAAACTTCTAGCCACTTGAGTGGAGCTTTACGACAAGAAATTAATGAGAAACAAGTAGGATTAGGTGATAAGTTAAAGAAGATTGGTACACTTACAATGGTAGAATTCCTTAGAGCCACCACTTTAATTGCTCGTGATAGTGTCGTACTAAACGTAGTTTATAGTCTTTGTGATGAAGAGTGAGAAGTATGGGTTAAACTTTTCCTTAGCGGTGAATTTAAGTAATTTTAGGCTAAACTAGAAAAGCATGGATCATTTCTTTTACTTTGAATTAATTTTTGATACTTAGATTTATTGTTATTTTGATGCACTCATTTTACATTTATTGTTGTTCATGGAATTTATAACTCATTTTAGACTTATTATTGTTTTGATATACTCATTTTCTACTTATTTTGATTTTTTTTAATTTATTGTCAAAATTTAGAAACATTTAATTTTATAAGGTTATTTTCCAGAACATAACCATATGGGGGGTGTATAATAATAATAATAATAATAATAATAATAATAATAATAATAATAATAATAATAATAATAATAATAATAATAATAATAATAATAATAATAAATCATGAATTTTTATGAAGACATTTTGACATTAAAAAAAAGTTTATAAGTTGACAAAAGTTTAATATTGACATTAAATTATGTTTAATTATTAATATTAATAGTTTCGTATTTACAATAAAGGGTAAATTTATCCAAAAATAAAAATTGTAATTCCTTTCCTCCATAAAATTTTATATTAAATCAAATAATAAAATTTAATTTTCCAATTCCCTTCCTCCCCTTTCTTCTCCATTCCCTTCCCTTCCATTTCTCTCATCTTCTTTCCTCCTCTTTCCTCGAACCAAACATCACCATAAAGTTCTTTCATGGTGTAACACATGTACTATTGGTTGCCATCTTTTCACCCCAACTTCTAAATAGGTATCTAGGGATGGTAATTTTTGGGTCCATGTCCGTGTTTGGCCTTTTTGGATCCAGACCCGAACACACAATTCTCTATATTGGACCCGAATTTAAACCTAATTTTTTTAATCCTAGTCCGGGCTGGGTTCAATCTGAAAAAATTTGGATTTTTTCTTTGAACTCGGATTGCTTAAAAAAAAACATGAACACAAGAGAAATTAGGTTAGGGCTTCTTCTTTTTTAAAAATTTTTCTATTCATAATTTTATATTAAGTAATTTTTAAAAAAATTAATATTAAAATAAAAAATTTTCGAATCCAGGTTCTAAATTTACAGGTTCACTTAAATTCGGATCCAAATCTGGAACTATGTAAGTTTCCAAATTACATTCAAATTCCAGATAAAAATTAATTAGGTACGGGTTGAACCCGACTCGATTTTCCGAGTCCAGGCGGAGTTCAAGTTTGCTTGCCATCTCTATAGGTATCCCAAAGGGCTCTGTCCACCACCAAATGTTACCCAACACCCATTCTCTTGTTTTAATTTATAGCTATCTATGTACCATCTAATTAAGTATGTGTGTGTAGTCTTTATTAATTAAATATGCTCTACTCTACATTATTGCATGCACATAATGTATAATGAAACAATTAAATGCACCCGCATCGATTTTGAAAAATTGAGCTAAATAATTAAATTTTAATTGGTTCTAGCTCTGGCATGCATGAATCTGCAGGCATCGCCAATTCTAAATGTGGTTGGGCCGTAACAAATTTGCTTCCATGTATAAACTAAAGAAGGCTCCACAATTTCAAGCGTACCATATGCATGTAAACTACAGAACACGTACACATTGGCGATCATAAACAAATAATTGAACAGAGCCTGCAAAATAATTATTAAAAAATTCCCATAAGGAGAATCATTACTTAAACTTGATACTTTCACACCTTTCAACTCATCTTCAAAAGACAGTAAAATTTGTGAAACAAAACTGGGAGGTAGACCATCTAATCATTGAAATTTTGCTAGTAAATTCATGGCCTATTGCAGAAACTTGAGTCCTCAAGTCATTTGAGAACACAAATAAAACAATTGCATTTGCTCTCTATAAAAATTGGGGCGATCAAAACTGTAGCCGGTTGGCTACTATTATAACTTTTGCAACTTTGGCTTGCAAAATCATAATAAAATATCAATTTCCAAGCAAATTAGCTTAACCGTCAATCTTTTTTCCCTTTATGGAAATGGATTCCTTTATAGCATTCTAAATCTAAGCTCCAAAACCAAACGAAAATAAAAATGTTAAAGAAAACAGTTAATAAATAGATCAGTAATGATAAGAATGACACCTTGTCTACAAATTGACAAGCATAAGTACTTAATTTTTTTTTATTCAATTTCATTGACTAAATTTAATTAAAGCGAACAACACTATAATATATGACAAAAGACATTAAGTTAACAAGCACGTAGTACTCCTAAAGGCGTAATCGAGTTGGTTGACAATACAATCTGTAACTCCTTATTTGTGTGAACTCGAATTCAAATATTAAGAGAAATAAAAATTAATTTGAACTTACTCATACCTCCGTTTCTTTAAAAAAAAAAAAAATTAACAAGCACAATAGCACTTATGGTGCCTAGATTAAACAATTATTCGTTGCATCCAAAGTCGTAAAGTTTATCTTTGGCTAGCAGCTTTCACTCTTCAACATATATATGGGCACCGATTCAAGCAAGCAGGAGAAGCGTATCAGTGAAGCTTGCATGTGACCTTAATGCAGCAAGCGACTGGCTGCTTTTAATTTAGTAAGCCACTCGTGGCTTTATCTTGTGGGTTAAGCTAGCAGTTTGTCCATCATATTCCAGATTTACAGTTTTTGGCAGGAACTTTACTGAATAGGTCTAAGTAACAACATCAAGCATCGTACTGTACTTCAATCGACTGAACATAAAAACATTACATTAACATTCCCTTGTTTTGCATTGTCGAAAGCAAATCTGTTGAAATTATAAATTCAGCAATAAAAAATTAATAATCATTGGCTTACACGTATGAAGTCCTTCTGTCCTGTAGATGTAGGGAAATTCGTGAAACCCAAACTAGCAACTCTTTGCCTTCAACACTTGGGACAATAATTCTTGATCTTCACAGCCAGCGTATGGATTCAAAACAAAAATGTAATTATATTTTGCTCTCAGAAAAATTATTAACAAATCTTTAAATATATCATAAGGAAGTGGTTAAATAAGTAATTCAAACCTAATAAATACAATTAAATGTTTTTACCAGTAGAAAAACGTTTAAGTCACTTCAATAATTCTGCCATAATTACACAACCTAACAAATTAACTCAAAAATCATATGAAAAAATACAAGATGGTATAACAAACTAAAAAATCATTTGAAAAACACAAGAGACAACTTTAATTTGGCCAAGGCATATGACTCAAACTCTCAATTTAGAGCTTCATAGTAATTGATTACCAATTGTTCTTTATTTTCTCCAATTTATTTCCACCTCAGTACAAGATGACTTTAAAAATTTTATTTACTTGAACATCATTCATTCTAATCCCATGCAATATCAACCTATAACTTATAAATTAGGTAGGTCTGCACAAATATTCACTTTAATAATTGACAGCAAATTATTTATTGCTTCAAAGAACAAAAATAGAAGTGTTGTGATCTATAAGCATCTACCCAAAGAGCAAGCAACTTTTCTAAATTTTGTTCAACTAAACAAGCTACAAAATTTATGATCTATATCTATAACCTCATAGACAAGCAAGGTTGTCGCAAATAAAGGGTAACAGTGTATAGATAATCAAATAATTAATTACTCAATAGCATACTAAAATAGTGCATAATATCCAAAGTTATTGCATAACAAGCTTGAGTGGAGGTTAGCTTACAGGAAACCAAAGTTAGAATATTAAAGTACGAGCCCCAAACAAAAACAAATGGAGAGATTGTCTCGATTCCAGTCGATCTGATTCTTGCTTTGTAACAAGCAAACTCCAAACTCCAATGAGAAGTTCCAGTGATTTATTATAGTCATAAAAGCAGTTGACTAGAAACCACCCTAGGCCATTGATAGTCGTTTTCCCATTCCACGACACAGCACTAGACAAATAAATGTTTGCAGAGAAGAATCAATGGCCTTGCCCTCGCATTGCAGCATTATTTAAGGTTGTCTCGGTTTCTTTGACGAAAATTGGCACGTAGAACAAGGCATGTCCTCCCCGGCACCGCCCCCACAGTGCACACTGGCTTCATGAGATAAGGAGGGCAAATGCCTTTATCATGCATATTGAATCTCGTAAGTCGTAACAACGCCTGGCCTCAGTCAAATTCTTATCTCTTTATATTTACTGCTTATTTATGTCCATTTTAATGCACCCCAGCTCGAGCAGCTGCTGGCGATACCCCTCGTGCCAACAACTTGGACTTCCGATGATGACGTTCTTTGGAGTCTGCAGGCTACTTTGATTTTATCAAAATATATCGCACTAAACTTTTGTAATAATTTCCAAGTTATTCTTTATGCGTTTCAATCTTTTTATTGGGTCCTATTATGATATCTTATGGATACTATTTTTTATAGTTTAGGTATCATATGATTAAAATTAAAGTCAATAAAATTTTATCATCTAATTATACTCTAACTAGAGTTTAACTCAGAATATACCTATATTCAAAAAAAGAAAAAAAAAAAAAGGAAAATGAACCCACACAACATTTTTTGTGCCTTATGACTACGCCATATTTTGATTCACTTGTTTTAGAAAAATGCGATGGAAATTAAACATTATTACAATTTACACCATCAAGCATGCAGTCTTCAATGCGTTGTAAGGACAATACAAGTCCCCATGCTGACTCGTAATTATACAGTGGTGCTTTCAACTCATTTGACAAATATATACACACACACCCCCTCACAATTTGAACTTCAAACAAGAAAATTGTGAGAGCCAGACACGGATTGAGAAGACGAATGAAATAAAACAATGAAAGCAAACATTGTGATGGTACTATTTCTTGCTCTTCTACTGATGAATCAAAATACCATAGAAGCTAGTACATATTCAAAAACTAAACAACACCAACCAAAGGGAAAAGCCAGAGAAGATGTGCAAAAGAGAACAATCACAAGAATCAGTACTAGTAAAAGAAGAGGTGGCAGCATAGGAAGAAGAACAAGAACAAGAGGAGGGTCATCAAATTGTGACCCTTTGTTCCAATACCTATTTGAAGCCTGCGGCCAATGGCCTTTCCCAACTTCCCCTTCGCCGGACAACCCATTTCGGCCCGCTCCCCGGCCCCGCCGCCGTCCATCACCCCATCGCAACCCGCCTCCATTGCCACCGCCCCTTGTCCCCTCTCCCCCTCCAATCCAACCCCCCATAGTTCAACCATCCCCGCCACCACTAGTTCCATCACCTCCACCACTAGTGTTATCGCCACCACCAGCATCCCCGCCTCCATCGCCAGTACTACCATCACCGCCGCCACCAGCATTGCCGCCTCCATCGCCATTACTACCATCACCGCCACCACCAGAGCCTTCCCCGCCTCCGCCATTGGTCCCATCTCCACCACCATCAGCACCTTCCCCACCTCCGCCGTTGGTCCCATCTCCACCACTAGTAATGTTCCCACCCCCACTAGTACTTTCGCCGCCGCCGCCGGAACCAACATTTCCATGGCTATCACCGCCTGATGCGATGATCTCGCCCCCGCCAAACATTTTCTTTCCGCCCCCGGTCCCGGATGAATTCATACCGGCGCCGCCACTTGTTCCAAGTTTTCTCCCGCCACCAGAAGAAGACACGCCGCCTGATGAATTTACTCCGGCACTGCCGCTGGTTCCATCGTTTTTGTCACCGCCGGAGCAGGACATGCCACCGGGGGATGAATCATCAATATCCCCTCCGTTTTTCCCAATAGCATTACCGCCGCCGGAGCAGGATTCGCCGCCTGATGAGTTCCCGCTGGCACCGCCGCTTGTGCCAACTTTTTTGCCACCAATTGTTCCAAGTTTTCTCCCACCACCAGATGAAGACACTCCGCCTGATGAATTTACTCCGGCACCGCCGCTGGTTCCATCGTTTTTGCCACCGCCGGAGCAAGGCCTGCCACCAGGGGACGATTCATCAATATCCCCTCCGTTTTTCCCAATAGCATTACCGCCGCCGGAGCAGGATTCGCAGCCAGATGAGTTCCCACTCGCACCGCCGCTTGTGCCAACATTTTTGCCGCCACCAGAGCAAGACATGCCACCTGATGAGAATCCACAAGCACCGCCATTGGTCCCCATATTTTCTTCACCGCCTGATCAGCCGGAGTTACCGTTACTGCCACCTCCGGAGCAGCCCATTGGATCAACACCAAGTGGACCGGATTTGTTCCTTCCGCCGCCTGTGGTTCCTGATATTCCGGAGATTCCTTAGCAGGCAGCCACTGTGGCATCACTCATCCGTGTTGTCTCCTTTCCAAGTATTGAGATACAGAATTTTATTGGAGAATAATCTTAGCCTGAAGGAGTCTGTAATGCTGACATTGTTTGATACGTTTTCAACTTTTCATGCTTTAGTTTGATACGTGCATTGGTAGAATCAATGTGAGAAGTGAGACTATTAGTTGGAGTGTTCGGCTCAACCCCATAATTAAATATGATTATGAAAAAAATTTATAAAAAAATTATTTTTTTTTTAAAATATAAATAGAATAATAACACTCCTTACAATAAAAATTTAATATATAATCAATATTTAAAAAAAAATTGATTAATTTAGTTATTGTTACTAATCATGTCAAATAGTATTTAAATGTAATAGAAAGTTTATCATATGCTAAAGAATTGCTCTAATAAGGTTCTCATTTTTATGTTAGCCCTTGAACAAATTTAAATTAGTGTAATTAGATTAGGCATGTTTGTAATTAAACTGTAATGATGGAAAGTACAACGGTATATTCAATTATTCATCAAACGTGGAATTAAACTGTAATGGTGGAAAGTACAATGGTATATTCAATTATTCATCAAACATGGAATTAAACTGGAAGGAACCTCTTGCATGGTGATGATCATGCAAGATCTTGATTTACTCTATACCAATTTCAAGCATTTGCTTTCATATATAAAAGTAAATATTTTTGCTAATCATTCAAGTAGTAAATTATTTTTGACATCATGTATGTAGGAGATTAACAAAAATTATTTTTTCTTTCAAATATTCAGAAGTATACATCAACATTTTTTTTAACTCACATTCAAATTACATCATTATAAAATTGATCTAAGAAGTTCAAAATATTTTTTATTGTAAATATTTATATAACAATTAGGATGGGTACCTCCTCTCCTCATCTAGAACTATGCAATGAGCTTTAATTGTTATTCTTTATTTTTGTATATTTTTTGTTTTTATTTATTTTCAACAATTTGCACTGCCTTTCAAGAAAAAAAATGTGCTACTAAATCAACCTCTTGCTTTAAAAAAGGAATAAAGTATATACATAGTTTTTTGCACAATAAAGATATAAATTAAAATATTTTATATGATATAAGATCATGCATGCCGTTGCATTGTGGCACCCACCGAGCGCTATCTTCCATCTAAAATTCAAACGTTGAATTCAATTACACAAACTTCCCGTCGATTCTTTGAAAAATTCGCAGCCCTGAAATCTCTCCACTTCTTATCTTTCTGTTTCTATCAAGTTTCTATCGTATTTTCTCTGGGAAAAAATGACAGAAAATCCTCTAGATTTGCCTCCAGAATGCTGGGAATTGATCTTCAATTCACTAAACGATCAGAGCCACTTCGAATCCTTGTCTTTAGTCTCTCATCGATTCCTTTCAATCACCAATTACCTTCGTAATAGCCTCAAACTCACTGTCCCATCAACCCCGTTTCTCCCCCAGCTCTTTAATCGCTTTCAAAATCTCAAAAAAATCGATCTTAGTGAATTCCAGGGTGACCCAAACTCGATCCTTTATCTGATTTCACGATCTGGGTTGGATCTCGAATCACTTAATATTTCGAATTTGAAGAGTTTTCCTTTTATGGGTTTGAAAGAGTTGGGAACTAAAATGAAGAACTTGAAAGAATTGAACTGTTCCAAAATTTTTTCTTTTCGAGATAGCGATTTGCTTGCAATTGCCGAGACTTGTGAATTTCTCGAAGTTCTTGATATTAGTTACCCTGAAAATGATTCTAGCTTTCTGCCACAAGGGTTTCAGAATATTCAATCCTTTTCAATTTATATAACTGATTCAGGGATTGAAGCTCTGTCGATGAAGCTCAAGAGACTGAAAAGGATGGATCTTTCTGGCAATTTTTTCATCACAGATAAGTCCCTTATGTCTTTATCTTCAAATCTGGTTTTGTTAAGAGAAATTTTGATGCGGGATTGTGACTTTCTTACTCAAAGTGGCATTAGTTTTGCTATGCGGAATAGTCCAAATTTGGTTTCCATTTCAGTGAATGGAATTGGAATTCCTACTATTGATTCATGTTTTAAGGAATCTTTTGCATATGCTAGAAGTTTGTGTGAAGTTGATCTTTCGAATTCGTTTATATCCGATGAATTGCTTCATTCGCTTGGTGATGCTTGTCTTCCACTGAAGAAGCTTGTTCTGTCTCACTGCTATAATTTTACTCTTGCTGGGATCTCTTTTTTGTTGTGCAAGTATCAGTCACTTGAACACTTAAACCTTGAAGCAGCAAATTTCCTCGAAGATGAGTCCATGATTAAGTTATCTAAGTTTCTCACAAGTTTGAATATCATAAACCTCGGTTTCTGTGCTAAGCTCACCAATTCAACATTCTTGACCATTTTAAGAGAGTGTCCTTTGTTAACTGAAATCAAAATGGAGACGACAAATCTGGGGTTGGATGATTTTACGACACCTTTGGTTATAAACCCTCAAGTCAAGTCTTTGCACTTGGCCAGGAATGGTAATTTGAGTGATGAATTTCTGAAAAAGCTTGCCATACTTTGTCCCAATTTAGAAGTGATCGATTTAAGCCATTGTTTGGGAATTACAGAAGAAGGTATTGGTGAAATCTTGAAGAGTTGTGAGATTAAATGTTTGGAGATTAAACTGTGTAGAGCAGTGTTTGATCTTGGGATTGATTTAGAGCTGCCCAAGTTGGAGGTTTTGCGAGCATCAGGATCTGCACTCAATGATCACGCACTTAAGATGATTGCAAGTACTTGTAGCAGGATATTGCATTTGGATTTGGACAATTGCTTAAATGTTACAACAACTGGGGTGAAGGAAGTGGTGGAACATTGTCGAAAACTGAGGGAGATCAATTTGAGGTGGTGTGATGAAGTGAATGTTGATATTGTGGCTTGGATGGTTTTCTCAAGGCCATCGCTAAGGAAAATAATCCCACCATGTGGTTTTGCTCCTACTGAAAGCCAAAGGAACTTTTTCTTGCGCCATGGATGCCTAGTTTGTAAGGGCTAGTAGCTTTATGGATGATTGCTCTTCTCTAGAAGCTATTATGGATTTTTTTGTTTTTTGGTTTTCTGTACAAAATTCAAGGGTTAGGATGTGTAATTATGATTTGCACCTTCAAAATTGTAAACAAGTTTTCCATTTTTGTAAAAAAAATTTCTCCCTATATTAGATTAGTTATCAAATAAAAAGTGAAAGGACTGTTTGTGTTATTGGCTTGCCCTGAGTATTTCCATTTTCTTCGCCATCTACGGCTTCCTTTCTAATTCAGAGAAACTTCTTTCAAGGCTGTAGAATCTGTTAATGAATCCAATTCTACATCGCGGATTTTTATATTTTACAAAATATGGACTCAGTACATGGTTCTGAGCACCTATTTATCAGCATAATTAACATCCAATTAATTACCTACAGTTTTTCCCACGCAGGGGCCCAGGGATGTATTTACCAGGGTTTGCTGCAGCAGGAGCAGCAGTTCCAGGATCTGATAAACAAACAAGAGGCTCATAAGGTCGATGACCTCTCCAAATGAGCTTCTCTTCTGAGGTGTTCTTTTTCTTTGAGCTTGTTGCTCTCTTTCCCTCTTTTTTGCAGAAAGCTCATGTACTCAACCTCTAGCTGTTGTTCATGTTAAAGAAGCACCTTCTTCTCCTCCAACCTTCGTTCGGAAGCAGCTGCGATCCAAGGGGCTGCCTCCCCACTTTTTGCTCTTTCCAAATAATCCACCGTTTTAGCCAATTCTGTAACTTTTTCTCCGTCAAACTTTGTTTAGTAACTCCCACTAAGATTGGCTTTTTGGATCGCTTCTTTTTATTACTGCACTTCTCAGCTTCCTCCAGCAGTGCTTGCTTCCTTTGCGAATTCAGCTTCAAGCCTTTTCTGCTCAGCCTCCTAGACTCCTCCTCCTCCTCGTGTTCCATTTCAATAAGTTGGTGTTTGTGCTGTGCCTGCCTCCTTTTCTCAACGATTGATTTCGGAGCAACAAGTCTCTTATGTTCATAATCCACAACCTCCAGGTCCTCCACTAAAGCATACAACATGTCACTAAGCTTTGATATCGGGGGAATATGTCATGGCACTCACTTTATTTAACGACTCAGCTAAAATAGCCAGATGATCATAATAATGATGGTGGTCCCTTAGACCTTCAGATTCGAGGCTTACATTATCACCAAATACCCCTACACTATGCATGTCTTCAACCGAATAGAAACCTTCCAGCCAAAGCTTGAGGTCAGTAGCAATTTTCGTCTTCATCTTATTCTTCATTCAGTGGCCAGTCTTCTTTTTTGGGTGCCTTAATATAGGATTTATTCAATATCCTAACCAGTCAAGGAAAAGGGCTTGAATCAGTAAGCTGCTAAGAAAATAATTATATAATAAAAATTCTTTTCTTTAATACAAAAAAAATAGATGTTGAAAATTCAAAGATGAGAAAAACAGAAGAAATTTAACAATGTTGGCAAATCAGCAGGAAATTCTTTTCTTTATTATAAAATATAAAAAAATTTAGATTTATTATATAAATATAAATTTTTAAACAATTAAAGTTTATAAATGTCAAATTTCATTAAAATAAATTTAAAACTTAAAAATTACAAATAAAATTATAAAAATATATATGTTGGGCCCGGACAAAAAAAATTGGCACCCGGGCCGGGATTTTGCCAACCCTAGCAGGAATTAATGGGCTCATATGATTTCGAGGATTTGTTAATGGAACTTTTGGTATTGAGTTTTCAGTTAGTGCTCTTTTCACACCCATACTTGGCTTCCGGGAAATTGGCGCTTAAACTCCACGTCAAAGATTTGGTGATGCATTCTGTGACTGAGGGACTTGATTGTACTAAATCATTTTCAAAAACTTTGCGCCTTAAAGGGCTAGTAAAATGCTATTGCCCCACTAATTGTCAAATAAATCAAATTGAATCTGAAATAATCGATTAAATTGGGCACATAAATGAAACGAAGACCAAAAGCCAGTTTTAACAAAGAACCAGACCCCTCTTTATTACAATTCACAAGACAGTATATAACATTCCTACTCTTTTCGCCATTAAATTTGTTTTCTAAAGTATAAAATTATGTCTTCAGGGGGGAAAACATAACCAAGAAGATCTTATTACAAAAGCAGGGAAAGAAAAATAGGAAATGTGAAAAAAAAAAAAATCAATCTGAGGGTTTTCTCCTGTGGAATTGGTACAAAATTTGGCAAATCAACCTCCGCAAAATTTCAAAGCAGAGAAAACTCAGATTGTTACATTTCTTTTTTCCTAGTCTAGTTCTTCACGTTTTCTAGGCTAAGCTTTTATAGTCTGGGTTGTCCCGGAGACCCAATTTTGATAGTACAATGCAGTAGGAATCCCAGTCAGTTCTTCGAAGATACTTCAATAATCTCTTCCTCCTCTGGACCATTGCTTGCAGACCCTTGCGAGAATGTTTATCCTACAACATTTACATTAATTAGGAAAATTTATGGCCTGTGTTAAGTAATTTCGTTATTGTGTCATATTAACTAGAAGAAACAAATCAGTGATCCTGTAACTGGCTGCTGCATATAAATTGGCTATTACCACTAATGACTTACCCATACTAGAGAATATGAATGAATAAAAGATAAAAGATGATTCATAATGGCAATAGTAATTTGTGACAAATAAATGAGTTAAAAAAAAACAAACAAATAAATAAATTCATCTGAGTGAAACAAAGAACAAATGCATGTCATGCATGTATCGCTATAGCATGTGAGACAAGGAAAGCAGCATGTTATCTCTCTCAAAGTCCCAACCCATGACCACATCAGCATAGAAGTCATAATTCTCTCCACTGCAAAGCAATTATATGATTTTTCTTTGTTGTTAATGGCAAGCCTCAAAAGTTTCTGATTGACAATTCAGCTCTAGTGGATTTCTCAACATACCAAATTGTTTAGAGAGAAAGTCTGTGTAGTGTGTGTGTGTGTATCACTTTTGGTAACCATATCCCTTCAGAAACTAACCCAACTAAATCATGCAAGATTAAACTTAAGGAACATCTGAAGCGTTACCACATAGGTTTTCAGAAACTAAAATACAAACAATATTTGTCCTTTGGACAAAAAAAGTAGAGACAGTAATATAAAGAGATCTTGCTCCCGCTCTCACCTTTTTGTGCAGAACTGAAGATAAATGCTTGATCTTAGTTGTTAACTGTGCTACTGCAAAGCAATCAAAAAACAGCATCAGAGATCTCAACATCAGCAGTACCAGCAGGCAGAGCATGTGCTCTAACAGTAAAAACATTCAGTTGTCGTGATCTTAGCTAATTTAACCACCTGCACTTCAGAACTTTGATATGCTGTAAGAAATCAAAGACTACCACAATCATCTAATTTTATTTATATCATTCACGAAGGTAAGAACATACCAAACAAAATAAAAGTTGATTGAAATGAGTTTGTGGTCTGTCGCCCAAAAATAAAAACAAGACAGCCATGCTTTCTAGTTCAACTATTTAATCAACATACCAAAATGCATAGACAAAGGACCACTCGGTACGATTTCAAAAAGTAGTCTAATTATGCTAAAGGAAACGTTGCAAGATACCAGACAGTATGCACAGAAACAACAATATATTAGAAATCCTTCCATCATATGAGCAAGGAACAAAAGATCCCCATTTTACTGTCAGATTGAAAGAAAAAAAAATCACTGCAATTAACTCTTTAGACATGGATCTGTTATCAAGATTTGTGCCACTAACAAAGTCAGTTATTAATATTTGAGCTTCCAATAATCCTAAGTCAAAAGTCTCTCCTTTACTAACATAAAAGAGCATGATATTACTAGAAACTGATGAAAATTTCATGTAAATGGGGAAAAAAGGATATAAGCCTGCTTAAACTTAAAAATAGAAGATTGAGTAGGTAGATTTCTGTGAAACTAGTCTCTAAGTCCATACCAAGAGTAGAGATTATAAGCATATATAACACAACAAACAACCAATAGCTCAGTACTCTTAATTTCACAATGGCAACATTTAAGGACACCAAATGAAAAACCCCTTACTTTGAACTCGTGCAGATCCACAATCTGATTCTGACATCTTAAATTCTTCTCTAACTTTCGTAAGCTCAATTTTCATCTTTTCTGCAGAAGACATGCTATCTGGATGGAAATACTGCATGAAACATATTTTAAAATCATCAGGACACCAAGTTACAAATGATAATGGAAAGACAGTTGCCTTTACACATAAATCAGCATAAAATGGGTTTGTTTCGAGCTCTATCAACAGGAATTATGGTCAAGAAGAAACTAGAATGCGTGAAAAGAACCTATAGAGGCATTTCAATATAGAAAAAAACACTTAGTCCCACTGAAACATATCAAGATTACGAGACCAAGAACAAGCAAGTGTCAATTGATGTAACAATTAAATGCTGCAGGCATAGTAAATACGAAGAGATTTCATTTCATAACACCAATCAAAAAAAGAAAAATGGCAAAGAAGAAAGACACACTTACCTTCTCAACTAAATGTTCCTTTGGAGGATGCAGCAAATACTCTGGAGTACCACCAAACCCTTCCAAGATATTGAGTCTTTGAACTGATACAATAAATCTAATCAATAAATTATAAAGCACGGCACATATCATCAATCATTGCAGGTAAACTTTCATTGACATCAAAATGAAATGCTTCTCAAGCAAGAATTCCCTGCAAGCAAAACTGTTTAGTTTTGTTCATTGGCTAATAAATAATAATCTCATTAAAAGTTTAACAGCTTTTATATAAAATTAGTTAAACAACGTCACCAACCTCTAGCTTTCTCCTCCTTTTCAATCTGTATCCTAGCTAAGCTGGATCTAAGTGCAGAGATAGTACCCGCGCCAATTTTTGAGTTGCTCTCATTCATCTCCATCACCCTCAACCTCATCAGCCTCTCATTCAACTCCCCCAATGAAAATCCGCCTTCCAATCCTTCAGGCCTTAATTTCTTCAATTTATCCCCCAGCTCTTCGAAGCTATACATCTTCACAAAATCCGTCTTCATCCGTTCCATCTCTACAGCCGTCTCCTCCTCCTCCTTCTTTTCCTTCCCAAACACCAACGCCGGTAGCTCCTGGCTCCCACCAATCACCCTACTTGCAGTATCATCAGCAGGCTTCATCCTCAAAGTGTTCGTAAAGTTTTTCAACGACAATGGGTCCGAATTTTTAACCCCATTGCCTCTTTTATTATTGTTATTGTCATTATTACTTCTCGCTCTCATTTGCCGTAAGCTCTCTCTGATTGCCTCAAACGAAGGTTTCCCACTTGGTTTTGAAGCTAAAGTGTCATTAACCGTGTTCCTTTTGTAAAGTTCTTGAAATGAGATATGCTGTGACTGCGATTGTGACTGTGTTTGTGATTGAGATTGTGTTTCCGTAGAGTTTGATTCCGTGGGGGGTGGCACAGCGGAGCGCAGCCGGAACTCGGCGAGATTCCTTCTGATTTCTTCAAGTGAGGCTACTTTGCTTGGTGGGCCTCTTGATGAAGATGAAGACGACGACGTCGTTTGATTCGGAGGCGCTTGCTTTCTGAGGCTGGCTTTGACATCGCTGAAATAAGAGTTAAGCGAAGAATTTGAATAGTTGTTGTTGTCGCTGCTGTCGTTTTGGGAAGTTGAGAAAAGGTGAATTAGAGATGGTTTTGTGAGGGATCTGTGTTTGGGTTTAAAGAGATGGAGAGCCATTGATGGTTGAGATTGTGAGTGGCAGAAGCTAGGGTTTTTGGATTGGCAAGTGAACTGAAGAAGAGAGACGGGGGTTTAGCCGTGGGTTTGGGTTGCGGTTCGATTTTGGACCGGGAGAGAAAACCCGGATTGAGGGAGGATTGCATTTGTTTACAAATCATGTCAATTTAGTGATCAAGTTATGTTTATTTCTTTAATGATCTTTTCTATTTTGTTTGAATTCTCGGGGAGCAAATGACACGTTTAGGACAATTTTACCCCGAACATTTTCTAGATGCTATTGAGTTTAAATCCGAACAGTTGAGATTTCAATATTTTATTTGATAAGAGTAGTGGTGGTTTCTATAGCCATTCACCGGACTAAGACTTCTTGAATAACTAGTTAATTTTTCAATAATTATAACAATTTAAGCAAACCAAAACAAATAACATTATGTGAACAAAAAGTCCTTAATCAATAATTTCCACTAATTATAAGAACATTAAATATATAGTACATTAAATATATAGTAAATTAGTTATTGGATTGTCATAATTATAATGAACAAATGTAAATTAATAAAACTATTTAATTATTTAATTAATTTTTTTAATAAAAAATTTAGCAAAAAATATATATAAAATCAATTAATTACTTGCATTATTAATTTTCATGATTGTTTTTATATTACATTAGCAATTATTAAATTTAATACAACTAATTATTGTAATAAATTATTAAATAGTTAATTTTATTGGAGTAAAAGTACCAATTTAATTAGACTACAAAAATAAAATAAAAATTAATTTGAAGAAAATCATCAATAAAATAGTTAATTAATTAATTAAGTTTTAAATGATAAATAAAAAATAGTGTTATCTATGAAAGAAATATTACAAATGAATAATTTTTTTTCTCTTCTTCTAATTGCATCTAAACCCATTTATAAATTAGAATTGTTAATCCCATGATTTAAGGATTAAATCCTTCCTAATCCAATCCAAACAAAATTACCAAACATAAGATAAAATATTTAATCCTAAAATTAAATTAACCCTACACTTAATCTTTAGCTCCTAGACATAACTTTAGTTCTTAAAGTGGATGACTCAAAGTATATAGGTCGGTGTATAAGCGTGTTTTCTTTTAATAAATTTTTTCACTAAAACAAATGTATATTACAAATTCAATGAAAGGTTTACTTAAAAAAAAAAAAACTATGACAGGTTTACAAATGTTACAAAGGTTACAAAGGTTGGGTTTGGCCCACAAACTTGATTATCCAAGAAACGTGTGAGTTTTGGGCAATTGTATTACTAAATACAGCTTACGATGGTCTCGGCTTTCGATCTTAATGAAAAAGACAGTAGCAATTGTGCAATTGAGGTCACTTTGTAATTGAGATACACTTCTCAAAGAAAAACAATAATTCAAGATATAACTATTCGCAAATCATTTGAAAAATTAGTCAAAATATCGAAAATTTGCCGAAACAATTTTCATGTTATGCTTTTGAGCCAGGGATAAGCTGCTCATTTGTTTATTTACATTTTAAATCAACATTCATCATTTCAGCGGTTGCATTTTTTTTTTTTTTGGTTGAATTACATGAGTTAATACAATATAAATACAAACAAATATAACCTAATATAACTATCAAAATTGAATCACAGCTAAATGCTTGTTGATACCTATCTTGACGTATCAAATTTCAATTCCAACCTGAAAATTTAAAATTGAATAAATAATTATACTCCTACATTTATCATAGACTCAAATTTTGAACTTTACAAAAAAATGTGAGGAAATGTCCAACCAACTCATCTAATGAGTTCTTAGCTGGTGGATGTCTTTATATGATTTTGGACTCACAAATTTTTTTTTTGAATACTGGTTATACATTAGATTATTGAACTACATCGGATATTTATAAACTGCTATGATAGCAGATATATACACTACTATTTATAATCAGATATACAATTAGGATTTACACTATTACATATATTCTATGAAGTGTTTAACGAGACAAATAACCCTCACATATAAAAGATATCTTTGTTCCACTTACATTCCGCAAGGAAAAAAGGCTTTACAAATTTACTCTATAATTATACTTAATTGAGAGTTTGAGTCCGTAAGGACTTAAACCCATGCTCTCATAACTAAAGGCCAAGTGGCTTTAAACTCACAAATAAAACTAAAGTTTTATGGTTGCATTGACATTTACCATAGTCGAAAAGAATTAAAGTTCTCTCATGTTTACATTTTATATTTTCTTAAAAAAAATTTATCTACAATTTTTTGAATAGTGAAATACTAGAAGACAAGCTTTTATGTTTTAATAGAATTTTTCATTTAAAATTTTGAAAAAGAAACGAAAGAAATGCATGAGAAAAATGTATATAAAAATTGTAACAAAAAACTGTCATTGAGTGAGGAACAATCTCTCTCACTCTTGCCTTAGTTTGAATTAAGAAATAAAATCATTTTTTTGTCATATTCTTATTTTTGTTAGGAAAATAATTAGTTGTCCGTCATAAGTTTACTCTATTTTTAAAAGTACTATAAAATTTTAAATTTATTCAATTTTACACCTTATGTATGCAAATTGTATCAACTATCTACCACAAAGACATAATTTTTCTTATAAAACGACAAACAAAAGTAAATACAAATTATACTTATATTTTTTTTATAAGGGTAGTTTTATTTCTTTAAAAATTGATACAAATTATAAATAATGAGTAAGAAATCGAATGAATTTAAATTTTTATAATATTTTATAGTAAAATAAATTTAGAGTGAATTGACTGAATTTTTTTTTATTTAATCTTTTGTGAACATTTTTTTTCATCCCTACTTTGAATTGCAGTCGTGTTTGGGATAAAAGGCCAAAGTTTTGACCAAAGGATCCAATCAATTGACCCTTCTATTATCAAACACATTAGCAAAATCAAGAGGAATTTTTGAAACTTCGTGCCTTTTACAAACTTCCGTTTCCAAATATAACGACACCTGGTCTCATGATCCTCCGTCATAAGAAAAACGCATCAAAGCCTAGCCATTCATTAGACGTGGGGCCCCCACAAACACGTGCGGAAGGGATAAACCCAACCACTCACACGTGTGGAACCGTCCGACATGGATGCCACGTGCGAGAGGGTGAGGAGGAGCAATATTAAGAAGTGGGGGATAATAGAGCAAGTGGGTTTGAGCAGTCAGTCACGCTCTTCATACGTAACGGATTAAATGTAGATAGAAACTTGGACCCACGCGCCTCATTGGAGCGTTTTGCACGCACCAATCAAACTGTTGACATGGCAGTTTCTTTTCAGTTCGAAATCTGGGCGGCAATGGTAGTGGCCAAAGTACGATCCAAACCAGTACTTTGATTGTATATTTCGTTCACATATTTATTCGAATTAGTATTGTATTATAATTTAGTTCACGTCTCAAAATATCTTAATATTGTTTTTTTTTAAGATAATATTGCGCTTAAAAATATTGGATTCTGTTTGAAGGAGCCGATGAGGCATGATCATTATTAGTTAGACTAACAGAATACAATTTTGATGTTTTTAATATTGTTAAATGAATGTCTTGATTGCAATAGCCTCCAGATCTTTGGGCAGAGTATGTTCAAACAGTTTTATTTAATTAATTATTTAAGTTCGAATGTTAAAAAGAATGTAGAAATTAAAAATTAATTTGAACTCTACTCACCAGTCACATTTCAATCTTTTTATATAAGAAAAAGAATATCAAAGGTTTTAGTTTATACGTTTTGAAATGAAACCAAAATGAGAATGGTAACTGCATATCTACAAATTTGCTTTAAAGCAGTAGAGCTAATATGGATTGAGCATAACAGTGTACAATGAGTGTGATCGGGGAAGCTGTTGTAATTTACACGCATCCAATCTTAAATAAATCCTACTAATGAAATGTTTTTTAGTTCTAGGTCACAAAATTTTATTTTAAAATTTTTTCTCAACTGATGTGTCATTTATTTATTGACTGGTGAGAAAATATAATCAATTAATTTAAAAATTTATAAAAAAATCATCAACTATCTAATAATCGACATATTCCAAACCACATTATTTGTAATAAAATTTTAGAATATTTACCATTACTCAAACTTTTTAGATGGTATAAAAGATGGAGTTTCAAAGTCATCTACAAGAAGATTGGAGTTAATTTTTAATCAATTATTCTCACTTTTTTATTCATTATTTAATTATAACTCGTACCTTGTTGTTTAGTATGCAGTACGTACTATGTACCACTTATTGGCACACGTCGGATTGAAAATGTTCAAATAAGTCTCATTTAGTATGCCATAGACTATACGCGGTAACTGTATCTTGTTTCCTTTTGTTTTGTCTTATTTTATATCTTATTTGATACCATAACTTTTCTCCCCTTTTTCTCTTGGGTAACGAGTACATTATTTTAGTTGCCCAATTCATTCAAGCCTTGCAAATTTGCAATTTGAAGGTTCAAACGTACTTTTTCATCCAACATCAGCCTATAGCATTTCGAAACTTCCTTCCAAGTTAAAAAGGGTAAATTATTCGGCCCCTTTGCTGTACTTGTCCATAAAGGATCATGCTACATAAAAAATTAAAAATTAAGACAATTTTTTTTTTTATATAAATTGATGTGATGTAAATTGCCACTCATCATCCGTTAATTTATTTTAAACAATTTATATTTTATTATATTATTCAACTTTTCATTATACTTCTCAAAATTTTCATCACATATATTTATTTTATGTTATTATCAATGTGTATAAACTTTTGTGTTAATAATAATAATAATAACAACAACAGTCGTAGTAGTAGTAATAATAATAATAAATATCAAATTTATTTAAAAATTACTTTGCATATGATAGTTGTTGATCTGTGTCACATTATTAATTGTAGACTTTACATCCCAACAATATATACATATTAAAGGATCGATTATAGTACCTCAAGTATATCTTAATGTATAGTTTGCACATTGTCAGATTATCAGAATGTAAATAAAATCTGACCATTAGACAATACTATGCCTATGAATTATTATAGTTACAATCATATATTAAATGCCTTTTTTGTTAAAATTTGTTACTCAATTTACTTTTATACTGAATTTTCTACAAAAAATGCTCAAAATTAAAAACGAATGGTTGTCATTTACCTTGTCAAAACTAGGGTAACATAAAAATAATGTCAATGTATGTAAGGTTGACTTACAACAATTGTTGAATCAAATTATTTGTGGATCATTCAATCTTCTATTTTTTGACTTAAATTACCCGCATGTAGAAACATGCATGGTCCTTGAGCCACTCTAGCATGAATGTTGTGATGATAAGTTTTGCCATGCTAGCCTAATGTTTCTAGTAACTGCAATTATTCCTATGATTGCATTTCTTTAATTAATGACATAAAATTCTTATTCTTCAAAGTCTAAAAAGCATGTTTATGTTACCATAAATAGATAAATTTAATAATGAGCTGCATTACTACTATTTCTTTTTCAATAATAATTAAGGAACTCCAAAAGACTTAATTCATCCTAAGAGTGGTCTAAGACAGGGTTACCTTATCCCCCCATATCTTTTCATTATGTGTGCAAAAGCTTTTTCAAATTTGTTGGTGCAAGCAAAAAGGAAACAGTGGATTAGAGACCTATGATTTGCAAAAGATGTCACAATATCTTATATGATTTTTGCAGATGATAGCTTAGTCTTCAAAGAGCATCTGTGGCTGATTGTAAGCATTTGAAGGCAATCTTTGATTGCTATCCAAGGGCATTTGATAGATTTTTAATTTCAAGAAATTGTCCATATTTTTCTGTGGTAGGATTCCAAGGGAATAGATTGCAACAATCAATAGTATTTTCAAGTGCTAAATGTGGTCTCTAAAAATATTTAGCTCTCCTATCATGATAGACAGAAAGAAGATGAGTTTTTTAATGATATCAACCTCGAGGTGTTAAGCAAGATATCAAGCTGGCAACACAAGATATTCCTTAGTGAAGGCAAGGAAATTCTTATTAAAGTAGTAGCCCAAGCTATTTCAGCATACGCCATGGGCATATTCAAGCTACTAAGAGGATTATGAGATGATATTTAGAGAGCTATTGCAAAGTTCTGGTGGGGATCAAAGGAAGACAAGCATGAATTCACTAGGCAAGGTGGGACAAGGTAAGTCATGCAAAAAGTAGAGGAAGGTTAGGGTATAGAGATATGACGAGCTTTAAACAAGTATTAGTGGCTATGCAAGGATAAAAACTACTTCAGTTCCACAACTCTCTTGTTTCTAGAGTTTTGCATGAAAAATGTTATAGAATTCCACCTTTTTAAATGCTAATGCAAGCTCTAATCCATCTTTTACAAGCAAAAGCATTTTATAGGGCAGACAAATCATTAAGAAAGGAGATAGATGGTGTACAGGAAATGGAAAAAAGATCTTTGTGCACAAAGATAGCTAGCTACCAAGGCCAAACACATTCAAATTAGCACTAGCAACTTTCCCAATTGAAATTATTATGGCTGATATGATAGATACAATTAATAGATGGGATGCAGACAAGATATAGAAGTAATCCTTAAAATTCCTTTACCAAGAAGACAACAAAAAGATGAAGTGATGTGGCACATTGATAAAAGGGGAGAGTACTCAGTGCAAGGTGGTCAAGTGTTGAGATGTGTCCACCAACTCATATAAGACCTCTAAGTAATAGAATTCTCTTAAGTCTTTAGGTTTACTTGAAAAGATTAAAATCTTCATATGGAGGGCAACAAAAAAGCATATTGCCAACCACTGAAAACTTATGGAAAAGGAAGAGTTTGCAAGACCTAATCTGTCAAAGATTCAACAAAAGTGTCAAAACCATAGGCCATGCTTTTTTAGGTTGTAAAACAACAAGGAAGATTTAGGCTTTAGCTCCTTTCACGGTTTAAAACCAAAATGTTCTAAATGAAGACATTCTTAGCACTATCCAGTACATGTACACCAATACGAGGAAGGTTGATATAGACCTTGTGGTGACTTATTGTTGGGTTATGTGGTATATAAGAAACAAATTTATCTTTGAAAGAATAAAAATAGAACTAAAAATCTCAACAGCCAAGGTAGAATCAGTCTTGGAAGCTCATCAAAGAGTGAGGAGAATAGGATTGTCACATATTAACACCATCATAAAGGAAAAGCAGCAATAGTAGACATCTCCTCCTGTAAATGTCTTCAAGATTAATGTAGACGCAACTATTTGTAGAAAGGACTGAACAAAAGGCCTAGAGTAGTTATAAAAGACTCGGATGGTAAAGTAGGAGCTACTGGTATAAAAAAGACTCAACTATGAGAAAATGTCAGTTGTTTCTTTTGCCACATGTAAACCACTCAACAACTTCCACACAAAGGGAAGCAATACAAAAATATCTTAAATAATTTCAAAGATCCAAAACTAGAAAAGGGATTCCTAAAATGTTAAATTCCAATTTGTACTTGAAAACTGTAATGCTTATGCTCATTCTTTAGCAAAATTTACTTTAAGAGAAAACATTTATGCTATATAGTTAGAAATAATATCAGTAGAAATTATGAATGTACTTAATAGTGTTGTTTGAATTAATAAAAGATTTACTTCTAAAAAAAAAACATGTTTATGAACATTAATTAAATTAAAAACTTAATGAGTTGTCTAACTAAAATATTGAATTTTGGGTACAATTAATCTTGTTTATGATACATATACTCCACTAATATTGATAAAAACTGAGGGAGGGTATTAACAAAATTAACTTTGAGAAAGATGTAAATAATATTTTTTTATTATATATTCCATTTCCCATGACAAATCTTTCCTCAGTATTATGAGAAGATTAGACATCATAATTTTTTTTAAATGTTAATCCTATTAATTTAAGTTTTGAAATAAATGCATTGCCCTCAAATTAGATTTAATCGTGTGTTTTAGACTATTTGGACACTCAAACTATCTTTCAGAAATATGTATCCACGCAATTTTGGTATACTTTATTTTTTTAATAAATTTTGGTAAATTTATTAAAAACAAAAAAGAGAGGGGGAAAAAAGAAATATAAAAAAAATAAAGATACTAATTAATAAATCTATTCTTGAGAAAATCCAAGCATCCTTAAGAAGACAAGAACAGCCTTCCGAGGTAATCTCACCACGTAAAATTAGAGCTACCAAGACTCATAATATTCTGATTTCATAAAAACTCTTCCCATGATTAATAATTTGTACTATAATCACCTAATTGGAGTTCATACCAAATAAAAAAATTAATAAACCTTAATTTATTTTGCCCATAGTTGGACTAAAATCGGATAAACCCATTTTAATAATCTTGTTAAATAGGTCAAATATGGAAGATTGTGTTTCAATTGAATTGATTTGTAATAAGCATAATTAATTAACTAACGTAGGACAAAAAAAAAATCCACTGCGACCAATCCTTCGAGATTTCGTTCGTGTCATATTTAACATCACCTTAAATGCACAAACTTTTGCTGTTTTCAGGACAAACTAAAAAAAAAATTTGGAAAAATAAATGCAACTTCAAACAATAGATGTATTACCGTACTTTAAAACTAGGCTCCACTCACGGAACACGTGCCACATAAGAATAACTGACACACCATCATTCATCACAAACCTTCTCCAATCACTCTCCTTCTCACGCTCACCCTTCGCGCGTGCGTCACCTCTTCTCAACTAGCCCAAAACAGAAAGCTGGAGTCCGTAGTTGGTCACTGTGGTGCTCTCCAACTGAACCCATTACCAAAGGTCAAGAAACTCAAGCTCTCAATAGCATAATTATCAAAATTACCGTATTGTTTACAGAAATCACAATCAAGTCAAAACTTTTAATATGAATTTCAGATTGACCCTTCTATTGATATTATAGATAGTGTATAGATATTTTTAACACAAAAATGTCGATTGAAATTGGGTATTAATATCATTTTTATCTCGGAGTCGACATTTAAACTAACCTAAACTAAATCATTCCCTAAAACAATCAATTTAAAAACTAATTTAATTTCAATTTTAAAAGTATGAACTAATCAATTTTTATTTAGTTTAATTTTTTTTAAAATGATTAAAATTTAAAAAAATATAAAGAATATCAACGAAGAGAATCTAGTTGGCTTAGATTTTTTTAAATACAAAGAAAACATATGCCCCTAATTTTATTTTGTCTTTTAGTAAACTTTAACAAAACAAATTAGAAGGTTGGAGAGCATGATATGTAATCATTGATTCATTATTTGATCCTTACGGTGCAATTAAAAATGCATGAAATTTATTTATTAGAAATTGGATGGTAGTAGATATTAATGATAAATATAAGGAGTGATTTGATAAAATTCCCTAAACTCGATACGTAAAATTAAAGAAAATAAAAATCCAAAAACGAAAAAAGGAAAAAGCTTGTCAACAAAGCATCTTCCTTTTCTCTCTCCATAACGCCACATATAAAAACTCTCCATTTATTTCCTCATACAAAGATTTTCTCTCTCTCTCTCATTTTCTCTCTCATTTTCCATTGCCTCTTCCACTTTCCACACAAAACAAACAACGCAAGCAACCAACGGAGAAGATATAATAACACCAACATGACTGAAGAGGAAGAGTGGGTCAAGACTGCCATGTCCGACGACTCCGTCGTCGTGGAGATGCTGTTACGACTTCACCAGGCCGAGCCACGTCCCGCGCCGCATCTGGCTCCTCTTAAGAACGGCGCCGGCCCGGTTCTCCAGCTCGAGTGGAGCGTGCGTCAGCGCCGCTCCAGACAGAAGGTCCAGAGAAAAAAGGGCGACGCGACACGTGCCAGTCCCACCACGCCGCTTTCCTGGAGCGGCGCCACGTCAGTCAGCGGCGGTGCTGCTGACGGCGGCTTCGAGGAATCCAGCAAGCCGTCCAAACCCATTGACAACGCGAGATCTAAGGTTTGTTTTCGCGTATTTTTGTGTGTGTTTCTCATTCTGAGCCACCGGCGGTTTTGAGTCTCATTTTTGACTCGGTGGCTCGATTTCAGTTGGTGTCAGTTTTGGTGGATTTGGTTGAGACGAAAATGGCCCTCTAAAGTACGATAATTACCTCGATGGATTTTGAGTTTTGTTACATCTGTCAGATTTTGGTTTCTTGTCTGGAGTATCTCATTATTCTTTATCATTATGACGCTTTTGCCCTTCCTGCTGTCTGCATGGGACGATTTCTCGTGAATCTCTAATGGATCGGTATATACTCCGGTCACCGGTCAGCCGTCTTCGATTTTTGACTTTCCTTTTTGTTTTCTTTTATTGATTTATTTTATTTGTTGTTTTATTATTTTGTGAAAAATTTGGTGACTTCCATTCAGCGCATGGGGTCACGTAATTTTCCTTGCTAATTTCATTATTCTAAATGCCACCGCGTCATCTCATTTCTGATTTCTCATATCCGGAAAGACCAAAACGCCCTTCTCGGTGAGGATACATTTGTAATTCGGAAGATGCTAACTGTCCCAGAATCTAAGCCACTGTCGGACCCAATAGTTTCATTGGTCAGATGAAGTTTCTACAAATTGGCGAAATTGCCACTAACAAGAGTCAAAGCTACTTTACCATTTTGGAGGTCATTTTGGTCAAGTGATTTTCAATACTTGTTTAATCGGTGGCGTGTTTTTGTAGCAAAATAGGTCTGCTATGGTTTGGTGTAATGTTGTTAGTGGTTGTGCCACTTTTTATGCTTTGGACAAAGAAGGGAACCAGTCCAGTACGGTAAGCCGCAGTTTTGTGTACCTGCGGGCGCGCATGAATCTTGCCACCTGGGCACAAAGGGGGCAAGTCGCTTCATTAGGCGCTCGTTACATAGATGTGACAGCCTGTCACTGTAACATTTTGGTGTTGAGTGGGGTTCCAAATCGGTGGAAATGTGGTCAAATTATTGTTTCACGTATATGCCTTAGAAACTTGTTGAGGTGAAAATTGAAAAACTGAAAGGGAGCAAATAGAAGTTTTTATCATATATCCCCTAAAAATAAAGTGCTTTTTTAGGTGAAAAAATGAGGGCGTGGGGTCCACAGTGTCACCGAATTAATGGTGTGAGCTGACTTGTTACTTGTTTGTATCGCCAACCTCCCTTTTAACATTATCTACTGCTAATAATAGTGGAGGGAATATTTTTTAG
Source organism: Luvunga scandens (assembly GCA_030449905.1). Lineage (NCBI taxonomy): Eukaryota > Viridiplantae > Streptophyta > Magnoliopsida > Sapindales > Rutaceae > Luvunga > Luvunga scandens. Next base: position 1,608,868 of record JASUUG010000286.1, read on the forward strand.
GGTTTGTGTTAATTGTTAGATTATTTATTTATTTATTTTTGTTGTATAAATTTGGGACCAAAGTCTAGGGTTTGGACTTTAACGCCACAGGTCCACAAGTTTGAAACAGTCAATTCATAAGGTGTTGAATAGAAACGGATGTAAGGGTCATGTGAAAGTCACGTGATGCTTTATTGTGGGGTTTGGGTGACGTAGCCCAAAACTGTTGGGAGCAGGCTTGTTTGCCTAAAGCCACGTGTTGGGGTTTTATTTGATGGGGCAGGATTGAGAACTAAATGGGGTTATAGGTGTAATTATCAGCCAAAATCTGGCACTTTAATGCACAATGAGCTGTCACCAGAAATTTATGATATAAATGATCCAAACGAGGCTTACAGTTGTGTGTCCGTGATCATCTTAATTAATCAGATAATTAATGAATTTAATACATTCTATTTTTTGGGGTGCTTAATGAGACAATTTTATGGGAATATTGCTTTATTTGATCAGTTTGGCCTCTAAGTTCGTTTCGATTATTTTGTGCTGTACAGGTTGTTGCTACAGGAGAAACAACTACCACTAAAAGATTGAGAAAGAAAAAGGTACTTGATAAATTGCATGGCATGGCTTAGCTATGATGTTGGTAGTACAGCATATGATGCAATAAGTACTTTTCAAATAGACTATTTAGTTGATGTATTACAAAATTTGGAGGTTTTTTTGAGCATTTTGACAGATGAGACTAGTGAGTCTTAAGGTTTCAGCATCGTCATTCTTTCTCGGGTAGTGAGTTAGCGGCTAAATTCATGTTTCGTTGTTAACTTAAGTTTTGGTTGCTTGCAGACGTTGGCTGAACTGAAAGAAGAGGAGAGCTTGCTATTGAAGGAAAGAAGAAATTTGAAAAATGTATGTTCCAGCTCCCTTTTTTTTGTGCATATAAAGAAATGCTTTTATTTTTTATGTAAAGAAATAGTGATTCATGTAACTGACAGAAATTGGCAACCTTACGTCTCTCCTTTGAGCAACAAAGAGCTGAAAATGAAAGCTTGAAGAGAATGAAGGTAAGATAAGAACACTATTATTTTTTTATTTTTTTCTCCCCTTCTTGTTCCTTTCACAGTTTTCTGTGTAGATATACGGTGTATAGAAAAACTTCGCTCATATCTGCTGAGTTATGTTTGCCGGTTAAGTTGTTGAAATGCCTTTTTATCTTTCTTGAGTCCTTCTTTGCTAACTGCAACTCACAGAACTCTATTGCAGTAGAAGGGAAACTATCGTGATTTTTAAATTATTTGCTGTATTGACATTACTATCTCATGATTAGTCCTGATGACAGAAGTTTGGCCTAAAGGCTTAACTTCAGTAGAGCATACTAGGATCTTCGAGTCAGGATATGCTTTGCACTTGTCTTTTTGGTATTTTTTTCAGCCCTCTCTGTATCTTATATGTAGTTAGATGCATGCGGAGATGTATTGATAAATGATCTATTGCTTGCAGTTTACATTATATTAATGATTTATAGTTATATTAACCAATTTTGCTCGATTGCACCGGTGGTGTACTACAGGAATGTAATAATTTCTTGACATTTTCTTTTGATCATAAACAACAACAGAAGATAACAACTCTTTGCACATTGATTAAGGAGAAATTTTTCATTCCCATTCCATCTGAAGCTTCAACTAGTGTTGTGATTTGACTCTGGTTACCATCTGTTTCTGAAATGGCTGTTATGAAAAATTAGATCTTGGCGTGCACATCATGATAGTTGGCATCTCTTGAAAACTTATGGTCCAATTAATTTAGTATGCTGGCAGTGCCCAAGCATATAATTTTTTTTCCCTCTTTAGCAATGCCCTAAAGCAGTAATGTCTTGTTTAAGTTGGTCGTAATAATTGCATGTCTGACCTTTTTGTCGTATAAAAGCTGTAATAAAGAATGGACATATTAAGTACACCAAGTTTGACAAAGTAGTATTCTTGTTACTAAAAAAGTGGGAGATAATTCTGGTTTTGGCATGTTGCTGTGCAGTGCACTGCAATGCAATTGGATCCTGACCTATGTGATGTCTGAGTGATGGTGATGAACATCTGAATCTAACAATTCTTTCATTTCTTGATACAGCTTGATGTTCTTTCACAACAGAGTATGGAAATAGTTAGAGCTTCTGCATCTCAGGAAGCCATATTGAACCAACACTGTCAAATGAAAGTACTTTGCGACCCCTCACGCTTGATCTTATCCACACATGGTGCCTGCAACGATGTCAAGCCATTACCACCGCATGGTTCTTCCGAGGTAGAGGGTGGAAGTAACGGATCTTCCTTCTTGCTACCTGATCTAAACCTACCTGTCGATCCTGACTCGGGCTCTGGGAATTTATATGGAGTAAGCTGAGAAGCATTAGTTGTATATTGGTAATTCTTTCTTTTTTTCCCCTAATTTAGCAGAAGTAAGATCTCCAATGGACTCATGCTTAATAATACATAATGATCCGTTCTAACTATGTTGCAAGTTGAGTTATTGTAATTACCAAACAGATTACCTTCGCCGCTTAACCTAGATGCAGGAGTTTGTTCTTTTAATACACGAAGGTACTGGGGCTAGTGTAGAAATCCTAACTTAGATACGGCCAGATTCCTTTTTTGCAGGTTTCTACATTTGTCCAAGATTCTTTGGGGTCAAACCTCATTCCTTCTTTGGCTTTTTCATTTTTTTTGTCTTTTTAGGAAATATCAAGAGAGTTGTAATTATTATATAGATAATGGCATGTTTTGCAACTTGCAATTCATCTTTTCAATATAACTGCCTGTTGTGCTTGTCCAATCGTGTGCTTATTCATTTATTTATATATTTTTTCTTTTGTGTTTCTCTGTTGATTTTTACTGTTATGAAACTTGACACTGATGGTAAAAGAATTCCATCTAAATCGTGCGTGATTAGTAGTGGTAGTAGATCCTTGAAAGCTAAGTGAAGCCCGAATGACCCACATGTTGAATGATTGATTATTATGGGGTTTTGGGGTTATTTAGAAAATCGATAGGGACATGTAGCTGTCGTGAACTTGAAACTACAACTGTTGAATGATTTGTGTCGTCAACGAAGCCCAGCTAAGCCCAAATGTTGTTCAGCATAGGATTCTTTACACGATTCTGTGTTGAAGACAGGTAAAGCATGCAGCTAAGATTGAAGAATCGGATACCGTAACAGCCCACATATCGTAGGTTAATTTAAAAGATTGAAACCTGAAGTTTCCTCGACCTCGTCGGCCACCAACCTTGCTGGAAATGTGTGTAAAAGCAAAGTGTACGTAGACATAACATATCAGTCTAGAGAAGCAGATAGCAGATACAAGTGAGCTCGAAAGTAGTCTTGTTTCGATTGCTTTCGAGAACCGCAAGTCATAATCAAGCTGCAAGTTTTGAGGATGCTTTAAAGTTTAAAGGGTGAAAGAGTTTCTGAAGCAGTGGTTGAAAGAGAGCGTAGAAGAAGCTACAGTTGCTAGATGGAGGTCCTCGTCAGGGAAGATCGTGCGGCGTGGGAGGAGTTGGCAAGGTTGTTTATTAGCCCAAATCAACAAGACGATCCTGAGTATATCAAAGAATTTTGATGTTGTTATTTCCGCAATAAATATTTTTACCGACTTACAACTAGAGAAGATTCAAGAAAATATCTGACTGAAAAATATACAGGTCTCTTGCTTAGTGTGTTGTGTGAGATTATGTTGACTGTAATTACCGTTGGGTGGCATTTATTTTAATCTATGTATAATAATAACTCACATTTAATATAAGAGAAAAAGTACAGAAATTTTTTTGTAAAAGGTTGGATTTACAACAAATATTTTGGTATCTTTTATGATTAAGTGAATTCAATGTATTTAATTCATGCAAGAGTCATATATTGTTTGGGCAAAAGAATTAATTACATTACTTACGTCCTTGCAGAAAATACACTATATGGTTGGAAATATAAGAATTAAAATATTCTCATACATTTAAACAAGATTCGAGGTAAATAACAACATATATATTAGCATTTCTAACTCTATTGAATTGTAGACAGCTTTTAAGAATTCTATCGGAATCAATTTTGATGGTGAAGTATGTTTTCGGCGACTGTTCGGCTATTCAATTTAGTACTTTTTCTTTTTTCAAATAATTTTATCTTGTTAATTTAAGAAAATAAATATAAATTACTTGCACTTTTTACTTATTTAAAATTAATTTTATTTAGAGGATAATTTTGAAATTTTTGCATTCCAATAGACAAGGAATTTGAAATCCTTACCCATTAATAAGAAATAAAAATTTCTCAACTTGATGGAAGTTGAACTTCAATGAAAATTGAATTATATTAAATTTGGTGCAACCAAACAGTGGAACATGAAAAAATAATAGAATTCTTTTCCTCTCCCCACTCCTCTACCCCCAACCAAACATGGTCTTAGGTGAAATTTATTTTAGTCTATATGTAATAATAGCTTACGTTTAATATAAGATATGAGAAAAAGTGCAAAAATTTTTGTAAAAGGTTGGATTTACAACAAATATTTTGTGTATTTATGATTAAGTGAATTCAATGTATTTAATTCATGCAAGTGTTGGAGATTGTTTGTACAAAAGAATCAATTACATTACTTACAACCCTGCAGAATAAGGAAACCATATTATCTTACTGCTATTTTCTCTATAAATTTCTTAGCTACTTTCTCATTTAGCTTAAGCGTGCAAATTCTTTCTCTAAGTTAATTCAAATTAAGCATATTTTTTTACGATATCGAAGCGAGATCTCAAAGCATATCAAGTGCTATGTTGATTTTTTTTATTACTTAATCTAATAGCAACTTATTTTCCATCTCTTTTTATGAGTCGAGTTTAAATTCTGAACTTCTTGTTTTAGCACAAAAAATTTTTACCATCTTAATTAGATGATACCGACACAGCACTATTTCAATTTATATTTGCTTAGATTGTGAGTAATCTTTGCGAACGTGGTTCTAGGTTTAATTGGCACCTGTGAGCCAATTGGTGTTGTTAGGTCTCGTTAGCACTTGTTAAATCAATTGGAGACTGACAGATAGTAAAGGCTTCATTGGCATTGAAAGGTAATTGCTTTGGCTTGAAACTAATGCCATTATATTAGGAATTTTCAACTACGTTTCTTTAAGCTACGTGAACTGTACGAGAAGCCATATATTTTAAACTTGAGGTGCATTGAAAGCTGCTCCTCCTTTCAGCCTTCAAATCGACCAAAATTCGATGCATATTTGCCATTTTTTCGGCATATTTGTAGCTTGAGTAGTTGCAGTAATTCTTGGAAAATAGAGCCTCCGAAAAACAAATTGTCCAGTTCTAGAGAGCTTTCTCTAAAAGTTCACGAGCTTCAAGTTCAACAGCTTGCACCTGGCTCAGCCGTTTCTTTTTGTTTAATTTCTTCATCAAATATAACCCTTGTCATCACACGGTCACTTGCTTCATTCAACTTTCGTAATGCATTTTGTAATGCCAGATAGTTACTTCAAGCTCACGTGCCAATGCTGTTCTTCCGACAGTGTGAAGATCTAGGCAACGGCAAGAGGAGGCAATGCCATTAATAATAATTTTTTTTTTGGTCACATATATTACAGTTACGGCTACCGCTACAATAATACATGCAAAAAAAATGTACTAATAAACATGAAACATCCACCATTAACGTGATATTGTGGACCATTAAACTTGAAATTGAAGTTAATAATCACAAGTTTCAAGTTTAATGGTCTCGATATCACGTTAATGGTGGTTGTTTCATGTTTATTGGTCTATTTTTTTTTGCATCTATCACATACATGCATGTTCTGTAGCTGGCCCCTACAATTACACAACTATTGATTTGATATTATAATTAGATAATTATTAGTGTTTGTTATTGATTTGATATTATAATTGGACAATTACTAGTATTTATAATTAGACAGCATTAAGACTAGTTTACATTAAATTTTAATACGCAGTCCAAATTTTTATCCTTACAAAATTTGAGGAATGCATGTGATGTGGAAGTGCGGGTTGAACAATTATCATCCTTCAATCTTTGTTTTTCTCAATATTTCAAACTTACAAGATATTGATCGAGTTTAAACAATACTCAAACTTGATCATCGTCACCACCTTGGTCAACATATTTGCGGGATTCTCCGTAGTATTGATTTTCTGAAGAAGAATATTTCCCGCAGAAAGTGAAACCTTATGTCAATATGTTTCGTATGTGCATGATAAACTTGATTCTTTACTAAATGAATAACATTTTGATTATCATAATACACATTAATGTGCTCTTGTACCAGTCTTGAGTTTTCAAACAAGTCTTGTAACTAAATAACCTCTTTAGCGGCCTCTGTAATCACAATTTATTCAACGTTTGTGGTCGACAGAGTAACTATAGACTGCAATGTGGACTTCCAACTTACTAGCCCTTTAGCAATGATAAGCTTGATTCTTTATTAAGTAAATAGCACTTTGACTATCAAAATACACATTAATGTGCTCCTATACCAATCTCGAGTTTTCAAGCAAGCTTTTTAACCAAATAACCTCTTTAGTAGCCTTTGTAATCACTATGTACTCGGCCTTTGTGGTTGAAAAAGTAACTATAGACTGTAATGTGGACTTCCAACTTACTAGCCATTCAACAAGAGTAGATACAAATCCAGTGGTTTATTGTCATTTTTCTACACCATTGGTATAGTTAGAATCAACATATGCAATCACATCTTGACCAAGTGGATCATCCTGCTCAAACAATAAACCAACATCCATAGTCTTCTGATGGTACCGTAGAATCCATTTAACAGCTTTCCAATATCTTTTACTAGGATTATGTATATATCTGCTCACTATATTAACTGCTTGTGAAATGTTATGCCTTGTATATTAAGCTACCCACTGCATTTGAATATGAAACTTGTAACATATATTCTTGTTTTGCATTTATTGAAGAAGATAATTTTGTAGAAAGCTTGAAATAAGAAACCAAGGGATATTCACAGGTTTTGTCTGCTTAATCATACCAAATTGTTGTAGTTTCTTCTTTAAATATTGCTTTGGAAACAAGCTAACTTTGCCACGAGCTCTATCTCTATATATGTCTATTCAAAGAATCTTCTTAACTTCACTCAGATCTTTTATTTCAAACTCTTGATTGAGTTAAGTCTTCAACTTCTCAATCTCATGTTTGCTCTTAGATGTTATTAGCGTATCATCGATATACAAGAGTAAACATGTGAAGGATTCCTCTTATAGCTTGTGAACATACACACATTGATTAAATTTATTTTTTAGGTTCCTTTGCCTTTTCATAAATAGATCAAATTGCTTGTACCACAGTCTCAGAGATTGTTTCAATCCATAAACTAACTTTGTCAATTGGCAAACCAGTTTTCTTTCCAGCAACCTTGAATCCATCTAGTTGAGTCATGTAAATTTTTTGTTCGAAAATCACCATGTAGAAATGCAATTTTCACATCAAGCTAAATTAGTTATAGATCAAATTGCACAATCATGGCTAGCAAAATTTGAATAGACGAGTGTTTCACAATTGAGGAAAGTAGTCTAGTCATTCCTTCTGAGCGCAACCTTTCGCTATCAATCTAGCCTTGTATCGAAATTCATTTTTAGAGGAAACCCTTTATTCTTTGCATATACCCATTTGCACCCAATTGCATTCTTTTTCTTGGGCATTGTAACTAACTCCCAAGTTTTATTTTTATGAAGAGACTACATTTCTTCATCCATTGCTAGCTTCCACTATACACTTTCGGGCTTCTTATTACTTCTCATAAGTGGAAGAACATTATCATCTACAAATGCAAGTGCATAGGCTACCATATCAACAAAGCGAACATGTTTACGAATTTCTGTTCGTGACTTTCTAAATACAATTGAATCTTGTTGCTGTGAAGGTTCATGGGTCAGAACTTCTTCTTCATCCTCAGTTGATAGAGAATTATTATCTGTCTTCTCAACATTAGTTGGATTATCTTTAAGTTTTTCAAACTCCACCTGTTGCAAAGTATATTACTGGTTTTGTCATCTTTTTTGAATTTTTTTGTTTCAACATGGCTAATTCATCAAAAGTCACATCTTTGCTGAAAATAATCTTCTTTGTGATAAAACGCTAGAGACGATATTCTTTTGCTCCACCAGTTATACCCATGAACAATACTTTCTTTGCTCTTGGGTCTAACTTAAATTCTTTTACATGATAATGAGTAGTGAAACCAAAAAATGTAAAGAATCATAATTAGTAATAGGTATACAATCCACATCTCTATCGGTATTTTGTCCTCAATTGCAGCTAATGCAAGCGGTTGATCAGATGGCACACATATACAGCTGCCTTAGTCCAATACTCCTAGCCAATCCATCATTGGACAACATACATTGATCTTTCTCCAGTATAGTTTGACTCATGCATTTTGCCACCTAATGTTGCTATGGTGTATCTCAAACAATAAAGTGTTGCATAATGCCCTCATTTTTATACTCATCACCATTGTCTGAGAGTTGTCTTTTGACCTTCTGATCAATTTAAGTCTCGACCATATTATTCCATTTTAGAAATGTGTCCAAAACTTCATTCGTAATTTTCATCAAATACACCCACACTTTTCTTGAATAATCATCAATAAAAGTAACAAAATCATGCATACCTTCTAAAGAAGCTGTTTTGGTAGCTCTCCATATATCATTGTGAACATAGTTTAAATTTTTTTTTATATCGTGAATTGTTGAACCAAATTTTATCCTTGTCTGTTTGCCTAGAACACAATGTTTACAAAATTTCAATTTGTAAGAACTTGCATCTTTCAATAAGCCTTGTTTCACCAAAGTCTACAAAGCTTTTTCACTAGCATGTTCTAAACTCATTTGCCACAATTTGGTTGCTTCTGAATCTGCATCTTTTTCAGAAGCTGTTGATGTTAATTCAATAACTGCACTCTTTTGGAAATAGTAAAAGTTATTTCTTCTTATGCCTTTCATCACCGTCAATGTCCCAGTTATTATTAAAAAATCATCTCTCAAAGTGATTGTGAGCCCCTTAGATTCTAGGACTCTTAACGAGATGAGATTTTTTTTTTTAAATTTGGTATGTAGTGAGCGTCCAATAAGACTTGGATTGAGCTGTCATGATTCTTTAATTGGATTGAACCTATTTTCATGTTAGAAAACCAGTTAGGACACATATGATAAGTACAACCCAAATCTAAAATCTATTTATCTAAGTGATATGTCAATATCATGCTAACCAAATTAAAGTTCGACTCCTCATCATGCTCCACTACACATTTATAACTCTATGAAATGAGAGTTATTATAGATTTTATTGTATTTTAGTTATATTTTGGATAATTACCTGTTTTAGTTATTTTTAATAAATTATATTATTTTATAATAAATTGTGTGCTTAGATCATTGCTTAATTGTAGGCAACTGGACGTGCAAATTTCAAGAAAGGAATGTTGTATAATTAGGCTTGCAAAAATAAGGAAAGAACTTGAATACAGAAGAGTGAAAATGAGTCTGGAACAGTGCAGATGTTGTAACTGTTACTGTAACAATTGTTGTTGTAACAATCTTAAAGCTTCAAAAGAGAAAATTTTGTGCGAATCTCTAAAAAAATAAGTAATCTAAAGTTTCAAACATGGATGATACGTGCCCTACACTTCCAGTTGTCCTAATTTTTAACTATAAAAAAAGCACGCATAATAACTCTATGAAATAAGAGTTATCTATATCACTTTTGGACTTAAATCAAGATTACTTAGAAAATAATTGACATATTTAATTACATTTTAATTATATTTTTGCATACCTATATATTTTTAGTTTATTCGCAACAAATTGATTGTTTTAGAATAAATCATGTGCTTAATTATAGGTAATTGGAAGTGCAATTTCAAGGAAGGAATGCTGTGCAATGGGCTTGCAAAAATGAGGAAAGAAATTGGCTACAGAAAAGTGGAAATGAATATGGAATAGTGCAGATGCTGTAGCAATCTTGGAGCAACAAAAAAGAAAATTTTGCACGAATCTAAAAGAAAAGGACTGGATTTGCAATTTCCAAATTTGGAAATACGCGGCTTAGACTTCCGTTTGCCTAAATTTTCAACTATAAAATAAGCATGCACATAAGAGCAAAAAAAAGAAAAAGAAAAAAAAAAGAAAAATTCAAGGGCTAAACAAGAGGATTGCAGGTGTGAAGGAGAAGAAATCAAGCATGTAGAAGAGCCACTCACCTCTATCTCTATTCTACTTCTTTTCTTTGATTTGTGATGATGTATAGGATGGCTAAAACTGTTCTTGTTTATGTTTTGTCATAAATCATGAACTAAATTCATTTGTACTTGAGTGATAAACAAGTTTTATGATTAATTGATTGAATTTTATGTGTTGCTGCATGATTGCTATAGCATTTTATTTTGATAATATTTATTTTAATTCACTATTTCAACTGACCACTTATTTAGTGATATTAACTAAAAAAGAACCTAAAAAAAAATTTGTTTTAGTGGAACATATCAATACTTGGTTTTAAATTAGGTTTCTCAAGTTGGGTTAAACTCAATTTGAATAGGGTTGTGCTTAATTTAAAACTAGTGATGAACTAGATACAAGGATTTATCTTGTAGAGTATTAAGAACCTTGATTGCATAAGCTATATCTTGTGTTGGCATAATAACTGATCAATGTTTGATTACACATAGACATAAGAATTCCAATAGGCGACAGCTGAGGATGCATTAGAGTTCTGCCAAGTGCTGTAGTAATTGTTTCTCAAGTTGGGTTAGATTCAATTTGAATATGGTTGTGCTTAATTTAAAACTAGTGATGAACTAAATACAAGAATTCACCTTGTAGAGTATTAAGAACCTTGATTGCATAAGCTATATCTTGTGTTGGCATAATAACTGGCCAATGTTTGGTTACACATAGATATAAGAATTCCAATAAGCGACAGTTGAGAATGCATTAGAGTTCTGCCTAGTGCTATAGTAATTGTTGTAGCAACGGTACTGTAATAGAAAAAACAGTCAATGCCATTAAGTGAGTTGATTCACTCAACTACATTATTCCTAGTTGTTATATTCTTGTGTAAGATATGTTGATTTATTTTATTGCATTTTATTTTCTGTTATTTACATTAATTAGTTTAGTTAGTTGACAAAAGAGTTTAATTTAATTAAATTGAATTTTTACTATATCAATTGCTATAGCAACTCTGATAGCATCAATCTCTTTAAAGACGATACTCGAATACTTATCATTATATTACTTATTATGTACACTTGCTTGCTGACACCCATGTTTGAGGAGATTAAACCCAAATTACAACGCACATACAAGAAGGGAGAAAGCCATCAACCGCAAGAAATAACCAAGAAAAGAAAAGGAAAACAAGGAAGAAAAGGAAAATTCCAAGACTGAACAGAAGATTGCAGGCAAGAGGAAGAAAAAATTAAGAATCTAGAAGGGCTACTTGCTTCTATCTTTATTTAACTTGTTTTCTTTGATTTGTGATAATATGTGATGATCTATATGATAGTTAAAACTATTTTTATTTCTGTTTTGTCACAAATCATGAACTAAATTTATTTATGGTTGAGTGATAAACAAGCTTGATAGTTAATTGATTGATTTTATGCGTTGTTGTATGATTGCTATAACATTTTGTTTTGATAGTACTTATTTCAATTTACTATTTCAACTGACCACCTATTTAGTAGTACTAGTTAAAAGAGAGTCTCAAAAAGGCCTGTTTTAGTAAAATATATCAGAACAATACTTGGTTTTAGATTAGGTTTCCCAAGTTGAGTTAAACTCAATTTGAATAGGGTCGTGCTTAATCTAAAATTAATGATGAACTAGATATAGGGATTCAACTTGTAGGGCATTATGAACGTTGAACATATAATGTTATATCTTATGTTGTCATAATAACTTATCATTGTTAGGTTGCATATAGATATAAGATATCCAACAAGCGACAGTTGAGGATGCATTAGAGTTTTGCCCAGTATTGTAGTAATTGTTGTAGCAACAGTACTCTAACAGAAAAACAGTCAATACCATTAAGTGAGTTGATTCACTCAACTACATTATTCCTAATGGTTATATTCATGTGTGAGACGTGTCAATTTATTTTATTGCATGTTACTTTTTTTCATTTAGATTAATTAGTTTAATTTAGTTAACAAAAGAGATTAATTTAATTAGGTTGAGTTTGCACCATATTAATTGTTGTAGCATTTCTAATAGCCTCAATTCCTGTAGAGACAATCTCAAATACTTATCATTATATTATTTATTTGTACACTTGCACACTGACATTCATAGTATAAGAGATTAATCTTATACTACAACACACATGCATCAGAAATAACCTTGTCCTTTTATAACTTAGGACAATTCTTCTTCCAACGCCCCTTATCACGATAAAAAATACATTCATCTTTAGCAGGTGTCTCTTTAAACTTACTCATTTTTCAAGATTTGAGGCTTTGTGAATGATCTTTTACTGTCAATGCTTTTGCAATTGTATCCTTGTAATCTTTTCTATTTTTTTTCTGGTCTCAAAGTTATATAATGCACTGCATACTGCATCAAATTTGACACTATCCTTCGCATGAAGTAAAGTGGTGGCGAGACGATCATATTCATCAGGAATGGAATTCAACAGCAACAATGCCTTATCTTTATCTTCAAATTTCTCATCTAAATTTATCAAATCCGCTAATATCTTGTTGAATGAATTCACATGGTCATTCATCGATATGCCAAGTGCTTATGTGAATCGATAAATTTTTTTTTTCCTCATATAAAGCCTATTTTTAAAGCTTTTCTTCACATACTTTTCTTCCAGCATTTTCTATAATTTTTTTTTGTTGATGTCTCCTTCACAATAGGACATTTCTAATCTTTAGCTAGACATAAGCAAATAGTACCGCATGCTTGTCTAGTATCTACTCCTTTTCATCCATCCTATCAGGCTTTTCTTTAAGGGTGAGGTCCAACTCTTGCTGGCATAAGACATCCAACACCTCATATAGCCACATACCAAAATTATTGGTTTTGTCAAATTTCTCCACTTCAAGTCTTACATTTGTCATAGTAGTCCTTATTGACGAAGATGACCCCACCGCCACTACCTTCTTTTTTAATTACTTAATTCAAATGAATAATGTCTATATATCTATTTGTATGAATAATGCACTAGAAAAGTTTCCAAAAAAGATTGGAGGGATCACAATTGTTCCATTTAAAATCCAGCCTCCTTAGGCAATTCTAATCTTATTAACAAAACTTGCCTAGACATGTACTTATCCAAACAACTACACTGCCACCTCTTTATACTCCTAAGTATGAACTATTAGCTTTATCGTATTCATGAACAGTACCATATACGTGAATAGTACTATAAACTTAAATAGTGCCATATAGCCCGAGCACGAACCATTGGCTCTAATACCAATTGTTGCGGAAGTGTGGGTTGAGTAATTATCAATATTATGGTGATTACAATTTTTGGAGAAATATAAATATTGTGATTAATAAATGCAAAGAAAAGAAGACACAATAATATATGTGGTTTGGCTTGAAGCCTATGTTCACAAACACAAAGATTGGGAGATAATTTCATTAATAAATGAGAATTTACGAAAGTTAAAAAAACTCTTAAAACCCAAAATGCCAAAACAATCAATTATATCCTCACTAGAACATGTTGGGATAATAAAACATTTAGTGAAAACTATGACTTATAACCCAGAAATATTCATGTCATATCATCAAGGATCAATAATAAATTATGTGGAAGCGTACCTGAATCCATAACGCTTAATTCCTCTCTAGAGTTGTGTGGTTAACCTTCTAGATCTACACATTCTCCTAGAGAGTCCTTTAGTTCTATCTTCATTTTTTCTCTGATGATGAGATATCATAAAGAATGGAAAGCTTTCTCTCTACGTTTGACCTGGGGACCATGACCACTTATATAGACAATAGTTTCCTGCTATTACTAGATATTCCTAATTCTGCCCCATCATAGAATTAGAATACTATTGGGTCTCTACACATTAAAAGCTCACATCCTATTAAATACATTAAAGCCCATAATACTGTAAACCTTAACAGATCACTTTTAAATGGGCTTAACCTTATATGACAGTCTGCAACACATAATTATTCACATATAAGCCCAACGTTGGATTAAAGATCCAACAACACTGGATTAAAAATCCAACAAAACACTCAAATAAAAGCTCTCTCAAATCTCTCAAATTGCTTCACTTGCAATTGCTAATAAATGTGGGACGCTAAGACTCAAGTTAAAGCTCTCTCAAATCTCTTAAATTGCTTTACTTGCAATTACTCTCAAGTGTAGGATGCTAACAAATGAAAAGCTTTTCGCTATTTATAGGAGTGCAAGCATGGCAGCACTATTTCTCCTATTCTCCAAAATTGTCAAAGTTTATTTGGTGGATACCAAATTTGACAATTCGGCTAACATTTGGCTAATTTTGTCAAAAGCTTTTCTTTGACTTAACAATTATATGGTCAAATTGCCAAAAGTTTTTCTTTAACTTAACAACATACTCCACTCATATTTTGTAAATTAAGAGAAGATTTCCTCCACTTAATTAGACCTTATTTGAGATAAAAAATTTTGAATACCCTTATCTCAAAAGAGACTCCAACTATGAGACCAAAGACCGAGTGTCGCCATGACAAGTAATTGGAAATCGATAAAAGGTTGTCCATGATAGCTAATCAAATTAAGATTCAATACGTAAATGGCTTGCTAGGTCGATACATGGATATGATCATGGGGCAATTTTATATTGAGAAAGAAACTTATTAATTTTTAATATGATGTAACCAAAGCCGGAAAATCATTTGATCCATACTAGCTTGAGTCCCCTGCTTTTGTGAAACAAATTTCAGTATTTAACAGAAATAACAGAAATAAGTCGCCATCCATCAGGTTTGAAACAGGGAAGAAAAGCTTTTTGAGTGGCTTCATCCTCCCATTGCAGCTGGCGCCATCACCTTTGATCACCTTCAATAACAAGTTTATGAGCATGATGATCATCTCCTTCACTGTTCAAATTAAGTGGAAGCCTCTTGAGGTTTGGGCAGGAGCTTACTATGATCCTTTACAGATGTTTCAAGGGCAACACATCTGGATAGATGCTCTTCAATTTTTGAAGAACACTCAACGAATTCAAGTTTCTCAAATGGGTTTAAATTTTCTATCCTCTCTAAAACTTTGCATAGTCTGTCAATACTGATGATTTCTTCCATATGTGAGCTTTGATTGATGTCAATTTTCCTCAGGTTGGGAGCAAAAGTAAGCCATATCAAGTCCCTTAATCTTGTGCAGAAATTTAGTTCCATTGTTTGAAGGCTGTGGTACCCGTGAATATCTCTTATTTTTTGTACTTCCCCTGGACGCTCAATCTCGAACTCCTGTAAACGTGTGCAAAATGCAATATGCAACTTATCAAGATGGCTCATTTCTGCTAATGGTAACACTTCCGAGTGACCTTGTATACTCAGAATTAGGCCTTGATGCACTCCCGAAAAGTTCAAGGCCACGCATACAGTTATGTAACTTAGAAGAGCTGAGAAACTTTTGGAGAGCATATGAACTTTTTAAGGTAATTCTACACACGTTCAAATGTTTCAAACTACGCAATTCCTCTACCAAAAGTTCACGGCCACCAAACGGCACACTATCTGCCTTCATATCTTGTGCCTTACCGTAGCATCTGAACATTCTCAACACTTGTAGCTTTGAAAGATTAGATATTAGTTGTCGAGGAATTGTGTGGAGTGATGATGTGTTCTCTAAGTTCAAACATGCAAGATTCCCCAAGATGCCTAAGTCCTTTGGCAATTCTAGGATGCCACTCGATGATGGATCAAGATGCTGTAGTGAAACCAATCTTGAAGTTCGCGATAGCAATTTCTCTAGACAAGGGAGAATTTGATAGGTTCAAAACCTTAAGACAAGGCACGAATTGAAAATAGTCACCACTGATCGTGCCTAGTGGATTATTACTAAGAAACAAAGTCAAGAGTTGAGGGCTTGTACGGGTCTCCCATAGGTCCCCAATTTTATTTTCCTTCAATGACACCCTTCTTATTCCTTCCCATGTACTAGCCTCTGGTGCTTCAGTTAATTGAGCACCAGCATGAACCAAAAATTTCTCCTCCTCCTCAGCAAGTTGACATGCAATCCATAAAGCCGTATCCGTATCACGTTGGTGTAATTTTACACTACCTTCCCCATCTTCTTCTAGAAAACATGCATGAAGAAGAACACCAATATTGTAACACCCCTCATTATGTGCTCCACTTGTGTGATCATTTATATCAAAATACCCCTCGCCAATCGAACAATCTATCAAGTCTGTTTTTTAAAATACTAAAATCTTCCTAAAATATACTACAGTATAAGAAACAAGATCTAATTGTATCATTTGGCAGACTATCATAACCGAACTTTAAAAGCAGATTCAATTTTTATAGTCCATACCCGGAAATTTAGAGGCCGATCTCCTCAAGACTGAATTGCATGGTTCCATTCTTCAACTGTTTTCTTGTAAGCCATGCCACGAGCCGTGGTGACAAGTGCAAAGGGCAAACCACCACACTCTTTTGTCACAATTTCGACTAGTTTGGGAATATCAGAATGATCATCATCAATTTTCTCTTTTCCGACCTTCATTTGAAACAATTTCCAAGCCTCATCATGTCTCAAACACTCCATTCTGAACATCTTGCGAGCTTCCTTGTGGCCGCAAACCTCAACAAAACGAGTTGTGAAAAGTACCTTGGACATACATTTTGGGTTTGGGACGGGAACTCCCAATTGAGTTAAATCAACTAACTCCCACACATCATCCACTACAAAACATACTTCCTCTTGCTTAAAATACCGAAGATGTTCATACCTTCTCTTCAAAGAGCTTTTCTCGTCCATAGATCATCGACAAGGCCTGATTTTCTAACGATTTGTTCTTGGATCTTCTCAAGTTGTAAGTTTTAAGATACTACAGCCCATATCACAACATCGAAATCATCTGGCACATCAACAAATTTATTATTGATTTGGGTTGATAGAGTAGTTTTACCTATCCCCCCATGTCATATAGGCCAATGATTCCGACTTGTTCTTCCTCTACAAGGCAACTCCAAACTTTATGAAACGCTGATTCTAGACCAACTGTTAGCTCACTAGGTCTTTCATCCACAGCGGATCCTGGTACCCTTTCAGCCACCACATCAAAAGCACCTTCAACCTTTAAATCAACCAGAATTCATACCAACTTTGCCCCTTTTGGCCAACTTGTAGCTTGACTTGCTTCAGTTCTTTGAACAATATCCCCCAAGACGTAGACTCTCGGTTTCTTGAGAGCTGTCTCTCATAAGTTCACGAGGTTCAATTTCAACAGCTTGCACCCTTTAAAGCCACCCTTGCACTTGGCTCAGCCGTGTCATCTGTTTTTGTTCTTCAATTGCAACCCTTTTAATCACGTCGCTGCTTGCTTCAATCAACTTTTGCAATGCATTCCGCAATGCTACATGATTATTTTCGAGCTCACGTACATATGTTGCTTTTCTAGTACTGCAATCTAGGAAACGAGAGAAAATTGCATCACAAGAAATTGAGACTGATTAAAAGTTGCCCATAATTTGTATAAGTTTTCAACTAATTAGCAGAGAAAAAAATTTAATGACGACGTTGTATATTGGGTAATTATATACATAATGGTGAAAAGGCCGGTAAGGTAAAAAAATACATTACGGGGCCATAATACTATATACTATTGACCAAGCATAGAACAATCCGTCTTCTAATATGATGTAACCAAAGCCCTAAATTAAATTTAATTAAATTAACTAGCGTATATGAATGTCGTTCATGATTGAATTGGAAGGTTCCTAGCCCTAGACTAAAGGGTTATTTACAAGATAAATGACCTAGTACTTTTAATTAACAATTTGCAATCACCGGAATTACAAAGTCAAACCAAAATGGGTAGTTCAGTTTAAGGGCCGATCAAGTGGTCATATTTTTCACGTACATCATTTTTCAAGTGGAGTCTACTAAGTCACAGAGCCTCTGTGGACCTTGATATTACTTGCCAAATGCATGCTCTTACTCTCTCTTCCATGACACGTGTAATCATCCCATTTGATGTGTAACTAACATAATTCATAACGTGTCAAAGTCCTTTTCAAGTACATCTCAATATTTTGCATTGTAGGTACCATTGGGACATCAAAAAGCAAATAACATGTGTAATTTACTACTAATTAAATTTTATTGTGCTACGTGTTCATACCCTTAAATAATGAAAAGGATACAAAAAGAACAAATAAAGAGGGTAATCTGTATGCTTTAATCGTAAAAAAAGAACACAACATAACTAAGTGATACCTAAAACAAAAGGCACTACGACTACACATTACACCATTGAGAAAAATAGAGGCTAGAACAATTTTCTGAAAAGAGAAAAGGAGAGATCTCCGGAGGTGTAACAACGCGCTCCCCCGGACTGCTTACTAAATCCTTTTTTTTTTTTTTTCCATATTTTTTTGTATGGGTATTAGAATATCTCTCATGGTACAACACTAGTCTGTGGAGTTTTGAAAGTCAAGAACAAGGCCAAATCCGACAACGCTAAATATAAAGGAAAAACGAGTTTCTTCATACATTGAAAATTACTTATAATTCATCAATTATTCAAAGAACGAACAAAACTTTACTTGTGATCATAAGAATTTTAATTTTTTAAATGGTTGCAATCGTATGAATTGATAGGAGTGTTCAACATCCAATTCGATCCACTCTATTTATTTAATTTGTAAAAATTTAATCCATAAATATTCGATTTATGAATTAATGGATTTGATTGAATTAAAAATTTAAAATTCTATAGTCAGTGGATTACGTATGGATTTACTTCTATAAATCCGCAACAATCCGTGAATATGCAAATCCATATATAATTAATTAATTAATTAATTAAAAATAAAATTTGTAAATGTGGCATTACTACTTACTAATGAATAAGTTAAAATATAGTTACATTAACATCATATTATATCTTATCTGACAATAATATAAAATAAAAACTTATTAAATAATTGAATAATTAAATAAAAAAATATAGTTTCCTAAACAATTAATTTTGTTAATGTTAGTTAATGTTCATGTATTGATCTAAACCAATGAGATTTTTTTTCGCTGTGTCATATTTTAAAAATTTGAATGTATTATTCTAGTTTTATTAATTTACTTAATTATTATTTAATTTTAAATTTAATCAGTAGTAAAATTATTTTATATTTAATTAGTTCGTGGATTATATAGAATTAAAAAATTTTAATGCACAAACCAATCTATAAAATGGTGGATTGAAAATAAATTAGGTTAAATTTGCGTTAAATACACAGACGTATGGATTGAATTTCATCCATTCATGAATTGAATTAGATAAAAAATTTTATAATTCATAAAATTTGAAAATCGAATATAGATTAATGTCTAATTTATAAAATTCGATCCCTAAAATGCCCATGGGAATTTAGATGCTTAAAAGGACCAACGGAAAATTTTTGGGTCAGTGGCTGATCCGCTGATATGGGCATATTTCTTTTGGTTTGAGTAAATTAACGTTGTTCAACCCCGGCAAAACATTTTTCAGAAAATACAGTTTTGACGTTTGCCTTGTATAAATTTGTGACTGATAAGAGAGAAAAAATACAAGAGCCTGCATTAAAAGATAATTACGTCACGGGGTCACGGCACGAATCAAACAATCACTTGCAGCTTTACTTCCAAAATCAACCTTGTAATTCATGCTGGGATTCTCTCTACTGAACTGTTGCCCTTCAGCTATCAACTATCAGCGCTCAGCAACAGCAACTGACAGTGCTCATTAATTAGGGGTGGCGATGGATATTAAGTTTATCATTACTAATCCCATATATAAGAATTTAAAATTTTAATATTAAAATAAATACACCAAATATATCAATTAAAAGGTAATTAAGCCAATCTCTCAATCAAGCATAATAATTAATCTCCATCGTGGATCATCATCCATCGTCCCCTTTGAAGTATAACTTCCCCAAGTCAGGTGCATGCTTTTCAACTCGCACGTTTATTTCTGCTAAAAAATGTCGTATCCGCAAGCTGGCATATTCAGCTGCTTTGCACTCGTACGGTTGTACTTACTGCGTGCTTCTGCTGGGCTATCTGTAATCTCTGCTTAAAGCATCTCCAGTGATAAAAATAAGAAATTAGTCTCTCTCTAAAATTTGTCTCGATAATATTGTTGCAATTTTTTTTAAAGCAATTATAAACAATGTGATGCGCAACATGAACGTTGAATATTCAAATTTATTGCAAATAATATTATGTGATAGAGGTACGACATTGTGCGTAAGAAATAATCAAATGAGTAATGAGCAAAACTTTAACCATATATAATCAACTATACACATGAATATATACCAAACGTTTAAAAAAATCCATTTTAATATTATCCAACACGATGATGTCATTTGATTTGCAAACATGGCTACTTGTTTCTTTCAAAATTTTTAGGCATATACAACAAGACTAGGGTTTAAAACCTGTTTACATAAATGAGAGCTTTGAATGCCATTACACAATACTTTCCCAACCAAAAAAATAAAATAAAAATAAAATGACATATTAATAAGGATAATGAGTAGAAAGTAAATGAAGGATGAAATTTTAAAGACAGAACGATTTTATTTGATGTATGGATGACGCTCATCACATCCAGAACTTCATGTTGATGTGGGGGCCTAGATTTTCTTCATGTCAGTTAAAAAGCTGCGAATATATCTGGGTTTATCTTGTGTATCTGACTGACGACGGAGCAGACAGAACGTTAGATTGATGTCATAAATTTTGATTACTTATTACGCTCATCACATCCAGGCCAAAATGTTCTGCGGGTAGGTATTAATTAATTTACGTAAATGACTACTGCTTAGAGAAAAAATTGAGAATGTTAAAAAAAGATATGCGACATATTAATTTGTAACTAAAAATTTAAAAATAAGTACTAAAATTGGGAGATGAATTATTGGAGCTAATGTGACATAGATTGACTTTTGAATATAAACAAAGATAAACCTCGTTATTTATGGGCTGAATTTTAATGGACCACCAAAGAAAAAAAAATGTCGAATGGATATTCTTGTTCGAATTTATCTTAAATGACAATCATCCGTATATGCCGCTATCTAATGAGATAAGCCAGTCTTCTAATAACATGCATTTAAGAGCCATCTTGGAAACAATCGTTTTATTTATTTATTTTTATTATTTTGGATGATTCTCATATCAGTATGATACTATAGCTATTGATTGGCTAGTTGTTGTCATTGTAGTTAACATGGTGCCGTTGCTTAAAGAGGTTATTTTTGGTTTCCTCGGATGATTGCTGCCATGTCTGGAGCGGGAGGGCACGTCGATCTGTTTTGGAGTTGGAGGTTTGCTTGAAAAATGTTGTGTTAAGATTCCGATGTCCTTAGGCAGGGTTCAATGAGTAGGCTATTCGGATAATTGCTTTGTTTTAGTCAATGTAATTTTTTTTTTGTATTTTCTTTTTGTAGTTCTTTTCTTAATTTTAATTTTTTTTCTTGTTTGCGTTGTACTATTGGTGATTATATTATATTATTGGTGGTAGTATGTGTTGTTATTGCGGACACTGTACTGAATTCTTCTTCTTATTAAAAGGTGGTTTTTAATTATAATAGTTGAAGTAGGTAAGTCAATTTCAGAAAATTCTTTCAATTTTTCATGAGATTTTAATGCATGAAACGTTTTATTTTTCTTTTAGTTTTATATTTTAATAGTGTTAATAATTGTATTTTGTGTTTAGATATTATCCTAATTTATAGTACTTTAGTCCAATATAACCTAATTATTATGTCTAGTCATTCTTGACTCTTTTGATATTATCTCTTTTGAAAAGAGCTAATCCCACATGGCTGTGCGAGAATAAACTTTCGGCTAAATTTTTTAGTTTTTGAACAATTTTAACTTGTCAGTTAGCTTAGCTTTTGAGAATACGTGAAATGAAAGACCTAGCCTATCATCTAATACCCTCTAGGTTTTGCCATTATTGAGATGTTAACTTGCATGTAAGATGAGATTCAATTCAAATTAATGTATAAACCACCCAGCTCATAATCTTACCAGAGATTAATACTCACAATCACAATCAACATTAATGGTAAGTATTAATTACTTCAAGTCTACAAATTACTCTCTGCAATCAAAGTCAGTCCTGTAAACAATCACTAGTAGCAAAACACCATTTCTATCATAAGGCCATTGAAGAAGCACTTAGCCTCGAGATTGCTCCATATCAATTCTTCACCACAACCTATAACTCGGCCCAAGATGATGAAATTTAAGATTGATTTGAAAACCCGTCTCTCTCTAGTCGACTAGTAGTACATATCTATCTTTCTATCACTCACTGACGCAAACAGTAATAAGAAGGAAATGATTTGTTTTTAGATTTTGAATCTGAATGTTGGCCTCACCGCTAGAGGTGGCGTACTGCACAGCACTCTCGTATCTTTATCTTCATCCCAATCAATTGCATTCTCCCCATTCCAATCAGTTGATTATAAGTATGTTTCTACAATCTTGTACGTTTTAGCACATCACCCGGTTTTCATGGGCGACTTTTAAAAAAACCCTAACGCTTACAAGCTTTGGCTATTTTAGTAGGCTTTTTGAGTGTAATAATGATGATCCTATTTTCTTCAATTGAAAATTTGAAATAGAGTGTAGAGGAAAAAAGGTAACTGCACATCTTGTACATACATTTTAGAAATCAAAGGCCTCCACAGTAATTTAGATTTTGCTGTATGATCTACGATGCCAGCTACTGCTGGCAAATCTTCAAAAAGTTGAACATTTGGCTATATTAGCTCAGAACTCAGAAGACTTATAGAAAGGGATAATTCTGAGTCTCACTCGACTCTAGTGATCTCTGTTTGTGCAAAACATGCAAAAGTCCAGTGACCCATTTGGCAATAAAACGTTCAAAGCTCTCAAAATAATCAACATTTTGTCAAGAAGAAACATTAAAACATCTATGTAAAGAACTTATAACGAAAGCTAGTAATACTTAGAATGAAATATCATCATCATATATATATTTCATTAGCTATATCAAAAAGCACCCCTTAATTATACATATTCCTAAATTCTGCTTGCATATTTAGCTAGCTTTGCATGCACATGCAGAACACAAAAAAATAATTAAAAAACACTAATGACAGTACATTTAATTATATCTTAGTAATTAACACAACTAATAGAAACACTAAACAGCCATTGATGGAGCAGATGCAGCAGTATTCCTTCTAGCAGCAAAGCCAACACCAAGCTTCAAATCAAGCTCCAAAGTATTAGCATCCTTTGCCTTAGCATTCCTGTTAGCTTGACGATGATCAAACCCATTATTATTAAGACTATTAGCATTATTTGAAAACAAATGGGCCATTGAAGTCACCACTGAACACTTATTCCTTCTTCCACTGCTGTTACTGTTGATGACTTTCCCCTTCGCTTTCTTTACTTCACCGGAAGACGGCGGCGACAAGTAAGGCGTCGCAATAGGTGGCAGAACCGGGGGGATTTCGAAGTTGGTCCTTGCTTTCGACCCCCTCAAGCGCCTGGCCGCCGCATCGTACGCACGAGCCGCCTCCTCCGCCGTGTCGAACGTGCCGAGCCAGTGTCGGCA
Organism: Luvunga scandens; assembly: GCA_030449905.1. NCBI lineage: Eukaryota > Viridiplantae > Streptophyta > Magnoliopsida > Sapindales > Rutaceae > Luvunga > Luvunga scandens. Next base: position 1,632,704 of record JASUUG010000286.1, read on the forward strand.
CCGCCCTATGCGGTCCCGTATCTCCGCCGACCATCTCCCCCACGGCCTCTTTCTCACCCCTCTGTAGTTCTTTTGCACGGGGATTGCATTATTTTCATTTTTTCTCGGCGACCCGATATTTTCCTCGACAGCGTCGGGAGTTTCGGTTTTCTTACTAGGATTTATTTTTGTCCCAAAAAGAACGTTAAGGCCAACAACGGCAGCGATTCCATCGAGAACCGGAGGTGTGGCATCATCAGTTTCGGTCTCGGTCACGGCCTTTTTCTTGTTTTCAGAAGGAAATTCCGGCGATTCGGCTTTTGTTTCAGAGTCGGAGAGTGAAGAATCAACCGAAACATCTGTCAAGTAAGGGAAGTAATGAGGTGGGTTAAGGTAGTTTAGGGCAGGGAGTGAAGGAAATGAAAGATTGGAACCAAATATCGGCCGATAAAGAGATTGGGTTTCGTTGAAGAACCGAAACGTTTCGGGTGTTTGGAACGTTTCGGGCATCGACAAGAAAGGAACGGTGGTGGTGTGGAAGGTGCTATTTTGCATGTTGTTGCTCAACAGGGAAGAAGAAACAGACATTAATAGGGAGGGGGTGATGAATGTCAAGTGTGAAAGTGTGATCAATTTATATATAATGGGAAATAAATAATTATTTTTGTTTTTTTATTTTAATTAAAGATTTAAATTGTGGATTATTTAATAAATAATTTGTGGAGGATAAAAAGATTTTGTGAAGATGTTTGTGTCATATTTGATGAGACTGTAGTCCCTAATATTTACAATTACATGCATGTCCTTCCTTTGGCAGGAGGGAATACGGATATCGGCATTCTAATTCTTACAGACACCTCCTAATTTTTTAATGTGAATTTTATGAATTATTATTGATTTTTTTGATCATTTGAGAATATCAAATTATGGAATACGATATCAAAAGTGTCATAATCAGACTCTGAAAATTTCAGTTATTATGTTATTTTAAACATTTTTTAAAAGATGTCAATAATTTTGAAGTTGAGTTAGTGGGAACATCCACACTTTTTTTCTTGAGCTAAGAATTTGAGTATTGTCATAATAAATTTTATATGTGCAAGTAGTTTTATTTCTTTTTTTTTTTTGTAGTTCATATTTTTTAAGTTAGATTTCAACTTTGATATATCAAAGATCACTAAACAAGCATTGAGCTGCTAACATATTAAATTATATTTATCACTATCTGATCAAATAAAAAAAATTAAAATAATTCTAACACATAAAATTTATCATTTTTATCCAAATTCGAAATAGAGAAAATATTGAATCACAGAATTTAATTTATATATATTGGATGATGCAAAAGGATTGGTTTGAATAAGCTTCTTTAATGGGAGGGAGGACAAAAGTGTCTAAGACGTAAATGTAAACCCGGGATATGACCTGTTTCAAGTTTCAACGGTGCATGATCTCATTTTCTCAGATAGTGCCTGCATTACAGTTCTTTAAATGTCACAAATACCCCTACCGTTTATTGATTTGACACCAAGAGATTACTTTCATCAAAGGGACATTAATGTTATTAACCGTAAAAGCGGAGGGTATGATGATTTGATTGGCATCAAGGGGTGTATAATATCGAGGGGATTTGATCGTCGTCACGGTTTTGTCAAGCGAAAAAGATTGTTTTGACAATTTTTGACTGATTTAGCATCCATACAAAGCTACCACTTCATCTTAAAGACACTTTTACATTTCCGTTTAATTAGTTTTGCTTGCATGATACGCTGACGTGCTTGGGTGCACCAGAGGTGCATGGGAATGACTGTGTGGAATCACTTGATGGACCGATATGTAACAAGAAGATGCTTTGATGATTTGATGATGGCGTTAGCGTACGTTGATATTGCATGAATGGTCTTGATCATATCAATCACTCGGTCCTTGTCCTACGGATTATTCTTTACTAGGAAGAGTTGTATATTTTTATTTTTATCTTTATTTTTCATAGGGATTTTAATTGAGACATAAAATCCTGGGAAAATATGTGTTATGATTGTGATCTACAGTGAGGTAAGTTGGAATGGAGCTAGGGTTATCGGTGATATGCACGAACAAGTGTAGCTGCTTCTTTGCTTATAGGCCGATGGCCGATACGATTCATAAAACTTTCTAGAGAATTTGATTACACAGTAGAATATGAAATTAGTGTTGTATTTAATTAGTTATATGCCCAAATCAATTTTTACTTCTCTCCCCACCCCCACGACTTAAACCCGAGTCCACATAAATGAGGGGCGATAGATTACATTATAAACCAATTCGGCTACATCCTTTGGAGCTCAAATTAAATTAATACATGATTATTTTTAAATGTTTAAGAGTATTTCAATATAAGCTTGGTTGGTTAATGATCACCATCATGCTAACAAATGATTTTGGTAGAAACATACACATATTTAATTGTAAAGTAATGTTAGAGATCTCACATCCGAATTTTAATAGATATGACATGCATTCATCTATTAGATGACTTTATAAAATAATAAATAATTTTATATTCATCATATAATAAATAAATGACACATGGAGATTTTTAAAATTATTCTTAAATATAAGATTTTGGCCATGATGTAGTTTTAGTGTGTATTGTTTATGACTCAAGCGAGGACTAGTCTATTCAATCTCATTTTTGTTTTTAGTTAGTTGGGGTTGGGCAACTCATCTCTCATTTTTTTTTCCCATGTTGTGTTGTTCGTTACACATACATCTTTTTATCTTCAAGTGTAATACTGTATTGTTTAATACCCCATCTGCCTCTACGGTGTTCAAATTAATACCACAATAGGACATAGTTTTTCTTTGCTAATTGTTAAAACTTAATGAATAATTAATGTATAATTACACAAATTCGATGTCAATGTAATTAATCGGTAAATAATTAGTTGATTTAGTAAGTTACCTTGATTAATTATAATTACTTGTGCCACAAGAAAGAAAAATTTTGCAGACATTGTAGTATAAATTTTTAAGAATGGCTTCTCATGTATGTATGAGAATAAACAATTGAAACAAATGGAAAACCGAGGCTTAATTTAATATTCGAAGTGAATCGCATGCAAAACAATGCAACTCTCTCTTTCTTTTTCTTAGTTCATTTAACAATAAACGGCAAACACAATGTCAAACACCTTAGATATACGAGCACACTAATGATCAGTGGTCCATAATATTATTCCATTAATTAATTTATAAATCTATAAACATTTATTATTACATCTAAGAACTCTAAAACCTGCTCATATGTTCAGCTTACTATTAACATGCAAAAATGAAAAACCACAAAACAAAACGCCGGGGGGGGGGGGGGGGGGGGAAGAGCATAATAGCATCGAATATCGGTTTTTGTTTGTTTGTTTAGGGAAATTTTCAATGTGTTGGAGGAAGTGGGGCTTCTCTTTTTTTGATATTTGAAGAAACATTCGGTTGGGACAAAAAAGAATGTCGGTCTATAAGTCTCAAAACACACACTTATCACATAGAGAGAGAGATTTAGAAGAAAGGAAAATTAAATATGGGCTTCCCAAGATTGCAAGATGGAATAGTGAAGCATGCGAAAATTTTAGGGTTTTTCAGTAAACTCTTTCTTTGGACTCGGAGATTTTCTCTCTTGGTAAGAGAGAAAGAAAGAAAGAGAAAGAGGGCAAGAAAATCCCAAGAAGAAACAAGACAAAAGAAAGTATGCTATTATGATAGCTTTATGATCTCTTGTACTTTGGAATTAGAAGTGTGTAGTATTGGTGCAAGTGAGCAGCTTCATGGCTTATATGTTATGTGTATGTGTGCGCATGGGAAAATGAAGAGATCAGAGAGATCGAAATTTAGTGCAATAACTTTAAAACACCTGTTTCTCCTTTTTTTGTTCTACTTTGAGTCAATTGATAGGTCCACTTTTGGATATTCGTTCTCAGCTTTGTTTGAGTTTTCATGAGAATGGTAAAATTTGAGGTATAGAAGAGCAATGGTCAAAACTAAAAGCTGCTTTTTGATGATTGGTTGGTGTACCCCCAAAACACCAGTTTAATCCCTTAATTTGATATTTAATTTGATTTATGTTGATGAATGGCGAGTTTTGTTACTGAGTGAACATTGGTTGAGCTTTGGGCTAAGTTTGAAAGTAGCTTGGCCCAAAATGATCCGGGGCTTCGATAGGCAATAGACCATTTTTTTAAAATGAAATTTATTCGATTTCGAATTATTTGAATGATATTTATTTTGTATTTTTTAAAATTAAGATTTTACTTTGTGTGGGTTACATTATTTTAAAGTAAATTTTTTACTTAAAATTTTATTTTTAGATCACATGCAATCTAATGGTGAATGAATTAGCCTCATCATTAAATGATATTTCGATTTTCAACGTCTACCATTATATTTTATAAGATCAATTCCTCAAAATTTGTATTAGACTTTTAAGTTTGAATAGATCCACACATTCATGCTCATTTGTATTATCTATCTATCTATCTATCTTATTTACCATTCTGTTATGATGCAATATATTTATGTTTGCATAAAATCAATATTCATTTGCGTGGAACAACATTCTGTACTCGTAGATTGTTCAGTATTCATTTACATAATGTAATTGACATTTTTTAGTACCTCTCAATGTTAGATTAAACGTGAGTATTGCCCACTTAAGCCTGTCTTACCTTTAATGATAATCTGTAGCTTATTTTGATTTTATTCTACAACTATCTCTCAAATTTTGTCATATTTTGTTGTTAGCATCACGAATTAATAACCTTCCGTGGAAAGAACAAGCGCAGTTAATTTCTGATGGCAGCAGTTTAATCGTTGAAATGGGCGAAAACATCAGCTGGTTTTGTTGGCAGTGGAGGAAGAGCGACTTATGTCCCACATCGAGCAAAGAAAAATGAATTTGAATCTTTATAGAGAGCTTCACGGAAGTTCCATGCCGCCGGGTTCAGTAACGTGAGCCTGTGACCAAGTGGGGCATCAAGGTGTCTGGACTTTGGCTGGATCATCCAAGTTGGGCCTGCTGGGTTGTCACACTGGCCCGCCCAATCCAAGTAAAGAGTGGTTCACGTGGACCGAGCGAAGGCTTGGATCACTTGCATCCTAAAGTGGAGGGTACAGCGTGAGGCTGGTTTCACAGAGCAGCGATTACCACCCGCTCTTGTCAGTGGATGGATAACGGGTCGGTTCCCAGGTGGTCCGCTCGTACTTGGATGGTCCCCTCAACAGAACAAACATCTTTTACGTTTTTTCTTTTTGTCATTGTAATAATATAAAATGCATTAAAAGACATGGAAATTAAAATTTATACTTGAACTTCATTCACATGTTATATTTTTAAAAAACATAAATCACTTAATGAAAACTGCACAATATCGCGTGCACTCATATTCAGTTATTTATTCATTAAGCTACTTGCACTGTTCATTGTGCTGGAAAAAGAATATAAACGTACAAGTTTAAATTAAATACTTACATGAGATTTCTTGTCTGTTTTTTCAAATGTTTGGATGGAGATGATATATAGAAGTACCTCCAAAAACGACTCCCATACAATTTTTTGAAAGGGTGCCCCAAAAAAGTGACTAAACACCAACGCTTAAGCTTATTTACTGCTGAAATTTGGATGATCGTCGGTGTAAATTATTCAATTCGCGACTAATCAAGTTGTTCTTACCGGATAATAATAAAATGACATAGTTGTTAGTAATTCAACTCTTAAAATGTTGGGATACAAATGCAATTTTTTTTTTTTTAAATGAAAGTTAAAATAAAGTTATCTCAACTAATGTAGTATACTTTATGTATGGGACCCTCATACAAAACCACCGTATTTTATTGAAATGATAAAATAAGTAACTATTTATTGTTAATAAAAACCCTTATAAATAATTAAATCTTAAACTCATGTTGACACATTTTTTAGGATAGTATTACATTTACACAGGTGAAAGACTGTTTGTACAGTTGTACCCCCACACGTACAATTTTACAGTTTATTCATTAAAACGTTGATATGATTCCATTGTTGCTTTTTTATTCACTTGATTCAGGGCTCGCTGTCGGCTTGGTTATACTAGATTTGCTTTTCTTGTGCACCATATTTCAAGGTTTCTTGGTTAGAATTGCGGTTGCTAAGTGTGTCAGAATTTTAGTTGTTGTATTGACACAAAAGAGATTTTGTTACTGGTGTTGTTTTCTCTTTAAACAGAAAGTATGTAAGAGCTTCTAAAAGTTATTCTTTATTGAGTATCATTAGGCGTGTTTTTCTACAATTCATTTATTTTTTAATTTTTCCTTTTCAATTGCATTTTAAATCAGTTCTGTCATTTATAGAGATTATAGCCGCCTGATCCTCGATTAGCTAGCCAAAGCATTTGATTTTAGAATCTCTCTTACACAGATATAGTTCAAGAAACAGCTATGGCACTGGAAGCAGGTCATTGTATTCCCACATTGGCTAAAGAGAAGACATACAGCAGCAGTTTATAAGTTGCTTGAGAGTAGTCCACGCGGTTGGGTCATTTGGTCTTGAAATTGACGCCGGTTTCATAGAGCAGCAATCGTTTCTTCTAGATGGTCCGCCAATTTCACGGTCTTTAAATTCACGCCAAAGAAAAAATTATTTAATTAAAAAATTAAATTTATAAATATAATATTAATATTCATGAATAAATAAATAAATTATAATATAATTAGCACCATAAATAGCTTTTGAGGTAACTTTATTTACGTTAATTTCATTGCATTAGTAAATATAATTTGATATTTATATTTACGATAACATTATATTATATTTTTTTTATAATGATATAAAATAAAAAATAAATAAATATAATTTCTTATACAATTAATTTTTATGTACTCATATAAATAAATGAGATTTTTTTTGTGTGTTATACTTTAAAATTTTAATTTTTTTTGTTTTTTTCAAACGATTAATTTATTTAAATTTTATTTAATTTTAAATTTGATCATTAGTAAAGTTATTTTTTTATTTAGTTAGTTCATAAATTAGAGAGAATTAAAAATTTTTAAATCCGTAAAATGATGGATTGAATATGGATTAGTTCAAATTAACATCTAATCCATAAACAAAAAACAAAAGAAGTGTTGGTTTTTACCTTTCCATGTTAAGGTATAAAAATTAAGGTGGTTGAGAGTACGAGTGGGCAAAAAACATCAGTGACTATAAAAAATATTGAAATAATTAATTCATAAAAACGTCACAATTAACTAAAAATTTTAAAAAATAAATCAAACCGAAATTAAATTAAAAATTAAGCTAATTTAGTTTAGTTTAATTTGATTTATATAGTAACAAAAACTGATCAGTTCAGTTTGATTCAAAATTGAACCAAATTGACTTGGTGTCTATCCCTCGTTAAGAGGCTTTTTGTTATTGTTTTTGACCTGGTGCTATCTTTGGTTTTACGAAAATAAAAATGGTAAAATGCATTTGATTGGCTTTTTTACTATTAGTAGTGCTAAACAACCAAAAGGAACAAAGAAGCATGATAGAAACAATAGCATGTGTTGTTGTTTTATGTCCTTCTCTCTCCTGTTCATGACCCAAAAAATTTTAAAAAATAAATAAAAAATAGTAAAAAAATAACGTGAATAAAAATGGCTTCCATTTAAAATAATGATTAAAGGGGGAGGCAAAAGTAATGTGTAAGGAGGCAAGAGGAAATTTGCGTTACCATAGTATTCAGCATTCAAGCTTTGCATTTGTTCAATTTCAATTATGGATTTGTTTGATAGCCCAAAAAAAAAAAAACCTAGTGGCTTGCTCTTTGAAAGCCTTGAGATCTACAAACAGAGACAGCTTCGCCAGTTGATAAAATTATTGCTAATTAATTGGTAAGTTTGTCTCTCCCAGTACATTCAAATAAAATTAGTTTTTGGGTATGTTCTATATATTTAAATTGTGAGAATTTTTTTATTTAAATTGTTAGAAAGTGATGGATTAAATTTGTAAAAAAATATGGATTTGTTTTATATATTCAAAATGTTAGGATTTTTTTTTTTACTTTAAATTGTTAGAAAATAATGCATTAAATTTGTAAAAAGTTCTGGATGCGTTTTATATATTTAAATTGTTAGGATTTTTTTCAATTTAAATTGTTAAAAAGTAATGGAATAAATTTATAAAAATTTGTGGATATGTTTTATAGATTCAAATTGTTAGAATTTTTTTATTACTGGACAAAAATGTTTTGAAAGTTTTTAATTAAATGTTATGAAAGTTTTTAATTACTTATTCTTAATACAAATGTTAATTATTTTGTAGAAATGGAGAATTTAGAAAATGAGCATGCATTTGATGAGTTACAAGAAACATGAGCCAATAATGTAGTTGAAAATAAGCAATCAAAAAAATATGAGCCAACTTTTGAAATGTTATTTGATAATTATGAAGAAATGTTTACATTTTACAAAGGCTATGGTAAATAAGAAGGGTTTCCTGTAAACATGCGAACTATTAAGAAATGGATTGATGCAATTGTAAAATATGCGACATTTGCATGAAGTTTTTTTTTTTAAAGCATTTATTTGAAGTCGGAAATTAAAAATGTATTTTTTTGCGTTGAAGCTAACACCTAATGTGAAAAATGGTTGTAATGCTAAAATTAGAGGTTGCCTAAATATGATGGAAAATGAGTTTTTCAAATTTTAAACCTTCAACACAACCATGGATTGAATCTAGACAACACTAGATATTTCCCTTGTGATTGCAAAATTAGTGCAAATGCAAAAAAGGGAATTGAAATAAATGATTGTGTGGGAATTAAAATTATCCAAAATTTTAATTCTATTATTGTTGAAGCTGGTGGGCATGAAAATGTGTTATTCTTAGAAAAAAGACTGCAGGAATTTTTGTTGACAAAGCAAGACAATCATAGCTTAGGGAAGTAGATGCTATGGCGTTTTTAAAGTAACTCTAGAAAAAGCAAGCATGAAGGTTTTTTTTTTTTAAAGCATTTATTTGAATGAGTAGGATCAATTAAAGAATGTATTTTTTTCAGATCCGAGAAGTAGGGCAACTTACAAATATTTTAGAGATGTAATCAAATTTGACACTACATATCTAACTCACAGGTATGACATGCCATTCGCTTGCTTTGTTATAGTTAATTATTATAGCCAGTCTATTTTGTTAGGATGCATATTAATTTTATAGGAGGATACAAAGACATTTACGTAGTTATTGGAGGAGTGGCTATCATGCATGTCTGATTCTCCTCCTTTGGATATCATTACAGAACAAGACAAAGCAATCCAAAAGGTAATTGAAAATATTTTTCCTACTATTAGGCATCGATAATGCTCATTACATATAATAAAGAAAGTACGTGAGAAGTTATGGGCTTTTAAAGAACGCGAATGTATTATTTCTTCATTGGTTTCTACTATTTATGATTCACTGAGTTCTACTACATTTGAGGAAGCTTGGCATGCCATGATTACAGAATATGATTTATGGAATAATGATTAATTAAATAGTTTATATAATGAGAGTATAGTTGGGATTCGTGCTATTTAAAAGACTATTTTTGGGCAAGAATGTCTACTACTCAGCGAAGTGAATGTATTTTTTAATGGGTTCGTTAACTCAGAAATAAATTTGAAGCAGTTTGTGAAGTAATATAAAACCACATTGAGAAGGAAAACTGAATTAGAATAGCAAATAGATGCCAAATGTTTCAATAAAAGAACTCCTTTTGTAACAAAATAGAAAATAGAGAGGCAAGTTGAAAAGATATGCACTACTTCTAAGTTTAAAGAATTGTAATAATAATTAACTACACTGATGTATTATGATATATTGGATTATGTGGGATCAATATATACAATAAGTGAATTGTATGGGAAAGGTAAAAAAAAAATAATCTTTGAGGTTGTTTTTGAAGAAGATAAGTATGAAGGTAATTGTCTCTGTTTAAAGTTTCAGTTTAGGAGAATTTTTTACAGATGTGCCCTTATAGTGTTGATACGTAACTCTATTGAATTACTACATAATCAAGTATTCACTAGAAATATATAACTACTGGATCTAATATTCTATAGATCTTTATAAAATTAAGATAAAGGTCTATTTGTTCTAAAATAAAACTGCCACAATCAACTAGTATTTTAAAAAATGGTTGAATCCCTTTATTTTTTCAATATGATCTAATTAGTCTACATCAATATACATAAACCCACTATGCTTCGGTGGAACTCCTCAACCTTTTTTGTTTTTCTTTTCTGTTGATAATCCAACCTCACCCATAATCACTAAGTTTGAGGTTGAGAACTATGGCTTAATCCTATAAGTGGGATACATATTGGCAATTAAGACCCTAAGTGACAAAATAAGAATAAAAGCACAACCTTGTTGTTTCTATAAATCTATTTAAGCTTTAAACTTTATATTTAAGGCTTTGATAAATTTGTATATGACTTTTAGTCTCCTAGCACTACTCCAATCCAAATGAACAAAATAGTAAGTAGACTTTCGAAATTCGCCCTCCAACTTAGTTCTACCATACTATTGTATTTCAAATTTAATGGGATTTAAATAAAATTGAATTAAATAATTATTAAAAAAACCAATAGTGAGAACATTAAATAAAATCAAACTTCTAAATTAACGAACACAACAAGTTCCTCCATGGAAGGAAAGTGAAAAGGAGAGAGTATGTATGAACAAGAGGTAGAGAGTTAAATGTGACCTTTGGTGATGGCAGTGATGGCATTGTGGCAATGGCTTTGTTGGCTCCGTGATGCGTCAGCATGGCTGCTATTAGCTCTGTTAGTTGGCGTGGTGAGTGTAAAAAAACCTTCAAGGATGTGGCTTTTGTTCCATTTTTCTTTTGGATAAGAAATAATTTTCTCTAATTAGAAAATGGCCGGGTTTTGTGGTGGCGATCAGAGGAGAGGATAAAATTTGGGATAAAAGATAACGTTTATGATATGCATTTATTCTTTCTCTTTTTTGCATTAGTTTTTATTTTTATTTTAATATTTAACCTTTTCTAATATTTATTATAGGTCTAATGGGAGAGAGAGAAGGACAATAGAAATGACATGCTGTCATTTCTATCATCCTTTTAGCCATTTACCATTTTCCCTTTACTATTGCAATTTTCAATCTATGGAAAAGAATAACAATTGCACTTGTTTTTTACTAATTACAAAGAAGTGCAAAAAGTGCATTTTTTTCTTTTGTTCATGATTCATGACTATTGACTAATGAGTCTCACATCTATTGTTTCTTTTTAACATTTTTAGCAAATAATTTTTTCAGTTCTAAAATTAAATGCAGAGTAATAAAATAGTTTTTGCTTATTATATATTCACATTTATTATAATTGTTCTTTTACAAATTTAATTGAAGTTAAAAAAATAAAGTGTAATCCGACATAAAGTTTTTTTCCTACAAAGTATTAATATCATTGTCGTGATAGCTATTGATATTTAAAAGATGTAAACCGACTATAATTGAAAGTGAATATGAAATACTATTATTATATATTCTTCATATTATTTACACAAAGAATGAGCCTGTGTATATGCTCACATGAAGCTAAACTAAGAAACTAAATAAATAAAAATATGGCATAAATTGTGGGATTTACATAATCATAATATTAAGAATTAATGTAAATTGGTTGGATAAGTGATTCTTGCTTAACACCTCGCCTTAAACTCTAGGTGTTGCAGTCGAAGTAAGCTTGAGTTTGCAAACCAAGTAACCTAATGGCTAACTAAAAGAGACTGGGTGAAAAGATTAATTGTGTTATCTTAAGAGGACACAACTTAAAGATGGATGGTACCTTGGGCCCAATGTCGGCAGATAAAATGACAATTTGTCTTTATGTGTTTAGTGTGCTCATGGATGATATCATTGTGAGCAACTTCAATGGCACTTTTATTGTCATAGTAAAGAGAAATAGCTCTACTATGAGTAACTTCCATGTCCTTTAATAATCGACGAAGCCAAACAACCTCTTGAGTTGTTTTAGCAGTAGACAAAACAACAACAATTTGTTTCTCACTAGGCTAAGAAATAAGTGAAGCACTTGAAAAGAAGCAAATGCTAATGGTAGAGCATCGATTAGTAGGATCACCTACTCAATCAGAATAAAAACAAAATCATGTAGTTCTAAAGAAAATGAAATAAAACTTTAAGATATCAAACTTTATGAAGCTAATGATAATCATGACCAATAACATGTACAATATAGGCTATATCAAGTCATGTGACTATCAAATAAATTAAACTCTCACAAAGAGTAGGATTGATTGCACAAATTTTATAATCAAAAGGTTTAGAGGTAATGTGACTACGGGTGCAAAAAATTAATAATGTACACGATGAATTAGAGATTACCTCAAGATTAAAAAAGAAACTAAAATGTCCAAGATCTTTCATCTCCTAAAGAAAAGCGATCTATAAGGCAAGAAACAAGGATCAAATCAAAAATGAGTAATGAATACATCAACTATTTCAAAAAATAAAATATATATGGGTTTAAAACATTATGGTACTGAACTTCTCAAACCATTTTATTGAAAAGGCATGTTTATAAACCTTATTTGGAGGGACAAGTAATCAAGATGGCATACTTTTTAGTACATTAAGAAAATCATTGTTTATTTATAGTAAGTCTAGAAATTTACTATGCTTAAATTTAATGGCATTATCAATACAAAAGGCTTTAATAGACCAAGAAAATTGAGTTTTAATCATTCCTGCAAAGTCATAGTAAATTCTAGTAAACTTGAATATATATATTTTTTTATAAGAAATAACCATGTAAAATGAGAATAGTCATCAATAAAAATCACAAAATATCTAGAACTTATTTGTAATTTATCAGGAAACAAACTATCTATGACATAAAGGGTGATGGTCCAAAGTCTATTGGAGATAGTATAAATATCAAAATGTATTAAGCACAAGAAATTGTAAAAGGTTGAAGAATAATAAAAAACAAACTTTAAGTTTCTTATTATTAAAAAGTAAAGCAATTTGTTTTAACTAGAGACGGGGTGCAATTAATAATGTACACAACAATGAGAACAGCTTCACCCCAAAACGTTCAAGGCAAGAAACAAGGATAAAAAATGAGTGAACTATTTCTAAAATATATATGGGTTTACATTCAGCTCACCCATTTTATGCCTACTAAATATTAAAGAAATTTACTATGCTTAAATTTCATGGCATTATCAATACAAAAGGCTTTAATAGACCAAGAAAATTGAGTTTTAATCATTCCTGCAAAGTCACAATAAATTCTAGTAAACTTGAATATATTTTTTTTTATAAGAAATAACCATGTAAAATGAGAATAGTCATCAATAAAAATCACAAAATATCTAGATTTACCTATAGGGTGATGGTCCTTAAATATCAAAATGTATTAAATCAAAAGGAGCATAAAAAACAAACTTGTTATTATTAAAAAGTAAAGCAATTTGTTTTTCTAACTGACAAGATAAAAAATGCAGTTGTTCATGTGTTGATGATAAAATAAAGATGTGAAGATTATGACAAATGACCTAAACATGAAAGCCAAATAGGTGGATACGATAAACTAGAGTGTGTGTGTTGATGATAAAATAAGATGTGAAGATTAACAAGCTCAAATAAGTGCCCCTACTTTATGTTCTAGCCCTAATGCTTGTCCTATCTTTGAATCCTTGTACAAAACAACTAGATAGAGTGAATATAACATTAAGACCAAGTTCACATAGTTGAACGATAATAAATTTAAGGTCAATTTTGGAATAAAAAAGTATTTGATGAAAACAAATTAAGAATAGAGACATGGCATTGAGGACCCATCAATAGTGTGTGTGAATTAGAGATAGTAGATTTAGAAGTAAATATAGTAGGGTAGGAGTCATGATTACAACAGGAAGAATCAAAGTACCAGAATGAGTTACGTGATGAAATAGATGAGGCAGAAATAGAAGTGCTACCAAATTTTCTAGAGAAGTTGTTGGAGAAAGGATTTTAAGTCATTAATAGTAGCAAAGGTAGAAAGAGGAGGCAACTTAATATTTGCGTAAGTGAATGAACTATCATTAGTAGCTGCAGTAGAGAGCGGGTTACTCTTGAGAAGTGCATCTTTAGGGGTAAGTTGTTTGCCTTTATTGGGAGAATCTTTTTCATGATGGCTTACCTCAATTTTGTGACAGGATTTACAATGCCTCGTTGGACAGTCAAGTAATATGTGACTAGGTTCACGACAATACTTGCATATTTTCTTTAAGCCATAAGTTGGTTTAGATTGATAAGTTGCCAAAGTAATATCCATGGGAGGAGACTGTAAGCTATCTCGATGAGTTTCTTCTCAGATAAGTTGACCAATAGTGTAATCAAGACTTGGCAATGGAGTTTGGTGAGCAAGACTGCTTGAGTGGGCTCAAAATTATTATATAATGCCATGAGAAATTGTATTAATCACTGATGATCCTAGTAGTTTAAGAATTATTCTGCAATTGCAAGATCACTCCACTCAAGTTCAAAAAGTTCTAGTTGATCCCGAAGGAATTGCATACAAGAGTGAAAGTCATCAATTGATTCACTAGGTTTATGTCTAGGCTGATTTAGAGCCTGTAACAACTAAACTGATGTGAAAGATCCATGGTAGTATAATGGTAAGTAAGAAAGTCCCAAAGCGATTTAGCTGTGTCAAACCAACTAAACTGGAGATGAATAGATGGTTGTGATGTATTGCATAACCGTGTAATTATTTGATGATTTTTGCTATTCCATTCCTTAAGATGATCAACAAATTTTTTAGCATCCCAATTTCCTTTTTGCACTGGTTGAATGGGTTTGGAGGATTTAGAAACAATTCCAAAAGATAAAATGGCAGGGCTGGTCCGTCGACAACTATAAAACTCATACACTGGAACATTCAGAGTTTGCGGAATCCCCGAACGCACCTAACCTTAAGGAAAATTCTCCAAAACTACAGACTTTAACTTATTTTTGTATCTAAAATAAAGCTGGAGTCTGCACAAGTTAATGAAGAATGTGAAAGGCTTAATTTTGATAATTGTTTGTTGTAAGTAGAAAGGGTAAAAATGGAAGCATAGTAATGATGTAGAGCTCAGATATTAATATAAACATCATATCCTACAATAGGCATTACATTGATGCTGAAGTGCAGTGTGGCAATGGAAAGATTTGGTGATGCACTAGAGTTTATGGACACCCAGAAGGGCAAAAAAAAAGCATACATTTACCTTATTATGAAGGCTAGTAGGTCTATTCTTAAAACCATGGATGTATTTTAGTGATTTTAATGAAATTTTAAGTTTGAATGAGAAAAGTAAAGGGAATGATAAAAACGTATAAAAGGTATTTAAGTTTAGAGAAGCTGTTCAAGATAGTAATACAAACTTGGGCTATAAAGGGTATTCTTTCACGTGGAGTAATGGTAGGTTTGGGCAACACTATATGGAGGAGAGGCTGGATAGATTCTTTAGCAATAAAGAATAGGGGAATCATTTTTAGGAGCAAACTACCACAAATTTAATTAGCTTAGGATGTGATCACTGTCCAATAATGATGGAGGTAAAAGATAAAGGTCGCGAATTGAAGTATATGCAAAGAATTTTTTTTAGGGAGCATTATGAGGACATGTAGAGCTCATATGATGCTTGTAAAAGCATAATAAAAGTTGAATGGGAAAAATATGGTATTGTAGAGGGTGAAGATCCTATTTTTGAGTTTAAAGCAGTGGCAATGTCTTTGTTGGCCTAGCTAAAATGGCGAGATAAAAAGTTGAAAAAATTAATGCAGGAGCTTCAAAAGGCAAAGTAGAACAATGTACAATATGAAGAGGACAATGATATTAGAAAGATTGAAAAGCAAATCCACAATATCTTGATTGACGAGGAGATTTACTGGAGGCATAGAGCTAAAGTTGATTGGCTGAAAGTTGGCAATAGAAACAAAAAAAAAATTCATTTAAAAGCTACAACTAGAAAAAAGAAAAATAAAATCTAAGGAGTGGAAGACAAAGAAGGCAATTGGATAAAAGATTGAGAAGTTGTAGAAAGAGAGTTCTGTGAATATTTCTAGCAACTTTTCATATCTTCAAAGTTGAGCCAAGCTTAGATGAATGCAGCATTTGAGGGTTTAATGCCAAAAGTTACAGCTACTATGAATGACCAATTGAATGCCCCATTTATAATTAAGGAAATATCATAAGCTTTGTTCCAAATGTACCCTAAAAAGGCACCTAGTCCGAATGGCTTGCATACAATATTTTTTTAAAAGCACTGGCAGTATGTAAGCAAATGAGTGACCCAAATTTGCTTGTATATTTAAAATGAACAAGGCAACCTCACCCCTTTGAATCATACATTTATTGCTTTGATTCTTAAAGTAGCTAAGCCTATGAGAGTCATCGAATACAGACTTATTAGCCTATGTAATGTTGTGTACAGAATTGTTGCAAAGGTTATAGCTAATAGGCTTAAGCAAGTGCTCCACCAAATCATTTCCCTATCTCAAAGTGCATTCATTCTCAATATGCTTATTACAGATAATATCATCATTGGGTATGAATGCCTCCACAAAATCATCATTGCTTATTACAGATAATATCATCATTGGGTATGAATGCCTCCACAAAATAAGACACATTAAAAGGAGAAAAAATGGGTTAATAGCTCTTAAGCTTGACATTAGCAAAGCTTATGATAGAGTAGAGTGAGGTTTCCTAAAGAATGTTATACGAAAATTAAGATTCACTAAAAAATGGGTGCAACTAGTTTTGAATTGTATCACAACACCTTCATTCTCAGTAATCATCAATGGGGCTACAACAGGATTAATCCAACCTCAAAGGGGGTTGAGGCAAGGGTGCCTTCTCTCAACTTACTTGTTTATTTTGTGTGCCAAAGCAGTCTTTAATCTACTAATGCAGACAAAAAAGTAGAAAATGATTCATGGGCTCAAGTTTGATAAGCAAGTGATAGTCTCATACCTGTTGTTTGCTTATGATAGTCTTATTTTCACTAGAGCATCTATAGAAGACTGTAAGAATTTAAAGGCAATTTTTAATTGCTATATAGCCACCTCAGAATAGGTTTTCAACTATGAAAAGTCTTTAATGTTTTGCAGTGGAAAGCTTCAAGCTGAGCAAATAACAACCATAAAAAATATTTTCCAATTAAATATAGCATCTAAATATGAGAAATATTTAAGATCACCATCTATGATTAGAAGGAAAAAGATGAGCTCCTCTAATGATGTGAAGCTGAAAGTTCCAAGTAAGATTTCTAATTAGCAATACAAATTCTTCTCAAGCGAAGGCAAAGAAATATTAATAAAGGTTGTAGCATAGATTGTCACGACTTATACAATGAGTGTCTTTAAACTTTCATTGACATTATGTGAGGACATTCAAAAAGCAATTGCAAAGTTTTGTGGGGCTCAAAAAAAGAGAAGCATGGTATTCATTGGGCAAGATGTGAAAGAATGAGCCAAGTCAAGCATAGAGGAGGATTGGGTTTTAAAAACATATCCAGCTTCAACCAAGCCCTGGTAGCTAAGCAAAGTCAGAGAATTATTCAAGATCCAAAATCGCTAATGGCAAGAGTCCTCAAAGCAAGATATTTCAAGCAAGTTGATTTCCTCAATGCTAAGACAGGTACTAATCCATCCTTCATATGGAGAAATATCCTTTAGGGTAGATAAATCATTCAAAAAGGGACAAGGTGGAGAATTGGTTCTAAGGAAAATATAAAAGTTTACAAAAGTAATTGGCTACCATGGCCAACTACTTTGAGGCCAATATCTCCAAGAACTCTTGATGTTGATGCTAAAGTGGTAGATTTGATAAGCTTTGATAGGAAGTGGAAGATAGACATAATTCAACAACACTTTGTACAAAATGATGCGGACATTATTTTGAAGATTCCCTTGCCAAGAAACCCATCAATGGATGAACGTTGTTGGCATTATAATAAACTCAAGAAATACTCAGTTAAGGGTGGCTACCATGTAGCTTTAAAAAGAAAAATTTCCAAATGTCCCAAGCAACTTAAGTCCAAACCCTAGACAATGGAATGCCATATGGAAGCTTGACCTCCATGAGAAATTAAAGATTTTTATGTGGAGAGCAGCAAAGAACTTGCTTTTAACATTAGAAAACCGGTGGAAAAGGAAGGTGGTGCCAAACCCAATTTGTCAAAGATGCAGTCAGGGGGTGGAAACAAGTATTCATGCATTGATAGAGTGCAAAGCTGCTCGAAAGATTTGGCAGTATTCTCCTCTAGCTGCTGTGGAGACACCAGCCTCTCAAGGGGGGAGTGTATTGGATATGCTTCGTAGAAAGGCAACTCAGTGAAAAGGAGAGTGAGCATTAGATTGCCTACTGGTGGGCTACGTGGAATGTCAGAAACCATTTCCTTTTCAAAAGGAACAAGTTGGATCCTTTAATCCAGCAGCCAAAGCTGAGCTGTTGTAGAAGCCTTTAAAAGAATCAAGAGGCCTAAGCAGCAACAAATTGAGTGTTCAAAAGTGGAGAAATCAAGGCAATGGAAACCCCCTCCCAACAATTGCTGCCAAGCAAACGTGGATGCCGCCATTAACAATCAGAGTCATAGAGTCAGTCTGGGAGTAATAAGGAATGATAAGGGAGATATTGTGGTTGAAGCCATCAAACCCTCAAAATTTAATGGTGATGTGTCTTTTGCAGAAGCTGAAGCAATTGAATGGGGAATGCAGGTGGCAATAAGTTCGGGCCTAACAACAATTATTTTTTAATCAGATTGTCAAGTGGCTCTCCATTTGGCAAACAACAGAAAGGGTAGCAAAATTGAGAATTTTTAAGTGATATCAGCGATAGAAAAAGAAAGAAAGATTCCTAGGAAGTCAAATTTCAGCACACTCCCAGGCCTTGTAATGATAATGCCCGTACCTTGGCTCAGCTAGCCTTAAAAGTCCAGGTTCTGTTGGATAGCTGGATAGTATACTAGAACAAATTATGTGTTTACTCTCGATTCAGTAATGTAAATATCTTCCCTTTTTTTTAAGAAAAAAAAAGCAAAATATGTAGACAACTTAGAATGAGACACCATCAAAAATCCCCAAATTTCTATACAGACATACAATCCCAAAATCCACTTTCAAAAAACATGAGCATCTAAATTATCGACTCCTACAAGGTGATCTATGCAAGTATTTACAAGAACTTCATTTCCAGCCAAGCAACTTGTTCTTGACATATCCAAGGCCCATCTGATGAATTTTGATGCAGAACTTTCCCCTTCAACTGAAGCTTAAAAGTTAATTTGAAAAGGAATATTCAAATGCTTAAAAGAGTTAAGAGAGAGCATGCTGCGCCATAACCTCTCCAACTAGCAAATCAGAGAAAAGATTTGAAGATAAGCCAGAAACAGGAAATATCAACAGTGGCTGGATTCGAAACATAAGACCACCCATCCTAAAACTACAACTTCTTCTTCAGCTATTAGATTTTTTCCCCTTCCCCTTGGTCCCATTACTTGTGGAAGATTCTAATGATATTGGCAAAACTGTACCGTCCTTAATTTCATTTGATATTGATAATTGCTCTAACGTCTTCTCTGCTTCAAGATATGTCATCAAATCTCGGAGCTGCATGTAGACAAAAAAGAAACATTGAATGATCATGGGTGTACTAAATGTGCTTGCTCGTATATGAAAAGATTAGTATAGCATGATATAAAAATTCTCACCTGCTCCTGTAGGTCCTGAATTTTATCATCCTTCGTTCTCAAAACCATTTTCTCCCTGAATAAGTTCAAACTAAAGGCTGTGAAATAGCGCATACAGCAATTTATCAAGTTTTCTACAAAACAGTAATAATCTAAAATTGGTATGAGTTAGATATGAAAAGAATTTAGAGATGGGGTTAAGTATGATTAAAAAAAGCTTCAAGTCCTTTGGAAAAGAAGTCCTTTACGGCCGTTGGAAGAGACCACTAATCCTAGATCTCATATATCCCTTTTGTTGATACTAAATGAAACATAAACTAAACTACATAGGTCAAAAATATTGTTTAAAATTGATTTTACCTCTCTTCAATTTCTAATATCCTTGCTTTCCAAATCTCCTGATTTTTCAAAAGAGTCTCATTGAGCTGCATGCAAAAACCATAAATTTAAGTATCAAAAAAAAGGAAGGATTAACTTAAAATCTATATTTGTTTAAGCCACTCCACAGAACCAGCAGTGACTTGAAACTTTAATCATTTAAACCACTCTTCCGAACAAGCAGTGAAACTTACGTCATCAAGAAATTTCTTTTCTGTCATACATCTGTCCAGCTTGGATTGCATCTTCTGCAGCTTTTGAGCAATAGCCTTCTTAACAGCTTCAGAAATTATTTTTTCAGTTTCTTCTTTGGCTTCTTGCAGCAGAGTCTCATAATACTACAAACACCAGTTTATAAAGCAGTAACTATGTTAAATTCAACTCTGAGCCCAAGAACAAGTATAGGCTCAGAAGGTAAACTCATGGAATTGTTGAAAATGAAAGAGAGCACTTACTATTTTTTGGTTTTCAAGTTGGGCAGCAAGGAGTTCATTGTACTCATTGCCAATCTATGAATGAATTTGAAATGAGAATTTTGCAATATGAAGGAATGTATTATCACTAAATTATGAGCATATTCTAAAGAAAAGTAACTGAAATGTTACCGCTTCAACTTTACCGCTCAAAAGAGCATCACTGGTTCCAGAATCTATGCAACCACAACTTCCACAATTATCTTTACCTTGCAAACCATGGGAATTCAACTCAACTAGCTTTCCATCAGTTTTGGATTGAATTAGACGGTGGACATAATTGTCACCGGCATAATCCCAAACACGCTGGGTTTCCAACTCAAGAGAATAGCAATGTTCTGTTTCCTTCCAATGTATTATAGCATGTCCTCCTTTATACCTACATCAATCTCTGCAGTAAGGATATGGGAAAAAGGAAACCTGCCCCTGAAATATGGGGGGAAATGCCTACTCAAATTGTCAGAAATAAAACTGAAATTATACCTCCCACAGCCCACAAAACCACATATAACGCACATCCACAGGTTCTCAAAAGTTTGACATACAAAACATATTGATTTTTCTGGCTGTTGCTGGCAGTATCGGCACACCTAAATAAAAAGCAAACAAGTTATCCATTGTCAAATATTTTTCTAAGACATATTGGGGCAGACCTGTAGAATAAATACCGCATGAACTAAATCTGCAGCAGAAAGAAGTTTGCAAAAGATGAAAGCAAATACTAACTACAAGCAAACCAGCACTCAAAAAATTTACAACGAAAATAGAGCAATGATACTAACATATTCCTTTTCATAATGATAATTCTTCTTCTTCTTCTTCTTCCTCTTCCTTTTTTTTTTTTTTAAATTTAAAATAAACAAGATATCTATAGCCGTAATGAATATAAAAATAGGGTAAATACTCTTCCCACCTTAAGTTGGCAAAGAGAGAAAGAATATAACATCAAACAACAGCACTTGAGCTTTCAACTGAAGTATGGTTTGTTCAGGACAAATTTCTCTCAAACAAGGGCTGGCATGATAAGAAAGACCTCATATCATAGTCTTCATAAATATCCACTATTAAAAAAGTCCCTAAACTGCAGAAACTATCATGCTCCACATGATAAAAAAATAAAAATAAAAATAAAAAAATACATAAATTTAGAATCACTTACTGGACAAGATGAATCTGTCCATTTTGAGATACAAGAGCAATGGAAAGAATGATTGCAGATAGTTGTGAGAATTCCACTGGTATCTTGGTCCAATCTCTCTGTAGATCAAACAAATATTAGAGCACTATGACACATTATATAGTTTACCTTCTCTCAGAGGCATACATTTTTGTTTTTTAATTCATAATACAAATTACATCCCTCTATTTGCAGGTCTCAAGTTGTAACATAAAATATAGGATATAGGAGATTCGGCAGATATAGAGATACAAGTATCAACAAATGAAAACCATTTACACGTTCATTTGATTGGAAGACTATCATCAACTACGAACCATTCAGTGTGTACGTAATCAATTAAGCAAATAATTATTGCACTAAGTAAACAAACAAGTCAGAAAGCAGGATGCCAAGATAGCTCACAGAGCATCCCCTCAGAGAAGAAAATCTTCTGGTCATGCTGAAATTCAACATTTTTCTCAAAGACGTCAATGAAGATGAGATACAGCATTTTATAATTGTAGTTTTAATTTGCCATTGCCAATCATGTTTCAACAATGGTTATAATTTTGGCTCCCATACAGTAATGTTTCAAGCCATTCGCTTTTGAAAATCATACTTCAAGACAAGAGAAAAACAATGTTCTATAATTGAGCATACCAAGACAAACTGGACATGAAGGCTGCTCAGTTGAGCTTGTAGGAGCAGGTTGCACATGTTCAAGGGAACCAGTATAACCAGTAAACTGTACATCAACTGTGAAAAGCACACGGCAAGCTTCTTCCTGTATAAAAAATTGAAACCAAAAACAATAGAAAGAAATAGAAAGTTTACTATATTGAGTAGAAGAATCTAGAAAATCTACTCACATCAGCATTTTACACAAAGTTCTTAGTTTCCAATCAGTTGTTGAATCACAATTCAATACTAATACTATAATTAATTGAGATCAAAGCATACCTCCAAAGAATTGAATTGTCTACCATTAAAATGCCGATAGAATTTGTCAGCAGAATCTTGACTATCAAATCTTATCAAAATACTATATTGATCCTCCATCCCATCAGTCCTAAATCACCACACAATCCATCAATTAGATAAGATAGTCACTCATTCGTTGTACAGTACTTATGGGGTTGCTTCAGACAAAGGCAGATTTTATATTTATATATATGTATGTATGTATGTATGTATGTATGTATTTCAATTGTCTAATGACCACTGTTCAACACAAAACTTAAAGCTATTTCAGGGTATAAAGGTTCTCGTGAAATATATGATATCTAAAATAGCGTGTACGGTTAGATCAAGCTAAACTTTCATTTTTGCATTGTGTCACTTATTTCATGAAGGACAATATACATATTTATTTATTAGGAACTAGTCCTTTACTTTTGGAGATGTAGAGAATCAGTAATCAGATCCCATTCTACAGAATCTAAAATGTGTACTTTCTATGAATTATTTATTTTACATTTACTAATCAGACTCTCATTCTGATCCCTTTAACACTAATGGAAACCAGTGGTTGCTTGTATCCTATTCCAACCCGCACTTTAATGATCACTTCTTCCATACCAATAATTCATTGGCTCACAATAGAAACTTTTTAATTTTGATTTATAAAGCATATGCAGATAAGAATATTTTGATGTATATACAAAATAGTGTTGAATCAATTTCATTTTAAATACAGAAGTCCATCTTGATTAAATCATTTTTATCTCATTATAACATATGAATGAAGAGATGAAAAATGAGATATACTGATCATCAAAGAGGAAAAATATGTAACACGTAATTGGCAATCAAACTATCTTTGTCCCCTAATTCTGGCATTTCCTAACATGCTGTGGAATGTAAACAACTATCATCCTTATAAGAACTACATTCAAGCGTCAATATTTTTTTCCCATCATATAGCAATATTCTGTTAATTATTAATTTGTAATGAAAAATATGTACCGAACAATTCGCATCTCCAGTATATGTTGAATAAACGAAGCACAAAACTGACAAAAATCTGCATATGTCATGTGATTCGGCACTCCAAGCACACACACAAGAGGTTTCCTTCCAACCTACAGGACATCAAAACAATTATCAGATTCTCCATTTTTTAAAATTTATTAAATATCGAAGATGCTTTTGATTTTTTTTTGTTTTTTAAACTTGAAAGCAGAATTGCAACAATCTCCTCAACTGCTTTACTGAATCAAAACGAGGAAAAAGCACTTATTCAAGTGAGTCCTCAAAAACATTGTTTTCTAGTGCAGCTAGATACTAATTCATATCTAAAAGCACTTTAAGTGATTCGAAAGCACAAACAATTTTTTATTGTAAGTATAATTAATTCAAAATTCAAAATAAAAATTAGAGAATTTCTATTTTGGACAAAAGAAGGTTGAAAGATAATGCGCGTACGGGGAGATTGTGATTGGGAGAGGGCGAGGAAATGACCCCGTCATTACTATTGTTGATGCTGCTGCTGCTGCTGGAGAAGAGGTGCATGACGCCACGTGTCTCTTCGATTCGGGGGTTTCCAGAAGAGAAAGCGAAGGTCTGAGTCGTTGCGTTGTCAAAAGCTGATGCGTCGTCAGAGATCACCTCCGGTGGAGGCTGCTGGAATGCTTCGTCGTCACCGGTGACAACCGCTGTGCTCGAGCTGGATGGCATGGCTGTTTGAATTTATTTGATTTGAACAAAATTAGATGGAGGAAAAAGAAATGGCGGTGGGGTTTATATACTGTGAGTGGTGAACGAGAGATGATGTTGCGTACGGTAGTTGTGCATATTTTTGTGTCCAACTAACTAATGGAAAGCTGCCACGTCATAAATTATGCTTTTAATTTTTTTCAAAGGATTAGAAATAATAGTTTTTGAAAAGAGTATAGTATTAATAATGAACAGTGTGGCTAGGGAAGGAATTTGATGAATTTAATTCAATATAGCGTTTTAGGAATTAACAAAGGAACCCATAACACAAATTCCGTGTATAGACAAATAATTAAGAAAAGGATAGGTTATTTAAAATCTAAATATTATTCTGAATACTCAATTATTTTGTGTACTAATTTTTAAATTTTAAATAATTGAGTTTTACTATATGCTCACTTAAATATTTAATTTATTTATCTTTATTTACTCTAGTCGTTGATTAAAAATATTTAGTACATTCTTAAAGGCACTTTGAGAGGACTCCAATTTCAATCACATTTATCAAATTGCACATCACTGTTGTCTTGCCCTTCCTTTCTTTTTGCTCCTATAATTACTTTTTTTTTTTTTATACTTTTTTTACTATAATAATTGAACCTAATTTAAAAAAAAAAAAAATTCGCACGTGCATGCACCGCGAACAATTTTCAATCTAGGCAAACGATTGTTTTATACACACGAAAAAGCAAGTTTTACGGTTTAAAATAAAGAATAATCATAAATAAATGGGTGTGTTTGATGGGCTTTAAAAAAAAAATTATGTTTAATTATATTAAATTGTCCTTATGTAAAACACATCATTTTTGTGATTAAAAAAATTTTAAATTCAAATGTTCAAAGTATTTTTTTTAAAATACAGATAGCCTATTTAAGAAAATTATGTAACTGAAAAAAAAAAACCTTGATAACAACAATTATGTATATTTATTTTTATCCCTTATTGATGCGACTACGAGTATGGAAGAAATTTACAATAAAGGCGGGTCCTTATGCGGTGAAAAACATTACAATGAATCCCTTGATCTTGCAAGTTCCATTCAAGCACATCTGTAATCAAAGTGAAGACCACACCTTGAGTTGCCATTGTCGTGTTGCTGCTAGCTTATGTGATGTTGTGGGACTTCCTTGCTTGATCTCTTGAGAAATAAGACGCTTGAGGAATCAATTGTGAAGCTCCCAAGGAGAAAAATCCCTCCTTGGCTAGAGTATAAAAAATGGCATAAAAATAATTCCAAATAATTTAGAGTTATTTAAATATTTTAGCTTAGTGTAGGGATTTTCATGTGTTAGTTACAAAAATGATTGATCCTAACTTATGATGGGTAAAATTATAAGCCAAGATTATACCCATAATATCATATTTTAATTAGACCCATTTTTGTAATATTGATCGCATAACAAATGAATCTATTAAAATTGATCATACATATTTGATATTAGTCACTAGGGATAAAAATGGATTGAGTATTATAGGGGATGTGAATACTCATATTGGTACTCATTTGGTAGAAGACATCCGACAACTATCCCTTACCTATTGTGGGCATGAATGGGTACGGAACAAAATTCTTGGTTAAAAAGTATGGATGCCCATTCCCTTTACCGATTCCTTAGATCCCTTTATATATTTTGCCATCCTGCATATATTTAAGAAAAAAATAAATAAATAAAACGATATCTTAACTATTTAGTTATAGATAAAACATGTAATACAATATTCAAAAATATTTTCTTAAAAAAATTATTTTCAAATTTAAGTAAATGTTAATTACAATTTCATGATCATCAAGTTTAATATTAATCAATGTATTACTAAATAGAGATACTAAACCTATTTAAATAAGAGAAAAATATAAAACTTGCCAAATGTTGGAACAATAATGTGATGAGATAGCTAAATATAGTTTGAATACAAACCTTTTTAATTGTAAATGAAATAGTTCCCAAGTAGATTTAAGAAAAAAAAACTTGTAGATTCTACTTCCAATTAAGATCCGTACAGTATGTTCTGCTTCGACTTGCTTATGCTAAATGGATTTCTTCAAAATTTTTGCCATCAAAATGCTCCTAACAGCCATTCATCATCAACTTAAATAATTATTTATTTTATTTAGCTGTTAATTATAACCATTCAAAATTCGAAAAATAAACATCAACAGTCAAACGGATTTTGTGTGCGGGCATGGGTTGTAGTGTTTAATGCCCATGTCCTACTTGTTCAATTAACAGGTATAAGAAATTATACAGACGCCCAAGTTTCTTTTAAAGAGGATAAAATTAGACCCTAGACCGACCCTAAATTGATGGACCCATGGGCTCTATGGAAACTTTTTATCCATTTTTGTTAGCCGCATATTAATTTGGTAAAACATACACGATGGTACTTATTGAGAAATAAATACAAAATTATGATTTTCAATTGTATGAAAAAAGTAAAATGAAGATAACAAATTTCATTTAATTCAAATCCTTAATTAGGTTTACAATACCAAAAATTATCATATTTTCAAGACTCATTTCCTTGTATCTACTAAAATTTCCCACTTAATAAAATTTGAAATCATTTAATTCTTATTATTTAGAAATTACTAGTTTAATAAAAATATAAATTTCCACAACTATTTCCTTAAATAATCTTTTTTATTTCAAAAACAAATCTTTTGTTGCTTCCCGCAGTTTCAAAAACGCCGTTGGACGCGCGCATTTTAAGCCGAATTTATAACTGTCTTCGTGGGTTCTTCTTAAAATCTCACTCAACTCCCCAATACCTTGTGAATTTTCATTTCGTGAAACCCAAGAAATGATTCCTCGCAACGGCTGCATTCTTCGAGAACAGTATTATCAATGGCTATTCACACAACAAGAAGCAAAATCTGTACCATCTTCGACATGTTTGCCCTAGACCCTTTGCCATTGCCAATTTTGCTTCTTGTGATAGTGACTTTAATTCTTTTACTTGTGCCGTGGCTTTTCTCTTTTGATTTTAACGTAGAATCGACGAAAAACAATACCCATTTAGCGGTTCTGGCCATGTCAATAACCCTAGTAATGTTGGTTAGATGCCTATCTACAACCGGAGTTTCTCTCTCACCACCATGCTCCAATGAGTGTTGCCGGAGCTTCAATGGGTGCTTCTCTGAGGGATTCTTGCCGTTCATGGTGGCTGCTTTGATCGTGTTGTTGGCTATCATGGGACACTACCAAAATGAGATTCATGAAAATTGGCTCTTTGGCGCCTTTGGATAGGAATCGCAGAAACATTCGCTGTAAGATTTTTAAGTTTCTTTTAATTTTTTTAGTTAAAAAAAAAAATTGTACAATCAATAGTAGCGTATCATATACATCGATTATGCTCAGATTGACAAAGAATAAAAAAATAGCGAGAAAATGCTGTTGCTAACTAATAACAAAAAACAGATTTCAATTTTTATTTATCTAATTTGCATCAACATTGAGAGCCAGAGCAAACTGTAAACAAAGTCCAAATTAAAAGACTTGCTTTTATTTTCCAGAAATTGTCACAGTGATCTTCCATGTTACAACAGCTCTGGATGAAGGTGGGTTTAGAAAGACGAAAAAGATACAACACCAAGTCAATATCTTATCAACCAGAAATCTACCACCCAAAAGATTACAAAGCCGTGATCCTATAGTATCCTGAAGTAGATAGTTCACCTACTAGTTACAAGGACAGAAAAATCATGCAGTGAAAAACAATAGAAGTGTTTTTCCAGAAATTATCGTGGCCTTCTGGCCCCAAAGTTCATCTTGGAAAATACAGAAATCATAAAATCCATTGAGATTTGAGAACTTCATCTTAGTGCTGGTCCGGTTTTAATTTAAACAGCCGCAGGAACTTGAGTCTCTACTGATCTGAAAACCTCTTCGCCCATCTCCTGGCATCCTACTAATTTCTGTAATGCAAGTGTAAGAGTAAAGTTGTCAATATAAATTTATGCAATAACCTTGAAGATATCAAATCTTCAATTCTAAGTTCATTCATTTCGTCTAGCTATGCTATGGATAAGAAGAAAAAGAAAATATCTTCTAGCTATGCTATGGATAAGAAGAAAAAGAAAATAGAATAAAAGCAAGTTATGCAGGTCATGAAAATAAAATACATACAGTTCCAGCAGAGTATATGTCACCCGTTCGAAGCCCCTTATCTAGAGCATCTAAAACTGCTTTCTCAATTCTCTTTGCAGCATTTTCCTCCCCTAAGCCATACTTCAAAAGCATAGCAGCACTGAGTATAGTAGCCAACGGGTTTGCTTTATCCTGCATATTTAGTCATAAAATTCCACATTAAATGCACCGTATTTTTTTTTCTTTTTTTCTTACTGTTAGACAAAAGAAGGGAAACTGGGAAAGACAAAAAAAAGTGACTGAAAGAGACAGTCAACCTGTCCAGCGATATCGGGAGCAGATCCATGTATTGGTTCAAAAAGTCCGGGTCCCTGCACAAATGAATACATTCAACATATGTAAAATAAAAAAAAATATCATGGACTCCCCATAGAATATAAATTATGGCACCAGAATAAATTCATTTTAAACAAATAATTTGAAAAGGATAAAATGATTAGCCATACCGATTCACCAAGACTGGCGGATGGGAGCATTCCTATACTTCCAGTAATCATTGAAGCCTCATCAGATAAAATGTCACCAAATATGTTGTTTGTCACAATTGTATCAAACTGCAATATTTCATCATTAAATATTGCAAGCGTTCTGTTTCTCATAAATTGGGATCTAGAAAAGGAATTTTCTCATCTAAATGTCTAGGTTTTTCATGTAAATTGATAATAAAGTATGCACAAACTATAACCTGTTTTGGATCGCGAATAAGTTGCATTGCAGCGTTGTCGACATACATATGTGAGAGTTCAACATCAGGATACTCTGAGGCTATTGCCGTGATTCTTTTTCTCCAAAACATTGATGCCTGGGCAATTAATTAAACACCCAGTAACGTGTTTCGCATTCCAAAGAATAGCAAATATTGTATACAGTTCAGCAGATATATTTATATAGACAACCCTAGTGCAACGACATACTCAATTGATTCAGTGCCAATAGTTTGATTCCCACACATAATTTTAACACAATGGATAGAGTAACCAAATTACTGAGTTAGTATATTGCTACAAATGCCCCTATTAAGCAGCTTCGAGAACCAAGTACACCATACCATTCCATACTTTCAGGCTTCAGCCCTAAAGTTGCTAAAAGATGATATCAAATCATTTTTTTGCGGAACTTTTAATTTTGATAACAAATCAGATAAGTGTGCAGAAGATTAATATAAATGATTAAATCAGACAGAATCTTTGAAGTAGAATAAAAAATTGACGAACCGCTGATTAATGATCAGCTAATCAATTCTAAAGGAACTTGTCAGATTATCGAATGGATTCTTCCATGAATTTGGAAGTATTTAGCTACCAACATGAATGTTGGCAGACAAACAAAATCTGAGTCCACAGTCTAAATTTAATCCACCTGCACTCTGTCACCAACTGATATCAAGCTAGATTTTCAAGAACCACAACAATTTTACCATATTTTAAGGTTTCGTCCAACCATTTCAGTTCTATATGCTACCATCAGGGCCAGGTACCTTATTAATTACATAATGTAAGGCTAAATGATATAAAATAATTTCTCTTAGCAAAATGATATAAAATAATTTCCAGTCTTAACTATCTATGAAAAACAGCAGTAACACATTCATTTATACAAGTAATATCACTTTTTCAGGGTCCAAAGAATGAACATTCAGCGTGAAAGACGCACGAGCTACAAGAGAAAACTGTTTCAACATATAAACCATACCTCTAAGACATTTGCTTTATCAACTGAGCAAAGTTTTCCACGACGTTTCTGAGCAGTCTCAAAAGCAACACGTGCAATACGATCCACCTGGCAATGCCATTTCATTTTTATGGTAATTAATGATTTATGTCACAAATGCTAAAAGAAGTTAATGAAAAGGATCAGAAAAACAACTAAAAAGCTGAACAAGGATCTGCAGAGGCAGAAATTAATTCTAATACAGTAAAAAAAAAAAAAATCAAGAATCTGCGGAGGCAGAAATCTATTATAATATAGTTGCTATTTGTGCTCTATATCATTTCAAATTTCATACACAGAGAAAAGTACAACAATGGTATTTACACCTTCTTTCAGACAACCTTCAGAAAACTATTATAGATCCAGCAAAGCTTCACAGACGCAACCGTACATGATGGATTTCATGTATTGAAAAATTTCCTTGAGTAGATCTCTACTTGTGATGGAAAATTTAAATTGATCACAACCAAACCCATTTTTACTCATGACTAACAAACACTTAGCGGTGATAACGATGATAACAGCAATGATTAAGATAGTTTATAGTTTTTTTATTGTTGAATAAAAAGGGAAAGGGCAGAAAATTGGTAAGTTAAGTAAGAATCAATCAAGGAAAAAACAGGAGAAGACAAAGAAGTGGGTAAAGAGAGGAAAGTACTGCAACGTAGACCAGTTAAATTTGCAACATTGTAATTAATATTTGACATAGTATTATTTGACCACAGCATGTACAGAACAATGGCAAAGTACAAGGCAATTAAAGGAAGTTACTAGAGAGAACTCTCATCAGAAACCTACCTCATAGGCCGCATAAACCTCTGTATTGAAGCCAATCTCCTCACCATTTTCAGTAACACCATAACCCCTAGGCTTTCCAAAATAAATACCTATTTACAGGAAATACCATCATGCAATGGTTATTCCCCGAAAACAGAAAATGGAAAAGGAAAAAGGGGGAAACAGAAACGAAGAAGAGCCAATTCATGTGATTCACTTCAATGGATACTCACTGACCTCCAGTGAGCTCCCTAACAACCATAAGGTCAACACCTTCAGCAACCTCCTTCTTCAAAGTAGAAGAGTCCACTAACTGAAAGAGTAACACAGAAAGAGACATCTCGAGTAGGAGCGAATCCAGAATTTTTTAATTTCTGTTTTGTTTAAAACCAAATCAAAAGGCACACATGTTCACACAAATAGTTTCAAATAAATAACAATTTTAACCAATCCTCCCACACAATTATTCTTTAATTAGAAGTCTCCATTTAATTTGGACGAGCCATACTATATTTTGTAGACCAATCAAGCTACAATTAATGCATTCATTCATACATAATTGGCATCAAATTTGCTAATTTGATTGAATAAATTGCTTTGAGGCAATTTCTAATTTTTTTTCTTATATAAAGATTACTTGGTAAAACACCAAGCTTCTAGCGGATGGAAAACAAAGTATGTCTACAAGAAAGAGAGAAAGAAATCTTTTCCTCAAGTCATATGAAAGTTCAGGATTTGGTAGCTTGAGTCTTGACTCAGCATATATCACTTTAAATTAAATGAATATCAAGCCAATCATAGTGAATGATGCAAGACTTAAACAATATTTTAACTACCGATTCCTCCCTATTTGATATCTTAAACTTTAATTTGGCATTACAAAAGATTAGTTGCTATGACAGGCATCCTTTTACATAAATGAGAGGCAAAACAATTATTTCTTCATTGTCATTATTATTATTATTATTTAACACAGCAATACAATTATTTAACTTTGATAAAAAGTAAATACACTTGTTATGACACTTTTAATGCAGTTACTATGACCTACTATTTAATACAATTTCATTTTGATGGAAAAATTAAGCAAGTGACTCTTAATGTGAATCTTTTGAATCTTACATGCAAGCATATGAGAACTTGCTAAATTATGCTTATATCTTTATACAAATGATTCTGATACAAATCTGTTTACAGAAGATTCCAGAACCAAGCAAGTATAGTGAAAGAGTGAAAACTTTGTAAATTGCAACAAAACCAAATACTACCTGTGGTAAAACAGTTGCTGGCCTCAAATTTGCAAAGACTTTAAGACCTTCTCGAATCTGAAGCAATCCAGTCTCTGGCTTCAAATGTTTCTCATTTTTATCCCATTTATACCTTTGACACAACAATAAGTAAATGGATTTATATAAAAATCCAAATAAAATACTTAAATCACAAAATTATCCAAAAATAATGATAAACAATCAAGCACCCTCCAATTGCGCCAAGTAGAACTGCATCAGATTGCTTCGCTGCTGCAAGTGTCTCCTCAGGTAAAGGAACTCCAACCAAATCCAAGGCCGATCCCCCCATTGGCATATCTTGGAATGCAAATTCAATCCCTATTCTCATAAATTAAAAATAAAGTATCAATCAATAAAGTGTTTGACAGTGGACACTCATAAAGTCAGAAAAATTTAAAATTTTTCGGCTAAAATCTGAACCTAAAACCAAAAGAATTTGCCATTCTACTAAAAAGAAAAGAAAATTCACTGACGAAGAGTATCCAATTGTCAATGTTAATGAGTCAAACATCATTAAGCAACGAATGGATTATAATATTTTCAAATAAAATTAATCATTTAATTTAAATATATTTAGCGAGAAGGAAAGAGAGAACCTTCGAGCGAGCCAGCGAGCTTGAGGACTTTTTTGGCGACGGCGATGACTTCGGGGCCGATGCCATCGCCGGGGAGGAGAGTGATGCTGTACCGTTTGGTCGGTGATGTAGTGGCAGCGGCGGCGCACCTGATTCTTGCTGGTTTAAGGGAGTGTTTGGTTGCGGGTTTAACATTAAACGCGGGTCTAAGTGGCTTCGCATTCAGCTGCGCTGAAGCCGCCATTTTTCTGGAGAGACAAAAGATAGATGGAGACGGTGGGTTAAGTGAGAGAGTTTCTTTCAGTTTTATGCTGACCTGGACTGGTGTTCTTTTTTCAATCCACCGGCTGTTACACCTGAGAAAAAGAAAATAATAATAATAATAATAATTTAAGAAAATAAATTTAAAATTTTAGTTATACATTGTATTTTTTTAAATCATAATCAAACACATAAATATTTTCCTTTTAAAAAAATTATTATATAAAGAACGTAAGCTCTATAGCTAAATATTTAATGGAATTTTAATTAAAAAAAAACATAAAAAGATACCTATCATTAAAACTAATAAGTTCTAACAGTAGGACTGTTGTTTTATACTCTTTTTGAGATTAAGAACTCTTGCTAAAAGGTATAAATCTCTTGTGCACATCAAGACATCTCTCAAGAGATTTTTAATGCTATATATATTAAATCTTAAGGAACTTATAATGCATGAGCAAATTTTAATGTTCATATTTCTCCCTTGATGTACCAACATAAAAGGATTGAAGCCTACTAAATGGACTTCTAGTGCCATAGTTTTGGATCCAGCTTCAACTATAATACCTCATATAGGCCTACAAAAAATAAAAAAAAATCACTACTTAATATTTATTTAATTGTTATTAATAATAATAGTTCTTGGTGCACAAAAATTAGTATAAAAAACAATACACCATTAGTATAAGATAAAAAGTTTTATTACCAGATAAAAGAAAATTCACCACAATATTTTCTCTTTTTTCTATTTCTTATAGATTTTTTTACTTATTTTTATATAATTTTTTAGGTACAGACATCATTATTCTATTAACAAACCCAAAAAGAATTATAATTTTTTTTTTAAAAAAAAGCTATAAGCAATAATTAAGCTCCACTTTGTTACAAACCATGAGCCCCTGCTTACGGTTCCAAATTTGAATTGAACCTAAAGCCCTTTCTGCGATTAAAAGAACTAATGCTCTCACAAATCACCACTCGCCGCACTTCAATTTCTCTTCTCACTCGAACCCAATTCCTCTTCGCTTCCACTTCCCATTTCCACTCTCAAAACCCAAAACCCCAATCAAACACGCACAATTTCGACCAAAGCACAGTACACGAGACCCTCTCTTGCTACGCCAATGACTGGAAACGCGCCCTCGAGTTCTTCAACTGGGTCGAAACCGACTGCTACTTTACTCACACAACCGATACCTACAATCGTATAATTGACATCTTGGGTAAGTTCTTCGAATTCGATCTCTCTTGGAACTTAATTTATCGCATGAAAAATAACCCATCTTCGATTCCCAATCATGCCACGTTTCGTATCATGTTTAAGCGTTATGTAACAGCTCACCTTGTTAATGAAGCAATGGGGACATTCAATAAATTGGATGAGTTTGGGTTGAAAGATGAGGTGTCTTATTGTAATCTTGTGGATGCGTTATGTGAGTATAAGCATGTGATAGAGGCGCAAGAATTGTGCTTTGGCAAAAATAAGAATGTGGGTTTTAGTGGGTTGGGTGAGATGAACAAGACCAAGATTTATAATATGATTCTTCGGGGGTTTTTTAAGATGAGTTGGTGGGGTAAGTGTAGGGAGTTTTGGGAAGAGATGGACAAACAAGGTGTTGTTAAGGATTTGCATTCGTATTCGATATATATGGATATAATGTGCAAGAGTGGGAAGCCGTGGAAGGCGGTGAAATTGTATAAGGAGATGAAGAAGAAAGGGATAAAGATGGATGTGGTGGCGTATAATACAGCGATTCTTGCTATTGGTATTTCGGAGGGTGTTGATTTTGCAATGAGGGTGTATCGTGAGATGAGGGAGATGGGTTGTCAACCAAGTGTTGTGACCTGTAATAGTGTTATAAAGCTTTTGTGTGAGAATGGGAGGGTGAAGGAAGCATATGCGGTGCTTGCTGAAATGCCTAAGAAGGGTTGTGTGCCGGATGTGATTACGTATCATTGCTTTTTTCGATGTCTTGAGAAGCCGAGGGAGATACTTGGATTGTTTGATAGGATGATTGAGAGTGGGATTCGGCCAAAGATGGATACTTATGTGATGCTTTTGAGGAAGTTTGGCAGATGGGGGTTTCTGCGACCAGTTTTTGTAGTGTGGAAGAAGATGGAGGAACTTGGGTGTAGTCCTGACGAGTTTGCTTACAATGCTTTGGTTGATGTTCTGATTGACAAAGGTATGTTAGCAATGGCTAGGAAGTATGATGAAGAGATGTTTGCAAAAGGGCTTTCAGCTAAGCGAAGGGAAGAGTTGGGGACGAGGCTAGTGCAAGGAGGATTGGATGGTGAACAGTCAGGTTAGTTTATGTTAATCCTGAAGATGATCATGGTTTCACCCAGATCCCACTGATGTCAAAACTGGAAGTTAACATTGCAATTGGGATGATTCTCGGTGCTGAAGGGCAAAGTACCATGGCAAACAACAATACCAATCGTAAAGTAGCCATAAGACAGCAAGAGTTTTGGCTATGCTATGAAAAGAGATTGGTTAGAAGAATGGATTATCCTCATGATTGTTTGTGATGGCTCATTTTATCGGCTACTTAATTGACTAGAAATCTTCTTTGAGCTTGCAACACTGAAGTTGTGTTGAATGACATCATTGATTAGCATAATATGCTTGCTGGAGGAATCAGACATTTCATCCAAAGATGAAGATGGAAATAAAAAGTCCCTTATGCAAGTCTTAAGCCGAGCCAATAATTTCTGCTAGTGTAACGTTCACACCTTATCTGAATATCATCATACACAGAGAATGTCACTTGTAAATAAACGCTGTGATCAATTGGTGCTGGAATCGGACAACTTGTTTCTCACAAAGGATCTTTCAACCACTGCTGGGCTTATTTGTTGCATTCACGAGCTCTTCCGTAAAAAACTCTACTGCTTACTGGGAAGTTTGGTAGTTTTGGAAGGAGAAATCTCTTTAATTTGTCTGTGTTGCAAGCAATTACATATTTGTTTGTTTTGTTTATTCGTAAGACAAAGTAGTCACAAAATCAGGTTTAGTTTCAAGTAATATACAACTTCTTATCTCCCCCATACACCGGGGCATTGCATATATCATCTAACTACTACTAATTTGACTCGGTTGACTGCTTTTAAGCATTAGTTTCAATGCATGATTACTTGATGAATTACTTTCTACTATTTTGGTTGGGAGAATTTATTATTATTATTATTTTCTTTATTTTATGGATTGCATTTAGGTAATCTCCTAGTTAAAAACTGGGACTTGCATATTAACAAGAATCCTTTGAATAACCATAGTTAGTGGGATCATATCAATTACACCTCCAAAATTCTTCATTGCTGTCATGCACATCGCGGTGATTCGTTTTGGAAAAGTCATGCTGGTAATATTGTTGTTAATTATGGGAGCAAAATTTTCAAGTTATAAAGAAGTCACCTCATACAGCAGGAATGATTTCTGTAATAGTTCTACGAACTATTTAGCTTAAAAAAGCAGCGTTGGGGAGTGTCTCGCAATGGAAACATTTTGAGATATTGGAGTAAATTAAATTTGATTTCAAGTGAAAATTTCAGAATTAGCCAAATGTTATTAAAAATTCAAAATTATTTTGTTATGGGAATAAAACATTAAAAATAAGTGAGAATAAAAATTGAATTTATGAAAATAAGTTATTGAATTTTCGTTTAATGAGTTATTTTATTTTATTTTATTTAAACAATTTACGATCTTTAATAAATTTTACTTCAGCGATCAGGCTACTATTTGCACTTGAATGACTATCGAAGTTTGACGCATTAATACGAAAAAATCACATCACAAACGGTCAACGTCATCAATGTCTATGAATCTATCAAATGTCTTTCGATTTGATCTTTCCTCCATGAATTGTTATTATTCATTTTTAGTTTTATTCTATAATAATTAATAAAGATAATGTAACATTTATATTTTCCTTCAAGATACAAAATTTTCAATCTGCTTCCGGGCCAATATGCTTATAATTCCATAGCATGATTTTATTTTTATATATGCTTCTAATATCTTATTATTTGTCGTTAATTGAGAATGAAGAAATGAGAATCATTCGTATTTCAGAAATTACTTGGTATCCTTATATATTGATTTTTTTCCATTTTTAAAAAATAAAAAATAATAGAAAAATTATCTCTTCATTATTTCTATTTTGGTATATGTACATCAAACTATCATAAAATTTTGATATATTCTTTGCACGATCATTATTTCTAAACTTATATTAATCCATTACTTGACACTAAAAGTAATCATTTTACCCTAAATGAATTAAAAGACTGTTTTATCTTACAAAATTTTGAAAAATAAAAAAAATATAATTACAAGAATGCCCATAAATTAAAAAAAATAAATCTCAAAATCTAGAATGATAATTTTTAAATGAAATTACAATTATAAAAAAATTAACATTTGTAATTATAATTTTTTGTAATTATAATTTCATTTAATTTTTGTAATTAAATTAAGTATAGGGAGGTTTGCAAGAATTAACATGGAGAGAAAAGCTCCTTATAATTATTGTAAACTTTCCTATTATTAAAATTAAGAAACCTTCCTATATAAATTAAATGAAATTATCATTATAAAAAATTAACACGATAATTTTTAAATGAAAGTGTAATTATAAAAAAAATTAACATATTAGATTTGAGATTATTTACTTTATTAAATTTTGGTATTCTTATAATTATAATTTTTTATTTTATAAAAATTTGTAGAATATAATAGTTTTTTAATTCATTTAGGAGTAAAATAATCATTGAGTAATGTCAAAATAGTTTATTGATATAAATTTAAAAATAAAAGTGGTGCAAAGAATATATTAAAATTTTGAGATAGTAGGATACATATGATAAAATGAAAGTAGTGCAATAATAATTTCTCAAAATAATAAAATATATTTGAGTCTCGTACTTTTTTATTTTCCAAAAAAAAAAATTGTTTTCGTTCTTCACACAATCGGAAGAAAAGCCAAAAAGTCAATATTCGCGTTTTCAATTGTGAACTACAACATCCAATGTGGGTCCCATGTGTGCTATTCAATTATTTTCCTGCAACGACTAGAAACGTGGAATGGCAACATAAAGAAATGAATTGTTTATTGATATGCCTAAATTTTTTAAATTAGTTTTTTTTTTG
Source organism: Luvunga scandens (assembly GCA_030449905.1). Lineage (NCBI taxonomy): Eukaryota > Viridiplantae > Streptophyta > Magnoliopsida > Sapindales > Rutaceae > Luvunga > Luvunga scandens. The sequence continues at coordinate 1,671,067 of JASUUG010000286.1, forward strand.
TTTAAACACATTTTTTCAACATATAAATATTGATCCAATTTTTTTTATTGTTTCTATTATAGTTGTTGTTATTGATAGTATATCGAGACTTTATTTTTAAATAGAACAATATCATTTAATTTTATGGCTGGATATTATATATAATTGTAAAATGTAATTGAAAAAAATTTCATAAATAAAATTCTTCCAAACATATAATACAATTATTGAAAAAAATTTATAAAAATTACCAAACACATTTTTAATGTTTTTATTTTTTCAAACAAACTATCAAACACGTTTTACTCTCGTAACTTTCAGATATTAGTTTCAAGAAAATTACCAAACATGCTTTCATTTTTACTAAAAACGAATCGTTCCTCTTTTCTAAAACTAAATTATAAAACACTATTTTGAAAATAATACCAAATGCATCCTTTATTTTTTATTTTTATTTATATTTGAGAATGAGAACGAAATTGATGGGTCCACTAAATTTGGGAATGATAAATTACCGATTTGTGAATTGAGTTTTTAATTAGACATTGAAGAGAAATTTAAATACTTTCTAGCCGCTGAAGTTTGATGAAGAGAGAACTTAACAAAAAATTGAATGATTGTTTTGAAATTTGGCTGATCTTAAAAAGAATTTGATCTTTAGTTTTTGAAAATTCCTTCAGATAGCTTATAATTAAATGTAAAATGCAAAACTATGAGATAAGAAACGCAAACGCAAACATATTAAAAGCCTTTAGTTAATAATAGAAACATTTATAGCTCATGGCATTATATATGCCTTGACATTCTTATAACTTCCCATTGCTCGATGCATCAAAACTGCTTTCAGTCAAAAAAAACGCTTCCAAACAAACGACGAACACATCTAGCAATACAGTTAGATGGGGGGGACTTAGGTGTTAGTCCTGACGACTCTGCTTACGATGCTTTCATTGATGCTCTGACTGACATAATTATGTTAGATATGGCGAAGAAGTCTGATGAAGAGATGTTTGCAAAAGGGCATTCAACTGGGCTAAGATTCAGCAGCTACCTCTGATGAAAAAACAAGAAGTTAAGATCGCAATTGGGATTACTCTCAGCGCCCAGAATGGTGAGCTACCATGGCAAACAACATATGCCAATCATAAAGTAGCTGTATGACAATTATGACCATCTGATGCTGGAGTAAACCTTGTTTCGCACAAATGATCTCTCAACCACTGCTGGGCTCACAATTATCTCTTCTTCGCGCTTTTAATCTCGAAAATTTAACTGTTGAAGTTTTGGTAGTGAACTGGAGTTTTGTTCTGTTTCGTTGCATTCAAGAGCTCTTCTGTGGGAACTCTACTGACTGCTACGAATTATTGGTAGTTTTGGAATGAGACACCTCTTATGTTGTGTTTACGTAGTGGTAAACGAAATGGGAATTCTGAAATAAAAAATAATGATGTGTTTACCTGCAATTTGAGGCTGGAATCAGAATAGAAAATTCACACCGGGCCTACAAATTTATTCTTACAGTTTGAGTCCCAAGTGATGGTTATGAATTAGAACCCCGTTACCGGGACTGACTTTTTTTGCCTCCAAATAATTTCATAATTCGCATTTTATCCTTCATTTAAATAATCACTAAAAAAATAAAAAATGGGTGAAAATCAAAACCAAATTGACAAAGTGGCAACATTGTTGAGTTTATTGATAGAAGAAACTAGGCTTCATAATAATGATAAATTTTATTGAAAGTCTAAATGAATAAAATTAGAGTTTTGAATTCCTTTTATAACAAGCCTAAATATTACGAATTTACCAAAATAATCAAATTTGAGATATAATATGATAATTAAAATTTTCTAATCAAAATAAGAAAAGGAAAACAAACTGCACTCAAATCTGAGTTCTAGAAGAAAAAGATAAAAATCCAATAAAAATAACAAAAAATGGAAAAAAAAAACCTTAAAACTCAAAAACAAATAGGAAAGAAGTAGAATTTTTAGCTCAGCCATAAGTAAAAAAGGCTTAGGCAGTTTTGAATTTTGTACATTTTGTCGCAATCTTTAAAATGATATATTATATATAAAAAAAGACACATACAGCTCAAGTTATGGCTTCCGGAAAGTATTCTGCTCACGACACACAACACCCTGCATCACAGTCCTAGATTTAATCTTAGCAAATTCAAACTGGCAGCGTTTATCATATAGAGCCACAATAGCAGTCGTGGCCAGCAGAAGACATTGCATTGAACTAATAACAGCCGTCGAGTTGCGGACATTGAACCAGCAGCAGCTATAGTGTCACGGAAGTCGAACCTTTAGCAGTCGCATCGCTAACCGCCACCACTTCCAATTCGGATGATGATGATGATGTCAATGATGATATGATGATTTGTTTACTTATTATTATTATTATTGGAAATATTAATATTAATATCATTAATAATACTATTAATTTTTATTAACAATATTTATTAGTAATAATAATTTTTTGAATAATGATAATCACAGTTATTGAAATACAAATATCAATTATTATTACAATATTACTGTATTGATTGCATTTAGGTGATCTGTTAATTAAAAACTAATGTCTGATATTAAAATTTGGATAATTGTAGTTTAAAAGTTACAACACTAAAATGTGTAGTAAATAATAATTGTTGTGGCTTGAAAGCTAAATTAAGTTAATCCCATGCTTGTATAAAGAAAAACTTATGATATGATTATTATTTTTGTTAAAATTATTATTTAAAAATTATATTTATTACATATTATTAACTTATATTCTATTGTTACATTATCAACATTTATTTCATTCCTACTGCTTAAAAACCATAGTAATCGAGCTGCAATAGAGCCTAAGACTTGCATATTAACAAGAATCCTTTGAACATCCATAAATGGAATCATATCAACTGCACCTCCAAAATGCTTCGTTTATGTCATGCATATCGTGATTTGGAAAAGTCATGCTAGTGATCTTGTTGTTAATTATGGGACAAAAAAAATGCTGTAAAAGGTCACATTATACAACATGCATGATTTGTGTACATATTTTTATCAACTACTTAACTTAAAAAATAATTCTTATGAAGAAGTGAGCCTTTGGAGTGATTAGGTAAACATTTTTAAGGTATAAGAGTAAATTAAATTTGATTTTAAGTAATAATTTATGTTCGATCTTCTCACAAATGCAATTAGCCAAAGGTTATTGGAATAACAAGTATTCTTTTATTGGAATATAAATAAAAAAAATTAGGTGAGGGACATAAATTTAATTTATGAAAATAATTATTTATTTAGGTGGGTTATTTTTTCTTTTATATTTAAAAAAAAAACTATGATATTTAACAATATTTATTCTTTGACGTCTCGGTCTAGCTGAATTGTAACTTGTAAGAGAACAAACTAGGTATATCGCATCACAAGTGGTTGGTGTCATCAATAACAATGTACATGATTCTATCAAATATTGTTTGATTTGATGTTTCCCAAAAAGAATTTTTACTATTTAATCTTAGTTTTATTTCATAGTGAAATTGTGTAATATTCTTTATATTTACCTATAAGTTTGAAAGTTTTCAACATGCTTATCAGTATAGTGTTTGCTGTCAATATGTATTATTTGATGGTATCATTTTGTTATCATATATATTTTTATATCTCTTATGATGTGTTTACTGAGAATCATTGGTATGTATACTTTTTTTTTTATATACACTTGAGAATAAAAATAAAATTGGTGACCTCACCAAATTTGGGAAAAGAGAAATGAGCTATCTTTAATGAATTTAGATTTTAATTAGATATTGAAAAGAGATTTTAATTAGATATTAGACAGATATCTAAATCTTTTCTTCACATATCTTATAAATGTAAAATGTAAAACTATGCGATGAGAAACGCAAACAAAAATTACCTCAGCTTAAAAATGTAAAATGTAAAATGTAAAACTATGAGATCAGAAACGCGAACAAAAATGTATTTATAGTATTATATATGCCATAACATTCTTGTAACTTCCCCATCACTGAATGCGTCAAAACTGCCCTGTTCAAAAAAAATAAAAAATAAAAACAACAAGAACCATTTCCACTCCCGAAACCACAATATTCTAATCCAAATTTTGATGAGCATCGATGGTTCATCAATATTTGTAAAACACTTGGCGAAGAACTTGAAGACGCTGCCGATTTGACTGTCTGCATTTTAAACGTCCCCAGGGGCCCAATGTCTACCGACCGTGATTCCTCTACTCCACAGCAGATTGCAATTGGTCCTTATCGCCATTGGCATTTTGAGCTCTAAAGTTATGCTGTTAAAATTGTTGTTAATTATAATTATAGTAGAAAAATTCAAGCTATTAAAGTCTCATTATACACGCTTATGCATATGCATATGCATGATTTATAAACATTTCTATCACTTAGTTAACTTAAAAAAAAAATCCTTATGAAAAACTTAAGTCTTGGGGAATATTTGGGTTAGAGATCAGGGTTTTTGCACACTTCTTTTTGAGATATTGAAGTAAATTAAATTTAATTTTAAATGATATTTGATTAATCAGATGGGCAAAAAAGTGGAAAATGCAATTAGTCAAAAGCTGTTAAAACTTAAAAATTAATTTGTTATGGGAAAATAAATAAAATAAGCAAAGCAAAGAAACGATCTTGAGAGAAACTGAAATTTTCCAAGGAGATAGGAAAGCTTTTAAAATTTATGGATTAAAGATAGAAAAGCTTTTAAAAGATTAGTAGTGATATGGATGAAAATTGATGGATTTAGCTCTCGGAGAATTGAAATTGAAATTTTTTTTTTATCTGAGCGGTTACACTCATAGTTAGATTTTGGATTTTTTTACCCGTGAGATTTAATTTATTTGAGTAGTGGCAGTTGTGCACATTTATTAAAATAAGAATATGATATTTGACCATCTAATATGTATTAAAATAATGGACTCCTCTGGATATTAATTTTTTAAAAAGTCATTCGTTATATTGCTAAGAAGAAACGCTAAGACAAACAAAAGCAAATATATATATATATATATATATATATATATATATATATATAAACGCAAGCATATTAACTTGAAATTAATTAATAATAAAACATATTTATGGCATTACATGTGGCATAACATTAACTTTATTAAATCTGGCTCGTATCAAAAGCACTATTAAACAAACAAAGAGCACTTCTACCCTGCAAACCACAATGCCCTTGAATTGTGATCCAAATTTTGATGAGCATCGATGGATCATCAACATTCGTAGAACACTTGGTGAAGAACTCGAAGAGGATGCCGATTTGCCTGTCTGCATTTTTAACGTCCCCAAAGCCCTGATGTCGACTGATCCCGATTCCTACACACCACAACAGATTGCAATTGGACCGTACCACCATTGGCGTCCTGAGCTTCAAGAAATGGAAAGATTTAAGCTGGCTGCGGCAAAAAGAACTCAAAGACAACTTCAACGCATTAAGTTTCAGAACTTTGTTGAGCATTTGATGAAACTTGAGCCAAGAATTCGAGCGTGTTATCACAAGATTTTGGATTTCGGTGATGAAACTTTAGCTTGGATGATGGCCATTGATGCAGCGTTCTTGCTCGAGTTCCTTCACATCTACGCCATCAAAGAAGGTCATGCATTAACAAGAGTTTCCTCCAGGTCAATGTCACATTTGGTTGATTATGCCGGGAGGAATTCAGGGCATAATGCAATTCTAAGAGATATTGTGATGCTTGAGAATCAAATACCGTTGTTTATACTGAGAAAAATGTTAGAATTCCAATCTCCTTCGATGGAATTAGCTGATGATATGTTGCTTTCGAAGCTAATTGGAATATGTAAACATCTCTCACCTTTCAAAATGATCGAAAACTTGCCACTTATAGAAGTCTCCGAATGTGCACATTTGCTAGACTTTTTGTACAAGGTGATCGTGCCCAAATTGGAAGAACCAATCGAGATGATCGAAGATGAAGATGGAGATCACAATGATGAGGAAGATCAAGGCAGGAAAAGATTGTTTGTGGATTCAAATCATGTTAAAAAGCTTCTTAGCAATATTTGCAACAAGGGTCCTTTAAGATTTATGAAAAACATGCTTGTGAATTTGCCATGCATGATACTTTCTAACCTTCCGGGATTTGCAATCTTGAAACAACTTCTTCAACATTCATGTCTCTTCCAAGATCAAGAAGAAACCACACGAGAACAAGAGAGTTCTAACGAGATTAACAAGCCACCGTTAGTAGAAGAAATCACAATTCCTTCTGTCACCGAGCTCTCAAAAGCCGGTTTTGCTTCTCCACCGCCAATGGCGGCATCTCAGCCATTGACTTCGACATCAAAACTGTCACGTTTTATCTTCCCACAGTCAGTTTAGATGTAAACACAGAAGTGTTATTGAGGAACTTAGTTGCATATGAAGCATCAAACGCATCAGGACCGTTGGTTTTTACGCGTTACACGGAATTGATGAATGGGATTATTGATACTGAGGATGATGTGAAGTTGCTTAGAGAAAAGGGTTTGATTTTGAACAGATTGAAGAGTGATGAAGAGGCTGCAAATCTTTGGAATGGGATGAGCAAGTCCATTAGATTGACAAAAGTTCCATTCTTAGATAAAGTGATTGAAGATATTAACAATTATTATGACGGTAGATGGTGTGTTAAAGTTAGGAAATTTATGAAGCATTATGTGTTTGGTTCTTGGCAGTTTTTAACGTTGCTGGCTACCGTTTTGCTCTTGTTCTTGATGACATTACAAGCGTTTTGTGCAATCTACGGCTGCCATCGCTCATTTCATCATGTCAAGAGTACTACTCAAAGACTGTCTTGAGACGGTTATATTTTGCCCCCTCCGTGAAAGTTTTTCAAAAGATTAATTGTTTCTCTGAAAAAAGGTTCTATTACTATACTATATACACAAACTCTTTCAAGTATCAACATAAAAGCAATGAAGCAAATTATTAAGAAAGGGTCTGAGATTAGGATTCTCTAGTTAATGTGATGGGTGTCGAAGCTAGCAAATATAAAAATCTACTCTAAATAAGATTGTATATAGTAATTGAGAAGGGTCGTGTCCATAGAGACTAGTAATTATTAAATTTTGTTTAAAATGAAAATGTTAAATTGAGAGATTGTTGACAATAATGAAAATCAAATTAAAAATATTTAGAATGCAAATTAAAAGTTTAATTCAAAATGAAAAAACTCTGGTTGAAGGAATTAACTCAGCTTTGATTTGACTACTGATTATTGATACAATTACAAATCATTACCGCTTATGAATAGACCGATTATAACTACTGAGACACTCTAATAGTAAATTTCTCCTTAGTTAGTCGATAACCAAGGTACGACCGTTGGTTATTTTCCTAATAAATAGACAACCTTAGATACAATCATAGGATTTAATCAATTGACAGCCTGAAAATTAGAGAGACCCAAATCATAATTAAGAAACGCATACGATGGTTCATTTAAATTAGATTGTTTATTCTCATAACACAACGCACTGCTATGTTATTTGCCACAAACATCAAAATCTTCATACGATAAATCTTTCAATTGGTAGTAGATTAAGTTGATAATTAAATAGTGGTCAATTATCTAATTAACAAACATAATCATGACAATAATTCAAAGAATAAACAAATACCAAAAAAACAATAAAACAATTAAAAGCATAAGAAAGATCTCACAGTAATGGTGAATCAAAGTTTCATTAACCTTCAACCAGAAAAATGAGTTTAGTTCCTCATGGAGAAGAGAGAAAACCATAAAAAAATAAAAATAATTAAATTCCCCTATTCCTTCCTTTTCTCCCCTTTTTATAGTTTTCTTCAAAATGATAAAAATACTAATATCTAAAATATTATTTAAAATTTAAATTCAAATTTACAATAGTAACAAAAAGATAAAACACGTTAAAATAAAAACTTCGAGTCCGCAGTTGACAGCACACACCCACGCCTTATCAACAAACTTCTTCTGAAACTGAGAATTTTTCCAAAAAGTCAATTCATCCTCAAACATCATCTTGTAGCTCAATTTAGCACCAATCAATAGAATTGCACCTACAAAAATAAAGCACAAGTAAATCATAATTATTAAGTGTAAAACATTGATATTAAAGGGAGTAAATAATGCAAAACTAGTGCATGAAATGAACTATAACATCATGCACACATGGCATTTTTTTTTTATTTTTTTAAAGATCAGCACAATTCTAATAAGCATCATCCAAATTTTGATAAGTGGTCGATTAAATAGTTTTTAGCTTGGAACACATAGAATCAAACCATTCTAATGTTGATATACATTAATTATTTATGAGTTAAAGAAATTAAAAGTTTTTGGGGCCTGTTACGTACATACTCTTCCCTTAATACATCTGTTCTAGTATACAGATATATATATATAAACTTGGGGCCTGTTGCGTACATACTCTTCCCTTAATACATTCGCTCTAGTCTATATATATATAAAAGGAGGTACAACAAGGGGCAGTGGTTCGATCGAATGTTTGCCCCCATATTTGAAGATATCCTCACGTTGAAGCCGATCAATGGATACCACATCGCCCATAACGTGATAGTAATAATCCAACTCACAGATATTTGGGGAAAGTACAAGCCTCTGATGGTCTGAGTCATCGAACATGAGCATCGTCATGAAGAAATCGATGCAATGTGGATAGGATGCCTCACGACGAGGAAAGTGCTAGCAGAGATCTACGAGACCAAGCTGATGTATAACACGCATAGTCCTGTTTCGCCATAGGTTCAGGGAACCCCAAACCTATTCTACCCTAATTGCTTACAATCATACTTACAAGCACAGTCGGGACTCTATTCGACTTTGCCTAAACACTAACTAGAGGTTCCCTTTTATAGGCTCAAGGGATCAACTGTTACACACTATTTAATATACTATTTATTTTAGTCATCCTTATCTTAATGAATCTACTTTGCAGCTACCTATTATCTATAAGGGACCACACATATAATAATTACACACTCGTGATACACATGTATCACTTTACACTCCTAAATATATATTCTATTATTATCACCAATGTTTCCACTTGCGGGGTCTGCTTTGCTTCCTCAGGTGTTGTCACTGCCTGGCATCATGTTGTCTAATGGAGTCCTGAATCCCATCTTGATCCTCTCCCTTAGCTCTTGCCATTCATCATCTTCTTCTTACTGTTGGTTTTGCAAATTTCCTAGTGATGGCTACACTTCTTGATCTGATCCATGGTCTAGCTATTGCTCGAGTTCTTCGAGCTCGTTCCTCCATCGGTCAATCTCAGGTCTTTCCCATAAAGTGATTTCTCCTACCCTTCCATGTCGTTCTAGGTAGTCATCATATTGCCTCTACAGCTCCTCCGTCCCTTCATTGTCACCATGGAGGCGCATGTTCCTAATCTCCTTTCGGTAGAACAGGTCTGGGGTTGAACCTGTGGCGAAATAGGACTATGCGTGTTGTATATTGGCTCGGTCTCGTAGATCTCTGCTAGCGCTTTCCTCGCCGTGAGACATCCTGTCTACATGGCATTGATTTCTTCATAACAAGGCTTATGTTCGATGACTCAGACCATCAGAGGCTTGTACTTCCCTTGGATACCCGTGAGCTGGACTATTACTATCACGTTATGGGTGATGTTGTATTCATCGATCAACTTAAGTGTGAGGATATGTTCAAATATGAGGGCAAACATTTGGTCGAACCATCGCTTCTTGTTGTACTTCTTACTTGTGTGGATCAAGTTGGGCTCGAACATGAGCACAACTAGGTACATATTTAACCAATACCAGAAAATGTAGTAAGCTTGAGGGGTTATGTCACGTATGACATAGTGACCCTAGTAAGTGTTTTCATTAACCACATAATGGAAGTTGCATCCCACCTTGAATATGGTCTCATGCATTTGGTCCTGGTCAGGAAATGGTTTGAACGGTCTGTGACAAATTCCTCCATTGTTGGCCTAGAACTCCTGTTTGTTAATTGGTGCCCAAACTCTCTAATGGAGGGCATCATTGTCAAATCCTCCTTTGTGATCAATAACCTTCTGGAAGATTTGATCTTTTACTTCTAGAGGGAGCCATGAGAGAAAGGTTGAGTTGTTCTCTAAGAATTGGACTTTTTCTACATGCCACTTAGATGTTCCTGTATCCCTGTGTCCTGGTTGGCTTTTCTTTCTGAATGTTCCTTCTCCTCAGTGTTTAGACGGGGCTCTCCTGAGCATGGTGATAAGTAGGGAAAGGAAGTCTGCTACTGTGTCGGACTCTCCTTTGATATGCTTGACCTCGAACTTAAATCTTGAGAGAGATTCGACCACCTTCAAGTGGGATTCGGGATTTCGCCTTCCTTGCACTTGAGTAATCCCTGCAAGTACTTGTAATCAGTTTTGATCATAAATGGAGTTAGAGAGAGAAAGAATTGGAACTTCTTAATCCTTTTTATAACTGTAAGAACTTCTTTCTTGGAGGATGGTAGTGACTCTGAGCATAATTGAATTGCCCAGATTTATAGCCACATACTCTCTTGTTTCCCTCGGATTCTTCTATCAATAATCCACCCCAGTAGTTGTCATTGGTATTTGTTTGGAGTATGAGCTGGCTATTGTCGGGAATCTTTAAAGGTGGTAGGTGCTGGCACTTTTGCTTTAGCTCTTTTACTATTTTTGTCTCTTCTTCTAATAATTGTGGACACCTTTCTTTAGCTGTTTGGAAATCTGACTCGTAATCTTTGTCAGATTCTAGATGTGGTATGCAGTATGATTGATAATCCTAAGAAATTGTTGGATTTGCTTTCTGAATGACAGCTGTTCTGGGAATTGAGATATTTTCTCAGCAATGTGTGGCTAAGGAATAAGATATCCCTCTTTGATGTGTATCCCTAGGAAATGCACTTCACTTAGTCCTATCTTCATCTTAGATTCTGATAGGACCAGTCCATGCATGTACGTCAATTCTTTGAATTTTGATAGGTGTCTCTCATACTCCTTTTCACTTTTGCTGAAAATTAAAGCATCATCAATATAGATAAGGTAGAAATCCAAAATGGATTTGTACACCTCATCAATCATATTTTGAAACTCTGACGAGACATTCTTTAATCCAAAGGGTATTACGTTCCACTCGTAGTGGCCATGTGGTACCATAAAAGTTGTCTTCTGTTTGTCTTCTTCCTTTATGCCTATCTACTAAAAGCATGATTTCATGTTAAACTTTAAGAAGACCTTTGCTCCAACTATCCCTTTTAGCAAGTACGTTCTGCGTAGAATGGGGTACCTAATGTCCTCGAGGCAATCATTGAATTTTCTATAATCAATGGCCAATCTCTTTTTTCCACGGACTTGTTATGAGTGCTTGTTGACATAAAATGTCGGGCTGACCCAATTTGACTTCAAGGGTCTTATTAGCTTGAGATCCAACATGGTCTCGATCTCCTGTTTGCATAGTTCCTCATCATGAGACATTCTTAGATGTGATGTTCTCTAGTGTGGCATGGTCCATCCATCTTTGTATGGTATGGATACGAAATGTTGTTCTCTGGCCCAAAACTTGTTTGGGACCTCTGCATAGCATTCCAATAGTTCTTTTTTCTGGGCTTCGAACTTCTGGATTGGGTATCCGTTTGCTACATTCACCCTCTTCAAAGATTGGATGTTTTTCTATCCATAGTAGGAGAAAATTATGAGTTACTCCTTGAACTAGATTCGCTATTGTGTACGAGAATCCCTCAGGAAAGAACCCAAATGGTGTTATTAAGCTGAGAAAGTCAGTGCCCAATAACAAGTCTTCTCCTGTATGGTCAAAGGCAAATTATCTATGCCTTTTTCCAAATGGTAGGACTTCCAACGGCCTCATGTACTTGTGGCTATAGAAGTTTTCTCCATTAGCCGTTAAAAAAGCCACTTGGGTAGGAACAAAATAGTGTCTGGGTAGGCACGCTTCTCTTACTATGGAGTTGACTGCTCCTGTATCAATTAGTGCCGTGAGTGCCATCTTTTCCGTGTTTTTGAGAATGACCTTTATGTAAGGCCTGAAGAATGTAGCATTTTGCATGCTCAGGTCTATAGGTTGAGCTTGCTCTTCTACGGGCTATCCATGCTTTCTCTTCTGGTCCTTTATCAGCATCATTATCGGTTCTGTTTCTTCACTCAATGATTCTGTGCTGTCTGAGTTGCTTTCTTCCATATCGTTTTCTTCCTATAGGGTAAGGATTGCCTTTTCTCCTTTGCTACTCCAGCTGTACCAACTGTCATTGAACTCGGGCTACTCCACCATTTGGAGTAGTTTTACTAGTATCCTCCTTTTTTTCTTACATCGCTTGGCGTAGTGTCCATTTTTTCCACATATGAAGCACCATCCTGTGTTCTTTGGATGCTTGCATTTTTTACGTACCTGTATTTTTGCCCTTTATATAGTCTCTAGTACTTCTTCTTCCTTTTAGGGATTTTGTAGGTACAGGTTTTGTTAGCGTGCTGGCAACTAAACTTGTTTGGCTTGTCATCATAGTATTTCTGCAATGACGTTCTCTCCAACTGCTTCATATGCTTCTTCAGGTCTTAGGACCTACAGTGGCTCTGGATCAGCTCCATCGCCGTCTGATAAAGCTGGGCCAAGCTTTGATTTGCTAAGTTTATTTTTTCCACCATTTCTGCTATGGGTCTGGGCATATTTATAACAAATGTTTTGTGTACTGTGTCGTTAGGCTTGTGAAATAAATAATAGAGCCTCTCTTGTTTTATGTAGCATTCTTCTATCTGTGGTATGTCACAGCACTTATTCTAAAGAAACTGCTTCTTGGCCATTTCTTCTTCTTTCTGGAAGGGCCGACGAAGTTCATTGCTAGTTGGTGCATTATTGCTCCATAAGGGTCATCCCTATTAACGATGTACTCTCATTTCTCTTGTGAGCTTTATGCCCTACCATCTTCTCAACGTCCTTGTAAAGCCTGATACCACTCTCATCATTGCAGCTCTTCTAGTCAGCTGCGAAGCTCTCAGGCATTCTCCTTCATACCAGGCAGCCATTTTTTCAAAATAGGCTAACCTATCTTTAAGCTTTACATTGTCTATGTTCGAGAACATTCCCCGTAGTTGAATGACCTAAGTTTATTCTTGTTTCCCAGGTTACTTCTTCTTCTTCAGTTTTTGGGTTTTGTTCTGGCACTCCAGTTGATCGTCCTTTAGAGGCCTGCGACATGTCCTCATCTTTGATGTTTCCTTCTTCCTGCTGGGTGCTTCCATTTGGATTTTATGGGCTAGACGTCTGTCCTTATTCATGTTTAGAGGCTACGAATCTTCTTCTAATATTCGTGTAATTTAGATTTACAAGATTAATTCTTTCCATTATGATTGGTCTTGGGGCAAAATCATCTGAATCTTCTAAAGATTCATCAGATGATTTGCACGGGTCCAAGTAATCTCCCTATCACAAAGCCTTTATTGGCCACGGATACCGTTGCGGCCTTTGGTAATCTCTCCAGAATGCCTTTTTGTTGTTGCCTGTTGTGTTTTCTTCCCAGATCTGTCATGGCTTTGTTGGTCGATCTTTTTTCTAGGTTTTGAAGCGTTGCCTTGTTCTCTCCATTTCTTTAGTGTCATCTGCTCCTGTTCTAACTATTACCTTTATAGTGCTGGCCTTGTCGTGCATCTCTGATAGCTGTAGGTTTGTCATTTTATGAGACTACTTGAGCCTTTTCTTCCTTACCTCAAGGGCTACCATGCTGATTCGTAAGGATTTCTACTAGTGCCTCATTCTGTTCAACAGCGTTTATATTGTTACAGTTGATTGCCTTTTTAATGGGTCTGAATTCGATTGGATTGACCTTCTGAATTATCTATTTGGCTGCGACCATTCCTCCCGTTTGGTTATTGACAAATTCATTGCCAAGATCCGATGTGTTGATCATATGGATGAGACCTATGAACCGAGCAGAGCATGATGTCCTAGGCATGTGCGTGCAGGAAGACGGATGCCTTCCTTCAATCTGGCATCTCTTACAAGGATACAAAGGTCTGGTTTCTTTGGGAAAAGAAACCGAGATCCTTCCATCCTGCATTCTGTCAACCTTAGGGATGTCATGGACCTGTTGGGGCTTGCTTTAGCTTTCATACTCGTTTATCCATTAAAGGGGAAAAACGAGCTAGCTTTGTTTGCATGTCCTGGGTTGGATCACCCTCATTCTCTAACAATAAACCTAGTGATAGGCTTACCGGTACTGCTCATGGAGAACATGTGGGTCTACATTTTATAGTTCATCGAGTGGTGAATCACCAGAGCAGATTCATCTAGCTTTATTGCTAACCCGTTAAGTTGGATTAGTATTTTGATGGAGTCTGAAAGTGAAATCATGTGCAGATCAAGGGTGAAATTGGGCTCTACCTGTAGGACAACATGTCCTTTATAACTCTCTCTCTTATATCTAGTTATTTCTGGTACAGAGAGGATAGACAAGTAGGTTTCTTTGGAGTTTAAGGATATAGACTATACTATGACTTTTGAGGACTTGTAGATGGGCTTAAGCTTGGGTTGTTTGATGGGTATGATGGCTCTAAGGGAGCTCAGGGTGGTGTTTATGTAGTAATATTTGTACGGATCAAAAGGGTCCAATCTGAAAGACTAAATCGCTCTTTCTCTGTTATCGTCTTCTTGGGTTTCGAAGTGGAAGTTTATGGAGGGAAAACTATCAGTAGGATCCCACGATAGTTATGGATGCATGGTCCAGGTTGGGCTGAGGATATGATCTTTGGTTGATTTAAATATATTGATTTTTTTTGGAAAAATGAACTCTTATATAAATAATGATTTAAGAAACAATTTGTGGATATCAATCATTTCTGAAAATAAGATTTATGCAAATAACAAAAGAGAGGTATTTAGAATACCTCTATTCAAAAGCAAAGTGTGTTTGTTTTCATTGTTCTTGTAACTTTCAGTTTAGCCACCGACTTTTCTTAAAGGCAAGACCTAATATGGTGAACAAGTAAGCACCATACCCACCATGACCACAATGACAGTTGATGTTGAGCTATATCACTTGATTCTTTTTATATTAGAAAAATAGTATTATAGTTTTCCCAATATTATTCAGATACTAAGATGTTTGGATTTTTTTGGATAACATAATTCATAAGTATTATTTCAAATTGCCACCAAGACCTTGGCAAAGTGATGGGCTTGTCCCCTCAACAAAAGTTAACGAGAAATAGATTAGGGGAAAATTCAAACAACATGCTGCTAAACAAGATATGGAGCAATGATATTCTAGAAGATTTGGCATCAAGACATCTTAAAAGATGTGATCTTATCTGTTCATTGTTTGCTTTTCATTCTTTAAGCTCCAAGATTATAAGTTTAATGCTTGTTCTAATGAAATATTGATAATAATCAGTATTTTTTCAATTAAATTTCTCTAAACATGAAATTTAATTTGGTCTATGGTGCCCTACTCTTTATTCTTGTGCCCTATAATATTATCCATGGATGATGATGATACCAGTTACCTATCGATTAGTTGGACTAATCAAGTACATTTTTCAAAGGAAGACACGCAACAATGATTAAAATATATAATAGGAATAAAAGGCCTATGCATATAGAGTAGCATGCATGCATATATGTTTACTGAAAATTTGATGAATAATAAACACAATTTCAGGAATCATTACATTTCCCTCAAAAGATGCCAGCACTTAGCCAAACGTTTGCTTTCTCTCACTCACACACCAACTAAAAAGAAAGGAGGAAAAAACAAAAACACGAGTTGATATAGTCTAAGCAATCAGTCTGAGTCTGAGATGATATTGAATTTGCAACAATTGTAGACGGAGCAAAAAGCTTGCCATATCATCAGAGCAAGAGCATAATGGTAGCAAGCAATGTAAAGCTTCATATACTTCCAAAACCTAACCTTCAATCTGTTGTTGTAATACTTGTTGGCATCTTCAATACTTTGTCCAAGTGAGGCACTTTCGTTAATTTAATAGATTTACTCACCCCATTCCAAAGATTAGCAACTTTGGCATCACTCTTCAATCTGTTCAAGAGAATCCCTTTTTCCCTAAGCAACTTCACATCCTCTTCAGTATCAATAATCCCATTCATCAACTCAGTATAGCGCGTAAAAACCAATGGCCCGGATGCATTTGATGCTTCGTATGCCACTATGTTTCTCAAGATCACCTTTGAATTTACGTCTAAACTGATGAATGGAAGGTGTAATGTTGCTGTATTCGTGTCGAAACTGATGGTTAATATGTTGCCATTTGCAGCTGAAAATGTAACATTGGACTTGTAGAGCTCATTGACTGAAGGGATTGTGATTTCTTCCACTAATGGTGGCTTGTTCATGTCATTGTTGCTTGAGTAGGAGCTCTTATCATCTAATTTCTTTTCTTCTGGAAATAACATATATTGAACTGGCTGGGCCAAAATTGAAATTAGAGGTAGTTTTGAAAGCATTGTCCAAGGTAATTTGAAGAATAATTTGCGAGGTTTTGATAGAAACAGCTTTTCGATAAGACGGATTGGCCCTTTGTTCAGCTTTAAAAGCAGCTTCCAAATCTCCCTGAATAATCTTTTTATGTAAGTTTGGTCACCAAAATATATTTGCGTCGCTTGCTTGTCTTCTCCTTGATCATCAGCAGCCTCAGTTATCTCAGACTTTTGTTAAGGTTTTGGAGCAATTGTGCCGTACAAAAAATCTAACAAATATGCACGCTCTTAGGCATTGATTTTTTGCATGTCCTTCAGCATTTGAAAAGGCGAAAGCTCTTCGCAAAATCCCAGTAACATGGCCTGTAACATATCATTAGCTGATTCCAAAGATAAATATGTTGGGATAATAAAACCTTTGGTAAAAAGTATCACCTATAATTCAGGAATATTCATGTCATATCACCAAGAATCAATAATAAATTATGCAGAAGCGTACCTGAATAATAAATTATGTGGAAGCATACCTGAATCCATAATGCTAATTCCTCTCTAGGGTTGTTTAATTGACCTTCCAGATCTACAGATCTACATGTTTTCCTAGAGAGTCCTTTAGTTCTCTCTGCACTCTCCCTTTGCACTCTCCCTCTGAAGATGGGATATTAGAAAGAATAGAAAAGATTTCCACATGTGACCTGGGGACCATGATGTGACTTGGGGACCATGACCACTTATATAGACAATAGTTTCCTATTGTCACGGGATATTCCTAATTCTACATATCATAGAATTAGAATAGTATTGAGTCTCTACACATTAAAGACTCACATCCTATTAAATACATTAAAGCCCATAATACCGAAACCTTTAATAGATCACTTTTAATTAGGCTTAACTTTATACGACAGTCCGCAATACATAATTATTCACATATAAGCTAGAGAATTCCCTTCACTCTTTTTCCTTCATTCCTTTTGTATCAATTTTTTTTTAAGGGAATTGGACACGGGGCACAATAAGATCTAATTGCAATATTTATTGCACCCACATTAAACGAGTCTCTTGCGTTCACAGGGATACGTGTCAAAGGTTTTCAGGCACATAATATATCTTAGATCTTGACGAGATTACGATGCATATTGAACTTTTGATGCTCATATTTCTTTCTTGATGCACCATAGTTGAAGGATTTTCAGCCTAATGAACGGACTTTCAATGCATTTAGTTTTAGATCGAGATACATTGATAGGTCTTTGGAAATTAAGGTAAAAAAAAAAACACTAGTTAATATTTGATTTTGTTAAATAAACCCAAAAAGAATAATAATTGTCCTTTTAAAAAAGTGAAAATTAGCTATAAGCAACAATTAAGCACGACCTTCTCCTTGGTGGAAACTGTAAAAGCCCTGCTTTCAATTATAAATTTAAATTGAACTCCTTGGTGGAAACTGTAAAAGCCCTGCTTTCAATTATAAATTTAAATTGAACATGAAGCCGTGTACCGTAGTTTCTTGAATCAAAATTCCTGAACACTTTGTGATGCGATAATAGAACAAATTTCAATTAATGATTATTCAATGAATTATTTTGCACTGTTTTTGTTGGGAGATTTATTGCTATTATTATTGTGATTTATCGAATACTGGATTTAGGTAATCTTTTTGTTAAAAACAAGAATTTTATTAACAATAATCCTTTGATAACCATAGTAAGTGGAATCATATCAATTACACCTTCAAAATTCTTCATTTTTTTCATGTATATCGTGATGATTCGTTTTGCAAAAGTCACGCTGATAACATTGCCGTTGCTTCTAGAAGAAAAAATTAAAGCTATAAAGAAGTCACATTATTCATGGCAAGTGAATGATTTGTAACCTTTCTATAACTATTTAACTTTAAATTAATCCCTTGTGAACGAATTTAGCCTTTGGAAGTGGATGGGATTTAGAGATAGCTTTCTGGCCTTTGGGCGACAACATTGTTAAGAAATAACGCTTATGAAGAATTTTAGCCTTTTGGACTTGGGAGTGCTTGGGTTCCGATAGGGCTTTTGGCTCACACAGTTTTTAGATATTGAAGTAAACTAAATTAAGCAAGGTTATTAAAAATTAAAAATTATTTTTATGAGAATATAATGAACATAAATAAGTTAGAAACCAACCAAGTTAAACTTTCAGGAAAGGGTCGTTTAAAGTTAAGCGTTAGAACATCTATTTGATATAACTGAATAGATGTTTAGTGAGACATTAGCACGCAAGGTGATGTGCAACGTGACAAGCAAGGTGATGTCTTGATGGTAGTGACGTGTAAGATGACCTGGAGGATAATAAAGCCGCATCACAATCACTCGCCAAAAGATATTGAGGATAAGCGTGAGCTGACAAGGAGACAAATGATTCTATGACTATATAGTACAAGTTGTAAGCTTTCAAGGCAATGTATGTCGATTATTACATTAAAGTGAAAAGAAATGAAAAGCGTTCATTTCAATGATTTTTTTTTATAGTTTTCATAGATTTTTTTTTTTAGAATATTTCATACAATTTATTTGATCCTAAGAGAAATGCGAATTATTATGGATTTACCTTTTGGTGAATGGAGATTTAAATGCTTTCCCATTTTTAATTCACATAGTAAATTGCTGAGTATTGATGTAGTACCTGGTGACACTTTAATGATTAGAGGTGGCCAACATGCCGTGTTATGTAGTACTCGTGACAGCAAAGGAAAGCTCATGCGTGTTCGTCTTTCGTGTCGTCGTGCCGTCCTACTATGATTTTGTGTCGTCTTGTGCCACGTCGTGTTTAAGAAAAAAAGTCTACTAAGCTTTTTTTTTTTAATTTTTTTAAGAACACATATGTTGGAGTATTTTTTTAAGTATATATATCTTTTTGGATCCATGTGCCTTTATTAAAATTTAATAAAATTAAAAATTTAAAACTGAAGTCCATATTCAATAATAATAATAAGATAATGTAATTTTAATTATTAAATTTGACTCTATAGTATTAGAATTCTTTTATAATACTTAACAACAAAAATAATAATAAATTTTTCTTAAGGGTTAACTTAATTATTAACTTGAAATTACGTAGAGTCATATATCATAGTTCATAAATAATATTAATAAATATTTATAAAATCATGATATTTAAAATTTTATTTATTAAAATCATGATACCGATTATTTATTTAATAAATTATAAACATAAATCAATTATAATTTTCTTGAAACTAAGGATTAAATAAATTTTAAAAAATTGAGCTAATAAAATATATTAAAAGATTTAATTTCAATTTATTTATAAAATCATAAAATTTTAAGTTTATTTTCATTAAAAGTGAAATGTGTTTATTGCGTGCTTTTTCGCGTGCCGTGCTTTGACATAATCGTGCTGTGCTTTTAAGGCCTTCGTGCCTAAAATTCTAAGCCCGGCTTGGCCTATGTGCGTGCTATGCTGTACCGCGTGTTCTACTGAAACATGCTCATGCCGTGTCATGCCTCATGCCATCCAACCCATTGGCCATCTCTATTAATAGTTGAAGTTGTTGAAAAGACCAAAAGAATAAAAAATTGAATGATTATTTCATAATTTAAATGTGATCTCTGAATGAATTCTAGTTTTTAAAAAAAGTCCTTTATGTGGCTTACTAATGCAAAACTCTTATAAAAGAACATAAACGCAAATATATTAAAGAGCCTTCAAATTAACTTGAAATTAACTAATAATAAAAAAAATTTTATGGCCTTATAACAGTCTTATAAATCCCCTTTACTAAATGTGTCAAAATTTCTTTCTGTCTAAAAACACTTCCAAAGGAAAGAAAAGAAAAAAAAAAAGGCAAACGCATTTACTCCTTAAACCACAATGTCCCGGAATTCTAATCGAAACTCTGATGAGCGTCAATGGGCCAACAAATCCATAAAACACTTGGTGAAAAACTTGAAGGTGATACCGATTTGCCTGCTTGCATTTTGAATGTCACCAAATGATGTAAGGTGTTATGAGTAAGGTACCTTCTGGAGACTATAACTTGGGCTACAGATGTCCATTTTCAACGTAAATATATACCGTTTCGAAGCTTGGTTGAGTTGAAAATTTTGTTTCTTTCGTGGGCATTTCCTATATTTAAGATTTTTTTCCTATTTTTCCTGACTCCTTTAGGATTTTTATCTACTATTCTAAAACTCAGATTTGAGTGTCATTTATTTTCCTTTTCTTATTTTGATTAGGAGAATTTAATTAGCATATCATGCTTCGGATTTACCTATTTTGGTAGATTTATAATATTTAGGTTTGTTATAAAAGGGGCTAAAAACTGTAATTTTATTCATTCAGACTTTCAATAAGATTTTTCATTATTCAGAAACCTAGTTTCTTCTATCAATAAACTTTATCATGCTTCTACTTTATCAGTTGGTATCCGAACAAGTTCATTTGTCATCATGGTACGACCACATGAACAAAAGAATGATCGTCGTAACGACGAAGATCAAAGGGTGTAGGCACAATTTGTAGAGGTTGCCAGACATGCGGCTATAGAAGCAGTGTTACAAGCAATGAAAGATGTTTATAACCCAAGATTGGTGGTGATGGAAATGTAATTGAGAGTCTTAGACTTTCCATGAACAAAGATCAAGAAAGGCGTTAACAGCAAAGGGTTGATCGTAGAGAAAAAATTCGGGGAGCCAATATGGTGAACAGCCTGAAGATTTTAATCACGAAGTAGTACCTCAAAACCTGGAATCTGCGAGGCGCATATAGCCACATGTATGTGAAGAGTTAGGAAGCAATTCGGAAGAAGAAGACATTGAGGAATGTGATGGGAGGCATGTCGTGCAAATTTTATTGAACTCGCAAGTGCACGAATCTATTGTAGAATAGATCAATGGTGACGAGTGTCGATCCCACGAGGAGGTGAATTTTAATTGCTTGTAGAATTAATTTTTTTAATGGGTGATTGGATTTATAATGAGAATGATGTAGGCTATTAATTAATTTAAATTAAAGCGGTGAGAATAAACTATTAAAATGAAATGCTTGGATCTCCAGGATGCCTCAATACGCCTTTATCGAACTTAACATCAATTATTAGTACCAATTAAATCATGAAGGGGGAACTTCCACTCATCATGAACCACACTCTAATAGATATGGTGCTAAGGGCTTCCCTTGCCAAATAGTAATAACCTTGCCTAGAGAGGCGGTTATTCCAGCCGATATCCAGACAAGATTATTACTATCTGTCTACGAAAAGTCAAAACAACCACATAAATTAAAGGGGAAGGAAAAGTAAATTTACCAAATTAAGCCCATGGAGCATGTTGAGACTTCACCTTCAACCCAAGCTTGAAAGGAAATTAGCCACTCATATTTGAACTAGGGGTAAAATGGGAATTTTATTAAAATACGTAGAAAATACAAGATGGAGATGGAATTACAGAAAATGGAGCTAAAAAATGGATTTAGGGGTGTCAAATTAGGGGGGGGAGCCCCTTTTTATAGATACACTGAGTAAATCATGGCCATCGGATTAAATCAATTTGGACGCTCAAGATTGCACCACGTGGCAAGTTCCTATTAGATATAACACATCATCAGGGCTGTTATTCTGTGTATATGCATGTACCGTACACACATTTTTTCCGTCCACTAACATTCTGCCACGTCACCGGTCAACATTTTTGGTCCAATAAGCTCGTGACACGTCATCAGTCAACGCCACATCATCAGTCAATGCCACATCATCAGTCAATGCCACATCATCAGTCAATGCCACATCATTCGTCCAATCAAATGCCGCCACGTCATCGTATAGTGCCACATCATCGTACAGTGCCACGTCGGCCAAAGATACGGTGAACGATGCCGTGAAGCGAGTGTCGTGTACGATCATCGTATATATCAACCGTACCGTATGTGTGAACAGTACCGTATATGTGAACAGTACCATTTTTCTTTTTATGCTCCTCCTAAGGTTTTCGACTGTCCTGAGTTCAAAAGTGCTGTCCGTTTTTTCATCTGATCTTTCGTTTATTGTGAAATGGCCATGATATCCCCTAAAATACATAAAATACTTAATTAAAATAAAACATACATAATTAAATTACAAGGGACTTAAAGACATAAAAATAGGGATGTTAGTGAGACTTGAAGTGTAAAATGATGATTTTCTCCACTATAAATACACACTTTCTAGTACTCAACAAGGCACAAGAAGTGTTTCGATTACAGGGTTAATATCGATATTTCAGATTTTTATGGTGGGATGCATGCTGAGAAATTTTTAGTTTGGATATCAGATGTAGAAAATTTCTTCCAGTGTATAAGGATTCCCTAGGATAAGTGAGTTAAACTTTTGGTGTTTAAATTAAAAGGTGCAGCATCCACATGGTAGCAAAACATCCAGAAACAAAGAAGAGTTATAGAAAAGGCATTGATCAAGTCGTGGCCTAGAATGCAGAGGACGATGAAAGAGTATTTTCTGCCGGTAAATTATCAGTAGCAATTGTATGTGAAGTATCAAAATTATAGACAAGGAAATTGTAGTGTTGATGAATATACAAAAGAATTTAATCATTCGCAAACAAGAAATAATATGGATAAGCTAGAGTTTCAGACAATTACAAAATATTTTAGCAGGTTGAAGCAAGAGCTGCAAGATGAGATTGTAAGAACAACTTGGGATATAGGTACAATGGTTGCTAGGGCAAAAATGTTGGATGAATAGAAGCAACATGCTATTTCTAAAGTTCAACAAAGGCAATTCACTGGTGTGCAAATAGACCAAACAGTGTTGAAATTGAAAACAAGCAGAAAATGTAGGCTGGTAATAGTCAATGCAACAATCAACGCAGTAGTAGTTAAGACAACAATTGCCTAAAAAATAGCAACTACTTAGATAGTAGAATAATTAGTATATAAAGCCTATGCTAATCCCTATATTTTAACTTAAGTGTTTATATAATTATTACATTTTAAAAAAATACCTTAAAATACTTTGCCCCCAAGGGCGTAGTCGAGTTGGTTGTCAGTGCAATTTGTCGCCCCTCACTTGTGTGGACTCGGGTTCAAATCTTGGGGGTGGGAGGGGGTAAAAGTTGATTTGGGCTTGCCCACCCCCCCTTTCCTTTTCTTTAAAAAAAGCCTATACTCAATAAGTGTTTGAAGTGTAGAGAACTAGTGCATAGATCGAGTGATTGTCGTTTTGAAACTTTAAATTTGGTAAAGGCTGAAGTCGGCAAAGTAGAAGTGAATGATGTTGAGGATGGGGATGACGAGGAGACCTTAGAGTTAGAAGCAGATATGGGAGGGTTACTAAATTGTATTGTGCATAAAGTTTTATTAGCGTCAAAATTTGAAGAAAATAACCAATGCAATAAGATTTTCAAAACACTTGGCACCATGAATGATAAGGTGTTCAACGTGATAATTAACAATAGTAGTGAAAACATAATTTTGAAGGCACTCGTTGATATGATGGGACTTTCGACGTAGAAACATCTTGTACCTTACACGATAAGGTGGATCAAGAAAGGGATAAAAACAAGAGTGACAGAGGTATGTCTTGTTCCTCTCTCCATTGGGAAGATTTATAAGAATGATGTGGTATGCGATGTGGTAACCATGGGTGTGTGCCATTTGTTATTGGGAAGACCTTGGTAGTTTGATGTAGATACGGTCTATAGAGAAAGGGATAATGTATACGAATTTCGGTGGAATAGTAAGAAGGTTCATTTAGTGCTTTTAACGAACAAGAAGAAGAATTCTAAGGCTGAAGGGAAGAATTTTCTTGCTATTATGAAGAGACATCTAGAAAAAGATTGTAATAGTTGCAAGAAGTTGTTGAGGGAAGACGAGTTTAAAGTGAATTCTATTCCTAAAGAAGTACAACAATTGTTAGCTAAGTTCGCTGACATTACATCACTAAAGATGCCAAATGGGTTGTCACCTTTGTGAGATATCCAACATCATATTAACCTAGTCCTTAGTGCAAGTTTACCTAACTTGCTCAATTATGCATCAAGCCTCATGAGCATGCGATTTTACAAGGATAGTTTGATGAATTGTTGCAAAAGGGATTCATTCGTGAGAATATAAGTTCATGTACTGTACCAGCCTTGTTGGTGTTAAAAAAGGATGGGAATTGGTGTATGTGCATGGACAGCAGACAGATTAATCAAATTACAGTGAGGTATCAATTTCCTATTATGATGTTTCGAGATATACTAGATCAACTTGATGGTACTCAGGTTTTCTCAAAAATAGACTTGCGAAGTAGATATCATCATATTTGAATTAGGCCTGGAGATGAATGAAAAATTGCATTCAAGACAAAGAAAAGGCTATATGAGTATCTCGTGATGCCATTTGGATTGTCAAATGCACCAAATACTTTTATGCAATATGTTCTTAAGTTTTTTTTCTTACAAATTTTTTGTGGTATATTTTGATGATATTTTGGTGTATTCTGTTGATATAATGACACATTTGGAGCATTTGAGAATGATTGTGAAGGTGTTATGGAAGAATAAGCTTTACATTAATATGAAGAAGTAGAGTTTTATGTAGAGTAATGTGGAGTTTTTGGGTTTTATAGTTGACGTAGATGGGATTCAAGCAATTGAGTCAAAGATACAAGCCATTAGAGAATAACCTAGGCCTAAGAGAGTAGGTGAAGTTAGGAGCTTTTATGAGTTGACAATGTTTTATAAGAGGTTTATTTGCGATTCTAGCACTATAGCCACACCTATTACGGAGTGGTTTGAGAAAGGAAAGTTCAAATGAAAAGAAAATGAAGAGACAAGTTTTGCTTTACTTATTTTAAAAAATACGGCCACCCCTAGAATGGTTGTCTTTACTATTTTCTCAAAATTTTCATTTAAAAGTCATTTTTTTATAAAACATCATTAACTTATATTTTATATTCACACTTTTTTACAATAACTGTAACTTTTAAATTATAACACCTCAATAACGAACAGGGCAAAGACTAGTGGAAATATCTTGGATGGGAGGATGTGCTATTGAAAATGCTTTTCTCCCTAGTATCAAAACTCTTTACAAATTTGATTCATGATGAGAGTATTTTTTTTTCCCCTTACAGTCTTGTAGTTTACTTCATTAAAAAAACCGCGTACTCACTTCTGTTCCCGTTTCTTGATAATCTTGTCGGTTCAATCACATGTCTTGAATTCGATTTCTTTTTCCATTTTATAATTCATAATATATTGACATGTTGTGAAATTTGGTTCTCTAATTCTATAAGGTAAGAATTTGTCAGGACAAATATGATCCAAGATCAGATTCATACGCATTCCATGATGATTGATAGATGATCAATAAAAGCCATCAATCAAGAATTAACACTAA
Source organism: Luvunga scandens (assembly GCA_030449905.1). Taxonomy (NCBI): domain Eukaryota; kingdom Viridiplantae; phylum Streptophyta; class Magnoliopsida; order Sapindales; family Rutaceae; genus Luvunga; species Luvunga scandens. Next base: position 1,696,884 of record JASUUG010000286.1, read on the forward strand.
CTATCAAGATTGAATTACAGAAGCAAGATTAAACACTACAAGGTGATCACATGCAGAAAGCACAAAACAGAACACAACACAAGCTGCAATATTTGATGAACAAGAAGAGAGCTTCACACTGCTTCTTTATTAGATAAATGAATATATATAGACTTACAGAGCCTTTTACAAGCTTCATACTGATATAAAAATTGACTCCTAACACTTGGCTAAAAAGCCAACAACGGTCAACTAAAACCATTCCAGAATGTTTAACTCTGAACTTAGCATTTAACCCCAGCGAGCTTACCGGTTATTTTGAGTTAACCCCAAAATGTTTACAAAATTTATCAATCACGCCCGAAACACATATTATTGAGTCATATTAAACAGAATTCAAATATAAAATTTTGTGTGGCTTTTAATTCTGGTATCAATTTCCTCTTCTCAAGTATGTTATGAAGAAATGAAGAATTGAAAAATGAAGATGTTATAGGGTAAGATTTTTACTAAGATATTTTTTTGAAATAAAAGTGAGAAATTGAAATTTTCATTTAATTGAAATATCTGAAAAATAATTTATGGGAACACCAATTTATTAGTCTTGTATTTTAATTTTTTTATTTTTCAAAATCAACTAGATCTAGTAAATGGGGCACAACCAGAGAAATTGATCTTTGGCCTATTTATTATTTTGAAAGGCGAAAGCTTCTTCCGAAATGCCATGAATATTGCCTCCAACAAGCAATAAGCTGTTTCCAAAGATGAATTATGAACTTCAAACATCTGTCAATAGAATTTCGTTGAAACAGAACTTCTATAGAAACTGTAAAGCAACAATAGTATTTGCATATCGGGACGAATTAATGAATCCCATAACCAGTAAATAATTTGACTGCATTGACAAGAAGCATAATCGATGGATTTAATATTCGATATAAGTTTAACACTCGGTATTACAGGTTTGATATTTTATTTCAGAAAAAATAAAATGATAAATGTTAATGTTGAAAATCATAAGTATATTATTAGATGCATGCCCTCTGGTCGTTCTCTTTCTTTTGGAAAGATTATTCTACAAGCTTTTAAAGGGAAAGAAGCACATGAAAAAGGGAAGTCCTAAAATTACTTACAAAGGTCGACTATTACTCTACGATCCTCTTGTGGCATGTGGCGTATAAGCAAAGGCTGGTGCATAATTAGAGTGACAACTGGAAGCATTCACTTTTAAAGTGGATGTTTATTTTGTTTATTATTTTTTTATTGATAAATAAAGGACCTAGTTAAAACTAGGCAATAACCGAACATGAATACGCAGACCCAGAGACATCATGTAACAGCCATCCTTCAGTTTCAGTTGGAGGAATTGGAAAAAACATGGATCCCAAGAGGTGAAATGAGAGCTTGGTTGGTGAAGTAATTGGCTACAAAATTGGTTTCCTGATAGTTATGCCACAGAGATAACTGCTAATCTCTATTGAGGAGTCCTTTAATTTCCTGAATAAGAGACGAATAAGCTTTTTTCATCTCTCTCAATCATCCCCATGTTCTTAAGATTGTAGTAGATCCAATTCTTCAAGTCAAATTCAAAGAAATTATAACATAAACTGTTAGGAACCAATTTAAGCCACATCTACCGAGCAATGTCACAATCCCTCAACACATGAATGGTATCTTCAAGGTAGTAGCCACATCTGCAACAAATAGCATCCAAGATAATGTGTCTTCAATGGAGCTCAGACTGGTTCTGATAATTTAGGTCCATTCCATTTCCACGCCAAATTCCACAAAGAGATATTAGCCATAGTACTGGACTGGTGCAAGGAGAGGTATGCCGATTGGGCTGTGAATTGCCCTGTATTGGAGTAAGCCTAGTAGCATTGATCCTCACCACTATTAGGGCAAGGAGCTGTAACTGCAGCAATCTTTAGAATTATGTGATTGGGGAGAAAATGAGCAAATAAGTGCCAATCCCATTGCCATTGTTATCTGAAAAATCAGCCACACGCAAGTTTATTAGCTGATCAGGGATTAGGTTCAAGGTATATGATTGTAAATTATTAGCCTCGTTGATCCATAAATCTCACCAGAATTTTACTCTTTTTCCATCATCAAGGACCCACGAGTTCCCTGTAAAATATGGTCCCAAACCTTCCCTACACCACGCCACAAGTAGGACCCATTCCTAGTTTGTAAGCTATTAGGAAGACAAGTTGTATTAATCTTGTACTTGGAAGCCAAAATCTCAAACCCAAAAATTATTTGGAGAGTTGATGAAGCCCCACCTAATTTTCATCAACAAAAGCCACATTCATGTGAGATGGATTTTTAAGACCAAGGCCTCCACACGTTTTGGGTTGGCATAAAATGTCACACCGAATGAGATTCAATTTTCTTTTTTTCTTCATTTTTGCTCTAAATAAAATGCTTGTAGGTTTGATCAATTTTATTAAGAACCGAAGCTGGGATTTTTGTTCACTGCATGGCATAAATGGGGAGAGCTTAAATGACTAATTGAGCCAAAATAATTCTGCCCATTAAAGAAATATGCTTGGCATTCCATCCTGATAAGCCGCCAATTTAGTTACAGTCTTGTAAACCACTATGCAAAGACTAATTTATAAAATAAATTAAGGGAAACTTGATTGTTGATCTTGGAGATCAGCATTAGAAGAGTTTGATTTAATTCTCTTGGCATTTGCTTTCTTGAGAAAAATCTTTAATAAGCTGACTAACTGAGGGCCCCACCACATTGAGTCTGAAAAAAGTTGGCATGAAGACCATCCACTCTGGAGCTTTCATTAGGCTCTTACTGAAAACCGTATCTCTGATCTTTGCATCATCAACAATTCTGCTCAGATTGTTAAGAATATAATTGTCAATTAAAGGGAAATCAGTAATAAAAAGATACTGGATATGAACACCTTCTTTCGTGTACAAATTGCAAAAATAAAAATTGCATGTACTTTGATATCAGCTTCAACATGAAACTACTGCCCCTAAAGATTTTTTGTCATTCCAATTCATTTTCCTTGGCATCTATCGACAGTTTTTTGATAAAAAAGCCTTGTTCCAAACCCTACAAACAATCCATTCTCTCCGAGATTTTTGGAACCATAACACTTCCTCTTGAGTTAAAACTCTTTCAAGGTCTTTCTTTAGCCTAATTTCTAACTCAATTAATCCCCTAGAATGGCGCTTCTCATGAGTTCATTGGATTCCTCTTATTCTGCCCAGCAGCTCCTTTTTTCTTTTAAAGATGTTGCCAAAAATGTCTTTAACGATGGAACACCCGTTAAAGAGATCACACGCGCCACTGATTCTGGCTAACCTTCCCCTCTTTTCAGACACTTCTCTAATTATTTTGAAGTCTCTACCAATCATCCACGGGCCATCGACAGACTTTGTAACATAATCTAACTCATGGCCACAAAATTTTCCATACCACAGGAATCAGATTAGCATACACTGCTATGATCCAAGAGCTAGAACCACTTGAATCAATAATTTTGAAATGATAAATTGACTATGATTGGTGACAAACTCCACTTTGGAACTGTCGTCCCAGAGAATCTAAACTCCGATGGAAAAACCCCTAGCTTCCATTCGGTGAGATTTCTAGAAACCATAACTTTTAATGAAACCATCAGCCTTACTCTTACTAATGTGAGGCTCAAAGAAAGCAACCTGATTCAGTTTGTAGTTGCTGATAAAAGTCTTATAAGTCTTGCAAAATCCAGGGGAGAGGGCTACCTAGCAATTCCAAAACAATGTGTTTTATATCATTCTAAAGGAAATAAAAAACAGGTAGAAACGTTTACAAATCTTGCTGAAGAACAAGTTGTTCAAGATCCATATCATCTTCGTCCTCTAACACAGCCTCATCCGATGAGTCCGAGTCATTTTTGCTATCTTCCATATATTCACTGTCGTTGGACTCATCATCTAAATTTTCAATCTCCAAATCTCCTATATCAGGTGGTTCCCCCATTGGATCCATGTTGTTATCCATCACAAGAAGACCTGGCCTCTCACTATAGGATGCATTTATGAATATGGGGGCCTGTTTCTTAATACCTATTGCCTTAACAAAAGTAATGACTGTGTTTCTTAGGGTCCAAATTGGGGGGAACAAAAGTTGGTTGCATGGAATTTGGGGAAATTGGGATGGGGGCTGTGAAGTTATGTGAGCTATTAGTGGTTTGCATGGATGGTTCATGATTGTAGCAAGTGGGGTTTGTGAGGTTGTTAATTTGGTTATTGTGGCACGGGGGGTTTATGGGGTTGCTAATTTGATTTTCTTTCTTTCGTAAATGGGGATTTTGCATGGCTGAGGAAGTGCTCAGGTTAGAGATTGTACTTGGTTTTGGATCGGGTAAGGCTGTTTGTGTAGATTTCGAGTGGGTGAACTTAGTGTTTTTTTTTTTTTGGGTGCTTTTTTGGGTCCCTAAGAGATGTTCTAGATAGTGCATGCATGGAGGATTTATTTCCTTTATATTGAGGGGGTGCAATGGTCAGTTTTGGCTCAACAGCTATATTGGAATCTTCTGTATTCGGTTTATCGTCATTTTCATTCATAAACTGATTGGCAAGAATCCCGAATTTCGAACCTTCATCCTGCTTTCCAAAATTATTTTGGCTTGATCCCTTGGAAGAATCTCTATCCTTATTTCCCTTAAACCTTCATTTTCTAGACACTATCATCCACGGCCCGAACTTGGCACTAGTGAATTCCATTTTCGTCGTTGATGTCGTCTCATCACTGTTTGTAGCTTCCATGCTTTTGGTCTATTGCGCATCATCTTTGATGTTTTCATTAGTTTTCTTATTCGGTCAAGAGTTTGATGTATGCCCGTACATCCCACATTCAAAACAGATCATGGGGGAGATCTCTGTATTTAACTCTTTGTATTTTCCCATCTAACAAAACTTGGGATACCAACGGTCTCTCAAGATCGATTTCAATAGTATTTAAGCGAACTTGTCTCTAGACGCCGATTCTGTATTGTAATCAATCTGTATAATAGTTCCAATTATATGGCCCAACATTCTAAGAATTTTCTTGTGATAATAATGCCTAGGCATCCCTGGGGGCCGAATCCATGAGGTGACTGCATTAATTTTCTCGTTTGAACTATTGAACCTTGGCGACCATTTTTGAATTGCTAGGTCATGGCCTAAAATGATCCGGGGTCCTTGAGTTAAAACAAACTGAGCATCCTGTTCATTCTAAAATGAATAAAGTAGTTTTCATTTTCCTAGATCGATCACCGAAAAGCCACGTGTACTACCCACAAAGAGTCTAGACAGGAGCACAGAGCCTTATATCCAATCATTCGATCGAGAAGTTTAAGAACTCCCATTATTTCCCATGGCTTGACAAGCTGGCCATGAACTTCTTGAGAAAAAGATAGACGGAAGTATTCATTCTTTCTCTATCACCACATCTTCCATCTCAAATTCGGAAATCTTCTTTTCCATGAGTTCATCAGCCACCCTTCCTTGTGTTTATATCAATTTGTCTCTAAATGATAAAGGAGAAGGATTGTCCCCATCCTTCCCTTGAGACCTGAATTTAGTTTTCTTTGTTGATCGATCATCCTCAAGTGGAGGAGGCAAGTTCCTTTCAGGAGCGTTCGTGGTTGAGAGCATTTTTGTTTCTTAAAGTGGATGTTTAAATTAAGGGCAAATGTTACTTTACTCAACGTAGTTTGGTGTCAATTATTTAGTTAAAACTCTTATTTCTAAAATACTCAAAATACACTTATCATTACTTTTGAAACTTTTGAATCTAACTTTATATAAGATAAAATAATATTTCTATATGATATAACTTGAAATTAAAATCAATTTGACATGTAACAAGTGAAAATTAACGATAATTAAGTAAATTTTAATGTAAACAGCTACGTACATGAATCTTTTGGGTAATTTTTTAAAATAAAATGACTAATTATATAATTGGTTCAAATTGCAGAGAGTAGAGAAGCATTTACCTTTAAATTAAACTATTGGGCCTTATTGCTGTTGCTTTCTTTTCAGTTTCTTTACATTACAACTTTGTTTACTGTCAAATAAAAATAATAAATATGATTTAATATAGAGTGGCGAAATCCAAGCATTCGATTGGCTGGTTTTTTAACGGCTTTCTTTTGTTGGCTATCCGTAATTCGAACTTTTTTTGTTATTTGAATTCTTTGAAAGGTTGGAAAGACAAAAAAAGTAATTTTGATTTTACCGACCCTTACTTTTTAAAATATACAATTTTATAAAATAACATACAGGTGAAAGTGAAGTATGAGCATATAACTAATATGAAGTCCTTGAATAATGCGAGTTAAAACACATATATAATAAACCATTATCAGTATTAAGAAGGGGGTGAAATAGATTTCAAAAAGTTGAGAAAGATAAACTTGCAAAATTTTCTAGCATTTCAAGTAGGGATGGCAATGAGGCAGATATAGGTTGGATGTATCTTGTTTCATATCTAGATTCATGAAAAAAAATTAGGACATGTATTTACTCCAAATTCATCAAAGGTCTATGATTTTTACTTCACATTCATATTCAAAACATATAAATAAATAAAGGTCCAGATCTACTTCAAATCTATTATGAATTTATTAATTTTAACTTTTCAATAAGGTGAATTTTAAAATTTTTATAGATTATAACAGAATATTAACAAAGTTTATTTTTATTAAAATCTAAAATCCATCAAGAAAAATAAGAGAGAAACAATATTTGAGACAGACAAAAACCTATTGCTATCAGCTAATACACATAGTGGATCTCAATTGAAATTAAGAAGAAAACTTTGAGTTTCATATAAAATTAATAAATATCGTATCTTATAAGTCTGATATTGATATTAGTAAACTAGGTATAAGTTTAATTTGATTGTGAAAGTAATAAATTATTGAAAATTATTTAATTCTTAAAAATAAAATTAAATTAAAAGACTTTTAATTGGACATGAATCCAAATTTTAAGTTTATGTTGTTCCAAATTCATCTTGAATCTGTTCATTTAGATCTAATCTATCTCAAAACCATTTTAGACCAACCCAAATATGATTCATTTGGATTTAAAATGATGTGGATCATGCATCAAGCCTGCTCCATTGACACCCCAAATTACAATACACACAACTTCAATTACAATATCCATACTTACTTTCTTTTATATGTAACTTAGTGCATGGTAAACACAAGTAAAAATACGTATAAAAAGGCACTATCTCTTTACAAGTAGCCAATTATCACTATCCACATCCTACAGCAGATGAAGTAAAATGCCACAAAGCAAGAAAGAGATAAACTTGATGCTAAGACTGGACAAATCCAACCCAACCCAATCCAACCCAATTAAATTTTGACGGGTTGATTGGGTCAATTTTTTTAAACCCAATTAATAATTGGATTAATCCAACCCACATAAATAATAATAATAATAATAATAATAATAATAATAATAATAATAATAATAATAATAATAATAATAATAATAATATTAAGAGAAAAAAATTCTTAATTAAAAAACCCTAAAGACCTTTTTATTTTTTATCCTCTTTTTATTCTTTTTATAAAAGAGATTATTTCATTATTATATTCACTGCTCTAAACTCTAATAGTAAATCTAAAATCACTCTCTCAATTCTCAAATCTTGGTTCTCATACAAGTAGGTATTTTCTTGAATCTATTCATTCTATATTCTTTTTTATTTTATGAACATGCATGTTTTTGACATAGAATATTATAAGTAAGAATTGATGGCTATAAGAAAACAAACCATCAAACTATCAAACCATTAAACCATTCCTTTTTTTTTTTTATGAACATGCATGTTTTGGATATACAATATTAAAAGTTAGAACTGACAGCCATAAGAAGACAAGCAATGAATGCATTATAAAAAGGATTCTTTATTTAAATATACAGCGCTGATGTTTGCCTCGGGTCAAACCACGAAACGGCAAAGCGTTTGCATCGTTTCGTTTGTTATTTTTTTTGTTTTCTTTTGCAAGGAAACGACGTCGTTTCATGTGTGTGGCTTTTCCTCTTGGTCAGCACTCGTAGATTCTTTCATGTGCGTGGCTTTCCCTTGTAAAATTTGACAGTTAATAGGCTAGATTTCCCTTGTAAGATTCTTCAACCTCTCTTAGCAATCTTTCAAAAGAAACTTCACCATTGTTATCATCCCCATTCAACCCCAACATCTTTCTCACTTCGATCATTTTTCTTTTGTTTCATGTGTTGTTATTACACAAAAAAGAACCGGGCTGTAACTTGATTTCGACTGTTGTTATTGGCATGAAATGATCTCTTCCTCTCTTCGTTCTGTTCATTATAGCAAAAACCCAGCTGTAAAAGATCGGCATTGTCCCTAGAAACTTGATTTTCGACGAACTTTCATATAGGTATCATTCAAAGCATTGGATCTATGGATCAAGGAGAGGGGATGTGGATAATCAATCTTAAGAATTGATTTTCGGCATTGTGAAGGATTCAGTCGCATAAAAAGTCTCTCACCCATGCGCCCGCGCCAATCACTCACTCTCCCCTACCACCCACTCCCATAATAATTGTCCTTCTACACCAATAACAAAAAGCTCACGGCATGTCCTAAGCCACATCCCCTCCCCTTGGCCTCTCCTTCACCCACCCCTTATCCCTCATGTTATATAATAATTAAACCCCAAGCTTCTGCCTCATCTCCAACTTGCCCACGAAGAATTAATTCTCGTTGTCCTTTGACTTCCATTGAAAGATTTTAAGTTTTGAAAGTGGGTTTGGTTGGTTTGTTCGCTTGTTTGACAACCCTTCTGATCTCCTCCTTCTTACTGACGGTGATTTCGCTTTTTTTTTTTTTCTCTATATTATTAGCCTAGCTTCATAAATTATATATACATAAGTTTAAAACAAGTATTTTAGAATTAAGCTGCTTCAAGAATTAATTAGATCTCAAAAGAAAAAAAGAGAAAAGAAAAAATGTTGCATTCAAGGTACTTTGTTTAAATGCAACACGAAGAAGCTTCTTCTTCTTCTTTTTTTTCTTTGGCTTTCCTTTTCCCCCTCTAAAACCAATGTGAAGAATTGGATGAAACAAATGAAAATGGAAAAAGGGTCTTTCTATGTAAAAAGCTTAGCAGACAAGACCAATAATGAAACAACAATGGAGAGCTTGAAGCTAGCAAAGCAAAGGTCCAGTTCTAGGCTCCACGAACACTATTGGGCAATAGAGAGAGAAAGAAGAGATAGTGAGAGAAAAAACACCGGAGTCAATGATTTTGCATTTCTAAATCCCAAAACAACATCGTTTCATGACAAAAAAAATAAAAAAATAAATAAACGAAATAACGCAAATGCTTTACCGTTTCAGGATTTGACCCAGGCCAAACATCATTTTCCTTAAATATATATTATTTTACTATTATCAATTTTTATTCATTTATTGTTATTGTTTTTTATGGATGGGTAACGGTTCGTCGTTGCAAGTGAATGATGCTAATGTGCTTGCAACTAAAAATCTTAATGACGAGTGTCAAAAGCGAAAACCTACAATATCGCCATCAAATATAAAGGAACATTTTACCAAGTATGACAAAGGTAATAGATGCAAATGTAATTATTGTGACAAAGATTATTCTTGTCAATCAGGTTTTGGGACTAAAAATATGCTGAATCATTTGAAATTAAGATGTCCAAAATATAATAATATTATGGCAGGAGAGGATAAAAAGCAAAAGGTTTTGGTGAAAGCAAAAATAACCAATGTATGTGCTCTTAGTGGTCTACTAGCTATGGGATTTAGTAAGGAAGAATGTAGAAAAACATGTGCCAGGATGGTAATTCTTGATGAGAAGTCTTTTAGCTCTGTTGAAAAAGAAGGGTTTCAATATTTCAGTAGTGTTGCTTGTCCAAAATTTACTTCTCCTTCTAGAAGAACAATTACCATGGATATTTATCAGCTTTACTTAGATGAGAAACTCAATTTGAAAAGGTTATTTATTGAAAATGCCTAAAGAGTTTGTATAACCACTGACTGTTAGACTTCTATTAAAATATCAATTATATGGTGATCACAGCCCATTTTATTAATAATGAATGGAAGTTGCACAAGAGAATATTGAATTTTTTGACAATTCCTAACCATAAATGAGAGACAATAGGGAAGTTGATTGAGAGTTGTTTATTGGTGCGAGGTATTGAGAGGATCTTTACAATCATGGTTGATAATGCAACTTCAAATGATGTGGCTATCAATTATGTTAAAAAGAAACTAAAAAGTTAGAATGGTGATGGCCTAGTGTTAGATGGGGAATTAATACACATAAGATGTTGTGCTCATATTGTTTACTTAATTGTAGCTGATGGGATGAAAGACATGCATGATTCAATTGTTAGCATTCACAATGTCGTGCGATATGTAAGATCTTCAACCTCACGGTTACAACAATTTAAGAAATGTTGCGAGCATAAAAAAGTTGAATTTAAGAGAATAGTGACATTAGATGTACCTACAAGGTGAAACTCTACTTACTTGATGTTAAAAAGTGCTTTAAAATTTCAAAAAGCTTTTGATAGGTTGGTAGATGATGATGAACCTTATACGATATATTTTTCAGAAGATGACAATGGAAAAAAGAAAAAGGGTCCACTAAAGGATATATACTGGGCTAATGCTGAAATATTTGTGAAATATTTGGAGTCTTTTTATAAAGTCACTTTAAAATTTAGTGCTTCTTTATCTATTACTTCTCATATGCACTTTCATGACTTATATTCAATTCAATCTGAGTTGACATCTTTTGTTGAAAGTGAAGACTTCTTATTGGATAGCATGGCTGTTAGTATGAAAAAGAAGTATGATAAGTATTGGGGCACAATTGAAAACATTAACACATTGCTACTTGTTGCAATTGTTCTTGATCCAAGGTATAAATTGGATTATGTTACATTTTTTATTGGTGAAATGTATGGTGAAACAAAAGCAAAAGAGGCGGCAAAGAGAAAAAGAGGGCTTATGTCACGCCTTTATGAATTCTACCTTAGAGATTGTCACAGTATTGCCAATAACCAAGTTTTTGATGATGCACCTTTGGTTAATGTGGTTGATGTGGAAAAGGAAAATGGTGATAAGGATTTTCGTACTGCAATGCTATTGAAGTTCAAGAAAATGAAAGAGTAGGCACATGTTAAAATAAAAAATGAGGTCGATAGGTGTTTGTTGGAGTCTAGTGAAGATCCATGTGATAGTAAATTTGATATTTTAGACGGGTGGAAAGTTAATTCTTTGAAATATCAAATTTTATCACATGTTGCAAAGGATGTGTTCGCAATACCAGTATCAACAGTAGCTTCTGAGTTTGCATTTAGTACTGGAAGGTGTATTCTTGATCCGTTTCAAAGTTCATTACATCCAAAAATAGTAGAAACTTTAATATGCTCACAAAATTGGCTTCGATCTTCACCAGTTGCATTAGATAATGAGCCATTAATGGAGGAGAAAGAATTTTATGAACCACTTGAAACAGGTAAAATTTAAGTGTGTGTATGTGTTTGTGTGTGTGTGCGTGCATGTATTGTATATTCTTTTTATCTTGTTTATTTACTATTTCTTAAACTAATTTTTCACTGTTATTTATTTGTTCTAGAGTTGGTAAATATTTCACCTAAGCCTGTCGCTATTGATTGACGTGGTAGCATATAATTGCTTGGTAAATTTATTATCTTGTAAATTTAATTTTAAAAGTAAGTTGGTTTCAATTTCTCTTTATTTTTTTAATAAACAGTTACCAAGTTATAAATCACTTTCATTTTATTACAGGACATGATACTGACTAATTATCTAAAAGGTCTGAATTTACAATTCAAAAACGAGATGCAAGAAGTCGGGAAAAAAGTCTAGAAGCTCTTTGTGAAATTTTCTTAATTTTAATATAGTTGGTTTTTTTGTTTTCTTTATCAAATACTGAATCATTAATATATTTTTTATGTTATAATATATTTATATTTGATTTCAATAAGTTTTACTTCAAGTTTTTTTATTTAATTTTTAATTTTGATTTGACCTTTAAATTTTCAATCTAATCAACCCAACTCAACCCAATTCGATTATCTAAGGGTTGGATCGGATAAAGTTAAATATGTTTATTTAATTAGATTAGATTGATTTTATTTCTAACTTATTTAAGAATTGGTTGGATTAAATTTTAACAAACCCAACCAAACCCAACACATGCCCACCCGTACTCGATGCAATGTAAACATGTATAATAATTCGTATATATAGGCATTATCACTGTGCAATTAACCAAATATCACTATCCACATTCCACAAGGGATAAAGTAGACTTAAAAAAGCGGGAAAAAGATACTCTTGATGCAAGGTAACACGTGTAATAAAACGTACGAAAAGGCATTATCACTATTATGCAATTAGCCAATTATCACCTTCCACATTCCCTAAGGGATGGAGTAGGTGTCAAAAAGCAAGAAAAAGAGGCACCTGACGTTAGGTGAACATGTGGAATAACATCATCACTTTGCAATTAGCCAATTATCACTATCCACATTTTCCAATCTTGTAACAACATGAGGGTGACTTTATGTCATAAAGGTCGCTAAAGATAAGCTACAAAACATTATTAGCGGCGGCTTTCAATAGTCCTCATATAGCACGTTTTCAATAAGTAAGAATATTTAATTGGAGAGTGATTTTATCGTTACTTTTAATAGTGTATCCATTCTACCTTTTAGAAAAAGAAAGAATTATTACAATCTTATAATTGACAAATTACAAATATATTATAATGTGAGATTTGTTACAGTCTTATGCTCAACGACCTACAAATATGTTATAAATTTATAATATTGAGTCTACTAGAGTCCAGATACATATAATGATAGTGTATTCCAAAGGTCTGCTCAACATGATTCGAAGATGTGTGCATTTACTAGAGATGAAACCTTCATCACGATGTATCTAAATATTATTAATATTTAAGGTGATATCTCTGCTCTTAGCTAAATTTACTTTGGATATATAGGATTTCCAAAGAATCTCGTGGAGGCTCGAAGTCACACATGTTGAAGTAGCGTAACGGTATGTTGTGCAAATGGTTATCTTTATTTTATCGAATAATCAGTAAAATATAACTTTTTTTTCCCCATAGGGTTTGTAAGTTTGAGAGCAAAGGGGGTTTGCTTGCTTTAGTTTAGATCCGTGTGTTTTAGGTTAGAGTTTGTTCTGCATTCTAATTGAAATTATTTTGTGGTTGGGATTGTTGGGATTGTAGCATTTAGACGATTTCATTTCAAACTTTTTTTAAAACAAGTTTCCCATTTAAACCAGAACCGAACAAAAACCATTGAATTTTCAGAATTTGAAATCAAATGGCAGCGAAAATGAAATTTCGGCTTGTGTCGGTTGGGCTTTGATTCAAACCAAACCAAATTTCCAGATTTAAACTTACGTACCTACCAATCATTTGGATTATTTAAAAACACTCTTATCCTTCTCAAACTTAGCTTGTGGCACTAGTAGATTCTTTGGCAATTTTAAAATATCTGTGCAAGTGATACAGACATGTATGGTCAGGAATTTTAAATCATATACTTGGTTACGCGTTTGCAAGAAAAGCAAGCCTTTTGAACATATATGAGAGCCTTTGTACGGACCCCACTCTTTATTCCTATAAAACAATGTGTTCACCACTCATGCTAGGCAAACAAATTAACTTGTTGCCTTCTTATCTTCTTCTTCTTCTTCTTCTCTGAAATTAATCCAAAATGTCAAATTTTGATGAGAGTCAATGGATCGATAGCATCCGTGGTATCCTCAAAAATGGGCTTGGAATTGATACTGATCTTCGTCCCTGCATATTCACCGTGCCCAAAACATTGATGTCTAGTGATCCCGATTCTTACACTCCACAACAACTTGCAATTGGCCCATATCACTACTGGCATCCTGGGCTCTATGAAATGGAGAGATACAAGCTCGCCGCAGCAATAAGAGCTGAAACCTACCTCCTTGGCAATCATAAGTTTGAGTATGTTGTTGATCAATTGAAAAAGCATATCCTACGCATTCGAGCTTGTTACCAGAAGGTGTTGAGTATCAGTAATGAGGCTGTAGCTTGGATGATGGCCATTGATGCATCATTCTTGCTTGAGTTTCTTATGGTCTACGCCATGAAAGAAGAAGGTAAGGTGAGTAGAACTTACCCTTCAAAATCCATGTCACAATTGTCAGGGACCAAAGCTGCTCTTAACGCGATTCTTAGAGATTTGGTGATGCTTGAGAATCAAATTCCCTTGTTTGTGTTAAGAAAAATGCTTGAGGTGGAATATTCATCTTTGGAAGCAGCTGATGAAATGTTGGAGGCAATGCTAATAGGATTCTATGAAGAGCTTTCTCCTTTTAAAATGATGAAGGACACGCCAGTGATAAATTTTTCAGAGTGTCAACATCTGCTAGATTATTTGTACGATTCAATTGTGCCGAAAGCTCAAGAAACAAAGGTAGAGATAACTGTGGTTGTTGAAGATCAAAGTGGAGAAGCCAAGCAATCGGTGACGATAGAGATAGATGCCGCCGCAGCCGACGACCCAACTTATGTTAAAAAATTGTTCAATCTAATTTGGAAATATCTTTCAAAGGTCAATTTTGTCAAAAGGTTGCCATGGGCAAAGGTTTCTAAGGTTCTTCCCGGGATTTCAATCATAGTACAGATGGTTCAACAAATGATCCCATCGAGAAATGGAAAAGAGAAATCAGATGATGATAGTGACATGAACAAGCCACCGCTAATGGAGGAAATCACAATCCCTTCAGTCACTGAGCTGGCCAATTCCCGGGTTTGTTTTAGCGCCACTACGGGTGACATCTCAACCGTCCGTTTCGACGCGAAGAAGCGGACGTTACACCTCCCCACAATCAGCTTTGATGTTAACACAGAGGTGATCTTGAGAAACTTGGTGGCATACGAAGCATCATATGCATACGGACCGTTGGTTTTTACTCGTTACACTGAGTTGATGAATGGGATTATTGATACTGAAGAGGATGTGAAGTTGCTTAGGGAAAAAGGGATCATTTTGAACAGGTTGAAGAGTGATGCCGAGGTTGCCAATTTGTGGAATGGGATGAGCAAATCAATTAGATTGACGAAAGTGCCCCACATTGATAAAGCTATTGAAGGTGTTAACAAGTATTACAACAGACAATGGAATGTTAGGTTTCGGAAAAATATGAAGGCTTATGTGTTTAGTTCTTGGAAATGTCTCACATTTCTAGCTGCTATTACGCTTTTGTTCTTGACGATGGTGCAATCCTTTTGCTCGGTCTATAATTGTCGCAAATTCAAGTTCGTCTCGGGCACTAGCTCAGCTGGCTGATTGGTTTGATCCGAGAAATAAACTAAAAAGGGGGTTTCTTATTTTGTTTTATTATACTTTATTTTATTTTGTGTGCCCATGGGATTTACTAGCTATGTACTTTCTTCTCCTCCGGGTGATTCCAGTTTTGTAATAATGATTGTTGGAATTTTTCTTAATATTAATGGTAGTGAAAATGCATGTTTTGTTTGAGAAATTCTAAAGTTTACCATAAGTATTATAATTAGTTAATATATGTCTGACATATGTAGTTTAATTAAATATATTTATTAATTATATTGTGATTTCAAAATAAATATACATATGATAATATACGTTAATTGGGTATAATGCTTTTAAAGTCCTCTAAATATCTCAACTTTATTTATAAATATCCCATTTAGCTTCTTTAATGGAATCTAAGGCTTTTCCTTTAATGGTTGTCGCTTTCTCTGACAAGTGATCCCATCAGTCCCACCAATTAACAAGTCATTAGCGTAATCACCGATTGATAGCATCGTCGCATGGCGTTAGAATAAAGAGCATGGGACCATATTGTACATGTTATTTGTACTGTATTATTGGGTGCGAGTATGACAAAAAGAAAAGTTTCATTATGTGCCTTCTTCTCCTCCGGGGAATGTAGATTTATAATGATCCCCGAAATTGTATTAATTTGTTAAGGTTCAGTCGATGTACTTTCCAGAATAAATTTGATAAAGTACCATTAACCATTGGGTAGCTTATTTATTGCAGTTAATCGAAGAGACGGTAGAAGAGTCATGAAGTCATGTCATGATAAAGATCCTTTTGAAATAAAAAGCCCAAAAGCCCATTATAATGACGTGGATATAAATGGCTGATCCTACCATGGCGGGCATTAACCCCCAGCACCATGCCGGAAGTTTAAAACAAGCCGTTGGATTTAACCAAAATGAATCCAATGGTTGAGATTTAATATTAAATAAAAATAGAAAAAAGGGGCAACTTGCAATGTCAGTTGCTAACAATAGGGTTTTAATTAAATACACCCCAAAAGTAAAGTATTTATGTAGATATACTCTGTAGTTTATAATTATATAGATATGCTATTTTGGTCTACGTATTGACTAAAATGTCCCAAAAAAAAAAAATGTAAAGCACACAAAAAAAAACTCACCCTCTAACACACCCACACCATTTCACTCCACACAACAAAAAATCACTTCATACTCTCAAAATCACTAATTAACAGTCAATGTACGAGATTTTAATTTACAATTAGATGCATTATTCATTGAATGAATAAGGTATTTTAAGCTTTAAATTTGTTGTGTTAGTTATGTATTTTTTTGACATTCTATCATTTTTAAGATTTTGTTTGATTTGTGATAAACAACAAAACAACTTATATTTTCATTACATTTGCACCATATCACTGTTATGTGATGGATTTTCTAACTACATTTATTGAAATCTCATTTTGTTCTTAAAATTCTAAACTCTATGCCTGTTTTATATGACTACAATCTTGTATGTATGAATTTGCACAACTACAGTCATATAAGCATGCAAAAAATTTCACCTGTTATGATACCCTAATACTCTATTAGTGCAAAAAATACATGTTTTTTAGAAGAAATATGTCCTTTGACTATTGCTGGACTATAGTTGTATATTTTAATAATTTACACGACTACTATCGTGTATGTATTAATTTAAACAACTATAGTTGTGCAAGTGTGTAAATATATTTCAATTGTTATAAGACCTTAGTGTTTTATTAGCGCTAAAAAATATATTTTTTGGAGAAGAAATATGTTTGACTATTTACTAAATTGTAGTTGTGTATCTTTGTGAGTTACACAACTGCTGTCGTGTATGTATAAACTTATGCAACTACAGTCATACAAGTGTGTAAAATGTTCCAGTTGTTATGAGATTCAGGTATTTAATTAGTGTAAAAATATATATTTTAGAGAAGAAATATGGCCTCTAACTATTTATTAGACTATAGTCATGTATTTTTTAAAGTTACACAACTTTTCTTGTGTATGTATGATTTTAAATGACTACAGTTGTGCAAGTACGAAAAATGTTGTAGCTGTTATAACACCCTACTATTCTTCTAGTTCAAAAAAAATATATTTTTTCACTAAATATGTCCTCTGACTAACTACTAGACTATAATTGTGAATTTTAACAAGTTACACGATTGTTGTTGTGTAAATAAGCAGACTGTTGCATATGTTGTTATATGCCTCATTTTGATTTTATTTTTGTATTTGTTATATAATTATGTGTTGTGTTATTACAGCAAATGATTTGAGTACGTGTGCCTATTATATTTCATAGTGAATGGATTGGGCAAAACGGCTATCATAGACTCAATTGTATAAGGCAAGAGGAATCATGGTGCCCCATTCTACAATGTACACACAGTTGATAGAAAGAGTATTTGGAGTTATTTACATTGATATTTCTGAATTTGACATTGAAACGAAGGAGATTATAATAAATAGGCCAAGTGTTTAGAGCAAGTTAATAGCTGCGATGATTAAATAGCAACTTGTGTTCTCTTAAAACTAATTTATGATTCTAACATGCATTGAACCTATGATGTTTAATGTAAAAAAGCTTTTGTTGTTTGATGAATTGAAGCTTAGCATGTTAAAACTTATGTTGGTTGTGTTATCATTCTCGACTTCATATATACTTGACTGTAGTCGTGTATCCTTATAGATACTCGACTATAGTCGTGTATCCTTATAGATACTCGACTATAGTCGTGTATCCTTATAGATACTCGACTATAGTCGTGTATCCTTATAGATACTCGACTATAGTCGTGTATCCTTATAGATACTCGACTATAGTCTTGTATCCTCATAGATGCTCAACTGTAGTCATGTATCTTTATAAGATACTCAATTATAGTTGTGTATTTATGAAGATACTCAATTGTAGTCGTGTATTTGGGCTAAATATTCCTTAAATTATTATAATCATTCTGTTATATCACATATATAATACAAAACTATCTTCTATTCTTTTAATAATATATTTAAAAAAAATAAAACTGTCTTTAATTACATCAAATGTCAACTACATCCTTAATATAATTGTTACATCTTATAATAACTTATCTAAAAGAATGGCAAAATCATAGTAATGAAGTTTTTAAAGGTGTGACAGTATGTAATTGGTTTCCACAACCTATGGCCAAATAATTTAATAGCCAATGGATTTTGGTATCGTGTAACATCATCCTCTTGGCTATACATGTTGAGGTCGAGGCCATGGGCTAGGACATCCAAGTATTACAACAAAAATGCTCCATAATCACTACTAATAAAATTCATATATATCAAGTATCACTAATTTTTGTTGCGCAATGTATTATACTCACAAGATGGGCCAAGGGATACTTGATATCACATTAGTACAATCTAAATATGTTTCATAATATGATATCTTCTGTAAGTAACAAAGGTATCATGTCTGCAACAGCTTAAAACCATGACCATCAAAACTAGATAAAACCATAGAGAAAATTTTTTTCTTGAAATTAACCATAATTGTTTTTTAATTGTCTAAAAATAAGATAGGAAGGCTATGGAAAAAAATACAAACAAGAAAGAGAAAGTAGCTCAAATTCAAATCTAAAAAAAAAAAAAAAAGAAAATGATTGGCATTTGACTTTTAGTATAGCTACTTCTATACCAACAACACATGTGACATGAATCCAGGAACAAGAATTTGGGAATGGGAAAAGGCAAACAAAATTTCTTTTGTTTTTTTTTAATTAAAAGAAATTAAAAAAACCTTCTTTAATAAAAAGGCCATATTGAAATATATATATATTATTTCACATAGAAAGTCTCCAAATTCTACCTGTTGCTCCTGTTGTAATTGCTAATGAAGATGATGAAATGAAAAATAAAAATAAAAAGGGGCCAACATCCTAGCTTAAACTTGCACATGATGGAACATGTTAGTGCTTCAATTTTTGGTTCAAGGTAATTCCACACTATGAGAAAATGATAATATGAAAGCTATGAAAAAATTACTTCTTCATCGAAGTTACAACTAGTGTAGAGAGAAATCGACACATGTTCTCATGTAAGCATGAAGAGAATAAAGAGGAATGAAAGAACGGAGACACACAGGATGAGGCAAGGTACAAAATAAATTCATGGCATAAAGTCAAAAAAACTTTTCAAGCAAAAACAAAGGGATGCCAGGCATGTAAGTGAAATAAGTGAAGTCAACAAGCATCATGGTGTTCTTGAATCTTGATGCCTATAATTTGTTGATGCTACTGCAAGTGCCTAGTGAGGTAGAAAGGAAGAATGACCAAACAATTGGAACTCATTGTTTTTATCATCAAACTTCAAAAAGTGATAATCTTCACAAGTATAGAAAAATCAAAGAAATTTATTTTCTATTAGCAAATCAAGGAGTTATAGATCTACGAGAGCTTTCAAACTCTATTAATTCTCATCAACATATAAATTTTTCTACCTACATATAATTATAATCGAAAGATGCATATAACCAAATTTGTATTATAATCAAAAGATGCATAAAACCAAATTTGTACTCCTTCATCTGGAAGAGCAAAATGTCAATCAAGTTGCATGCATTTCTAACAACATTTCATTATTTTAGTATAGCAATAAATCAAACAAATGAACTAACATTGGCCTTAACCTTGCAATTTCAAACTCAAGATCCTAAGCTTCAGTATCAAGGGAGTACTTTATCAACTCTTCAACAGTATCCGATAAATGAGACTTAACCAACTATAAATTATAAGATCAAGATTCAAGAACCCCATGTATGTATATATACATACTTACTTAGCAAAGATCTGATACTGATGTAGCTTTATGAAATCTTGGCCGTCGATTAGGAATGATTTTTACAGTCACCCAGAATGTCCCCTCTAAGATTGCCACCACCAACAAGAGAGAAATTATTATGGTTAATAAAGGTGATTTCGATGAAGCTGTTGCGGCCAAAAGAGAAGAAATTTAGTGAAAAGGAGGAAGAAATCTCATGAAGAAGAAGAACAACTCTAATTGAGTATTTAGCCGCTTGTGTAATTGGAGATATTTGAGGGTATTTTAGACATTACTCATTTCGAAAGGCATGTTATGATAATTTTGAAGTATGAGGATATAACTAGATTAATACGTAAATTTTAGGGCAAGCTAGCCATAAATTCCTAGAGACACGCAACGTTTTCATGACAAACAAAATAAATACAAGTATTGTTTGTCGTGGGCCCTTGGAATTGATGCGTCTATTTACCGAATTCCTTAGGCAACAATCAACGTACTCCCGTCACATGTAATGTAGATGTAAATTAAATTATCATTTCATGGGTAGCATTTAACCACATATATCAGTGGAGAATTTCTTAATTTCTCCTAAATAAAAAATTTACGATAATGATTAATAAATAATAAAAAGAAAGATTTTCAAATCTTATTCATATATTATATTATATTATTAAAAAACTATGTTGACATAAAATTTTTAAAAATTCAAAAGACTTTAAATAAAAAGAGGATCTTAATGCATATATCAACATGTCTTAGGATTTTGCGTGTGATTTTAAATAATTTTATTTAATTTTAAAAAGAATTATTTAGATGGCCACTCAAATTTAAATTTTAGACAAATAAAGGTAAAAAATTATACTTTACCTACCTCACTATCTTATATATACATATACATACATACATACATATATCTATATCTATATCTATATCTATATCTATATATATAGATAGATAGATAGATAGATAGATAGATAGATAAAGTAATGTGGTGGTGTTCCCCCAAATAATTACAAAAATATCAATTTATTTTAACCATTTGAAATAAAGAAAACAAATTTAGACAATTAACTAATTAAATTCTATTAATTTTTTTAACTTTGATTTCTTAATCATATTTGACCACTAATGTCTATTTAATACATATTTTAATTGACTGAAATCAAGTCCATTAAGAAATTGTAAATAAATTATCGGCCATATGTCTTCTCTGAAATGACCTTTTTACTATCCATATAAGTTTTTTTTTTAGCTAATTAAAGTTTTTTTTTAATATTACATTACAACACTATTAATGCTATAATTATAATTTGGCGGGACTAGCCTTAATTAGCACAAGGCCGATGGGTTCAACCTATTTTCGCTTTTTGGTTTCTGTCTTTAGTTAACTAAAGATTAGTTTTGTTAAGAGTGTAATCCGTATCTGTCAAAATTTTCTTGGGTGCTGATATTTTCAACCCAATATTTTCATAAACTTAGCGTATAACTAGAAAACAATTACAAAACAATTACAACGTGATCACATTATTATAAGATTCAAATGAAGAAAAAGTTTGAAGAATTAATCTTTTGAATCCATTTCAATTTATATTTCTTGTGACCAAGATTTTTTTGATTATATTTGATCATTAAGAATAACATAAATTTAATTAGAAATTCTCTATTTCTTATCACTACAAGAAAACTAGTAATAAATGACGGAAAAAACTATCATAAATGGGAGGTGGATGAGAGTGAATTTATATATCATTTATATGCCTATCACTCTTTTACGATAGAAAAAAAAATTGTCATTAACTTATGATAGTGTTTAAAATTCATACGTCTATCATGATAAAAAATAAATATTTTAATTAATTTTTTGCCAGGAAAATTAATTTTCACACTTAAATTATTATCCTGTTAATTTTAGTAGATAAATTATTTAGTTTGTCATAAAATTTATGATTGAAATTTTCTATCATAAATTATTTTGTTTTTGACTTAGTTTATGATTCATATTTTCTATCACAGGATCAAAATTTATATTGAAAGAAATTATGAGTTTTATCATTTAAATTTATGCACTCCTATATTTGAAATTCAATATGAACCAAAATTAAAATTGAATTATACATTCTGTTAGGTCTAAAAACACTTTATATTAATAACATCATCCAAAAACACTTGTATCCAACATTTATATCCGAACAATGTAATTTAAAAGACAAATTATCCAGCAACCAAGAGCAAATGTTTTAAATTTACAACCCAAGAAGCCATCAAATCTTGTAGTTCAGAACTCCTCCCATATTCTCAACAAAATTCCAATACATAAACTCTCAAGTCCGGCAGTTTCTTTAAACCTGCATGGGCAACACCAATGGAATATACCCATCACTATCATTATAAAGAATTCACTACTACTATAAAACTCTTAAGTTTTAGATACAATAGAATCATCACAAAATCAAACTCAATCTGTGTGTGTAGCACCAACAAATATAACCAACACTATCATTAAATAGAATAAGTTGCAGATACAACTTAAATTATTCCTTACTGCAATAAACTATGGAACCAAAAGGGTACCCATAAACATAAAATAACTTTCCTACAAGTACGAAAATAAAGAGCAAGCTTTGGTTTGAATAAAAATTATACAAATTTACGCCAAAGGCCACACAGACCATATGGTCACATGATATATCAACACTACCATCAAAAGAATAATTCAATTCCATTTCTTCTTTTACAATTACAAGAACCGATTCCATTAACTCAGTGGCATGTGCTTTTCCCTTCTATTGTTTTTTGTTATCAGCTTTATTGTTATTGTTATTTTTTGCCTTCAAATTAACCTCATTATTCAAGTTCACCAATAGCGACCATGGATAGGTTCAGCAAAATACAAAAAAGATCATTACCTAGCTAGCTAGCCATGTCATTGTTATTGTCACTTTGTCTAAAATACTTTGAATTGTCAAGATCACTACCTAGCTGTAGCTTTGGCCTATGATTCCTGGGAAGTTAATTTAAATAATTAGAAATTAGAAATGTGTAAAGCCTCATTTACTATCTTCTGTACAGGAATAAGTCCAAGACACCTAGAGTCGCAAGTTAAGAGACCTCTTCACAGCAGCCCAAGCTTCTGCTCTTCAGGCAGTTGTTTCCTGTAACCAATTGAGCAAAGAGACAATAATGAAAACTCACATGTAAACCAAATGATCATCATTTGAGGGCTACAAAGATTTTCATAATGCATGAGGAATCGATTCACCTGTATGGCTTTAATCTGTCTTGATAGAGGCCTTGTGATTTAAGTACTTGAGTAATGAACTCCTTACACTGGCAATCACTTGCCTACATAAAAACACAACAACAAATAAATCATAAGCAAACAGGAAACATTGAATAAATAACAATAAGAATGTAACAGGAATCCCGTGCACCCGATAACGTCTTTGAAGGTCTTTAATGTCTCTACGAAACATGTCTTCCCTAAAAACAACCTGCAGAATCAAAAAGCAAGAACACGTAAACTCAAAACATCATTTTGAAGGTTAGCCACATTGAAACCCATAATTTCAATGAATAGAGCAAAAACCTGCTACTCAGTTCTACTTAGAGTTTGCCTTAATTCTTCAAGTGCTTCAACTAGCATAGTTTATCGTTCTCGAGCCTTTTTAAGACAACTCTCTAATTCAGCCTTTTGCTTCATTGTTGGCACGTGCCTCAGCTAATTCTTCAGCGTCCTTGGCTGCAGCCAAAGCATTTGTGCAGTAGTCTTTTTGTTCTGCAAGTTCTACTTGGTGTTTCTCAATTGTTTCTTGGAGCAACTTCTTTGTTGTCCCTCTTGATGCTCTCTACTTTATTCTCTTTAAACTAGAAGGACAAAGATAATGCAAATCTTTAACAAAATATTGCAGTTCACCAAATCAAAGTTCAAAAGTGTAATTTAGTCAACAAAAGACGGATCTAGTAAGTTCATTTATGTAATAATAACAAAAAGTCTCCATCCCAATGCTTAAGAATCTCATTTCCTCCCAAGTGCTACAGAATTAATTTTTTAACTAATTAAAACTAATTTGACTTTAAAAACTTCACTTACATAAAAACTAATTCCCAAGTACAAATAGACTGAGTTTAATCAAACTAAAAAAACATCACAAGATTTATGAGCAAATGTATCCTACTCATGATATAGAGTTAACAACTGTGGTCTTTGCCTTAGGGATTTGGAGACAATATCTTTATGGTGAAACTTGTAAAATCATATTATAACCAAACCATCCATATTATCTTCATTGATAACTGCAGAAAATAGCAGTTTGGTCTAATATACCAGTTAACTCTACAATTAAAAAGAATGCTTTGAGAATCCAACTCCCTGAAGTTTTATAACCAAACCTTTCTTCTCCTCTTCAAGCTCTCTAATCTAGTTCTCATGAATAGGGGGAATAAAATAAAAAAGTCTATTAATTAGAAAGAGCAGCTGAGATAAAGTCTTTGGAAACCAAACAATTTATAAAACTACATGTGCACCTGAGCCTTTAATTTCCGGATTTAATTTTCTTGGGCAGTCTACTTTTTTAAAAGCTCTTCACTTGAAATGGCAGATGAATGTCAAACAGGGGCCTGATCACATAATTATTGGCTAATTCCAATCAAATATGTAAAATCCAAATACAGTGCATCTGCTCGGCAAAAAAAGCTAAAGATGGGGAAAGGAATGATTTACTCATTGTATCTATAAATAGGGGGCTCCCCCCTAATTTGGAGGCGCTGAATTTATTTTTGAGCTTTATTTTTTGTAATTCCTTCTCTATCTTGTATTTTTTACGTATTTTAATCAATTTTCATTTTACCTCTAGTTCAATTATGAGTAGCTAATTTTTTTTCAAACTTTAGTTGAAGGTGAAATCTCAACATGTTTCATGGGCTTAATTTGGTAAATTTACTTTTTCTTCCCTTCTGATTTATATGGATGTTTTAACTTTTCGTTGATAAATAGTAATAATCTTGTCTAAATATTGTACCGGTATAACCGTCTCCCTAGTACAAGGTTATTACTATTTGGCATAATAAGCACTTAGCACCATATTTATTTGAGTGAGGTTCATGAGGAGAGGAAAACCCCCATTCATGGTTTAATTGGCACTAATAAGAAATGTTAAGCTCATAGTGCATGTTGAGTACAGATCTAGAAACCCAAGTACTTCATTTTAATAGTCTATTCCCGTCGCTTTAATTTAAAATCCAAGGATAGTCTAATTACTTTCGCCATAATCCAACCACCTACTTAGAAAATTAACTCTACACACAATTAAAATTTTTGAGTTCAATAAAATTTTCACTACAAGTATGACTACCGTTTGTAAGCGTAAGATTGACAATGACCATAGTGAGTGTAAGAGAAGTATGGCTAGGGTTTGAGTGGCCTTTGTGAGAGTGAGAGTAATGATGGCTGTGGTGAGTTGTGTAGTGTTTAGGACTTCAAAAAATTTTTTTACTTTGTTTAGATTTCGTCTAAATGTGCCGTTTTGTTCTATATATTTTTTTATTTCAAAAATCATTTTACATCCTAAACGCCACGTTTTGGATTTTCAAAAATTAAAATAATACTTTTAATTTTGGTCAAACAAAGTTAACATCAAATTTCTATCATAATATTTGTGGCTGAGTTAATTTCTATCATACGCATATCATAAATTCTTAATAGACAAGTAATATGTCACTAGTACATTGTTAATGATTTGATAGACTAAAATTCTATCACGACTCTATCATACTTATGCAATAAATTGATTTATATCATAAAGTGGATGTCATCTATTGCTAGTTTTCTTGTAGTGAATGATGTACCAATATTACATTTATTAGTGTGATTATTAATCTCCAATTAAGCTAACAAAATATATCTATGATCATGATATTTATGTTGTTTGGTTTGTCAAATTTACATGATTTACAAGTGTAGTATCCAAATTTCATTTAAAAAATTCAATTATAAGTCATAAAATTAAATACCTGATTTACTAGATGCCATAGCATATCTTTCTTGGATAATTGGGCCATTTTATGCTATAAGGGTAAAATAATAAAATTAAACTTATTTTAGAGCAATCTTATATAGTCAAAGATTGTCAAAAATCATATGCCGAAGAAGGAAAAGAAACGATTACAAGAAGAATTTAATTAATTAATTGTTTGAATTACTTGTTGATTTGTACTTTCTTAAAATAATGTGAATTTGTGTTTATATTTTTTTAAAGGGGTGGGTTTATAACAATAATAGGATGGAAATATAGTAGTATTCAGAAAACGAGTCTAATTGTTAATTTTGTTAAACATCAAGGCAGTTTTAGTTGGTTCCCACTATCATACATGTAGAGGTCGGAGAAGAAACGAACAGATAAGATTAAAAGAGTGGTCAAAATCGCGGACGAGAAAGGTCCACGGTCTGGAATCTGTTAATAATTTGCCAAGTGTAAAGTCTCTAATACTAAATTTTAAACATGTGAAATAATGGTAAATTACTAACAACATGATTTCTTCCCATTAAGGGCCCACCAAGGTCATGGAAACGGCAGCTTCCTGCTGCCGTTTTTGTGGCTCATGTGGTTTGCGAAGACAATTGGAGAAGAAATTGCCCAGAGGATGCCGCGTCTGTGGCCTCGGAGGGCCTTTAATGGGAAAATATCAACAGTCTAATAATACGAAGCCATTTTGTCTCCAAGCAATTATCAGTTTCCACAGGGAGAGAAGCAAATGCAAAATGGCTTGAGAAAGACAAATTGCAGAGTTTTTACAAGCTACGCGACTTTGATTCCAATTCCACAACTCCGACCCACCAACAAAATTCAGACTTCTATAGCTCTCATATAGCACGTTTTCAATAAGATAAACTATGTGGTTGGTAAAACATTTTGTAATACTGGAAAGTTCTCCGAACTGTAGATTATAACAAAATTTAAAAAAATATTCAACGAAATTATGGGATTATGAAGAAACCTTGTTGAATAACGAGTACTACAAATTATTTACGTGGTTTTTGTGGATTAAATAAAAGAATAAGGGCTTTTGTCTATATCACATTTGATGATGGATTGACGGATCGGTCTGAACAAAGCAAAATATTTTATACTTAGTGGTGATTTGAAGAACAATAAAAACAAAATTAGGGGATTATGCCACTTTTTTTTTTTTTTGTTATTTCACAATTAGTAGATTACACAATTAACTGACACTTCACCTGTGAATCAGATCCATTGTAGCCTAATTGTCTTGTACAATCGGAGCAAGAAGGAGATTTCCTCTTGCATCCATTCCGGATATTTTATAAATTCCCAAATTTTAATAAAATATTATTAAATTAATACATTTTCCAAAAGAAAGCAAAAGTGAGCTTCAAATCTTAAACTTGCTTACTAAATATCCCTAAAACGTAAAATTATTATTTGATAGGGTAAACAAAACGGGGAATATATTTAGCTATTCACTATTTTTTTAGGACAAAAACTTGAAAGAACAAGAAAACTTTGTAAAAACTCGAAACCCCATGATAAGCTAATAGATAAAATAGATAAAAGTCATTAATAGACAAATGGTGTACTTTTTTGTGAGCTAAAGTTAAGAAAATGGCTTATTCTTATAATTGTGAAGGCAAATAAATATTTTGATGTCACAACTTTTAACAAAATAAAAGCGACCTTGTATTTTAAAGTGACAGCTATTAAGTGATGAATATTAGTTTGGTCATTTATTGTTTCTGTTAATGCCGCATTAAATTTTTCTTGTTGAATATCGCTGCTCTTTTGAATTACATAAGCCTAATTTTATGTTTCTGGTGGAGGAAAATAGAATTGTGCTTTTGTTGAATAATTTTGAGACCCATTATGGGGACTTAATTTTCAAGCTCTTAAAAGGATATAGTATTTGGGATATTTGATCAAACATTAGGGATTTTATAAAAATAATCAAACAGTGAGATTTCTTTATCATTAACCACAAGGGTGGGTGAGTTGTCTTAATCATAGACTAACGCGAACGGTCGAACTCGTGTTAGATGTATTTTTTTTTAACCTATTATATACATATTAGTTAAATTATTTGTTTACTACCTCCACGCTACTATAAATTCTGAACTTATTTGCTAAGCTTCGAGGAAATTACCATGACTAAGTAAGAACGTTTTTGTTAAAAATATTTTTTATAAGAATATTTGTTACAAATTTTAAAATTTTTTTTCCTCAAAAAATAATTCTAATTGCTGACCAGTTGTTGAAAAATACATACATTATTTTCTAAATATTTCATATAAGAAAATAAACAAACTCTACAACTCTAATGAAATATATTTACATGTACATATACACACGCTTTTGTCCAAGGCATTCATAAGTATTAAGTACTTTTCTAATCTTTTAAATATGTGTTTAAACGTAAACCACTTTTTAATCAAATGCATGGTGGATGCATGCTTCCTCATCTCAATTAGGGTTCATGTGTCCCTGTGTATTGTGAGAACAAATTGTTTTTCTTCGATTGAGTTTTTTACATTGGCTTTCTCAAAATAAATTTCAATAATATATATTTTTTTAAATATTAGACTTCAATAATATGCTTCATCCTTAAATATTTTTATTACTAGAATTTTTAAGTGTAACACGATGATATTAAAAATATTCTAAACTTCAATCAAGCATAATAATGCAAGTAGCAAAAAAGACTAAAATAAAGTTTGATTACTTGAAAACACTTTTATCTGCTAGTCGACAGTAGTCCTGAACTTCGCTTCTTCTTTTTTTTTTGGGATCTTTAAAACTTTGAAGCAAAGTCTTGTCTCTAAGTGAAAAATAGATTCATCGGAAAAAATTATAACGTTAAAAGCGTGTAAATATGCACGAGGAAAGCATGCCAATTACGTGTGTTTGTGTGTATGTGCATATATATATAACAGTGTTATCACTTACCATGCCAACAAAATCAGCAATACATTTGCCATTGCTATTTAGCTCCACCCACCACTCAACGTATCTAATCTAAGCACCCAATACTAATCATAATTAGTTAATTACAACCAAATTAAAGAGCCTTTTCTCCAAGAAAACAAACTCTCCTGTCTCTAGTTCTCCCCAATCAATCAACCATGTCCTTTAATCAGAATCCTAATCCAAGTCCAAATCCAAATTTTGACGAATGTCGATGGATCATCAACATTCGTCGAACACTCGAAGAAGCACTTGAAAGTGATATTGACTTTCCGGTTTGCATATTCAGTGTGCCCAAAACTTTGAGGTCTAGTGATCCCGATGCCTACACTCCACAGCAAGTTGCAATTGGCCCTTATCATTACTGGCGTCCGGAGCTCTATGACATGGAGATGTACAAGCTCACGGCAGCAAAAAGAGCTCAAAGACATATCAATGATGATCACAAGTTTCAGTATGTCGTTGACCAACTGAAAGAGCTTGATCTAAAGATTCGAGCTTGTTACCACAAGTACTTGAATTTCAGCAATGAGGCTCTAGCTTGGATGATGGCCATTGATGCATCATTCTTGCTTGAGTTTCTTCAGATCTGTACTATCGAAGAAGATAAATTAAGTACAACTTATTCTTCAAGATCAATGTCGCATTTGCTTGATAATGCAGGGACTAAAGCTGCTCATAATGCGATTCTTAGAGATGTGGTGATGCTTGAGAATCAGATTCCCTCGTTTGCGTTGAGAAAAATGCTTGAAGTTCAATATTCATCCTTGGAATTAGCTGATGATATGTTGCAGGCCATGTTAATGGGATTTTGCGAAGAGCTTTCACCTTTAAAAGTGATGAAGGACATGCCAATGATCAATATCTCAGACTGTACACATTTGCTAGATTTTCTGTACCACACAATTGTTCCAAAAGCTGAACAAAATTCCGAGGTACCTGAGGATGTTCAATATCAAGGTGATGACAAGCAACCGAAAGAAGGATACACCGCTGACCCAGCTTATATAAAATACTTCTTCATTTTGATTGGGAAGCTGTTTTCAATGCTCAACAAAGGCCCTATCCTTCTTATTAAAAAGCTTCTTCTATCAGAGCCTGTCAAATTCTTCTTCAAATTGCCATGGACAATTCTCTCCATGCTCCCCGGATTTTCAATCTTCACAAAACCGATTCAGTCTTTAGTGTTCCCAGAAGACACTGAAGAAAATAAATCACATGCTGAGAGATCCCCCTCAAGGAAACGCATGAACAAACCACCATTAGTGGAGGAAATCGCAATCCCTTCGGTTACTGAGCTTGCCAAAGTCAATGTTCATTTTTCAGCAACTGTTGGTAATATCTCTACTGTCCGTTTTGACGCAAAAACGGCAACACTGCACCTTCCCACCATCAGTTTTGACGTTAACACGTAGGTGATCCTGAGAAACTTAGTGGCATATGAAGCTTCAAATGCATCAGGGCCGTTGGTTTTGGCTCGTTACACTGAGTTGATGAATGGGATTATTGATACTGAAGAGGATGCGAAGTTACTTAGGGAAAAAGGGATTATTTTGAACAGATTTAAGAGTGATGCAGAGGTTGCCAATTTGTGGAATGGGATGAATAAATCAGTTAGATTGACGAAAGTGCCCCACATTGATAAGGTGATTGGAGGTGTTAACAAGTACTACAACAGCCAATGGAAGGTTAAGTTTAGGAAAAATTTGAAGGTTTATGTGTTTGGTTCTTGGAAGTGTCTTACATTGCTAGCTACCATTATGCTTTTGCTCTTGATGACTTTACAAGCTTTTTGCTCAGTCTACGGTTGTCGCAATTTCAAGTTCGTCTCGGACTCTGACAGATTGGTCTCCTGATTTGGGGTGTGTAAACTTAATGAGTGTATTGCTTTTTCATTTTTTTTTATTTTTTAATTTATAGTGTGGGATTTTGCTCAAATGCGACCCAAGAAAAAAAAAAGTTTTGGTTTATTGGTTGGTTCTACTCCCGGGTTGTGGATTTATATGCCTGAAATTTTATTGACGATGGCTGTAATAAATATGCTTGCTTGTTGATCAATATCCCCCATTTGCCCTCTTCACTTCACATAAAATGAAATGGATAATTACCTATTTTTTACAAATTTTAATGATGGTTGTATTGCTTCCTTTGATAAATTTGGTCATTAGCCCAACCAATTGGATTTAAAGTAGTGCTGAATTTTTTTAGTATCGTGATTTCTAGTTATTGGAAAAGAAATAGAATATTTAAAAAAATTTCAGTTGTAGACTGCTATAAGTGCACGCACGTGAGAGGATTCTGAGAAATCTACACAACTCAGCATTAGATCCAAAAACCAATTAACATAATCATAAATGGATTATATATCCGGATAATGGATAGTAGCCGGTTTAATTGGTAAAATTTCTTGAGTAAAAATCAGAGATTTGGAGTTTAGTTCCATTCGCTTGCAACTCAGAAAACATAAATAGATTATATCATAAGCCTATTACTAATAAAGACTGGGTAACCTATGTTTTTCTGTTCTTTAGAAAATAAATTAAACAAAGTATTGATCGATATTTCAACGTTTATATTCTAAATTTAAGCTTAGAGCTTAAAGAACGAAAAGCATGCATGCGAACCATTGACAGAGAAGATCACATCTTTTAAGAGTTCTTTCCAAATCTTGATTTAGTATCATTACTTCAATCTAATGTTAAGTTAAAATATATGCAACTTCTTCGATTTTGCTTTTCTCTTGTCATAAATACTAATGATCGCAATGAATTAATGATGATTGATTGCAACGTATATACGCGAATAATCAATTATAAGTTTTAAGTTAAAATGGTCTAATTTGTTGTGTTTATTGAAGACACAATATGAAGAGAGTTTTGTCACTACTGACATCACGTCATTTGTTTATCAGTTTCATACAAGTAGAACTAGACTTTATGATCAAAATATTTAATAGAGATGCATGACGTATTTATTGTCAAATGAAATGGAAAGACACATGCATATATGCATGATGAAATTTTAATTGATCAATATAGAGATGAATTAATTGGTACATCGATTGAATGTGATTAATTAAGGGTTTGAGAACATAAATAAAATTACTTTCTTAGGCTGAAATTAATCAGGAAATAAATTGAATATTAGGATCCGAGATGTTTTCACAGTTTGGTTGATTTCTAGCTAAGCTCTCTAAAGGATTCCATAATTCCACTCCAATTAAATAAAAATGTCGAGCTTATTATATGATCAGTTTTCAAAATCTAAGGCTCAGGTTGAAGTGAAGAAGAAGTAATTAAAACCTGCAACAAACCTGGATATTATTGAGTTAAAAAAGCTATTACTGTATACGGATATGTGTTTTTTACTCAACTTTTGCAATTACTTCTCAAAATTTTGAATTAGTTATTCGTGATTCCATGTGAGCTACTTGAGCTATCGTGCGTAAAATTTGATTACATATGTATTCTTTTCAAATAACTAATGATCATAACTTTCTGAAAAAAATGGAATTTCGGAAAATGGGAATGATTAAAATTGGGAATCAGCCTTCCACCATTGTTTTTTAAGTTACTAGTTTGTGTAGAATTTAGGCTCTTCACTCGCTCAAATGATTCTCAACTATTTTGACCTCACAAGCTTTTGTGTTGAATTGGAAAATATAAAAGAGATAGAAGGCTGATAGTATTAGACAAGAACAATATTACTGGAGTAAAATCATAAGATTGATGTGGTTGGATCTTACACTATTGGAGATGGTTTCATTTGATTTAGGACCGCCTTTTGGTGTCAATATTTCCTTTCCACTTTAGTCAAATTTTCCTTATTTTTTCACTATTTTGCATATTTGATGTATGTAAGATGCGTTTAGCACACTATATTATATTATATAGTTTATTATATTATTTAATGCACTATATATTGTCTTCGATTGTATTTACATATTTGATGTGTATAATTTTTTGGATTAATTAAAATTATATTTTTAGGAAAAAATTACTATTATGATATGACTTTAGATGAACATAAGTTCTAACAAAAAATTAAATTACTTAATTTTTTAGATTGAAAATAAATTTTAAAAAAATAGATTTATATTTTTTTATTATAACTTGCTTGCTCTTTAAGAACTTAAATTTTTATCTTTATCTCATCTCTTTTCTTACTTACTGTTGTGCACAAAACCAGAAACCAACATGAATATGTAGCAAACCAAGATTCAAAATCCAACCAGAGTATGGCACCATCAAATTCAAATAAAAGATTAGCTCTTCTTTTTCACCATCACTTTCTTCTAGGGGATCGGTGATTGATTTGGGTTCACCATCAGGCAATGGGCCAGTAAGAGCTAGCTATGTTCTGGATTTGGTCATGAATTGGTGTTTGATAAATACTTGCATCCCGCCGACGTGGCAGCATTACAACAGTAATGTACGGTTAATTGCATTACAATGCAATGTAAGTTTAATTTGAAGCCAACCATAAGATTGCAATAGTCTAACGCAATCCAGGTTCCTAATGCTGCGTAATCCTACGTGCCAGACACGCCCATACATGATTGTACTACTGCTCCCGTAATTCATAAAAAAATAATTCAGTCAAATTCTATATAGAGAGAAGAATTAAAGAAGAGCCATTTTACCATATTAGGAGGTATGAAGTAGGGTTGGCAGGAAAAGTTTGTGTCTTATTGAGATTCGAGATCTCTTGTTATTTGGTACCAAATTGTACGCATTAAAAAACCAATTGAAAATTTATAGGGATACAGAGGTATATTTTATCTCGATTGAAAATTTGGGAACGGTCAGGACTTCCGTGGGAATCCCAATTGGACCAGTGGACCCAATTGATTTTAGTTTAATTAAAAAAAAAAAAAAACAAATAACAGCCGAAAAGCGCCAAACCCCATAGCGCGTTCAATGACTCCTGCATCCCGAAAGCCAAACCATTTTAGAATAATGCAAGGTAAACGCGTATATGATAAACCGTTGTCAGTATTCAGAAGGGGTGAAATAGATGTCAAAACACTGATAAAGATGAACTTGAAGAATTTTCTAGCATTACAAGCAGCTAGGGATCACAATAGAGAAGATATGAGTTGAATTTATCCTACTCTATATTTATATTCGCAAAAAAAATTTAGATATGTATTTGCTTCAAATTCATCACAAGTCTATGATTTTTGCTTCATATTTAGATCCGAAAAAAAATAAAGATACAAACCTGCTCCAAATATATCATAGATTTATTAAATTTTAATTTTTCAGCAAGGTAATTTTAACATTTTTATAAATTACAAGAGAATATTAACAAAGTTTATCTTGATGAAACAGATCTAAAACCCACCAATAAAGATAAGAGAAAAAAATTTATTGGTATTTCTCAGTTAAAATTAGGAAGAAAAATTTGAATTCATATAAAATTAATAAATAGCGTATATGATAAGTATGGCATTGATATTAGTAAACTAGGTATAAGTTTAATTTGATTGTAAAGTTAATAAACCATTGACAATTATTTAAACTTTTAAAAATAAAATCAAATTAAAAGACTTTTAATTAGATATGAATATGGATTCAGATTTTAAGTTAGTTCTGTTTCTATTCTAAATTCAACTTAGATCTACTCATTTAAATTTAGTTATGCTCTAAATTCATTTAAACCGACGTAAATATAGTTCATCTGGACTTAAATTTACGTAGACCATGAACCACACCCACCCATTACCATCCCTAAATTTACAAAACGCAACTTTAATTACGATATCCATACCTACTAACCCTCGTTATATGTAACCTAGTGCTTAGTTAACAAGTGCAATAATACGTATGAAAAGGCACTATCGCAACTAGCCAATCATCACTATCCACATTCCGCAAGGGATGAAGTAGATGCTAAAACGCAAGGGAAAGACACACTTGATGCAAGGTAACACGTGTAATAATACGTATAAAAGGCACTGCCACTATGCAATCAGCCAATTATTACTATCCACATTCCACAAGGGATGAAGTAGAAGTCAAAAAGCAGGAAAAGGATACACTCGATGAAAGGGAAAAACGTATAACAACGTATGTCACTCTGCAATTAGCCAATCATCATTACGCACATTCCAGAATGGGTGAAGCACATGTCAAATGTCGATAAAGATAATCTGCAGAATGTTAACCTGACTTTCCACCTCCAAGTAAGAAACCATTAAAAATTTCAAAATGTGTAATGATAAAAATAGCAATCTTGCAATTGACAAATTACAAATATATTATAAGTCTGAGATTTGTTACAATCTTATGATCAACGACCTACAAATATATTATAATATGGACTTAGGAGATGGCAAATGACCTGGCATGAATCGATCTAGACCGAAAAATTTTGGTTCGGACCAAATTCGAATGTAGAGTCTAACTTGAAATTTCAATCCGATCGGATCGGATTGTGATTGTAATTGGATCAGATTGACCCCAATCCGATCTAAAAATCCAAAGAAATCAAACCACAAACAAACACAAATTTTTTATTTCTAATCGAATCAGATAACATATTTAGGTTATATTTTTTCTTACACAATTAATTGAAATTTGAACATGCTGATCCAAACTTAAATTTACCCACCCTTTATGGAGACTATTTAGGGTCAAGATACATAAAATGATAGTATACTCCAAAGATTTGCTGAACATGATTCGGAAATGTGTGCATATACTACAGGCGAAACCTTTACCACAATTTATCTAAATCTCGCTAATATTTAAGGTGATATGTCTACCCTTATCTAAATTTACTTTAGATACAGAGGATTCGTAAAAAATCTCGTAGAGACTCAACATGTTGAACTAGCCTAATGGCATGTTGTGTAATTTATTACTTTTATTTTATTGAATAATCAGTAAAATATACCTTTTATTTCTAAGATAAGAAAAAAAGTTCTCATTTTTTTTTCATAAGGTTCGCAAGTTTGAGAACAAAGGGGGTTTGCTTGCTTTAGTTTAGACCGGCGTGTTTTAGGTTAGAGTTTGTTCTACATTCTAATTGAAATGATTTTTGGTTGGGATTGTAGTGTTTAGACGATTTCATTTTAAATTGTTTTAAAAAACAATCTTTCCATTTTAACAGAACTGAACAAAAACCATTAGATTAGCAGAATTTGAAATCAAATGGTAGCGAAACTGAAATTTCGGTTTGCTTCGGGTGGATTTTGATTCAAACCAAACCGAATTTCCAGATTTAAACCTACGTACCTACCAAACATTTGGATTATTTGAAAACACTTTTATAATCCCAAACTTAGCTTCTGACACTAGTAGATTCTTCGGCAATTTTAAAAATATCAGTACAAGTGATACAGACAGATTCTTTAGGAACATTAAATAATATGCTTAATTAATCATTTGCCTGAGAAAAGCATGCCTTTTAACATATACGAGAGCTTTTGTGTGGTCCCCTACTCTTTATTCCTATAAAACAATGTGTTCACTACTCATGCTAGGCAAGCAAGTTAACTTGTTGTCTTCTTGTCTTCTTCTTCTTCTTCTCTCAAATTAATCCAAAATGTCAAATTTCGATGAGAGTCAATGGATCGATAGCATCCGTGGTATCCTCACAAATGGGCTTGGAATTGGTACTGATCTTCGTCCCTGCATATTCACTGTGCCCAAAACATTGATGTCTAGTGATCCTGATTCTTACACTCCACAACAACTTGCAGTTGGCCCTTATCACTACTGGCGTCCTGGGCTCTATGAGATTGAGAGATACAAGGTCGCCGCAGCAATAAGAGCTGAAACCCACCTCCTTGGCAATCATAAGTTTGAGTATGCTGTTGATCAATCGAAAAAGTATATCCTACGGATTCGAACTTGTTACCAGAAGGTGTTGACTATCATTAATGAGGCTGTAGCTTGGATGATGGCCATTGATGCATCATTCTTGCTTGAGTTTCTTATGGTCTACGCCATGAAAGAAGGTAAGGTGAGTAGAACTTACCCTTCAAAATCAATGTCACATTTGTCAGGGACCAAAGCTGCTCATAACGCGATTCTTAGAGATTTGGTGATGCTTGAGAATCAAATTCCCTTGTTGTTTTGAGAAAAATGCTTGAGGTAGAATATTCATCGTTGGAAGCAGAAGATGATATGATGCAGGCAATGCTAATGGGATTTTGCGAAGAGATTTCTCCTTTTAAAATGATGAAGGGCACACCGGTGATCAATGTTTCAGAGTGTCAACATTTGCTAGATTATTTGTACGACACAATTGTGCCGAAAGCTCAAGAAACAAAGGTAGAGATGACTGTGATTGTTGAAGATCAAAGTGGAGAAGCCAAGCAATCTGCGACGATAGAGATAGATGCCGCCGCTGCCGCCGGTGACCCAACTTATGTAAAAAAAATTTTAAGTCTGATTTGGAATTATCTTTCAAAGGTCAATTTTGTCAAAAGGTTGCCAAGGGAAAAGCTTTCTAAAGCTCTTCCCGGGATTTCTCTCATAGTACAGATAATTCAACAAATGATCCTACGGAGAAATGGAAAAGAGAAATCAGATGGTGATAGTGACATCAACAAGCCACCACTAATGGAAGAAATCACAATCCCTTCATTTACTGAGCTTGCTAATTCCCAGGTTCGTTTTAGAGCCACTACGGGTGACATCTCAACCGTCCGTTTCGATGAGAAGAAGTGGACGTTACACCTGTTGGAATTACTAAAGAAGCTGAACCAGAGTCAGCACACATTGGAGTGCCAGCTGGAACCAAGTCAGCTACTAACTCATCAGCACACCTGGGAATAATGTTGAAAACTGCACGCAAGGAGTTGGAAGCTTCTAGATGGCAAAACTATTATGAGGAGATTCCTTTAGAATTTAATCATGAGTTAGTTAATTAGATTACTAAGTTTGTTTTTCAATTAGTTATATTAATACAGCTGTAACAAAAATTTCTTAACAAACTTAGAAGAATAATCTGGAAGCAATGCAGTTATATATAAGGTGTGCTAAGCAAAATTATGTAACTGAATGTTCTGTGAAATAAAATTGCAGTTATTCATCTTCTTCTTTAATCTCTAAATTCTTTCTTGGTATCAGAGCCAGTTAAAATGGCTAGCAATGAATATCATTCCACCATTAATCGAGCTTCCAGTTCAACTACAAACTCAGCTCATGATCCAAACAACAACTCTACAATTCTCAATTCATTCACATTCAATACTCCTATCAAACTTACTAGCAACAATTATTTGTTATGAAAATCTCAAGTCATGGCATCTATCAATGCTAATAAACTTGAAGATCTAATCGATAGCACTAAGAATCCTCCAAATCGGTTCTCAATTAATGTTGACAGTGATCAAACTGTTATCACTACAACAAATCCTCAGTTTCAGATCTGGAGAAGAAATTATCAACGACTTATGAGCTGGCTACTTTCGACCTTGAGTGGAGATGTTCTAAGTGCTGTTGTTGGAGCAAAATCTTCTCTAGAGGTTTGGAAAATTCTCTTTAAAAAAATTTGGTGCAAGATCTAGATCTAGAATCCTTCATTTGAGGGCTCAAATTCAAACCACCAGAAAAGGATCAATGAGTGTTCATGAATACTATACAAAAATGAAGGTGATGCTAGATTCTTTTAGAGCTGCTGGAAACAATATGAGTGATGATGATTTTGTACTACGTTTGCTTGCTGGTCTTGGATCTGAATATGATTCAATTGTTGTTACAATTAATGCTAATTCAAAAAATACAACTCCATCAGATGTATTGGCAACTAAACTTCAACAATACTGGAGATGTCACAAATCATAATGGAAGACAATTTGGAGGAAATAATTCTAGTCAAGTTCAAGACAGAATTAAAGGAAAGCCTTTAACTTATGATGAATCACCTAAAGAACCTTGTCAAATCTGCTTCAGAAAGAATCACACTACTATGGATTGTTGGTATAGATTCAAGAAAAACTTTATGCCAAACTTTGCAGGGAACAGGAAAAGTGCTTATGTGACTGAAGGTGAAGAAACCAGAGATGGTAGTTGGTATCTTGATAGTAGAGCAACAGATCATGTCTCAAATGACCTCAGTAATCTGAGTATAACCACTGAATACAAAGGCAAAAATCAGCTTGCAGTAGGTAATGGCTCTAAACTGCAAATTGTTTCCACTAGTCATACATTGCTTAGTACACTTGAACCACAAATCTTGAGATATGTCAAACTAAATCATATTCTTTATGTGCCAAAAATAACCAAAAATCTAATAAGCATATCCAAACTTTTAAATGATAATAATGTCTGCATTGAATTTGACAAAACATATTGTGTTGTTAAGGACAAGAGAAGGGGGACTGTTTTCATGAAAAGAGTAGTTAAATATGGATTGTACAAGCTGCTGAATTTGCCTCTAAATCACAGTCAAGTGAAATCTATTTTGTTGTCTTCATCTTCATATCCCAGTCAATTTTCAATTTACACAGCAAATAAACCGGAGTCTATGATAACTATCAGCTCAAAAGTAGATGATACAAGCAACAAAGATCAAATAACAAACAAAATACTTGATCTTTGGCATAGGAGATTAGGTCATCCAAATGTTTCTAATCTTAGAAAAACTTTGTCAGCTTGTAATATCTCTTTTGGAAATAAAATGTCTGAGTTGTCTTTTTGCAAAGCTTGTCAATATGGAAAACAACACAGACTATCATTCAAAAGCAGTGAGTCTAAATCATCAGTTGCACTTAAAATAATTGATAGTGATCTTTGGGGTCCTGCACCAACAACCTCAAATCAAGGTTTCAAATATTATTTATCCTTCATTGATGATAAAACAAATTACACTTGGATTTATGGACTAACTCATAAATCTCAAGCTCTTTTAGCCTTCATTACTTTCAAAAATCAAGTTGAGAAAAGTTTGGAATTGAAAATCAAAACAATCCAGTGTGATATGGGAGGGGAATACAAAGCTTTTAAACCTTATCTTGGAAATGAAGGGATAACTATAAGATATTCCTGTCCCTATACTCATCACCAAAATGGAAAGGCTGAAAGAAAACACAGACATCTAGTTGAGACTGGACTTACACTTTCTTACTCAAGCTGACATACCTCTACAATTATGGTGGGAAGCTTTCTATAATGCTGTCTATCTTGTTAACAGGACTAGCACACCCACTTTGAATCATAAAGCACCTTTTGAAGTCCTTTATTCAAAGAAACCCAACTATTCTCTAATCAAAACCTTTGTCTGTGAGTGTTATTCTTTCTTAAGATCTTACAACAGTCATAAATTTGATTTTCACACCTCAAAATGTGTAAACTTAGATGTCAGCAATTAACACAAGGGTTATCTTTGTTTAAATTCAAATGGCAGAATTTATATTGCTGCACATGTAAATTTCAATGAAAATTCTTTTCCTTTTCCAAAATGATCCAAACTTCATGATGACCAAATCTGTTCAATCATCAGAGCCTTTAAATACACTTAGCATATTCATTTCAATATCATTTCCTTTTGAGAGTCAAGATCATGAGGCTACAGCAGCTGGTTCAAATTCATCAGAAAACACAAATGGATCAAATAGTCTCTTTAATTATCAAATTCTAAACAACACAAATGATCAAACAAATTCAGTAAATGACAATATTGTCAGTTCACATAGTTCACTTCAAGCTCCTTGTATTGATCAATCCAAACCAGAAAATCAATTACTAGACTTACCTCAACCAACACTTCAACCCAAACCTACTCATCCAATGATAACTAGAGCCAAAAATGGTATATTCAAACCAAAAATTTACAACACTGAAAAATCCCCATCTCTTGACACACCTTCAAGTGTAACTGAAGCTTTGAATGATATTAAGTGGAAACAAGCAATGCAGGAAAAGTTCAATGCACTGTTGAAAAATCAGGCTTTGTGTTTGGTTCCACCAGAACAGAATATGAAAATTGTTGGAAACAAATGGGTTTATAAAGTGAAACAGAACTTTGATGGGTCAATCAACAAA
Organism: Luvunga scandens; assembly: GCA_030449905.1. NCBI lineage: Eukaryota > Viridiplantae > Streptophyta > Magnoliopsida > Sapindales > Rutaceae > Luvunga > Luvunga scandens. The sequence goes on from JASUUG010000286.1 coordinate 1,738,047, forward strand.
TACAAAGCTCGTTTAGTAGCAAAGGGGTTGACTACCAAGAAACTTTTAGCCTTGTTGTAAAAGCAGCAACCATAAAAATTATACCGAGCCTTGCTGTCATGAACAACTGGAAATTGAGACAAGTAGACATCAATAATGCTTTTCTTAATGGGGAACTAAATGAAACTGTATACATGCCTCAACCTAAAGGATTTAAAGATTCAAGTCACCCCAATTATGTTTGCAAATTGAAAAAGGCACTATATGGATTGAAGCAGGCTCCTAGAGCATGGTTTGACAAATTTAGATCAGTTCTTGAATCATGGCAGTTCACTAGAGCAAGGTCAAATACATCTTTGTTCTTTAAAAGAAATCGTAGTGACTTAATCATATTGCTGATCTATGTTGATGACATAATTATAACAGGAAGTAATAATATTAAGATAGAGCAACTTATTTGTAATTTAAGCAATACTTTTGCTCTTAAAGATTTAGGAAAATCTTAACTTCTTCCTTGGCATTGAAGTTATCAGAAATGAAGATAGCTTAGTATTATCTCAGTCAAAATACATAAAGGATTTGCTTGCTAGATTTGACTTGAAGATGTGTAATGGAGCTGATACACCAATGGCAACAACAGAAAAGCTTGGCGAAAACATGGGAGAAATACCTGCTAATGCTACTCAGTACAGGAAAGCAATTGGAGGTTTACAGTATGCTATTTTAACAAGACCAAAAATAGCATATGCTGTAAATAAATTGAGTCAGTTTATGGCTAATCCTCTACAACCTCATTGGCTAGCTTGTAAACGAGTACTAAGGTATCTCAAGGAAATTATAGACTGTGGATTAGTGTTCAAAAAGCCTTAGTTTCTGGATCTTGTAATGTACTCTGATGCAGATTGGGGTAGTGATATTGATGACAGAATATCAACTAGTGGCTACTGTGTGTATTTAGGTGCGAATTTGATAAGCTGGAGTTCAAAGAAGCAAAGTATAGTTTCCAAATCATTAGCAGAATCAGAATGTAGGGCTATGTCATTAGTTTGTTCAGAATTAACATGGATCTACTCTCTTCTTAAAGAACTTGATATTACACTTCAGAATACTCCTCTACTGTTGAATGATAGCACAAGTGCAACTGCTATAGCCATAAATTCAGTACTACATGTTAAAACTAAACATATTGAAATAGATATTCATTTTGTCAAGGATAAAGTCCAGCCCAGCCATCAACTTTCGTGCCCGCCGGGCAGCTGCGTGCCGATGACGCCCCCCTCCGAACGCCCATGAAGTTGCAGGTGACAGCAACCAATCAAAGATGACAGCAAGTACTGCCTCTTAAGATCAAGAAAATGCTACTGGCTCTCGCATACTCCTCTCGTCTTCTTCCTTAACTTGTGAGTTAGCTAACTGATTATTTAATCTCATTACACCCATTAGTAAAATCAACAAACAAAGCCCACAATTGCTTTCTCTTCTGCATATCTAGGACCTGAAATAGGTCTCCCCTGACCTTTGCTTTACTCAGTAAAGCTTTTCTCCTTTAGCCTTATTCGGTATATATTTTCAATTTTGCATATCGACAGTGGGATTTTTCTTTCCTTTTATTGAGAGGAATAATTCGGTGGTATGGATTACTTTGATGCAGAACTTGATATTCATTGGGGTCAGTTACAGCTCTCCTACTTTTGCTTCTGCTACAAATAACTTGGTACAGCATTCACTTTCCTACTTGTTTGTCTCTTGTCATCTTCAGTCCTTCTTCTATGGTTCTGGCCCCCCCAACGTCTTAAGAGTTGGCACTGAGCGTTTGCATTTACATATTCATCAAAATCGGAATTTAATCCGAAATTATCAATCCGATCTGAATTCTAATTAATCAGAAATAATCATCCAATCCGAATCTGATCCGAAATTAATCGGATTAGATTTAAGGTTTGGATTATATTCGGATGTCTTATTTCCCATTCCAAACAATCCGAAATCCGATGAGATTAATGCGAATCCGTTTTTGCCCACCCAATGCAACCTAAGACTTTTCCTTAATGCTCGTCGCTTTCTTTGACAAATGATCCCATCAGTCCACTAATTGACGAGTAATTAGCGTAATCATCGATTGACAGAACCGACGTATGTCGTTAGAATAAAGAGTATGGGACCATATATTGTATATGTAATTTGTGCTTTGATAAAAAGGAAAGTTTGATGATGTGCTTTCGTCTCCTCCAGGGAATATAAATGGATTTCTAATGATCCATGGAATGGTATTAAATGGTAAAGATGCATTCTAAGTATTTTTTAGAATTTATTTAACGAAGTACCATTGACTATTGAGTAGTTTATTTATTAATTGAAGAGATAATAAATGAGTCATGATATCGAACTTGGATGTTGTGCTGAATCAATTGGTACACAATTCTTTATAATTTTTTGCTACATGAGTATGCATAAAAAGATATAGTTAAGATTTAGTTAGTTTTATATTTTTATCAAAAAATTATTTTTATCATTTTATGAAAAATCTTTTATTAAGCCCATTATGATGTCATTAGAGTAGCTAAAAATATCATTTTATACGGATAAAGTCCACACTTTCTAAAATGGGCAAAAATTTTAAAACCCACTATTAATGATCTTTGTAAATCATAAATTAAAATTTGTGATTTATTATATTGTGTTAGTGGTATTTTGTGTATTAAACTATTAGTCTATTATGTATTGGACAATCATCCCTAATTTAAGTGCTTTTCTTTTCTGTTTTAGCTTTATTAAAAATTTATTTAAAAAACTAATAGAAGACCAAGTTTGGACAAGCTTTTAGAGGACTTGGGCCTGTTACCAATACCTGACTCAAGCCCATAATTTTCCTGACACGATCCGCCCCGAATCCACAAGGCGAGTCTGTCTAATTCTATTTAATTGTTTTGACATAATTTAAGTAATAAAGATTTTGCCAAAAATTTGGTAGAGTCTCTCCTATAATTATCACATAACCAAATCTACCATTAATAAAAATAAACACTCTCAAAATAATTCCAAATACAACCAACTTCATCAATCAATCTCATCAACAAAATACTAAATTATTCAGATATCCAATATTAAATAAAATACATAGATTTGTCCACAATTACTGAAATGTATCAAATTATACAATCCGAAGATATCTCAATAAAACATCTACAATTTCTAACTCTATCACGAGGTCATAACTCCAAAATAATTATCATTGCTGGGTCGACTGTTGTACCTGCAATTCTCCTGCGGAGGGAAAAATATAATAAAACGGGATGAGTATAAAACTCAGTGAGTGGATAGTAGTTTTTTAACATAACTTTACTCTAAAATAATTAATTATATCAAAATAAAATTTCATCAAAATATCATAAGAACTTAAATAATTTATTGAATTCAAATCATGTATTCAAATAATAATATTGCAAATATACTGCATAAATCAATGAAATCCATAATACTTATAACATCAATATTAATATTGAAAACTATCACCAAACAAGTACCTAAGGGAATAATCTCATCATATCTGGACCTCAATGGATGGGTAATGACGTATTATCTAGGTACAATTACACCCCGGAGCTACACAGATAGACGGGAAAATACCATTTCATATCTCATTATATCCGGACCTCAACGGACAGGCAAAAACATATTATCTGAGTACCGTCATGCCTCGGAGCTACATGGACAGACGGAAAAGTATCATCTCACATCTCATCATATCCGGACCGCAACGAACGGACAATGACGTACTATCTGAGTACCGTCACGCCTCGGAGCTACACGATTAGATCGAAAAATATCATCTCATCTGTATTATTTGTATCTCAATATCAGTATCTCTATATTCATCATACCGCATGCATATATAATCTCTTTTGTATCACTATATCTGAAGGGGAAGGGTATTGTCTAATAATTTTACAAACAACCGTTTATATACATATGCGTAAACATATAATCTCATCTTAAATCTCATCTGAAGTCTCATTTCCTTTTTCATTTAACATGCCTTAAGTATGCTTTTCTTTTCTTTAAAAATATTATCATGCAAAATCAATCGGTAACCAAAACAAATCAAACACATTTTTTGTAATAAATACCAAAACGCAGATAAAATCAATTTCTACGAAATCATTTAAATCGAAGCATTTGAAATTGATTTCATAAACATGCTTTATTATCATAATAAACTATGAAATTAGGTTTTGTATATTCCACTCATAGTGACGATGCCAGAACTCGGTATCAACAACGTCCGCGAGTTGATTCTCGTTCGCGGATCCTCCTAATTTAAGAAAATAACATAATTACTATCTGTAATGCGAATCATAACTAATAAACTTGAAAATGACATTTATCTCTAATAAATTATTCCTGAATCCATAATTACCAAAATATCATCGACATCAAAATTTACCAAATTATCCTCAGAATCACAGATTACCAAACTATCCTCAATTTCAATTACAAAAATATCCATAATTTTTGAATTTATGAAATTACCCCAAAAATAAAAAATTTGCCAAAATGCTCCTAACGACATAAATTACCGTATTACCCCCAAAATCCCAAATTACCTAACTACTTTAATATGAAATTACTAAAATATCCACTAATTTTAAAATTATAAAATTACCCCTAAAGTTTATGAAATTATTGAATTGCCTTTAACGGTCAACGGTGACTGAAACTCAATCAATAGTGATGGGAAGCTCAGGTCTGATAGTTCTGACCTCAATGAGTCCAATGGTGCCGGCGGTGACCTCCCATCAGACGTGGTGACAGTGGATCGAGCTTCCTAAAATCGTGAGCTTTCCAAATGTTGATAGGCGGAAATCCGACCGGTTTAAGTGACGGGGTTGGTCGAAAAATGATTAGGGTGAGCTGAGGAACAAGATCCAAGTGGTGGCACGGCCTAAAATCGGCAAAATCGATGACAAGGAAAACGAGTTGAGTCGCGGGTTTTGGAGCTCGATTGACGGTGTTTTGGTTGATTTTCGGTGACAAGGACGGCCTGGATATGTCAGCCAGCTCCCAAGCTTTAGATCGGTACTAAGATCAGCCAGTGAGGTGGCTGGAAACTCGAGATTTGGCCTGGTCGGTTGAGCCGATCGTGGGTCGGATTCGATCAACAGGGTCAACAGTTCTCTCTCTCCCTCTTTCTCTCTTTCTATTTTTGGAAAGAAAAATAAATGCTTCCCTCTCTCATTCTTTCCTTAAACAGAAACCGACACCTTTTTCCTTTTTTTTTTTGTAAGCTTAATATAGATTAAGCTAATATTGGACCCAAGTGTCGAAACAAATATGATTACGTGGCCATTGAATCGTGTCCGAATTATCTCAATTTTGTGTCACTACAAATTTAAATTATTTGAGTATGATCAATTTAATAATTGCGTCCAATTACCTGCAACGATTTGTAACAATCCAATAATTTTAAAAATTAGCGACAAAATTAAAAATAACATCACACTTAATTAAATAATTTACAGTGCATATGTTACATTCCCATCCCTAGATGACATGGGTATATGGCAGAGATCAACATCATTAATGTGATGCATATACGGCAAAAACTAAAAGTATTGTTATGGTCTATAGATATGATAACAACTATGACCATGGTATGTATATATGATAGAAGTTAAAAATATTATAACATAATAATTGGTAAGAATTAAGACCAATATGTCATATATATATATATATATATATATATATATATGATAATTAAGAATCATGAGCATTATAGGCATTTATATGGCATCTATATTTGGAGGATGAATCGTCATTTATGTTAGATTATTTTACTTTATGCATTGAATTTCTTATATAAATTGGTGCTAAAACCAATTGATAAATAACAAGTATGAGAAAAAATTTCCTCCAATATTTTATTTATTTTTTCAACAAATAGAATCAACAGAGTTTAATTTAAAATTATCCATCCTATTTATCGTTAAGACGATAACCAAAAGAGATGACAAACACATGTATAATTGAATATGATGTGTTTTTTATCACTATTTTTTTACTACGCTGCCATTTAACTAACATATTTACAATAGAAATCAACTGGGACTCGCTTAGATTCAATAAGACTATAGAACAACTAAGAATTTACAATTAGAATTCAACTATGATTCGCTTAAATTAATACTATTATAGCACAACCAAGAATTCAACACATAAATTTGGAAAAAGATAACAATTCTACTCATGAACTAGAGTGAGAAAAATCAACTCTCACCTTGTGTGTGTGTGTGTGGAGCTTGCTCTGTCAAAGAAAATTGGTGAATGAAGTGGCTTTTCAGTTTTTAAAAATTTGGGGAAGTATCTAGGAATGCCGCTTCTTTATGGTCGTGTTACCAATAAAACCTATTAAGAGATTCTAGATCGAGTAGACACACAGCTCTCAGGATGGAATGCGAAGCACCTTTCTTTTGCTGGAAGGCTTACTCTTGCTTAAGCGGTGATCCAAGTCTTGCTGATTTATTCAATGCAAGCCACAAAGATTCCAAGGGCCACTCAAGAAAAAATTGATCGAATCTGTCACCGTTTTATATGGAATGGGAATAGTGAGAGGAACAACATTCCATGGTTAGTTGAGATTGCATCTGTCAACCTAAAATCAAAGGCATTCTTGGCTTAAAAAATCTTTTCCAAATGAATGAGGCTTTATTCATGAAGATTGGATGGAATATTATTGTTTTCCTTACAAGTCTGTGGATTAAAGTTTATGCTTGAAATATGGCGTCGAGAATGACAATCTCCTCAGAGAGTTACGTATGAAGTATGGTTCTTATGTGTGGCATGTAGTGGGTACAGTTTGGCGAAAAGTCTCGAATGGTGTTTGTTGGCAAGTTGGAAATGGTTCAAAAATCAAGTTCTGGAAAGATTGCCGGGTGATGCAAAATGTGAAGTTAAAGACTAAAGAAAAGCTTGAGAGATAGTGTTTGGCAACTGAGAAAATGCAGAAGAATGCTGAGACAGATTTCACTGAATGAATGCTTAATGATCACACTCCTTTGTATTGACTACAAATGTATTTATACAAGGTTAATGAATATTCCCGAATCAGTCTTTCTAAGCTTCACATCTGAAATACTACTTAACTAATTACTCACAACTCATAAGTATTATAACAAACTAATGCCAGCTTAGCTCCAGCTCAGGTGGTGTGATAATAGGTAGGAAAACTAACTGATAACTGAAAACCAACTGATCTTAACATCCCCCCACAAGCTCAAGGTCAAGGAAAGACATTGAGCTTGGTTCGAAGATAGTTAAATTGATCAAAAGCCAGAGGTTTTGTGAGTATATCAGCTATTTGATCATAGCTAGGGACATGACTCAGCTGAACTTCTTTCTGAGCTATGTGATCATGAACAAAATGCAGATCCAATTCAATGTGCTTAGTTCTGGAATGATACTTGGGATTGTTGGCAAGAGCTTCTGCACTCTTATTATCACAGTGAAGGATTGGAACTTGGAGTAGAGGCATCTTCAATTCTTTAAGCAAATAAGATATCCATAGAATTTCTGAAACTGTCAAAGCTAAGGCTCTGTACTCTGATTCTGCTGTACTCCTGGAGACTATTTGCTGTTTCTTTGAAGACCAGGAAATCAAGTTGTCACCCAGATAAACACAGTATCCTCCTATTGATTTTCCGTCATCCAAGTCTGATCCCCAATCAGCATCTGAAAATGCTGTGAGAGTAAGAGTTCCAGTGCTGTAAAATTGTAAACCATAATCTGATGTGCACTGCAGATACCTTAAGACTCGTTTACATGCTTGCCAATGAAATATTAATAGAGCAGCAAGAAATTGACTAAGTTTATTCACTATAAATGCAATTTCAGGTCTAGTTAGTGTAATGTACTGCAGAGAACCAACTAAACTTCTGTATAGTGATGGATTTTCAAAGACAGCCCCTTTATCTTTTACCAGCTTCTCACTTGAACTCATGGGAGTCTGACACCCTTTACTATTAAGCATATGAGCTTTCTTAAGCAGATCACCTATATATTTTGTCTGAGAAAGATGTATCCCTGCAACTGAAGGAGTTACTTCAAAACCAAGGAAATAATTGAAGTCTCCTAGATCTTTTAAAGCAAACTCAAGACTCAACTGATTGATAATACTTTCTACAAGTTTAGTATCTGAACCAGTAATTAATATGTCATCCACATAAATGAGCACCACCACAATATCTCTTGATGTATGCTGGATAAACAATGAAGTGTCTGCTTTAGAAGCATTAAAACCCCAATTCTGTAGTGAAGATTTCAGTCGATCATACCAGGCCCTTGGAGCTTGTTTGAGTCCATAAAGAGCCTTAGTTAATTTGCACACATAAGAAGAATATTGAGGATGAACAAACCCCTCAGGTTGATGCATGAAAACATCTTCAGTAAGAATACCATTAAGGAAGGCATTGTTGACATCAAGTTGTCTGATGGACCACAGATTCATCACAGCAATGCTGAGAATTATTCTGATAGTACAGGGTTTAACAACAGGGCTGAAAGTTTCAAAGAAATCCACTCCTTGTGTTTGGTGATATCCTTTGGCAACTAACCTTGCCTTGTATTTGCATATGCTTCTATCAGGATTGTATTTAACTCTGAATATCCATTTATTGCCCACAATCTTGCCAGCTTGCTCTTTGGGAACTAGCACCCAGGTATTATTGCTTTGTAATGCATCAAATTCTACTTGCATGGCCTCTCTCGACTTAGTATCTATCAAGGCTGCTTTAACAGATTATGGTTCAAGGTTTTGTGTAGCTGCTAGGTATGACTTAGGCTTAAACACCCCAACCTTTGATCTGGTAATCATAGGATGAGCATTTTGAACTGGTAGATCTTGTTGTACTGGTGCAGACTGAAATGACTAATTTGATGGTGGTATTATTGATGGCTGCTAAAATGGAGCTTGTGCAGGAGATTGAGTAGATCATGAAGATGTGTTTAAGGTACCAAAGTCAGGGCCTGCATCTGGAGCAAGTGAACTGATAGAAGGCTGTGAAATGTTATCATCATGAATGACAGTTGTTGAAGGAACAAAGGTGAGAGGTGTTTGGAGTTGCTGATTAGATGACACATTTTGGGCAGATTTGGTTAAAGGAAAAATGTCAGAAAAAGGAAATTCAGTTTCATTGAACTGAACATGTCGAGCAATATAGATTTTTCCAGTAGAATCTAAACACTTATAGCCTTTATGTAATGGACTATAACCAATCATGAGGCACTTTTGTGTATGGAAGTTGAACTTATGCTTGCTATATGGTCTAAGAAAAGGAAAGCATGCACAACCAAATGTTTTAAGGAATTGGTAATCAGGTTGTCTGTGGTGAAGTTTAATAAAGGGCGAGATGTTATTTAAGAGAGGAGTTAGTAGCCTATTTATAATGAAAAAAGCTGTATGGAATGATTCCCACCAGAAGGACAGAGGCATTTTGGCTTGAGCAAGAAGAGTAAGCCCTGTTTCAACCACACGTCTATGTTTTCTTTCAACTACACCATTTTGATGATGGGTATGTGGACAACTATGCCTAAACCTAATCCCTTCTTCTTCAAGAAAACTGGTAAAACTTCTGTACTCACCACCCCAATCAGATTGAAGTGACTTTAAGGGATAGCCAAATTGTTTTTCCACTAAGGTTTTGAAGTATTTGAAAGTATCTAAGGCTTTTGATTTGAGTGTTAAGGGAAAAATCCAGCAATATCTGCTATAATCATCTACAAAGCTAATGTAATATCTATAACCATGTAGGGATGGTAAAGGTGCTGGACCCCAAAGATCAGTGTGGATGAGTTCTAAATGTGTTTTGGTTTTGATTCCAGTTTAGTAGAAGTGCATTTGATGAATTTTACCATATTGACAAGCATCGCAAAAATCAGGAGCTGATATGCATGAGTAGTTGAGAGGAAAAGATGATAGAATAGATTTCAATACATGTTTATTAGGATGACCAAATCTTTGATGTAACAAATTTGCTATTTTTTATGTGTTCACTTGACACTGGGAATTACAAGTTTTATTGGCAGACATATCAGATAACTTGCAATCTGAATTATTGAACACAGAAAGCATAGAAGTACGTGCAGATTTGTAGTTATTGGAAGTTGGAACAAAGTCATTCTTTGACAGTAACAAATACATCCCTTCTCTAGCAATCCCTTGAGCCAGATGCACTTCCTTCTTCTTGTCCTTTATAAAACACATATTGATAACAAACTCAATGGTTATATCATGATTATCTTCAAGCAATTTTGAAACACTTATGAGATTTTTAGTAAGTTTGGGTACACACAAAGTATCTCTTAAGTGTAAGCTTGAATTGCATGATGTTTGAAGACATGCAGACCCAATATGTGAAATGTGCAATCCCTGACCATTACCAACATGCAGCAGTTCATTACCTGAATATTCATTTCCAACATGCAAATTCTGGAAGTTGTTAGTGAGGTGATGAGTAGCTCCACTATGAATGTACCATCCTTGATCAGCTATAGCTCCCTCAGAGGTTGTAAGATAAGCTGCTCTTGGTGAGTTCTGATATAGATTATTGAAAGGAAAATAATTCTTATTGAATCTGTTTCTACACTCAGCTGCAGTGTGTCTGGGTTTAAAACAGATCTGGCAAATTACAGCAGCAGCATTTGAATCCAAAACTCTCTTGCTATTGTTAAAACCACCATTCTGACCAGAATAACCATTTGGATTAATGCCTCTACCACCTTGGTAAAAATTTCCAACTATCATACCATTCCATCCACCATTCCAGTTTCCTCTTGCTTGTCCTTGTGGAAAATTTCTACCATAGCCACCTCTGCCTCTGGCAAAACCACCTCTGAAACCAGTATCATAACCACCTCTGCTTCCAAAATTCTTATTCCAGTTGTTGTTAAATTGACCACCATTCCAGTTGTTATTGAATTGACCACCTTGTTTCTTATTATTAGATCCAGATCCAGTTTGAGCAACATTTGCAGCATAATTCAGTTTAGCTTCTTTGCTTGCACTTAACTGATTTGCATCTAATCTAGCTTCATGAGTTAACAGCATAGAATATGCTTCATTAACAGAGATCTTGGCAAGGTTAGCTTCTATATAAACCAAAACAGGATAATATGGTTGGCCTAATCCAGAGATCAAATGTGTAAGAAAGTCTAAAGAACTTATTAGATTATCAGCAATAGCCAATTCATCAATGATAGATTTTAACTTGCTGAAGAATTCAGTCATTGACATTGACCCTTTTTTAAGGTTATTAAGCATCATTTTCAGATGAATTTTCTTAGCAAATGTTTCAGATCCAAATTGTTGTTCTAGACTAGTCCACAATTCAAGTAAAGTTTCAGATTTTACCACAAGGCTCAGAATTTCAATGCTGATCGAAGACATCAACCAGCTCAGAAGCAATTGATCCTTTCTCTTCCATGTAGTATATGCTGGATTTATCAAATCATCGGCAGTGGAGTTTTCGATTTCAGTTTGAAGAAATTGATCTGGACAAGATTTGGATCCATCAAGTAAATCTTTAAGGCCATTTGCACGAACTGAGGAGAGAATTTGTGATTTCCAGATTGTATAATTTGAGCGATCAAGTTTGATTGGTGAAGTGAATGTGAATGATGAGATAGCAGAGTTTGTAATTGAAGATGCCATGTGAATTGATAGATCTGAGGCTCTGATACCAAGTTAAAGACTAAAGAAAAGCTTGAGAGATAGTGTTTGGCAACTGAGAAAATGCAGAAGAATGTTGAGACAGATTTCACTGAATGAATGCTTAATGATCACACTCCTTTGTATTGACTACAAATGTATTTATACAAGGTTAATGAATATTCCCGAATCAGTCTTTCTAAGCTTCACATATGAAATACTACTTAACTAATTACTCACAACTCATAAGCATTATAACAAACTAATGCCAACTCAGCTCTAGCTCAAGTGGTGTGATAACAGGTAGGAAAACTAACTGATAACTGAAAACCAACTGATCTTAACATGTGATATTGAAGGATTATGCTTTGAGGGTGGCTCCGAGTAATATGCTTGATGGCTCTATAGCGGATTATGTTGATAATAATAGGCAGTGAAATTAGGATACTTTTAATAATTATCTCCCCCCCAGATTAGTGCTCATTGTTGCCGCCATTATGCCTCCAAGTGCAGAAGCAGGTATTGATCGTATATATTAGGGCTTCTCGAATAAACGCAATTTTACAATGAAGTCAAGATATCATAGCATTTCAATTAACTCCCTTACTCGTATCCACTCGAAATGGGACCTTATTTGGAGTTGGAAAGGACAACAAAATATTAAAACTTGCTTTTGGCTTGCTATTCAAGATAAATTAAAAACCAAAGCTGAGCTTGCTGAAAGACATGTTGTGGCGAAGAGTCAATGTGAGAGGTGCAAAGTTAGCGTGGAAGATTCTCTCCACGCTCTTAGAGATTGTGTGGTAGCCAAGTGTATTTGGTTAGCACGCGTCCCTCGTAGCCGAAGGGATAATTTTTTCTCTTTGAACTTAAAGGATAGGATTCTTACTAATTTACAGCTAGATCGTTGTGATCGTAATGTAGTGGATTGGTCCTCTATTTTGGTATAACAATTTGGCATTTGTGGTTTTAGCAAAACCAAGCCTTGTTCAAGAATGTGCAGAGTAGTAATCACAGCATTATTGTGGATATTATGGCCAAAGCTAAAAATTCCCACAAAACTATGATGAATTTGATCAAGCCTAGAATTTCGAAGGTTGAGAAGTACTTTGGCTAGAAACCGCCTCCTGATAATGCTTTCAAATTGAATACAATTGGTGCTTGCAAGAAGATGAACATGGCAGATGCTGGTGGGTTGATAAGAAATGCTAATGGGGATTGGGTTGCGGGTTTTTGTGCTAACATTGGTATCAGTTCGGTTACTAATGCTGAACTCTGGGGTTTATTCTATGGTCTTGATATGGCTTGGAAGCTGGGGGTTCAGAATTTGTTGGTTGAGGTTGATAGCAAGTGCATTATTTATTTGCTTGTAAACACGAGTGATAGTCCCATTAGCTATTCTTCTTTCGTTCGCAGGATTAGGAAGCTTCTAAAAAAGGATTGGCATGCGTGTATTAACCATCTTTATCGTGAAGCAAATTTCGCAGTAGACTTTTCACTAATTTCGCTATGAGTCAACCTCTTGGGCTCTAGTTCCTTCACGATCTTCCTTATAATATTATCCCTTATTCAAATCATGATATGTACGGGATTGCATTCCTGCGTTTTGTTTCGATTTAGCCTTATTGGCTCCCTTTGTATTAAAAAAAAAGAAAGGAAAAGCAAAGATCCCTAAGTTCCGAAAGTTATCCCAATTCCTTGCCAAATTCCTTAGATAGCAATAAGCATACTCCCGCCACGTGTAATGTAGATGTCTACTAAGTTATCATTTTATTAGTGGCATTACACCATGGATGCATATACATGCGGACCAGGACTCCCACGTTATCTCAATTTCTGAATTTTTCCAGGACAAAAAATTCACAATGATAATTAATAAACAATAAAAATAAAGAACTTAAGTCTTATTCATCTATTATGTTATTAAAAAGTTACATGATATAAGATTTTCACAAGAGAGATTACATAAAGACAAAATTTTAATGCAGATGTTAGCGTGTCTTAAGACGTTACATGTGATCTTAAATAACTTTTTAGATGACTACTTAAATTTGAATTTAAAAAAAATAAAGCTAAAAAATTAATTTATACTTTATCTATCTCTGTATCTTAAATGTATGCTGCGGTCACTTGATTTTATATTTCCGCTTCGCGTGAATGAAAAGCAGCGCGGTGATATTCCCCTCAAATAATTACGAATATATTATTTTATTTTAACCCTTTGAAAGACAAGAAATTTGGACAATTAACTAATTAAATTCCATTATTTTTTTCAGTTTTGGTTTCTTGACCATGTTTTACTACTATAGTGTATTTAATACATGTTTTAATTTGATTACCTTAGCTTTATAAGATTAAAATACCCAAGAAAAAAAACCCACAAAATTATAAAGTAAATGTAATGAAATTTATTATCAAAATATTTGAATCTTCTCATAAGTGGAGGGAGGGATAACCAAAATAAAGGTACACCCATTGTACGTGTTTTAGAATTTAAAAAAAAAAGATATGAGTTTTAAATAATTTTATGATATTATTTAGACTTTTAACATTAAATAAAAATTAAAATATAGAATTGGCTTTTTCCATGAATACTATTAGGGCTTCTAGTATTTGAGTTTCAATTTGAATCTCAATTGATGTGGTATTCATTAATTAAATACTAGAATAGAGTAATAAATAATTTTATATTCATTATCCAATATATAAGTGACATATAGTATTGAAACTCAAATTATAACTCAAATATTAGGATCTCTAATATTTTTATTTTTCTATTAAATTAAAAAATTATTGAAAATTTCATTAAATTTAAAAAGCAAACCAACATTACTTTAATTGACTGAAATTGAGTCCATTAAGAAATTGTTAAAAACAAACTGCCCACATGCCCTCTCTAAAATGACTTTTTTACTTTGTCCATATGAGGTTTTTTTCAGCTAATTAAAGTTTTTTTTTTAATATTACGTTACAACACTACTACGACTATAATTATAATTTGAAGGGGGCACTAGCCTTAATTAGCACAAGGCCGATGAGTTCAACCTATTTTGCTTTTTGGTTTCTGTCTTTAACCAACTGAAGATCAGCTATGTTAAAAGTGCATAATCCATATCTGTCAAAATTTTCTTGGGTGTTGGTATTTTCACCCAAATATTTTTGTAAACTCACCGTACATCTACGAAACAAGTACAATAAGTTCACATTGTTATAAAAAAAAATTAAATGAAGAAAAAGTTTGAGAATTAATCATTTAAATCCATTTCAATTTATATTTTTATGATTAAACCAATGAGGTTATTTTAACATATATTTGATTAGAAATTCTCTAATAATGTACAAATAATACTTTTATTATTATGGTTATTAATCTTCAAGTAAACTAACAAAATATACTTATGACATGATACTTAATTTATCGGTTTGTCAAATTTATATCATTTACAAGTAATTTCATTTAAAACTTTTGATTATATGTCGTAAAATTAAATATCTGTTTTTATTAGATACCATGACGCATGTTTCTTGGATAATTTGGTCATTTTATGGATTATAGGTAAAATAATAAAATAAAATTTATTTTAAAGCAATCTTATATGGTCAAAGATTGTCAAAAGTCATATGTTAAAAAAAGGAAAAAAAAAAATTTTTAAGAAGAATTTAATTAATTAATTGCTCAAATTACTTGTTAATTTGTATTTTCTTAAAATAATATGAACTTGAATTTATTTTCTGGGATGGGGTGGATTTCTAAAAATAATAGGATGGAAGTATATTAACCCTCAAAAAACAAGTCTAATTTGTTAATTTTCTTAAAGATCAAGGTGGTTTTGGTTGGTTCCCACTGTTGTAAGTAGAGGTTGGAAAATAAATGAACAATCAAACATGAATAAGAAAATATTACATCAAAAGAGTGGCGAAAGTCGTGGCGGAGAAAGGTCCAGGGTCTTAAATCTTTTGGTAATTTGCTAAGCATAACGCCTCAAATACTAAATGTTAAACATGTGAAATAATGGTAATAAGAAAAATTCAAGATTTTTGCCCGTTTAGGGCCCACCATTAGCCACAAAAACGGCAGCAATAGGGTGCCGTTTCTGTGGCCTTGGCGGGCCTTTTATGGGCAAGTGTCCACGCGTTAATAATAGAGGCCATTTTGTCTCTCAGCAATTATTACTTTCCACAAGGAGGGAAGTTTATGTCAAAAGGGTTGAAAAAGACACACTGCAGAACCTTTACAAGCTACGCAACTTTAATCCCAATTCTATAACTCACCCCTACCAACAAACTCAGATTTCAATAGCTCACATATAGCACGTTTTCAATAAGGTAAACTATGTGGTTGGAAAGACATTTTAACTTCTCCATATTATAGAGTCTAACAATTTTTTTTTTAAAAAAATAGTCAAACTAATTATGGGATTGTAAAGAAACCTTGTTGAATAATGAGTGCAATAAATTATGTACGTGCTCTTTGTGGGATAAAAAAAACGTAAGGGATGTGTCAATAACACTAGAGAGTTCTCCGAATTGTAGATTCTAACAAAATTCAAAAAAAAGATTATTCAAAGAAATTATGGGATTGTAAAAATACCTTGTTCAATAACGAGTGCCACAAATTATTTACGTAGTCTTTGTGGTATAAACAAAAACATAAGGGCTATGTCTATAATGCATTGGATGGATCGGTCTGAATAGAGTAAAATGTTTTATGGTTAGTGGTGATTTGAAGAACATATAAAAAGAATATTAGTGGATTATGCTACTTTTTTGTATTGTTATTTCACAATTAGTAGATTACACAAACATTGATTGTATGCCTTAATTGTCTTATACAATTGGATCAAAAGGGAGATTTCCTCTTGCATCCATTCTGGGTATTTTAGAAATTTCCAAATTTTAATAAAATATTATTAAATTAATACCTGTTCCAAAAGAAAACAAAAGTGTGCTTCAAATCTTAAATTTTAAACATCCTTAAAAAGTAAAATTATCATTTGATATGGTAAACAAAACGGGAAGATATTTTGCTATTCATTTTTTTTTAGGAAAAAAGTTTGAAAGAACAAAAATACTTTGTCAAAACTCGAAACCCCATGATAAACTAATAGATAAAAGTGATTCATTGGCAAATGTTTTACTTTTTGTGAACTAAAGAAGATGGCTTATCTTTTATATTTATAGAGGTTGAAATAACTATGCATTGTCTAAAGTTTAGGCTCTTCTCAAATGATTTGTAATTATTTTGATCTCACAAGTTTTTATGTGGAATTGAAAAATATAAAGAGATGAAAGGTCGATGGAAACAAAATGAAAGTGAACCTGTATTTTAAACTGATTGCTATTAAGTGATTAAAATGATTCTGGTCTTTTATTATTTTTGTTAGTGCGACATAACATTTTCCTAATTGAATATCGCTGCTTTTTAGAATTACATAAGCCTAGTTTTATATTTCTGGTGGAGGAAAATAGAATTTTGTTTTTGTTGAATAATTTTGAGACCCATACTGGGGACTTGATTTTCAATTTCTGAAAAAGATATACTTTTTAAGATATTTTATCAAACATTAGGGATTCTATAAAAAAATCTTAATTTTCTCCAGTCACGTTGAATAAAATAATCAGTCAGTGAGCTATCTTTGTAATTGACCATCCACGGTTAGTGTATTGTCTTAATCATAAGCCTAACATGAACAGTCGAAATCGCGTTACATATTAATTAAATTATTTATTTACTATCTCCACGCTACTATAAATTCTGAACTTATTTGCTAAATTTCGAGGAAATTGCCATTGACTTTGAACGTTTTTACTAAAAATATTTTTTATTGCCATTGACTTTGAAAGTTTTTACTAACAATAGTTTTTACAAGAATATTTTTTAAAAAATTAAATATAATTTTTCCTCAAAAAATCCTTCTATATAATTGCTGACCAGTTGTTGACAAATACCTACAGTTTTTTCTAAATATTTCATACATGAAAAAAAAAAGAAAAAAAACCTCCATAACTCTAATGATATATGTTTACATGTA
Organism: Luvunga scandens; assembly: GCA_030449905.1. Lineage (NCBI taxonomy): Eukaryota > Viridiplantae > Streptophyta > Magnoliopsida > Sapindales > Rutaceae > Luvunga > Luvunga scandens. The sequence continues at coordinate 1,755,759 of JASUUG010000286.1, forward strand.
CATATACACACACTTTTGTCCGGGGCATACACAAGTATTAATAAGTACTTTTCTAATCTTCCAAATATGTTTTTAAACGCAAATCACCTTTTAATCAAATTAATGCATGGTGGATGTATGCTTCCTCATCTCAATTTAGGTTCATCTCTCCCTGTGTATTGTGAGAACAAATTTTTTTTTTCCCTTCTATTGAGCTTTTTAAGTTTAAACTTTTAATAATATATATATATAGATATATATATATATATATATATATATATATATATATATATATATATATTTATATATATATTAAAATATGAGGCTTCAATAATATGCTTCGTCCCTAAATATTTTTAGTACTAGATTTTGTAAATGTAACATGATATTAGAAAAATTCTTGACTTCGACAAGCATAAAGTTTGGTTATTTGAAAATACGTTTATCCGAAAGTCCAGAGTACTCCTGAACTTTGCTTAATTTTTTTTTTTTTTTTTTTTTATCTTTAAAACTTGCAAGCAAAGGTTCGCGTCCAAGTGAAAAATAGATTCATAGGAAAAAATTGTAAAATTAAAATACATGTAAATATGCATGAGAAAAGCATGTCTATTACATGTTATATATATATATATATATATAACAATGTTATCACTTATCATGCCAACAAAATCAGCAATACATTTGCCATAGCTAGCTAGCACCACTCAACATATCTCATCTAAGCGGCCAATATTAATTAGAATTACAGCAAAATTAAAGTGCCAAACTCTTCTGTCTCTTTTTCTCTCCAATCAATCAACGATGTCCTTTAATCAGAATCCTAATCCAAATCCAAATCCAAACTTTGATGAAAGTCGGTGGATCATCAACATTCGTCGAACACTCGAAGAAGCACTCGAAAGTAATACTGACTTTCTGGTTTGCATTTTCAGTGTGCCCAACACTTTGAGGTCTAGTGATCCCGATGCCTACACTCCACAGCAAGTTGCAATTGGCCCTTATCATTACTGGCGTCCGGAGCTCTATGACATGGAGATGTACAAGCTTACGGCAGCAAAAAGAGCTCAAAGACATATCAACGGTAATCACAAGTTTAAGTATGTTGTTGATCAATTGAAAGAGCTTGAGCCAAAGATTCGAGCTTGTTACCACAAGTTCTTGAATTTCAGCAATGAGACTCTAGGTTGGATGATGGCGATTGATGCATCATTCTTGCTTGAGTTTCTTCAGATCTATACTATCGAAGAAGATAAGTTAACTACAACTTATTCTTCGAGATCAATGTCGCATTTGCTTGATTATGCAGGGATTAAAGCTGCTTATAATGCGATTCTTAGAGATGTGGTGATGCTTGAGAATCAAATTCCCTTGTTTGTGATGAGAAAAATGCTTGAAGTACAATATTCATCTTTGGAATCAGCTGACGATATGTTGCAGGCGATGTTAATGGGGTTTTGCGAAGAGGTTTCGCCTTTTAAAATGAAGAAGGACATGCCAATGATCGATATCTCGGAGTGTGCGCATTTGCTAGATTTTTTGTACCACACAGTTGTTCCAAAAGCTGAACAAAATTCCGAGGTAACTGAAGCTGTTGAATATCAAGGTGACGACACGCAACCGAAAGAAAGATACACCGGTGACCCAACATATATAAAATACTTGTTCATTGAGATTTGGAAGCTGCTTTCAAAGCTCAACAAAGGCCCTATCAGTCTTGTTAAAAAGCTTCTTCTATCAAAGCCTGTCAAATTCTTCTTCAAATTGCCATGGACAATTCTCTCCAGGCTCCCCGGATTTTCAATCTTCACAAAACCGATTCAGTCTTTAGTGTTCCCAGAAGACACTGAAGAAAATAAATCACATGCTGAGAGATCCCCCTCAAGGAAACGCATGAACAAACCACCATTAGTGGAGGAAATCGCAATCCCTTCGGTTACTGAGCTTGCCAAAGTTAATGTTCATTTTTCAGCAACTGTTGGTAATATCTCTACTGTCCGTTTTGACGCAAAAACGGCAACACTGCACCTTCCCACCATCAGTTTTGACGTTAACACGGAGGTGATCTTGAGAAACTTAGTGGCATATGAAGCTTCAAATGCATCAGGACCGTTGGTTTTGGCTCATTACACTGAGTTGATGAATGGGATTATTGATACTGAAGAGGATGCGAAGTTACTTAGGGAAAAAGGGATTATTTTGAACAGATTGAAGAGTGATGCAGAGGTTGCCAATTTGTGGAATGGGATGAATAAATCAGTTAGATTGACGAAAGTGCCCCACATTGATAAGGTGATTGGAGGTGTTAACAAGTACTACAACAGCCAATGGAAGGTTAAGTTTAGGAAAGATTTGAAGGTTTATGTGTTTGGTTCTTGGAAGTGTCTTACATTGCTAGCTACCATTATGCTTTTGCTCTTGATGACTTTACAAGCTTTTTGCTCAGTCTACGGTTGTCGCAATTTCAAGTTCATCTCAAATTCTGACAGATTGGTTTCCTGATTTACGGTGTGTAAACTTAATCGGTATATTGTTTTTCTAATTTTTATTTTTTAATTTATAGTTTGGGATTTTGCTCGAATACGACCAAAAGAAAAAAAAATTGGTTTATTGGGTTGTTCTACTCCGGGGATTGCGGATTTGTATGCCCGAAATTTTATTAAAGACGGCTGCAATAAAGATGCTTGCTTGTTGATCAATATCCCCCATTTGCCCGCTTTATTCCACATAAAATGCAAATGGAATTACCTATTTTTTTACAATTTTAATGACAGTTGTGTTGCTTCCTTTGATAAATTTCCTCATTAGTCCAACCAATTCGATTTAAATTTAGTGTTGAATTTTTTTAGTATCGTGATTTGTAGTTATTGGATAAGTTCATCAAATTTTATTTGAACATTACTATAAATGCATGTATGGGAAAGGATTATGAAAAAATCAACACAAATTAACGTTAAATCCAAAAGTCAATTAGCATAATCATAAATAGGCTATATAAATAGATGCTAGTTAGTTTAGTTGGTAAAATTTCTTGAGTAGATATCTGGAGTTTAGGGTGCTCACATGAGAACAAATGGAATTGGGTTTCGATCCGCTTGCTACTTGAAAAATATAAATAGATTATATCATAAGCAGGAGCGGCTCTTCCTCTATGGCAACTTAGGCAGTTGCCTAGGGGCCCAATACATATAAAGGCCCCAAATTTCTCTCCAACATTTTAGCTATTAAATTATTCATTTACATTTATTATTATTTTATAATAATCTTTGCTGTAAAGAAATTATCAAATGTCTACAAAATCTCTTTTTAATTTTAGAATAAACAATTTAATCCTATTTATTCCTACAAAATCGCTATTTCACGTTATTTCATTTAAAACGGTATAAAAGCCACACATTCATTGTTATCCATTAATATTTTTATCAATTAAAAGAAGCACGACACATTTAATGCTTTAGTGCATAAGGAGGAAAAAAACTACTTTCTTTAATTTTTGCTTTAAAAAAACAGCTATTTCCATTGATCACTTTGTTTAAAGCTTCAATCCATCAAAGTTAAAGTTCTCAAATTTTTCCTTCTTATTTTTTTCTTAATTAGTTGTGTTATTCAATTGTTATTGTTTCTTTTTTTATTAAAAAAATATTATTGTTGTTTTCTTTTAATTATTTAGCATAATTGTTTGCTTGTTTACTCTTTTTTCACTAAAAAAAAAAAGATTTCTAATAGAAAATGTGTATCAAGATATAAAAAACTTCAAAAAAAAAAAAGAGCAGAATAAAAAATTAGTTCAATCTCAAAGGGGGGCTTGATAGGTTTTATCAAAAGTAGTAAAAAAGATGTGAATCTGAGTGAAAAAAATTAGTAATTGACGAAGTTTTTCAAAATTAAATTTGATAAAAATTTATTTAAGATCAACTAAGTCGTAAGAAAGATTAGATGGATTACTTATATTATCTATCAAGAAAACTATATTAGCGAAATTAGAATATGAAAATTTGATTAATAATTTTGCACCTAAGAAAGCAAGAAAATTTGATTTTAAATAAATAACTTTTTTGGTAAAACTAATACATATATTTGACCTCAAATTTTTTAAAAGGTCTAATTGAAATAATTTGCCTATGGCCCTAAAATCAGTTGAGCCGCCCTTGATCATAAGATTATTAATAAACTGTGGAGACCCTATGTATTTTTGTTCTTTAGAAAGTAAATTAAACAACGTATTGACAAAGATTTCAACGTTTATATTCTAAATTTAAGCCTAGAGCTTAAAGAACGACAAGCATGCATGCGAACCATTGACAGAGAAGATCACATCTTTTAAGAGCTCTTGATTCCAAATCTTGATTTATTATCATTACTTCAACCTAATTTTAAGTTAAAACATATGAACTTCTTTTTATTTTGCTTTGTTCTTTTCACAAATACTAATGATCTCAATGAATTAACGATGATTGATTGCCACGTATATACGCAAATAATCAATTATAAATTTTGAGTTAAAACGGTCTAATTTTTTGTGTTTATTGAAAACACAATATGAAGAGAGTTTTTGTCACAACTGACATCGCGTCATTTTTTCATCAGTCCAATACTAGTAGAACTAGACTTTATATTCAAAATAAATAAAAGAGACACATGACGTATTTTTAATTAAATGAAAGAGAAAGACAGAAGCATATATACCGGATAAAATTTTAATAGATCAATAAGGAGATGAATTAATTGGTAATGGATCGAATGTGATTAATTAAGGGTTTCGAGAACAGAAACAAAATTACTTTCTTACACTAAAATTAATCAGGAAATAATTTGAATATCTCTTCAAAGTCTGGTTGATTTGCAGCTCAGCTCTCTATAGGATTCAGTAATTCCACTCTAATTAAATGAAAATGTCGACCTTATTGTATGATCAATTTTCAAAATCTGAGGCTCAGGTTGAAGTTAAAAAGAAGTAATTAAACCCTGCGGCAAACCTGAATATTAATTATTGCGTTATAAATGCTATTACTATGGATATATTTTTTACTCAACTTTTCAAATTACTTCTAAAGTTTAGAATTTGTTATTCGTGATTCCATGTGATCTACTTGAGCTATCGTGCCTAAAATTTGATTGTCTTTATATTCTTTTCAAATAACTAAGAATCATAACTTTCTAAAAAAACTACAATTTAGGAAAAATGGGAATCAGCCTCCCATAATTTTTAAAGTTATTAGTTCGTGTACAATTTAGGCTCCTTTCTCTCTAAAATGATTCTTAATTATTTTGAGGGGAACAGACAGGTACACCCTCATAATTTAGAAAAATGATTGTAAAGACCTCAAAATTTTCAACAAAGGACACTTACCCCCTTCCGTTACCTTTTACATTAAGTTAGATGGAAAAATGATATTTCAATCCTTTTGATTTGTATTAATTTATAATTTTAAAAATGTTGACTGGGTCCAACATTAAAACATCCAATCAATGCCACATATGGACAAAAATTTATACTCGCCAACGCAAATTAAAACATATTATACTATTCTTCATCTTCTCAAACACACTTTTTACAAAACAAAAAAACCTAACCCATTTTATGAGATTTTTTTTTTCTTTTGCCGAACTAAAATTAGTGTACAATGTGAATAATCCGTGGTTTTGGAGGCAAGACTGGAATAAGCATAGGAACATGTACTGATTTACTAGATCGGCTAATGCTCACAGGTTGATGCGATGTATTCCACCAGTTGAGGATTTCACAGTGACGGTTATACTATTGAAGTTTACAAATTGCTAACCCATAATTGTTTGCCCAGTGAGGTAAGGTGAGAAAGATTGAACTTTCTCTTTGTTTGTTTTTACTTATTTGGTTTATTTCAACCAAGTAAATGATGTTGCACTTATTTGCAAGCACATGGCTTAGGAATTCATGGTCAGCGTGTTTTATCCACTGATTTTGCATGCTTTGATTGATTTGTGCATATATTGAAAAATGGATTGTGTTATTAGGATTTAATGGCAGTGGTGGATCAAAGTTAAATAAAATTATTCGGAAGTAGATAAATTTCACTTTCTTTTAAAATTATTTCTATATAAAATAATTCTAAATATTAATGTAACAAGGAGACCAAGAAGAGAAACCCGGATGGCTAACATGGTGGTCACCTTTGCACTTTCAATGAAAAAGTATGCAACATAGAAAGTGATCAGTGGAAATTAACCATAGAGGAGGAGGTGAAGTCTCTTCATCAAAATCAGACTTGAGAACTCATAAAGTTATCTAAGGGATTAAGGGCTATTGGCAATAAATAGGGCTACACCAAGAAGCGAGGATCTCCAAAACAAGCAACTCTTCGTTATGAGGCAATGCTCACAATAAAAGGATTTGCTCAGAAGGAAGGAATTTTCTCTCCAATTGTGACACATACTTTCATTTATATCCAACTTGCCTTGGTTTTGGATTATAAGTTAGAGTTAGCATAATTAGATGTTAAGCCAGTATTCTTACATGGGGATGTAGGGGAGGAGATCTAAATGACTTAGTCTTACAGTTTTAAAAATGTTGAAAGGAGAATCATGCGTGTAGGATGATTAAATCTTTGTATAAACTGAAGCAGACAAGAGATTTGATCAAGGTCAGAATTCACCATAAATGAACATGATCATTGTGTTTACTTTAGAAGACTACAAGATGAAGCTTTCACCCATTTGTTACACTATGTTGACAAAAGCCTTATAGCTTCGAAGAGTAGAGATGAAATTAAACAAGCAAATGGCTTTTGAGTTTGAAATGAAAGACTTGTTTGATGTATAGAGAATACTTGGGTTAGAGATTTTGTAAAGACAGGAAGAATGAGAGCATGTTGTTGTTGTTGTTAGCCCCCAAGGGTGTGGTCGGGTTGGTTGGTAGTGATTTTGTCACCCTTCAGAATCCAAGTTCGATCCTTGAGGGTGGTAAGAGGGGTAAAAATTGTATTTAGACTTGCCAACCCCTCATTACCTTTAAAAAAAAGAAAAAAGAAAAAAAGAGAGCATGTTGTTGACTAAAGGGTCTATTTTAGAGAAACGTGCTAGAAAGCTTTAGTATAAATGACAAAGACTAAACCAATTTGTACTCCTCTAGCTTCTAAGCTCTTCTTCATGCCATTGTCCTCAAGTGAAGCATGAAGATATGGCTCATGTTTTATAAGCTTATGCTACGAGTAGTTTTATGGATATGATGGTGTGTAAAAAGCCCGATATATCTCAAGTAGTGAGCATGGTTAATAAATCTAGGTAAAATTCATTGGCTTGCAATGATTCTCTAATATAAGTATGGGACCATTTGTGAAACCATTTCCTTTTAGGAATGGAGAACTACGGATGGCTTGAACCTAGTGGCTAGGTACAAAGGCAATTCAAGCGACACAACTGTTTTGGATCCTTAATAAATGATTACTTTAGAGATGCAGTTTGTTGGTAGTCAACTCAGATTTGGACAAATCTGAATCGAGGTGGAGAGCTATTGAAAAGTCAAAATGCCACATGCATGGTGGCATCCAATGGCTACCAAAATGCCATAAAAATTGACTATTTAGAGGAGTTGGAGCCGCATGCATACATTTGTCAATTTTGAAGAATTTGGTGCCAAATTAATTGACAATTTGACAATGGATTTGGCGGGATAGTGTAACCATTTTGGCTATAAATAAAGAAGCAATTCTCTATTTGATAGCATCCCAAAATGTGAGAGCTTAGTGATGAGCTCTATGAAGGAGTACAAAGAGAGTTCTCTGTGAGAGTCTAGAGAAAGGAAGTATCTGCAAGTGAGCTCTTAAAAATTTTGGCAGAGTGTTTCCTTAGGTGTTTAGTTGGGTTCTGCACTATTTGTAGAGATGTGAGTGAATATATCTTGGGGAAAATGTTTCCTTCAAGAGTGTTTGAGAATATTAGGCATATTTGGATATTTGGGAAGTGACGTTTTTTTATTCAAATTTGTACTTTATTAATTGTTAGTAAAACAATTATTTTCTTTTGCCTCCATGGATGTAGGCTTTATTGCCTAACCAAGTAAATTTTTTCTGTCCATTATTTTTCTATAAATATTTTGTGTATTGATTCTGCATTTACGTACAAGTGATATCAAACCACAACAAATGACGTTTCTGTAACATAGCATGCAGTGCATTTGAATTGAATTGATAGCATATATATTTATATGAATGTTATTTCACTTGTAATAGCTCAACTGTTGCAGTAGCATGTCTTGTTCTTGAATATCAAGCCTCCATTCACTTTTTCATGAGTATTTGCCATTGATTTTGAACTTGACGAATTTCATTTCCATGAAATGAACTTAATGGAGTAATGAACTGTAACATATGCACTGAAATTTATTTAATTGAGTGTAATGTTATTTTTTATTTTATCGCAAATTTATTTTAAAGTTGTTGGAATTGTTACAATCGTTGCGGGTAATCGGACTTGATTATTAAATTGATCGCGCTCAAAATAATTTAAATTTGTCGCTACACAAAGTCGAGACATTTCAAACACGATTCAATGGCCGTATAATCGGATTTTATTTTGGCACTCGGGTATGGAATTAGCTTAATTTGTATTAAGCTTAAAAAAAAATTGCTGGTTACTATTTAAGGAATGAAACGAGAGAGAAGCATTACATTTTGCTTTCCAAAATTAGAAAGGGAGGAGAGAGAGAGAGAAGAAGAAGAAGCTACTGCTCCACCCGCGACCAAAACATGACCGTTTCTCCCATTTTCAGCCACCCCACCGGCCACGCTTGGTGCGATATGAAGCTTGACTGCCGACCGACATATTTCTGGCATCACCAACGTCGGAAAACGGCCAGAACGCCGGCGATCCAACTCCAAAACCCGTGGCTCAACCCATTTTCCTCGCCGTTGATTTTATCGATTTTAGGCTATGCCACCACTTAGATCTTGTTCCTTAGCTTCCCTCATCATTTTCCGACCAACCCTATCACCTGAAATGGTCGGATTGCAGCCGATCGATCGTCGGAAAGCTCACGATTTTTGGGAGCTCGATCTGTCGTTGCTGCTGTGTGTGGGAGGCCATCACCGGCACCATTGGACTCACAAAGGTCAGAACTAGCAGACTTAAGCTTCCTGTCACCATTGACTGAGTTCCGAACACCGTTGACCGTTAGGGGTAATTTGGTAATTTCATAAACTTTAGGTGTAGTTCTATAAATTTTAAATTAGTGAAAATTTTGGTAATTTTAGATCAAGGCAGTTAGGTAATTTAAGATTTCAGAGGTAATTCAGTAATTTACGTTGTTAGGGGCATTTTGGTAATTTTATATTTTTATGGGGGTAATTTTATAAATTTAAAACTTGTGGATATCTTTATAATCGAAATTGAGAATAGTTGATAATATGTGATTTTGAGGATAATTTGATGAATTTTGATGTAAAGGCATTTTGGTAATTTTACGAATTTGAGAAATTTTATTAAGGATAAATGTCGTTTCGAGCATATTAGTTATAATTCACAATTATAGTTAGTAATTATGTTATTTCCTTAAATTAGGAGGAACCGGCGAACTAGAATCAACCCACGAACGTTGTCGATACTGAGTTCAGACACCGTCCATGTGAGTGGAATATACAAAACCTATTTTCATACTAGTTTATTATGATTTTAAAATATGTTAAAGTCTGTTTACGAGATTGATTTTTAAGACTTCGATTTAATGGTTTTATAGAAAATGAATTTTATATGTGTTTTGGTATTTATTATGAGAAATGTGTTTGATTAATAATTTTAGTTACCGATTTTGAATATGCATGATAATATTTTAAAGAAAAGAAAAACATATTTAAGGCATGCTAAATGAAAAAGGAAATGGGATTTTAGATGAGATTTCAAATGAGATTATGTGTTTATGTATATGTGTATAAACGGTTGTTTGCAAAAATTATTAGATAGTACCCTTTCCCTTTCAGATACAATGAAACAGATGAGATGAAATACGCATGCGGTATTATGAATATAGAGATACAAATATTGAGATACAGATGATATAGATGATACAGATATTTACATACAGATAATACAAAAAATACAGATATTGAGATACAAATGATACAGATGATACAGATATTGGAATAGAGATGATACAGATGATACAAATATTGAGATACAGATGAATACAGAGATACAGATGATACATATGAGATACAGGCTTTTGGGGCCACATGAGTACACATAGAGGATTTGGGCCATGTACTCAAGCGACTGTACCTTTAAAGACTAGATTATGCATGCATAGATATGATGAGATATGAGATGATATTTTCGAATCTATCCGTGTAGCTCTGGGGCATGATTATACCCAGATAGTACGTCATTGCCGTTTCGTTGAGGTTCGGATATGATGTGATATGATATGGTACTTTCCAATCTATCCTTGTAGCTCTGGGGCATGATTATACCCAGATAGTACGTCATTGCCGTTTCGTTGAGGTCCGGATATGATGTGATATGATTTGGTACTTTCCAATCTATCCGTGTAGCTCTGGGGCGTAATTGTACCCAGATTGTACGTCATTGCCTGTCCGTTGAGGTCTAGATATGATGAAATATGAGATGGTACTTTCCCGTCGATCCGTGTAGCTCCGAGCAATCATTGTACCTAGATAGTACATCATTACCCGTCCATCAAGGTCCGGATATGATGAAATTATTCCATGGGTACTTGTTTGGTGATAGTTTTCCGTATTCAGTATTGATGATATAAGTATTAAGATTTCATTGATTTTATGCAGTTTGTTGTGATATCGTTATTTGAGTATATAATTTGAATTTAATAAGTTATTTAAGTTCTTGTGATATTTTGATGAAATTATGTTTTGATATGATTAATTATTTTAGAGTAAAGTTATGTTCAACAACTACTATCCACTCACTGAGCTCATTGAGTTTTATACTCATCCCGTTTTATTATTTCCCCCCCCCCCCACAGGAGATTCGCAGGTACAACAGTCGACCTAACCATAATTGTTATTTTCAGAATTATGGTCACGTGATGTTGTTAGGAGTCGTAGATGTTTTATTGATATATTTTCGGATTGTATAATTTATTACATTTCGGAGATTGTGGATAACATTTGTATTTCCTCTAATATTTGATATTGAATAATTTGGTATTTTGTTGAGGAGATTGGTTATTAGGAAATAGTTATTTTTGAATTTATTTTGGGAGTGCTTGTTTTATAAATTTTTGTAGATTTGGTTTTGTAACAATTTTAGCAGAGATTCTGCCGAATTTTCGGCGGAATCCTTATCAATCATATTACATCAAAATGATTAAATAGGATTAGGCAGACTCGTCCTGTGGATTCGGGGCAGATCGTGTCATGAACAATGGAATTTGATTGAATTAAAATTAATTTTTCATGGGAAAACGCAATCACCTAGCTGGTATGCAGACAACAAAAGTAAAGCAGATTTTAGAATATTGCAATTGGCATGAAAACTGTAAAAGACGACTATATTTTAAAGATATTTGTGTAATTAAAATGATTCACAAAGTATAAATGTCACTTAGAATCTTATCGACAACGATTTTATGGGACTAATTTTCTGTAATTTCGTATTTTACAAACGGAAGAAATTATAAATCAATGTTATTGTGTTGAATCACATCTGTCAAATATTTATTTATTCAATTCAAAATTCCAGGTAGAAAAAAGTAAGTGCATTGTAAAGGTATAATAGTAAATTTAATGTTTTCCATCCAAACTAACAATCAAACTAAACTGTAAAAGTTAAAGGAAAAGGGTTTTGGTGTCCTTTAATCGAAACTTAAGAAAAAGGTCTGGTATCTTTTATTCAAACCTTGATAATTTTCATGATCATTTTCATAAATTATGAGGGAATAGTTATCATTTTCTTTTATTTTTACCTCACAAGCTGTTATGTTGACGGAAGGCTGATAGTATTACACAAGAACAATATTATTATTTATTGAAGTAAGATCATGAGATTGATGTGGTTGAATCCTATACAATTGCAGTTGATTTCATTTGATTTAGGATCCGTCTTTTGGGGTCAATATTTCCTTTCTAATTTAGTCAAATTTCCCTTATTTTTTCACGTTTCATATTGGATGTTACTGCCCCTGTAATCCATGGAAAAATAATTCAGTCAAATTCTATATAGAGACAAAATTAAAGAGGGCCCAAATTTTACGGTATTAGGCATTAAACAGGGTTGGCGGAAAAGGTTATTGGCTCAAAATCTCTTATAACATTTGGTACGAGATTCCAACCATTGGAAAATCAATTGAAAATTGACAGAGATAGGGAAATATAATTCGATTGAAAATTTGGGACTGATCAGGACTTCGTCGGGATCCCAATTGTACCCAGTTGTTTTGAGTTTCATTTAAAAATAAAAATAAAATATATATTAGCAGCTGAAAAACGGCAAGCCCAAAGCCCACTCAATGTTTCCAACGTCGCAGACGCCGAACCATCTAAAGGAGTAGCCCGACCATTGAAGAATTTTAACTTTCAACTCATTTATTAATTTTTTTTTTCAATTTTATTTTAATTAAACAAAAATGAAACAGTTAAAATTTAAAAATGATATACTGAAAGGAATTGAATTCTCTCCTGACCTGAATTTATTTGAGTTTTGAAAAATCTTTTCATACTGTGTATTTTTATATATGTATGATCAAGATTGTTTTTTTTTTTTGGTTACTATTTAATAACACAATCACATAATTATATTTATATAAATATAGGCTTCGGTTAAAAGAGAATCCTGACAAATTTCTTTAAAGTAGAATCCCTTACCACATGTCGCGCCCCACCAGAAGCAGCCATCAGCAGCCTAGCAGCGTCACGGTAAAACTTTTCTTGGTTTGAGGTAGGTTAGTGGTGTTTAGATGTGTCTTCTCTTTTATATATATATATATATTTTTGCATTTAATGGATTAAAAACATTGATTCAATTTGATGTTGATTTATTTGGAAATTAAGTTTTTGATACAACGGCATTCTAAATTTTCAAATTAATGCATGTCGGCTAATTTACATTCAGGACATCATTTGAGTTTTCGGAACGGTACTATCATGTCAACTTGTCGAAATTCGGTGTGTATTTTGGTCCCAATTAAATAATGGCATACACTTTTTTTTTCCCCAAATTAAACAATCTGCACGGATTAATATTGGCCAATCTCAACTCAGATCTAACTGTTTCTGTCAGTACTAATATTGCGGCTCTTTTGGATCCCATAAGCTCATTTTTTTTATTTCACTTTCTCTATTCTGGTGAAAAAAAAAGAATTGTGTTTTTGATGAATAATTTTAATGCCCATATTAGGGACCAACTTTTCAACTTCTTAAAATGATACAATATTTGGGATGTTTTATCAAACGTTAGGGATTTTAGTAGAATATCCGAATCTTCTCCAATCGTGGCGTACATAAAATAATCAGACAATGAGAATTTTTTTTACCATTGACCGTCACTGCTTTACGCATGACGGCCTTAATTATAAGCCGAGCACGAACAATAGAACTCGTGTTAAATGTATGACATTTACTAATTATATTATTTATCTCCGCGCTCCTACGTAAACTCTGAATTAAGAACGTTTTTATTAAAAATATTTAATATATATTAAAAGAATACTATGAACTCAATTAAGGAATTATTCTCATAAAAGAATCCATAGCTCTAATGAAAAATATTTTCATATATATTATTTTGTCTAGGTCATTCACAAGTAATTAAGGACCTATTTGCGTTCAAAAGTAATTTTAAAAAGATAAAAAATAATTTTGGTATTTGGTAAATTTTTTTACAAATTACTTTTTGCAAAACCACTTAATTTTATAAGAGATTTGAAAAATAGAGAATGAATAGATTTTTATACTTAATATAATCCTTCTCTATTATAGGCACATTTTTTTTTATACAGACATACTTTTAAGCCATGTGGTTTAATAAAATTAGATTTTAATGTTATTAAATTGCATGACTTTATTGTGCTTTAAAAATAACTCTATCAAGTCATAGGGCTTAATATTCAATTTAGTCTCTTATATTTTGACAGTAGTTTAATAGTATGATTTACAAAAAATATGTGGTTGCTTTTAAAATTCACAGTATTTTTAAAAATAAATTTTATCAAACGTTTAACTGATTCTCTTCATAGTTGATTATTTATACAACATACTAACAACAATTATTTTAAAAAATATAACATTACCAAGCTACTTCTAAATATTTTTCTAATTTTTTAAATATATTTAAACTATATCACTCTTGCAACTAGTGACTGACGTATACTTTCTCATCTTATATTTTAAGTTTTGGGTTCATGACTTCCTGGCTTCCTAAATATTGTGCAAGCATATTTCTCTTTCATCACCTGAGTTTTTAAAGCTATCTTTCTCAAAATAGGCTTCAACAACATGCTTCATCAAGATAAGTCCCAACATATTTCTATTTGGGCGTTTTGATTAATTTGTAATAGACTTTGTAAATGTAATGATATAAAAAAAAAATCTTCAATCAAGCTTAAACAACGAAAGTTACAAAAAGAAAAAAAATAATTTGATATTTGAAAACACTTTTATTCAAGTCCAAAAAACTCCCAAACTTTTCTTTAACTTCTCTCTCCCCACCCCCACCCCCACCCCCGCCTTCTTTCTTTGTGTGTGTTAAGAAATCAAAGCACATGTTGGGTCCATCTCATTTAAAGGCTCAAAAGCCTAAGATCTAAAAAGGCTTGCTTGATCTGCAATTAATATTAGGTCTTCGATTTGGATGAAATTTGCCATGAACTTTTGCTTTGAAAATCACGTGGCTATGGCCTAATTGTGCAATCGCACAAAAGACGAGAGAAGAAAAGGAAAGATTAGTGCCAACTATTACAATTCAGGGGTAAGGTTTTTAATCTTTAATTGAACAATCTAATAATGAATTTAACTCTGATTTTTTTCAAATTTGAAAAATAAATTCTTGTCATCGCCCTCTACAATTTTACTGGTTTTAATTTTTATTTTATTATCTCACTGACTATTTTGAAATGCCAACTTGTTAGAGAAATAGATATTAGCTTGTTACTGAAGTAAAAAATATTAAAATTCTTAACTTTGTTAGAGTCTATTATTATATAGAGAAGAATTTGTACTGTAATTCCATTAATATAGTGGAAGATTATATCGGATTACAATCCCATAGTTTTTTTCCGTTTTGGGTTTTCTATGTAAAAATATTTATTTTTGTAATTGATTTATTGCTTTGAATTTTGTTGGTTTATTTTTTTGTCTATTTATTTATGGTGCACATCTTATTTTAATTACACAAAGAGAAAAAGAGTTTTGTTTTTACTTAATTTACAATTGCTTAAGGGGGTTAATGCTTAGTTAAGACAAACATGGGTTTCATCCATTTTCCCAGAAATTATAAAACAAAAATCCATGTCCATGAGAAAAGCGTGCCTTTAAAATATTGTTATCATTTATCATGCTGACAAATTAAGCAATATATTATTGCCATAGCTAGCTCGCTAGCTCCACCCACCACTCAATGTATCTAATTAATCTAAGCACCGAATGATAATTATTATTATCATTCCAACAAAACCAAAGTTCCTTCCCTCTAAGAAAACAAACACTTGTCTCTTGTTCTCCCCAGTCAATCAACCATGTCTTCTGATTCTAATCCAAATCCAAATCAAACTTTTGATGAAAATCGATGGATCATCAACATCCGTCAAACACTCGAAGAAGAACTTGAAATTGCTACTGATATTCCCGTCTGCATATTCAATGTGCCCAAAACATTGATGTTTAGCGATCCCCAGTCATACACACCACAAGAAGTTGCAATTGGCCCTTATCATTACTGGCAGCCGGGGCCGTACGAGATGGAAAGGTACAAGATCGCCGCACTAAAAAGAGCCCAAAGACATATCGATGGGAACCACAAGTTTGAGTATATTGTTGATCAACTGAAAGAGCTTGAGGTAAAAATACGAGCTTGTTACCACAAGTTCTTACATATCAGCAATGAGACTCTAGCTTGGATGATGGCCATTGATGCATCATTCTTGCTTGAGTTTCTTCAGATCTATGCTGTAAAAGAAGGAAAGTTAGGTGCAACGTATTCTTCCACATCCATGTCGCATTTGCTTGATTATGCAGGCACTAAAGCTGCTCATAACGCCATACTTAGAGATGTGGTGAAGCTTGAGAATCAAATTCCCTTGTTTGTGTTGAGAAAAATGCTTGAAGTACAATATTCGTCTTTGAAATCAGCTGATAATATGTTGCAGGCCATGCTAATGGGATTTTGCGAAGAACTTTCGCCTTTTAAACTGATGCCAATGATCGATGTCTCAAAATGTGCACATTTGCTGGATATTTTGTACGACACAATTGTTCCAAAAGGTGAACAAAAGTCCGAGATAACTGAGGTTGTTGAAGATCAAGGCGATGACAAGCAACCGAAAGAAAGAAACACCGGCGACTCAACTTATGTTAAAAAATTATTCAGTGAGATTTGGAAGCTGCTTTCAAAGCTCAACAAAGGCCCTATGCTTTTTATCAAAAAGTTTCTTCTATCAAAACCTGTCAAATTCTTCTTCAAATTGCCATTGACGATGATCTCCAAGCTCCCCGGATTTTCAATGTTAGCCCAGCTGATTCAATATTTTTTATTCCCACAAGATAATGATGACAAGAAGTCAGATGATGAGAGATCCCACACAAGCAATAACATGAACAAACCACCATTAGTGGAAGAAATCACAATCCCCTCAGTCACTGAGCTTGCCAAATCTCAGGTTCGTTTTTTAGCTACTGTGGGTAACATCTCAACCGTCCGTTTTGACACAAAGACGGCAACATTACACCTTCCCACCATGAGCTTTGACGTTAACACGGAGGTGATCTTGAGAAACTTAGTGGCATATGAAGCTTCAAATGCATCAGGGCCTTTGGTTTTTACTCGATACACAGAGTTGATGACTGGGATTATTGATACTGAAGAGGATGTTAAGTTGCTTAGGGAAAAAGGGATCATTTTAAACAGATTGAAGAGTGATGCAGAGGCTGCTAAGTTGTGGAATGGAATGAGCAAATCAATTAGATTGACGAAAGTGCCACACATTGATAAAGTGATTGAAGGTGTTAACAAGCATTACAACAGCCAATGGAAGGTGAAGTTTTGGAAAGGTATGAAGCAGTATGTGTTTGGTTCTTGGCAAGTTCTTACGTTGCTTGCTACGATTATTCTCTTGCTCTTGATGACTTTACAAGCTTTTTGCTCAGTCTATAATTGTCGCAAGTTCAAGTTCGTCTCAATCTCTGAGTGATTTGTTTCCTTATTCAAGTGTAACCCGAATGGTGCTCCCTGTGTCTGTGTGTGTTTCTTTTTAATAAGCTTTTTTTTTTTAATCCACCATCAAGCTTGGGGTTAAGCTGACCCCAAGCTTGACTCCTACCTGTAATATAAATAAATTTATATGGTGTATGTTGCTCGAATTAATATGACAAAAATAAAAATTTGTTTTACTGGTTATTGAGATGATTGCTTGCTGATAAATCCAATTCGTCCTCGTTAATTCGAATTAATATATGCATATGGAAATTTCTTATTATTTTAGAATTTGGATAAATGTCAATGACGGTTGAGTGGCTTACTTTGATAAATGTCCTCGGAGTGCAAGTGATCGGATTTGAATTTACTCGTGACTTTTTCTTTTTTTTTAAAAAAAATTCTATGAGTGGTAGTTATTGGACAAGAGATAAAACTAACATATAATTATATTCCAGTCGTACGGTGGTATAAGTGAATGGAGTGACAGAACTAAGATTTTAATTTGGGGATTGTCAAAATATTTTGCAAGTTAGTATACTTAAAAAATAAGTTAGGGTCATCTTGAAAGCTTTTTTTTATTTTTAACATAATTTTTAAAAATTTTCAAAAAGTTGGGCGTTGCCTTGGCATGAACGTAATTTGTCATCTAAATGCATGTCTAATAGAAGATTATAAAAAGATCGACACAACTAAGCATTGGATCAAAATTCTTATATAATTAGCATAATCTTAAATGGATTATAGTTGTAGGTGTCAATTAGTTTAATTTCTAAAATCTCTTGAATAGAAACAAAACATTTAGGGAACGAACTCATATGAGTAGGAAGGGAATTGGTTTGCCATCAAGTTACAATTAAAAAATATAAATAGATTATATCACGTGACATTGGAATTAATAATGACGGGAGGGCCATATGTATTTTGTACTTTAGAAAATAAATTAAACAATGCATTGAGTAGTTTATTGCGAAACATATATTCCATTTTTAATCTTAGTGCTTAGAGAATGAAAAGCATGGAACCATGGACAGATAAGATCACATCTTTTAAGAGTTTTTGATTCCAAATCTTATCTTAGTATAATTACTCCTATATATGCGACTTGTTTGATTCTCCTTTTCTCCTTTCGTAAATACCAATGATGAATGATGATTGATTGCAACGTGTAAACGCAATTCATCAATTAATAAGTCGAAAAAATTGAAATGGTCTAATTTGGTGTGTTTGCTGAAGACACAATATGAAGAGAGTTATTGTCACAACTTACATCACATTCACGTCATGTGTTAGTCAGTCCTAATAGATCTAGACTTTATATACCAAATAAATAAAACAGATGCATGTTAATCAAATACATGTGTACAGTACGCGACGTATATTTTATTAAATGAAACAGAAATACAGATGCATATATACATGATAAAATTTTAATAGATCAACGGAATAGATAAATTGGTATACCGACGGAATTTGCTTTAGCGAATAAATTTGGTTGATTTCCAACTAAGCTCTTTATAGGATTCCATAATTCCATTCGAATTAGATAAATCAACCAAATTTGAATAAATTGGTAAATCCACCAAATTCTAATTAAATGAGAATGGAATTATATAATGCCATAATTCCATTCGAACTAGATAAATTGGCATATCGACGGAATGTGCTTTAGCGAATAAATTTGGTTGATTTCCAGCTAAGCTCTTTATAGGATTCCATAATTCCATTCGAATTAAATAAGAATGTTGTTTCCTTAAATAAATTGGTATAACGATGGAATGTGCTTTAGTGCTTGTTTAGTATAATTTATTTAATGATTATAAATGTTTATTTAATTGCATAAGTTCTCATCATAATTTTTCTTATTGTTTGGTTATTTTTCTAGTAGAACTTTTAAAGTTTAAATAAGTCATTTTGTCTTAAGTAATAAATGTTCAAATTTTGGACTTTTCGGAGTAGGGGTTAAAAAATTTTTTTAAAATGTTAAAATATCTAAAATATCCTTTACTTATTTAACATTCTTATTTTATTCTTTTCATAACATGATTTTAAAAAATTTTCCTATTAAAGTAATTTCATACATTTTTAATAAAAACTCTATTAATAAAATCTCTACTAACAAAAGCTCTATTTGAATTAGTCTTACTTGAAAAGCTAACCTTAGTTGGAATTATATAATAAGAATGGAATTATATAATTCCATAATTCCATTCGAATTAGATAAATCAAAGAAATTCAAATAAATTGGTAAATCAACCAAATTTGAATTATATAAGAATGGAATAATATAATTCCATAATTCCGTTCGAATTAGATAAATTGTTATATCGACAAAATGTGCTTTAACAAACAAATTTGGTTGATTTCCAACTAAGCTCTTTATAGGATTCCGTAATTTCATTTGAATTAAATAAGAATGTTGTTTCCTTAAAAAATAAAATAAAAAAGAACCTTGAGCTTATTATATGATCTCCTTTGAAAATCTTTAAGGCTCAACTTGAAGTAGAAAAGAAGTAATTAAAACCTTCGGCAACATGGATATTATTGTGTTACAACTTATAAAGCTATTAGTAAGGATATCTTTTACTCCTTTTCTTAAAATACTTCTAAAAATTTTGAATTATTTTTTTATCCTTGCCTCCTTGAGCTACCATGCTTGAAATGTAAGTCCATGCAAGAGCCCGTGAAGTTATCTTGTCATGTCAATGTGCCCATTCACTATTGTTGCAAAAGCACAGATTGAGTAATTATCAATATTACGGTGACTGAGACTTTTGAAGAAATGTAAATGTGGTGATAAACAAATACAAAAAATAGGACATAATAATTTACATGGTTTGATGTAAAGCCTACGTCCATGAATAAAGACTGGAAGATAATTTTATTAATAAATGGGAATTTACAAAAGTAGAAAAAACTCTCTCAAAACCCAAAACCTCAATAAAACCAAAATGAATCCCTTTAGCACTTAAGAAAATGCTCTCTCTTCACTCTTGAAAGACAAAGACTAGAAGATAATTTTACTAATAAATGAGAATTTACAAGAGTGGGAAAAACTCTCTCAAAACCTAAAACCCCAATGTACCTAAATGGATCCCTTTAGCGTTCAGGGAAATACTCTCTCTACACTCTTGAAAGAGCTGACTTGCTATGCTCTTACCTCTCACAATTTTGGGATGCTCAAACCAATGAAGAATTGCCTTCTATATTATAGGAAAATGGGGTCCCTATTGCACCAACTCCAACAATTTTGTCAACATAATTAGACACCTAAATTGCAAAAATTTGTCAACAAATTTGGCTCCCATTTTTTAATGCATGCATGTGTTTTTCTTTTCAATTTGAATGCAAGCTTGTTGTTGAGTGCTAGAAAGTGTGTATTTATAGAGAAGAAAATCGTCATTTTATACTCCAAGTCTCACTAACATCCCTACTTTTATGTTTTTAAGTTTTTATGATTTAAATATGTATGTTTTATTTTAATTAAGTATTTATGTATTCTACGGGATATCATGGTTATTTCACAATGAATAAGAGATCAGATAACAAAACGGACAACAATTTTGAATTCAGAACAGTTGAAAACCTTTGAAGGAGGCTAAAAAGACAAATGACATTGTTCACATATACGGTACTGTTCACAACACTGTTCATATATATGGTACTATTCACGATACTGTTCGCGGCACTGTTTACATATACTGTATAATGACGTGGCATTGTAAGATGACCTGGTATTATATGATGATGTGGCAGCATTCGATTAGACGAATGATGTGGCATTGACTGCTTATGTGGCATTGACTAATGATGTGGTGTTGACTGATAATGTGTCACGATCTTATTGGACTAAAATGTTTATGTGACGTTAACTTGTGACATGGCAGTATGTTAGTGGACCGAAAAAACATGCGTACGGTACATGCATATACACAGATGACAACCCTGATGATGTGTTCTATCTAATCAGAACTTGTCGCGTGTCGCAATCCTAAACGTCCAAATTGTTTTAATCCGATGGCCATAATTTACTCATTGTATCTATAAAAAAAGGGGCTCCCCCTAATTTGATACCCCTGAATCTATTTTTGAGCTCCATTTTTTGTAATTCCTTCTCTATCTTATATTTTCTACATATTTTAATAAAATTCTCATTTTACCCCTAGTTCAATTATGAGTAGTTAATTTTCTTTCAAGCTTGAGTTGAAGGTGAAGTATCAACATGCTCCATGGGCTTAATTTGGTTAATTTACTTTTTCTTTCCCTTTGATTTATATGGATGTTTTGACTTTTCATTGACAAATAATAATAATCTTGTTTAGATATTGATTGGTATAACTGTCTCCCTAGTGCAAAGTTATTACTATTTGACACAATAAGCACTTAGCACCATATCTATTAGAGTGAGGTTCATAAGGAGTGAAAAATTTCCCTTCATGATTTAATTGGCACTAATAAAGAATGTTAAGCCCATAGTGCATGTTGAGTATAGATCCAGAGACCTAAGCATTTTATTTTAATAGTTTATTCCCTCCGCTCTAATTTAAATAATAAGATAGCCTACGTCACTTTTATTATAAATCCAATTACCCACTTAGAAAATTAATTCTATAAGCAATTAAAATTCACCTCCTCGTAGAATCGACACTCGTCACCGTTGATCTATTCTACAATAGATTCGTGAGCTTGTGAGTTCAATAAAATTTGCACTATACTTACCAATTGCATGCACTGCCAATGACATTTCAACAATTTTCTACCTCGGTGAAAATTTTTAAATTTGAGTCAACTATCAACAAACTACCCTTTAATCTTTGCCTTCTTCAATTGCTTTCAAACTTGTAGGATATTGATCAAGTTTAGACAATGCTCAAACTTGATCACCATCACCACCTTAGTTAAAATATCTGCGGGATTCTCTGTAGTTTTGATTTTCTGAAGAAGAATCTTCCCCTCATAAAAAACCTCTCACATAAAGTGCATGATAAACTTTGTTCTTTGTTAAGTGAATAGCACTTTGATTGTCGCAATACACATTAATGTGCTCCTGTACTAATCCTAAGTTTTGAAGCAAGCCTTGTAACCAAATATCCTTTTTAACAGCCTCTATAAGTGTGATGTACTCAGCCTCAGTGGTCGACAGTGCAACTATAGACTGTAATGTAGCCCTCCAGCAAAAGTAAATACATATCCAGTGGTTGACCATCTTTTATCCAAATCACTAACATAATCAGAATCAACGTACCCAATCATACTTTGATCAAGTGTGTCATCTTGCTCAAACATTAAATTGACATCCATGGTTTTTTGAATGTATTGTAGTATCCATTTCATAGCTTGCCAATGTCCTTTACCAAGATTATGCATATACATGCTCGCTATACCAACTGCATGTGAAATGTTAGGCCTTGTACACATTATTACATACATCAAGCTACCTATTGCATTTGAGTACGAAACTTTCAACATGTATTCTCGCTTTGCATCTATCGAAGAAAATAGTTGTGCATAAAACTTGAAATGAGAAGCCAACAGAGTACTCACAGATTTTGTCTGCTCAGTCATGCCAAACTGTTTTACTACTTTCTTCAAATATTACTTTTAAGACAAGTTGACTTTGCCACAAACTCTATTTTTGAATATCTCAATGTTAAGAATTTTCTTAGCTTCACCTAGATTTTTATCTCAAATTTTTGATTGAGTTGAGTCTTTAACCTCTCAATCTCTTATTTTTTCTTGGATGCTATTAGCATATCATCGACATTTAAGAGCAAATATATGAAGCATATCTTTTGTAGCTTGCGAAAATACACATAATGATCAAATTTATTTCTTGTGTACCTTTGCTCTTTCATAAACCGATTAAATCACTTATACTACTACCTCGGAGATTGTTTCAATCCATAAAGTGACTTTGTCAATTTGCAAACCTAATTTTCTTTTCCAGCAACCTCGAATCCATCTGGCTGAGTAATGTAGATTTATTTTTCCAAATCACCATATAAAAATATAGTTTTCACATCAAAATGAACTTATTCTAAATTAAATTGTGCCACCATGGCTAGCAAAATTCGAATAGACAAATGTTTCACAACTGGAGAAAATACCTCATTGTAGTTTATTCCTTCCTTTTGAGTGAAACCTTCCCTACCAATCTAGCCTTATATCAAATTTCACTTTTATAAGGAAATCCTTCCTTCTTTATATATACCCATTTGCACCTAATCGCCTTCTTTTCCTTAAGCAATGTAACTAACTCCCAATTTCTATTTTTATAAAAAGATTGCATTTCTTCATCCATTGCTTGCCTCCACTATACACTTTCAGGGCCTTACTGCTTCTTGGTAAATAGAAGGAACATTATCATCTACAACTGAAAGTGCATAAGCTACCATTTCAACAAAGCGAGCATGTCTGCGAATCTCCCTTCGTGGCCTTCTATATGTTGTTAATTCTTGTTGTTGTGAAGGTTCCTAAGTCAGAACTTCTTTTTCATCCTTAATCGATGGAGAATCACTATCCATCTCCTCGACATTAGCTGGATCAACTTTAACCTTTTCAAACTCCACCTGTTACAAAGTGCTACTAATCTTGTCATCCTCTTAAGAATCTTTTTGTTTCAACATTGCTAATTCATCAAAAGTCACATATTTGTTAAAAATGATCTTTTTTGTAACAGGACACCAGAGATAGTATATTTCACTCCATTACTATATACCTATAAACAATGCTTTCTTTGCTTTTAGATCTAACTTAGACTTCTTTATATGATAATAAGCAGTGGAACAAAAAACATGTAAATAATCATAATTAATAGCAGGTTTACCAGTCCACTTCTCCATGGGTGTTTTGCCTTTAATTGCAGTTGATGGAAAACAGTTAATTAGATAACACACATATACAATTGCCTTCGCCCAAAACTTCTTACCCAATCCAGCATTGGATAAAATACACCAAACTTTCTCTAGTATAGTCCAATTCAGGCGTTCTGCCACCCTATTCTGTTGTGGTATATCTTGAACAGTGAAGTGTCACACAATACCCTCATCTCAGCATACTTGTAGAAACAGATCATATTTGTACTTACCACCATTGTCTAAGCGAAGTTTTTTTACCTTTAAAACAGTCTAAGTCTCGACCATCTTTTTCCATTTAAATAATGTGCTTAAAACTTCATTCTTATTCTTTATCAAATACACCCACATTTTTCTTGAATATTTATCAACAAAAGTAACAAAATAGTTTATACCTCCCAAAAAAGCTGTCTTGGTAGGTCCCTACACATCACTATGAACATAGTTTATAATTCTTTTTATATTGTGAATTACTAAACTAAACTTTACCCTTGTTTGCTTGCCTAGAACACAATGTTCACAAAATTCTAATTTGCAAGATTTTACAACTTTCAATAAGCCTTACTTCACCAAAGTCTGTAAAGTTTTTTCATCGGCATAGCCTAAACTCATATGTCATAACTTGGTTGCTTTTAAATCTAGATCTTTTCTAGAAACTTTGATGCTGATTCAATAACTGTACTCCCTTGAAAATAATACAAGTTATTTCTTGAAAAATCCATCTCTCAAAGTGATTGTAAGCCCTTTGGATTCTAGGACTCCTAATAAGATGTGATTTTTCTTTAAACTTGGTATGTAGCAGACATTTGTCAAGACTTGAATTGATTCGTTGTGATTTTTTAGCTGGATTGAACCTACTCCCATAGATTTACAGGCATTGTCATCGCCCATAAAAAAAAATTCACCATCCAACTTCTTGAAACTAGAAAACCAACCCTTATTGGGACACATATGATAAGTACAACCCGAATATAAAATTCACTCATCTAAATGACATGTTAATGTCATGCCAACTAGACTAAAGTTTGACTTCTCATCATGCCCTGCTACACATGCATTAGAAATAGCCTTAGGACAATTCTTTTTCTAACGCCTTTTTTTGTAGTAAAAAGTATATTCATCTTTGGTAAGCCTCCTTTTAGACTTGCTCATTTTTCCAAGTTTGTGGCTTTGTTAACGACCTATTGCTGTCAATGCTTTTGCAACTATATCTCTATAATAGTTTTTGTCTTTCTTTTTAGTCTAAGAATTGTACATTGCACTGCATACAACATCGAATGCAATACTATCCTTCCCATGAAACAAAATGGTGATGAGATGATCATATTCATTAGAAAGGGCATTCAATAGCAGTAATGCTTTATCTTCATCTTTAAGTTTCTCATCCAAATTTAGCAAATTCATCCAATATCTTGTTGAATGAGTTCATATGGTCATTTATCGATATGCCAGGTGTATACGTGAATCGATAGAGTTTTTTCTTTATATAAAGCCTATTTTCAAGGCTTTTCTTCACGTACTTTTCTTTTAGCGTCTTCTATAATTTCTTTGCTGATGTCTCCTTCATAACATAATACTTTTGATCTTTAGCAAGACATAGACAAATAATACCACATACCTATTTATTTATCTTTATCCACTCATTTTCATTTATCTTGTCATGTTTTTCTTCAAGGATGAGGTTGAACTCTTACTGTAATAGATGCTGTAGCAACGGAATCTTAATTCAAAAAATAGTCAATACCATTAAGGGAGTTTCATCACTCAACTACTTTTCTCCCATTGAGTTTATCTTTATGTTTGACTTTAGATTTATCTTATTACATTTTTATTCCTTGCATTTTTATTTTAGCTAGTTCATTAGTTTTATTCATTACTTTATTGAAATTGCACTGCTAGAATTGCTGTAGCAAAACTGATAACATCAATCCCTGTGAAGACAATCTAAATACTCAGCTTGCACACTGATATACATAGCATCTATAACACACACCACTGGTCTAAATAGTCTAAGCTAAGCTTCCTGTTCATTAAGCTTGACTACCAATCACCTTTGACCAACAAAGGCAATTTGATAATTTTGCATTCTAAGGTCTTAGGAGCACTATCAACCACCTATGGCTTCAGCAGCCATCGATAGTGATGATCCATCAAATTTCACCGTTATTCAGCACCCTGATCGACAACATCCAAAATAGCCACACCTTCATCAAAACAACACACCTAGGTCGAACAATACTCAGCACACTGCTGATGCCATTCTCAACATCGGCGATACTGTAGTATGATTGATATTGTAACCCTTAAACCTCCCTAACACAACCTTCTCATACTAATATCTCAACAACCACCACTGACCATTTGTAACCATGATGATCTCACTCATGTGACTGTCCGAACTTGTTCCACTAACCAAATTCCCCCAAATCGAAGCATCAGTATCAACCTCAAGCCTTCATAAACTTCTACTCTTAACCCAGTCACAATCCTCTACCTTAGTGCTATTTCAAGACCACAAAAGTCTTTTGTAGATGCAGTGATTGGGTCTATTGCTTCATCAATTCCTATGAAATCAATTTAGTTACACAAAGGTGAACTAGCTTTTCATTTCTTTGCTGCGGAAATTTGAGAGATGGTCGAGCCTTTTAAACTAGCTCTTGTTTGTAAGTTTTCTTTTGGTCACTTTCCCGAGGATGTTATTCGTAAATTTTTTGTTACTTCAAGGCTAAAAGGAAATTCTTAGATTTCTTTACTTGATAATAGACACATCCTAATTAAATTTAAAATGTAAGAAGACTTTTCTTGAATATGGGTTAGGCAAAGTTGGTCTGTTAATGGTAGAGGGATGTAGATTTTTAAGTGGTCTACCAACTTCCGTTGCTCAGTGGAATCTCTCATTGTTCCTGTTTCGATATCTTTTCCTTATTTACCTGTTTATTTTGTTCACTGTAAGCCTATTTTATTTTCAATTGCTTCTATTGTTGGTACTATTTTATTTTCAATTGCTACTACCACAGTAATAGGCCATGTGTTACCAGGGTATTGATAGAGTATAATGTTTTACGACCTTTGTTATCATATATTTAGATTGGTGAAGGCGATTTAGGTTTTTGGCAAGACGTTGTCTTTAAGCGGGTTCCAGCCTATTATGATTCATCTAAACATTTAGGCCATTCAATAAATGGCTATTACGTTGCTAACCATAGGCTTCGTAAACACCAAGCTAAGGGTACAGGTCCTAAGGATAATGGCAAACAACTTATATCTAGTATAAATATGCAGCCTAAGGTGGTTTCTACTGCCTAGTATATAATAGTTACTAATAGTCAACTTAAGAGCCTTGATTCTTCTAATTTAGAACAACAGTGTGTTTTATAGGAATAAATTTAGCCTTTGAGTCCCATTGGTACTAAGGATACATTTATAGATGTGAGGATCCCTGTGTTTGTTGCTCAGATTGATGAGATTGATTTAGTTAGCCAAGATTGGCTAATGTTATTAATATTGATACTCTTGTTGGTCCTAATATTGTTGATGATACAAATAATATACAAGCGGATTCTCATAGTTCTGATATTCGAGAGGCAGAAATAGTTAAAAAGAATTATCACCATGGCTGCCATGGCTTATCTTGTTTAGATATAGATTTTAGCTTTGGGGAGTTTGATGAGGATGATGGTAAGTTTTTATCTGATCTTGATGATACTTGCAACCTTTCTTATTCTGATGCAGTGATTGATAAATTTGATGGCCAGTGGGTTGCTAGATCTTCTTGAAATTTTTCTATTATTACAAATAAGAAGAATTGTAATATTAAAAGGCATATACCGTCTTCTAGATTTTCCCCATCCTAATGACTAATTCTATTATTTGGAATGTTCAAAGGATTAACAAGGCCTTCGTGATTCCTAGATTACGAAAATTGATTTGGATGCATTGGTTATCTTTGGTTTGTATTTTGGAGCCGTTTTTAGGTGCAGATAGATTGGATCTTACTAGGGTTTGTTTGGAGATGGAGAGGGCCTTTTCTTCTGCGCCTGAAAAGATTTGGATATTCTAGTCTTCCTCTTTTTCAGTTGAGGTAATTCAACATGCATGTTAGATGATTTATTGCCGTGTCAGTAATTCTTTTTTCTATGAGCCTTTTTTGATTTCTTATGTATATGCTAGTGGTTCCACATTTAGACATAAGGCTTTGTAGAATGCACTTGTTGCATTTGCTAATACTCAAAATAATCCTTGGATGGTTTGAGAGGATTTTTATAATTTTACAAAATGAGAGTTATTATAGTACTTTTATACTTAAATCAAGATTATTTAGAGAGTAAATGACATATTTTTATAGTTATATTTTGTATAATTACCTATTTTAGTTATTTTTAATAAATTATGTTATTTTAGAATAAATTGTATGCTTAGATCTTATGCTTAATTATAGGCAATTGGAAGTGCAAATTTCAAGGAAGAAATGTTGTGTAATAGGCAGCAAAAATGAGGAAAAAGCTTGGCTATAGAAGATTGAAAACAAGTCTGAAACAATGCATATACTGTAGCCGATGCTATAGTAGCTGTTGCTGTAGCAATCCTAGACTATCAAAAGAGAAAATTTGCCTAAATCTTAGAAAAAAGATATGATCTACGGTTTCTAAATCTGGAAGATACGCATCTTAGACTTATGATTACCTTAATTTTCAACTATAAAATAAGCACGCACACAAGGGAAGAGAGGAGAGCCGTCAATCCCAAGAAGTAACCAAGAAAAGAAAAAGAAAATAAGAAAGAAAAGGAAAATCCCAGGGTTGAAAAGAAGATTGCAAGCGAGAGGAAGAAGAAATTAAGAATCTAGAAGAGTCACTTACCTCTATCTTTATTCTACTTGTTTTCTTTAATGTATATTATGGCTAAAATTGTTTTTGTTTTTGTTTTGTTACAAATCATGAACTAAATTTATTTTTGGTTGAGTGATAAACGAGCTTGATGGTTAATTGACTGATTTTACGTGTTGTTGCATGATTGCTATAACATTTTATTTTGATAATACTTATTTCAATTCACTATTTTGGCTGACCACCCATTTAGTGGTACTAGCTAAGAAAGAGCCTCAAAAAGACTTATTTTAGTAGAACATATCCAAATAATACTTGATTTTAGATTATGTTTTCTAAGTTGGGCTAAACTCAATTTAAATAGAGTCATGCTTAATCTAAAACTAATGATGGACTAGACATAAGGATTTATTTTGTAGAGTATTAGGAACCTTGAGCATATAATGTTATATCTTGGGTTGGCATAACAACTGGTCATTATTAGGCTATATATAGATATAAGATATCCAGCAGGCGACAGCTGAGGATGTATTAGAGTTCTGCCCAGTGTTGTAGTAGTTGTTGTGGTAACAGTACTGTAACAAAAAAATAGTCAATGCCATTAAGTGAGTTGATTCACTTAACTACATCATTTGTAGTGGTTACATTCTTGTGTGACACGTATCAATTTATTTTATTGCGTTTTATTTTTTCATTTAGATAAATTAGTTTAATTAGTTGATAAACAAGATTTATTTAATTGGGTTGAATTTGCATCATATTAATTGCTGTAGCAACTTTAATATCATCAGTCCATGTAGAGATGATCTTGAATACTTATCATTATATTAATTATTGTCTACACTTGCGCAATAACACCTGTATTATAAGAGATTAAACCTACATCACAACAAATTTTTAGCGCCATTGCCGGGGATTGGTTGTTTTTATTGTGATTTGTGAAATCAATTTTGTGGTGTTTATTTAAGTTATTGTTTAATTATTTTTCTGTACTGACAGAGTGTTCTAGCAACCATTGCATGTGCAAAAACAAACAGATTGAGTTTTACTTTGATCTAAAAATTTAAAGAACTGTTAGGAGATTAAGATCAGAGCAAAGAAATTCGAAAGCTGTTGTATCAATGAATGACTTACAAGATGTGAAAGATTTGAACAACCAAGGAGAATTACAACCATTGAATGCACAAGGAGGTTAGAATGGACAACATGTTTAAGGGCAACCAAGAAACAATATCATTCATATAGTAGATGACAGAGATAGAGCCATTAGAGACTATATTGTGTTAACTCTTCAAGCAATACATCCGAGCATAATTAGACTTGAAGTTCAAGTAGATAATTTGGAGTTAAAAAAGGTGATGTTTCAGATGTTGCAAATAGTGAGTTAGTTTAATGGACTGCCATCAGAAGATCCTCACTTTCATCTTAAGTTGTTTTTAAAGGTGAGTGATACATTTTAATTTTTTAGCAGCTTCTATGGCCTCGGTATCTTCTTTTTGGTTTGTTGTAGTTTGGGACAAAAGGAAGCATTTAATAGTGTTACCATTTTTAGTTGTTGATCAGATTTTGTTGGTCCTTATTTCTGATGGTAGAGCGGATATACTCCGTTGGGCCTTATCTAAGGATGGAAATTTTTCTTTGAGGAGTAGTCCGATAGCCAGAATGAGGTTTCTTCTTTAATTTGGCAATGACATATTCTTTCACAGGTCTTTTTTTTCTTGTGGTGTTTGTTGCATGGTTTTTTGGCCACGAATGATGCTTTGTGCTTGAAGGTTTTTACTTGGTTTCCTAGTGTCATTGTAATCGAGATGTTGAGACTATCAGCAATTATTTTTAGATTGCCTGGTGGTTCGGCAGATTTGGCAGTGGTTTCATTCAATGATTGGCCTTCCGTATCTTTCTTTTTTGTCTCCCTATGCTTTGCTTAATCACTAGTGAGGGTATTATCGCTGCTCGAAACATATTTTTGTGATTCTCCCAGTACTTTATTTTGTAGCATGTTTGGAAAGATCGAAACACTTTTAAGTTTGATTCTGTTGCCTTTAATATGGGCACTGTTATTTATAAAGTGTTCCTGGATCTTAGGTTAGTTAGTGATGCTTTTGATTTCAAGCCATCTTAGTTGAGGGGTGTTTTGGATACTCAAATTGGGGAGGGATTGCAAATTATCACGCCTCTCCATAGACCACTTCAATTGGTTTCTTAGATGAAACCTTTGTCGAGGTTAATGAAATAAGTGTGGATGGTTGTTCTAGGGAAACCCTAGTATGGCTGTTACTGGTGGTATTTTGTGAGATCATCATAGAGTGGTGTTAACTGCTTTTGGATCCTTTTTAGGGTACCGGTCTATTCTTTTTGCTGAATTAATGGCTCTGTTAGAGGGTTTAGTTTTTACTGCGTAGCTTGGTTTATCTACTCTTGAGGTGGAATCTAATTTGGCCATTATGGTTTCTTGGGCTACTTCAAAGGGATCTATGCAGTGGGATTTTGTTTATCTCCTTAGTTGAGTTCAGGCATTGGCTTCTAGCCCATCTATTGTTATCAGGCATGTTTTTCGAGCAGCTACATCTATCGTTGACTTCATGGCCAACTAGGCTCGTACTCATCAAACTTGCTGGTGATTTTTCAATCCTAGGGACCTTCCAGCTGGTTTATTTAGCATTCTTCTCTTGGATACTCTAGAGAATCCATATATTTGACATTAATTACCTTAACTAGGACTGTTTATTTGCTAAATCATTTGCTTTTCTTAGGAGGTTTTGGTCTTTTAGTCACTAAGATAATGGTCATTACCTTCGCAAAGTAACTATTGATTATTTTAAAATAACTACCAATGATAACTTGCTTAAAAATCAGTACAAAAGTTTAATCAACACCGAATCGAACACCGTTCATCTGGTATTTGAAAAAGAAAATAAACTAGGATATACATACAAAGTTTAGAGTGATGTGACACTATTATAATTGGACCATATGAAGCCGTGAAATGAGGATGTTCTAGTCATATCATGGGCCATGGTGATGTTTTCGACAATCATAAACTGAGCAGAAAGCGTGTAATGCCGTCAAGAGTAAGAGCATAATGGTAGCCATAAATGTAAGAAATTGCCAAGAACCAAACAAATTAAGCTTTTTATTTTTCCAATACTTTACCCTCCATCGGCTGCTGTTGTAATACTTGCTAACGTCTTCAATCACTATGTCAATGTGTGGCACTTTCGACAATCTAATTGATTTGCTAATTCCATTCCACAATTGCGCAACCTCTGCATCACTCTTCAATCTGTTCAAAGCAATGCCATTTTCTCTAAGCAACTTCACATCCTTTTCAGTGTCAATAATCCCATTCATCAACTTAGTGTAACGAGTTAAAATCAGCAGCCCTGACACATTTGATGCTTCATATGCCACTAAGTTTCTCAAGACTACCTCTGTGTAAATGTCAAAACTGATGGCGGGAAGGTGCAGTGTCGCCGTCTCTCTGTCAAAATGGACGGTTGAGGTGTTGCCAACAGTGAGTGAAGGTATTGTGATTTCCTCCACTAATGGTGGTTTGTTCATGTGTTTGTTTGAGGGGGATCTCTCAGCATCTGACTCATTTCCTTCGTTGTCTTATGGGAATATTAAATTTTGAACCGGCTGTACCAAGATTGAAAATCCAGGAATCTTGCAAAGCATGAAGCAGCGGAATTTGAACAAGAATTTAATGGGTCTTAATTGCATCATCTTTGAAAAAAGCTTCTAAAGCCCAGTGAAAAACCTTTTTGAGTCCGAATATATTTATTGACCATCAATTTCAGTTATCTCTGCCTGTTGCTCTGCTTTTGGCACAATTGTTTTGTATAAATAATCTAGCAAATGGGCACATTCTGAAGCTTGGATTATTCGCTTGTTCTTTTTAATTTTAAAAGGCGAAACTTCTTCACAAAAACCCGTTAACATCACCTGCATCAATCATCCGCTGATTCCGAAGATGAATATTGAACTTGAAGCATTTTTCTCAACACAAATATGGGTAGCTTTCATCCCTGCATAATCAACCAAATGCAATATTGATATTGAGGAAGAAGTTGCGGGTACTTCTCATCTTTCATGGCATAGATCTGAAGAAACTCAAGCAAGAATAATGCGTCAATCGCCATCATCCAAGCTAGAGTTTCACTACTAAATTTCAAATGCTTGTGATAGCAAGCTCGAATTTGTGGCTTAAGCCCTTTCAATTAATCAACAACACACTGGAGCTTATGATCACCATAGAATTTTCTTTGTGCTCTTCTCGCTGCGGCTAGCTTGTATCTCTCCATCTCATGGAGCTCAGGCGCAAGTGATGATAAGGGCCAATAGCAACTTCTTGTGGAGTGTATAAAGAAACAGGATCACTTGACGTCAATGTTTTGAGCACACTGAATATGCATGCAGGAATTTCAGTTTCGTTTTCAAGCTGATCTTCTTCAAGAGTTCTACGGATGTTGCTGTAGGATAAATATAATCTTTGTAGGAGTATATATTTAATTTTCCTCTTTTCTAGTTCAATTAGGATTTAATTTTTTTTATTGTTTAAATCATATTCCTTTGCTAATAAGGAATCATAATTTTATTAGGAATAAGATAATCCTATCTAATAGGCTTGTTATGCTTGTTTCTTTGCACAAGCTTATTATCAATAATATTCAATATTTCTCAGTTGGGACATTTTCTCCGTTGTGAGAGCACTCTTTCTTGAATTTTCAAGAATGTACGCTAGAACGAAATCTATTATCGCTTTCACACTGCATCAAGTGGTATCAGAGCTTTTCTCTATACCAGGCAGAGCTTTCCTAACCATCAATCACCCTACATACACAAATCCTCCCTCCATCATCCATTAATTCCATCAATTAAAGAAAAAAAAAATCAACAAAAAAAATTAGAAAAAAAAACCTGAAGCCACCTATATGGCCACCTCACAAGGTTGTCGTCGCCGCCTTTCTCCATCTTTCCCATCGAACTCCACTGCTAACAGAACCAGAAGAAGCAGACTGACAAAACCCAACCTATCTTACCATCGATTCACTATTGTAAGCCCCGAAAACATGCCAAATAGCCGTCAAACCGTTGCAACTTCCGCTACTCCATTCGCTGATATCGGTAGCGATTCACTAGCCTCCACCACCACCAATCCATTCAACATCATCAGCCCTCTCTTTTCAGCCCACTTCCGCTGCCAATCACTAGTTCGTTCACCAAAAACCGAAGCAACCTCTAACCACAACTTTAAATTCAATTTCCCGATCAATTCAAAATGATTTGAGTCAAACCACCACCACCACACTCACCGACCTTAAATCTTTTAGATCCACCTATCCTCACCTGCTTTTTCGATCACCGTCACCGGTAGCACAAACTTTTGCTTATTTAAATTTTACCCTAATACTTTTCCTTAATTATAGCATTCCTTTATAACTTTCTATCCTTTAAAAAAACCCCAAAAACAAAAAAAAAAGTAGAAAATCCAAAAAAAAATGGTTTCCAAAGAAAGTAATATTGCATTTAAAGCTCAAATTATAAAAGGGATAGAGCGACTCGAACAATCCCAAACTTATTCAACGAAAGCATGGCGCGAAACAATGGCAATCGTACAATCAATACAAGCTCATATTAAGGCGATGGAAGAATCATTACATGGCGTGAGATAAGAATTGAACAAGATTAAGCTCGCCCGAAGGAGTAATGGAAGCAAAGGGTATTGACATTGTTGATTCAGGAAATAATTTTAGTGAGCAAAAGAAGACCAACAGGACAAAGGAAGTAGGTAGTTCTAGTAGGAATACAAAAGCTATTCC
Source organism: Luvunga scandens (assembly GCA_030449905.1). Lineage (NCBI taxonomy): Eukaryota > Viridiplantae > Streptophyta > Magnoliopsida > Sapindales > Rutaceae > Luvunga > Luvunga scandens. Next base: position 1,790,586 of record JASUUG010000286.1, read on the forward strand.
ACCTTTTCCAAGTTCTGATGATTTAGATGAAGAGGAGATAGAGGATATGCGACGAGAAACATATCAGAGTGACTATCGCATCAAAATTGACCTTTCGTCATTCAATGGACAACTAGGCATTGAAGACTTTCTTGATTGGTTATCAAATGTTGAACAATTCTTGAAAACAATAAACTTTTTATAATCAAAGAAGGTTAACGTAGTAGCCTATAAACTAAAAGGTGTTGCTGCAGTTAGTGCGACAATCTACAAACTTCTCATGTACTATAAGGAAAAAGAAAGGTCAAGACATGGCATCTCATGCATCACCTGCTAAGGGATTGATTTTTACCTCTTGATTATGTACAAACTTTGTTTCGTGAGTACAACAACTATCGTCAAGGAGCCTAAAAAGTCAAAGAATATGCCCTTGAATTTCAAAGGCTTATGAAACGAAATAATCTCTGCGAGAGAGAGGCCCAAATAGTTGGTTGATTCTTAGATGGATTATGCCCTGAAATAGAAGATCAAGTTGGGTCACAACTAGTACATACATTGTAAAACGCCATTCGACTAGCTAAAAAAAAAAATGGAAATGCAATTGGAAAAACGAAAGGCCCATAATCAAGCCATCTCATGCTTATTCATTCCTGGCCAATAACAAGAACAAAGGTACGAAATTAACAAGGAAAAATCTCCTATAGAAAACTTTGGACAAAATCATAATAGGCAAAACAAGCGGCAAATAAAAGATCCACTAAATAATAGTAATCCTTATGCAGTTCCATGAGGTGACAAATGTTTTCATTATTTGAAACCAAGCCATACATTAAACCAATATCTGGAACAAAGACGCCAAACAACCAATTTGGCAACTCATGCAGAGAAAAATAAAGAGCCTAAGGATGAGCCATATGAAGACAATGATAACATAAAAGAGGAGGGTGAATGGACATATCCAAACACAAGAGTATCATTAGTAACACAACGTTTGTTATACATACCAAAGAAGGAAGAAGACACTCAAAGACATATCATCTTCAAAACAAGGTGCATAGTCAACAAGAAGGTATATGATCTTACTATTGATAGTGGTAATAGCGAGAACATAGTTTCTAAGACCATGGTTGACAAGTTACAATTTAGAAGTCATAAACATTGTTCTCCTTATCGCATTGGATGGATAAAAGATATTGGAAAGACTAAAGTTATTGAACAATACCACATACTTTTTTCCATCGAAAAATATAAGGATGAAGCATTAAGCAATGTTGTCGACATAAATGCTTGCCATATGCTACTCGGAAGACCCTGGCTATTTGATCTTAATACAATTATGGGAAAGAAAATACATACAAGTTTTATAAAGAAAATATGAAGATTATCCTAGCGCCAATGAAGTCAAAAGTCAAAGGAACTTATCTTCTAGTGCCAAAAGAGGTAGCTGAAGCAGAATCGATTCTTGAACAAGTCTAGCCATTATTCTCAGAATTTCAAGATATCATGCCTAAAGAACTTCCTAACAAGTTATTTTCTATAAGGAATATTCAACATCAAATTAATCTTGTCCCTAGAGCTTTTAGAAGAGCCATATTTAAAAGTAAGAAGAAGATGAAGTATGGAGTATTTATGGTTTCAAGGAAGATTGATATGAAAGACTACGAGTTCAAGCTTCAAGATTCATTGCTACTCTCTTACAATTTTCATCCTCCAAATTGTCTTTGTTTTCAGCAAAACTTAAGGAAGAGTTTTTTTCGAAGAGGGAGAGACTGATGTAGGATAAATATAATATTCATAGGAGTATACATTTAATTTCCCTTTTTCCTAGTTCAATTAAGATTTGATTTTTTTTTTGTTTAAATCATATTCCTTTGCTTATAAGGAATCATAATTTTATTAGGAATAGGATAATCCTATCTAATATAAATAGGCTTGTTATGCTTATTTCTTTACATAAGCTTCTTATTAATAATATTTAATATTTTCTCCGTCGTCAGAGTCCTCTTTCTTAAATTTTCAAGAACGTACGCTAGAACAAAATCTAGTATCGCTTCCGCGCTGCATCAGATGTTGATGATCCATTGAGTTCATCGAAGTTTTGATTTGGATTGGAGGACTTGTTTCATTAATATGAGGGATAAAGAAGCCAAGTTTACTTTGTTGAAGCAACTTTTGATTCTAAAATTCTGAAAATGGCTGCTTATTATTATTTGATTATTAACGAGTAGCGTAAGTAATTAAACACTCACTGTCATTATTCCGCACGTGAAGAGCAAATAAAGCTATAATCAAATACATATACGTGCGTCTAAATTGCGCCAAATGTGTATACTGCTAATGCGGTATGACTTTCCTAAATAAATCTTTCTCGTTTAAAGAGAGAAACGTTATTGATCATATTACGAGGCACACATGACAAGAAACTAATGTGAGAATACTTCTCCAGTCGTATAGACTTTCTTCATTGTGTATGTAATATATAATTGTTATGAGGATATATATATAGACCTTTTTTTCTTTTGTTGGAAAAATGCATTCAACAAATATGCATCATGTTTCAGGTTGCTTTCTATTAATTAATAATATTGCTTTCTACTGCTTTCTCTAAAAGTTTATTTTAAGAACTTGTCAAAATTGCCAACTGTAATTTACTTCAAGTTTGACACTAATATGAGAGAAGAGAAGAGATACATCAATAACTTGATCAATGTGCGATACATGTAACACGAGTTTTAGTAATCTGTCCTCTAAATGTTTTTATTGGTTTGATTTGTTTAATCAAATATTGTCCAATATTTAAAAAAATAATGGCCTATATTTGAAGGTTGTAATAAGTTGAATAATGATATTCGTACTTTGTTGAAATACTTGGATTGTATTGAAATTTTGAAATAGCAGCTTATGTGCTGTCCATTAATCAAGTGTATGTTAATAATGAATAATAAAATTATCAAATTTTCTACCCATACCAATAAATGATTGGTGGCACATGAGTTAAGATATAAATTAGGTATTACAATTGAATACATATATCATTAGGTAAAGTGATTTATTTTGTTAATGATATAGATAAAATAATATACGCAATCTCTAAGTTATATTTGTTATAACTTACAACAAATAAAAATAATATAAAAATAAGTAACACACAAGTAGGTCATATAGGGCTAATGTTTTTTTTTTTTTTTTTGGCCTTGTTTTTTTATAGTTGTAAGTTATACTAAATGTAACTTAGGGAGACCCAATAATCTATATTTAACAACAGTCACAAAAGTACTGTATATATATTTTTCTCATAATGATGGAAGTCACTAGAATTTAATAAAATAGTTGACTGGAATTTATTTTGTCATTAATGATAGAAGTCAGAAAAAAATGAAAAAGAAATGAAAAATAATCTATGTATAATGTAGGTATCTAATGAGAGTCACAAATGTTCTGTATATATATTTTTTTAATAATGATGGAAATCACTAGAATTCACTTAAATAACTCGAATTTATTGTGTTGTTAATGATAGAAGTCAGAAAAAGAATGAGAAATAAAAAAAAAAAAAAAAGAAATCTAATCTATATTTAATGAGAGTAAAAAATGTACTGTGTATATCTCTCTAAATAAGTTAGAAATTAACCACTTGAATTAAGGGAGATAGCCAACTTTCCCCCTAATGTAATCAATATGTACCACTTATCCTTCTACTGTTTTTGTAATAGTCAATTACCCCATTGACATCATAAGTTTACAATATTACCCCTATTTTAAATATACTTTTATTTATATTTATTATAAATTAAATAAATTATATGAATATAAACTAAATAAAAAAATTAAGTATTAAAAATAAGAAATATATGTTTTGATGTAAAAACATTAACAATAAAAATTTTTTCTTGTACTTTTTTATGTTATAAACATTTTCTTATAATAAATATTTTATAATATTTTACAATTAAATGTAAAAAGTACAAGATAAATATTTTATTATTTATTTTATAATAATTTTTTTATTTATCATTCAATTTTTTATAATAATTTTTTGTCATTTTATAATAATTTCTTGTACATTTATTACAAGAAAATGTTTATAGCATAAAAAAAAGTACAAGAAAAAAATTATTGTTAATTTTTTTACATCAAAACATATATTTCTTATTTTTAATACTTAATTTTTTTATTTAGTTTATATTCATATAATTTATTTAATTTATAATAAATATAAATAAAAGTATATTTGAAAATAGAGGTATATTGTAAACTTATACTGTCAGGGGAGTAATTGGCTATTTCAAAAATAGCAGGGGGGTAAGTGGTACATATTGATTACACTAGGAGAGAAATTGACTATCTCCCCTAGAATTAATGCTTACTTTAAGAAATAGGGACAAACATGAGTTAAATACACTTTTAATCCTTTTAGTTTGAGTCAAGAGAAATTATTAGTCATCCACTAAAAAATTATTTTGTAACGACAAATTTACACTTATTGTTTACAATGTATATTACAATGGTACCATTACAAAATGACCACACTTTAATTCGTGCTTGTTTCTGTTTTGTCATTTCATAATGGTAATGTTTTTTTAATAGATGATTAATACAAATTACACATTTTGGGTGTAAAATCAAAAAAATTAAATTTTTATGAAATTTTTTATAACGGGGTAACTTCAAGTGCATGATTGTTAATTTTTTGGGTCACTTATTCATTTAGTTCTTATATTTTTAAAAATTATATTTATAACGTATATTTGTTTCTATTAAAATTTATTTAATTATCATCTACTTTTCACCCTTTTACAGGACAAATTTGTTTGAATTTATTGTACATAGATATTATTTTACCCCCTTAAATAGTTAGATCCAACAACTACCAAACTAATGAAAGAGGTGGTTTAGATATTTGTTGAGAATAAAAAGGGTAATCAGATGATTAGCTCAAATTATAAGGATATATTGTAAGATCGTTTACTCATCAAACATGGTGTCTTGTTGAAATTTGACACGCATATTCACTTACTTTATACGCATTCCTTATCCATTCACTCCTTATTTTACCATTAATGAGATAATTTCTTAGCTGACACATCATTGAGATATAAATTTTGTAACCCCTCATTATGGGATCATTATTCCATTTGCTCCAAATGGAATACAGAGCAAACTAAAATTTTACTTCATTACATTCACACGCAATTTACAATTTTACAGCAAATTAAATTCCACACAGTAAATGGGACATTAAAAAAAAAATTGAACTCTTCCTTGAATGCAATAATTTAAGTAGAAAAGAACGATACAATTCCCATAAAAAAAGGCACCTTGCAAACCTAGTCATTCAGAGGTTTAGCCAAGATTGAATTTACGACAATTATAGACTGAGCCAAAAGCTTGCAATGTCGTCAAGAGCAAGAGCACAATGGCAGCTAATAATGTAAGGAACTTCCACGAACCAAACTCATAAAGCTTCATGTATTTCCCAAACTTAACCTTCCATCTGTTGTAGTAATTCTTGTTAACATCTTCAATCACTGTGTCTAAGAGTGGCACTTTTGTCATTTTAATTGATTTATTCATCCCATTCCACAGATTAGCAACCTCTGCATGACTCTTTAATCTGTTCATTACAACCCCCTTTTCCCTAAGCAACTTGGCATCCTCTTCAGTATCAATAATCCCATTCATCAACTCAGTGTAACGAGTCAAAACCAATGGCTCTGATGCGCTTGATGCCTCATAAGCTACTAGGTTTCTCAATACCACCTCTGTGTTAACATCTAAACTGATGGTTGGAAGGTGTAATATGGCCTTCTTTGCATCGAAACTGACTGTTGAGATGTTGCCAACAGTGGCAAAAAAACGAACATTGGATTTGGCAAGCTCAATGACAGAAGGAATTGTGATTTCCTCAACTAATGGTGGCTTGTTCATGCGTTTGCTGGAGGGGGAGCTCTTATCATCTGAAGTGTTTTCCACGGTAATTCGAACCACAGTTTGATAGGTTTTGATACAACAAGCTTTTTAATAAGTTCTATAGGGCCTTTGTTTAGCCTTAAAAGCAGCTTCCAAAGCTGACTGAATAACCTTTCTGTGTCGTCCGAATATATTTCTTCGGGTTGCATGGCTTCGCCTTGGTCGTCAACCTCAGTTATCTCAGCTTTTTGTTCAGCTTTTGGCACAAATGTGTCGTATAAAATGTCTAGCAAATGGGCACACTCTGGAATTTTGATCATTGGCTTGTCCTTCATTTTGAAAGGTGAAAGCTCTTTACAGAATCCTTTTAACATTGACATGAACATGTCATCTGCTGATTCCAGAGATGAATATTGAATTTCAAGCATTTTTCTTAAAACAAATAAGGGAATTTGGTTCTCAAGCATCACTAAATCTCTCAGAATCACATTACGAGCAGCTTTTCTGTCTGCATAATCAACCAAATGCGACAAAAATTGTTAGAGGAATTGCTTCAACTAGAAATGCGGCTATGATTACCAGAAAACTGTGAAAAAATTAAGTTGATAGGTAAGAGTTTAACAATTATATCAAAGATAAGTCTTAAACAGACCATCTCCTAAACATGAGTTACAGACATTGCACTGTTATTAAGAGATAAATGGGCCAAAATAAAAAAATAGAAAAATAAGTTAATCTGTCTTAACATGCTCTTCCATGTGAAACATGGGTTTAATAGATATACAAAACCTGAAAAGACATTTCTACGAGATAAAAATTAGAAAACATACCCATAAATTTAAATAGGTTTTAAGAGTAGAATTTATGCATCTCGAGGAACCTGAACATCAAATTTAAGCTTTAATATTGTTGTGGAGTGAAGCAAATCAGAAGTAATGAAACGACAAGAAGCTGTGTGTTTTGAATACATGTGCTTTGAACGACAAGAGAGGTTGTCGTTTCATGATTAATGAAGCATATGGAAAACACGTGAGGAGTACAGCTCATGTGGTTCGTTAAAACAGTTACTGCACCTGGATTTCACGTGGATTTTCTGGGCTGATTCTGGAATCATTAAGAAAGGGTTTCTTTGTTACAATCGACGAGAGAGAGAGGAAGAAAGACTTCAGCTCTATATATGTGAGACTCGGTATATGAGAAAGCATAGTGATAGAGGTGAAATTAGCTCTGAGATTGTACTCTGTAATCCATCTGTTAAAACTCAATAAAGCTGATCATAGTGTTGCCCTCCCGTAGATGTAAGCTAGAGAAATCTAAGTTGAACCACGTAAAATCCTCTTGTTCTTTTTCTTTCAACTCTTGGGTTAATTGTTTTTGATTCAATCGTGTTAAACCTCTGCTGTTATTAATCAAGAAAGCATCTTGTCAAAGGTTTGTGATCTTGGGAAGAGTCAAAGGTTGTTTGTCATCTACAACACCTTAGGTTCTACAATTGGTATCAGAGCTTGGTCTTCAAACCTGAAGCAAGTATGGCAATGACAAAGATTGATATGGAGAAGTTTACAGGAAAGAATGATTTCAACATGTGGAAAGTGAAAATGAAAGCCTTGCTGGTAACTCAAGGGTTAGGTGATGCCATTGAACCAGTTATCAAGAGAGAAGGGAAAGATGTATCTTCTTCTTCAAAGACACCTGAAGTAGCTGCTGAGATCAATAAGAAGGCCAGGAGCACAATCATATTAAGCCTTGGTGACTCTGTTATAAGAGAGGTTGCCAAGGAGAAAACTGTCTCAGATCTGTGGGCCAAACTTGAAAAACTATATATGACAAAGTCTTTGGCCAACAGATTGTATATCAAGAAAAGAATGTTCACGTTGAAAATGGCTGAGGGGTCTTCTCTGGATGATCATATTGATGAGTTTAACAAGGTGTGTGACACTCTTGAAACCATTGATGAAGGTCTGGATGATGAAGGAAAAGCCCTGCTTCTGGTGAGTTCTCTTCCTCAGTCATATCCTAACTTTGTTGATGCCCTTATGTATGGAAGACAAACTTTATCTTTAGATGAAGTTAAGGCTGCTTTGAATACAAAGGGTTTACAAGAGAAGTCTAGTAATATGATGAATGCTGAGGGGTTATCTGTAAAGGGAAAGTTTAACAAGTATGATCAAAAGAAAAAGAAGCAAGAAAAAGACAAGTCAAAGTCTCAAAATAGGAAATGCTTTCAGTGTCATAAAGAGGGACACTTCAAGAAAGATTGTCCAGAAAAGAAGAATAAGAAAAAAGAGAAAAATAGTGATGCAGCAACTGTTGAAGAAGAAGGATATGAATCTGCTGGAGTATGTGTGGCCACTGAAGATCTGCAGAGAGGTAAATGGATACTTGATTCAGGCTGCACCTTTCATATGTGTCCATTTAGAAGTTACTTCTCTGACTATCATAATATTGATGGGGGAAAAGTAATGATGGGTAATAATGCTGTATGTAGAGTCATAGGCATGGGAAATGTAAGTCTAAGACTACATGATGGAACAATCTGTGAACTTAGAGAGGTCAGATATGTTCCTGATTTGAAGAGGAATCTGATCTCACTAGGATTGATTGATCAGGGAGGGTTTAGTGTTAAGCTTGAATCCGGTAAACTGCTGATCATGAAGGGTTCCAAGGTTGTTATGAAAGGCTCAAAAAGGAATGGAGTATATGTCTTAGATGGAGAAGCAATTACTGGTATGACAGGAGTAATTGTTAGTTCTGGTGAGGAAAATACTAGACTATGGCATCTAAGGTTGGGGCATATGAGTATGAAGGGACTCAAAGAACTTGAGAAGCAAGGAGTTCTGGGAAAAGAAAAATTAGAGGAATTAGATTTTTGTGAGGATTGTATCTTGGGAAAATCTACAAGAAATAGTTTTCAAAAATCAGTAAGCAAAACTCTTGGAATCCTGGACTATATACACTCTGATCTCTGGGGACCCTTTCAGACCAGCTCACTGGGGGGTAATATCTATTTTTTGTCAATAATAGATGATTACTCCAGGAGGGTTTGGGTCTATGTACTCAAACAAAAGGATCAAGTCTTTGGAAAGTTCAAAGAATGGAAAAGCTTAGTTGAGAACCAGACTGGAAAAAGGGTGAAGAAGTTGAGAACAGATAATGGACTTGAGTTCTGCAATCAACAGTTTGATAACTACTGTGCAAGAGAAGGAATTGCAAGGCATAAGACAGTAAGGTTAACTCCTCAGCAAAATGGATTAGCAGAAAGAATGAATAGAACCTTGATGGATAAGGTGAGATGCATGCTAATTCAATCACAACTTCCTAAAAGTTTGTGGGCTGAAACCTTACTTACAGCACAGTACTTAGTAAATTTAAGTCCTTCTGCTGCTTTGAATTTCAAGACTCCATTTGAAATGTGGCATGGCAAACCAGCTGTCTATGGGAATCTCAAAGTCTTTGGATGTCCTGCATATGCACATGTCAGTCAAGGAAAACTAGCACCACGAGCTCTAAAAGGTCAGTTTATAGGATATCCTGATGGGGTTAAAGGATACAAGCTATGGTGTACTGATCTGGAACCTCCTAGGTGCATAATAAGTAGAGATGTGGTGTTTAATGAAAAGGCTATGTTGGAGGTAAGAGAGGCTACTGGGAAATATTGTAAGAAAATCCATGATCAGAACAAACTTCAGTTTGAGGTGGAGCCAACTGATCTGAAAACATCACAGGAAGATGGAAATGCAGATGAAGACAGTGAAAGTCAAGAAGAATGCAGTGACACTCTACCACAATCTCAGAGACAAACTCAAACTCATGGATATCAGTTAACAAGAGACAGACAGAAAAGGGAGACCAGACCACCACAAAGGTTTGGATATGCTTATTTAATAGCATATGCACTTGTTACATCTCATGACCTTGAGGGAGATGAGCCAAAGAACTATGAAGAGGCAATACAAAACTCAAACAGATCAGAATGGCATAGGGCTATGGATGATGAGATAGACTCTCTTAAAAGAAACAACACCTGGATATTGGTGAAGAAGCCTAACAATAGAAGAACAGTGGGGTGCAAATGGATTTTCAGAGTTAAAGAAGGACTTATAGCTGGTGAGCCCAGGAGGTACAAAGCTAGGCTTGTAGCTAAGGGATATACTCAGAAGCAAGGAGTAGATTTCAAGGAAGTTTTTTCTCCTGTAGTAAGACATGCTTCCATAAGGGTCTTGTTAGCACTAACTGCAGTCCTTGACTTGGAGCTTGATCAACTTGATGTTAAGACTGCATTCCTACATGGAAGGCTTCAGGAAGAAATTCTGATGACTCAACCGGAAGGTTATGTAGATTTTGAAAAACCAGATCATGTTTGCTTGTTGAAAAAGTCACTGTATGGGCTTAAACAATCTCCTAGGCAATGGTATTTGAGGTTTGATGAATTTATGCTGTCTCATGGATACCTGAGGTGCAACTTTAACTGTTGTGTATATTACAAACAGCTTAACTCATGTCACTACATATATCTGTTACTATATGTAGATGACATGTTAGTTGCTTGTAAATCAAAAAAGGAAATTGAAGCTCTAAAGGGGATGCTGAACTCAGAATTTGAGATGAAAGATTTGGGGCAAGCAAAGAAAATACTGGGTATGGAGATCAAGAGGGACAGAAACAGGGGTATTATGTTTCTTTCACAGGGAAAGTATCTTGAAAAGGTACTGAAATCCTTTGGAATGGTCTCTTGCAAACCAGTGATGACTCCACTTGCAGCACATTTTAAGCTTTCTAGTCAACATTGTCCAAAAACTGATGAAGAAAAGACTGATACGGGAAAAATTCCTTATGCAAATGCTGTTGGATGTATGATGTATGCCATGGTTTTAACCAGACCAGATATCTCTCATGCCCTCAGTGTTGTAAGTAGATATATGGCCTCACCTGGAAAAGAACATTGGAAGGCTGTAAAATGGGTGATGAGGTATCTAAGAGGTACTCTGAACTATGGACTGGTGTATGGCAGATCAGAAGGCAAATCTGGAGGTATAGTGGGACTTGTGGACTCTGATTTTGCAGGTGATTTGGATAGAAGAAGGTCCTTAACTGGATACATGTATATGTTGAATGGCTGCTTAATTAACTGGAAGGCAAGTCTTCAACATGTTGTTGCATTGTCAACAACAGAGGCTGAATATACAGCAGCCGCTGAAGCAGTCAAGGAAGCAATTTGGTTAAGGGGGTTAATTTCAGAACTTGGAGTAAATCAGAAGACTGTTGATGTACACTGTGATAGTTCCAGTGCCATTTATTTGAGTAAAAATCCTGCTCATCATGAAAAAACTAAACACATTGACATTAAACTGCATTTTATCAGAAATGTGGTCTCAAAAGGTGTGGTTGGGATGGTGAAGATACATACAGATGCAAATCCAGCTGATATGTTCACCAAGGTAGTAACTACAACTAAGTTCAAAGGTTGTTTGGACATAGCTGGACTTGGTTGCTACTAGAACATTCAGGTTGGAGGGATTGATCAGTGGTGATTTGTTCAAGGTGGAGAATTGTTGTGGAGTGAAGCAAATCAGAAGTAATGAAACGACAAGAAGCTGTGTGTTTTGAATACATGTGCTTTGAACGACAAGAGAGGTTGTCTTTTCATGATTAATGAAGCATATGGAAAACACGTGAGGAGTACAGCTCATGTGGTTCGTTAAAACAGTTACTGCACCTGGATTTCACGTGGATTTTCTGGGCTGATTCTGGAATCATTAAGAAGCTGGTTTGCTGTTACAACTGAAGCAGAGAGAGAGGAAGAAAGACTTCAGCTCTATATATGTGAGACTCGGTATATGAGAAAGCATAGTGATAGAGGTGAAATTAGCTCTGAGATTGTACTCTGTAATCCATCTGTTAAAACTCAATAAAGCTGATCATAGTGTTGCCCTCCCGTGGATGTAAGCTAGAGAAATCTAAGCTGAACCACGTAAAATCCTCTTGTTCTTTTTCTTTCAACTCTTGGGTTAATTGTTTTTGATTCAATCGTGTTAAACCTCTGCTGTTATTAATCAAGAAAGCATCTTGTCAAAGGTTTGTGATCTTGGGAAGAGTCAAAGGTTGTTTGTCATCTACAACACCTTAGGTTCTACAAATATTATGTCCGAGAAACCGTTTGACCCAAAATCTTAAGCCGGTAAAAGTCTAATATAATATTATAAGTTAAGTTGTAGTCGCAGAACTCACCATCATTCATGCGATAAATCTGAAGAAACTCGAGTAAGAACGATCCATCAAGGGCCATCATCCAAGCTAGAGTGTCATCACTGAAATTCAAATACTTGTGATAACAAGCTCGGATCTGCAGCGCAAGGTCCCTTCAATTGATCAACAGTATGCTCAAAAGTATAGTCACCGTGGAGTTGTTTCTGAGCTCTTTTCGCCGCATCGAGCTTATATCGCTCCATCTCATAAAGCTCAGGACGCCAGTAATGATAAGGGCCAACTGCAACTTCTTGTGGAGTATAAGAAGCAGGATCAGTAGACATCAAAGTTTTGGGCACATTGAATATGCAGGCAGGAAAATCTGTATCATTTTCAAGCTCTGCTTTGAGGGTGTGGCGGATATTGATGATCCATCGACGCTCATCGAAGTTTGGATTTGGATTACAGGACATGTTGGATTAATTGGAGAAATGACGAAGACTTTTTTTGCGCCTTCAAGAAAATTAAATGAAATGAGGCTTTTATAAATTGGCTTGAAACTAATAGAGAGTTTTCAAAATTTTTAAAAAAATGTCAATGTTGTCTACCATGGTTTGCTAAAAGCTCCACATAAGTTTATAAAAGAGGAGATATGGATGCATCAATAATTTGATTACATTTGTGCTGATCATTCCAAAACTATCCCAACTAATGTGATGCTCATAAGTGGAGTATAATTTTACATTATTATTAATTCACTATTATATGATCTTTCTGTGGTGCATGTCGCATCTGTTTAAAAGCACTTTTGGGATAGCTAATAATACTCTATGAATATGAAACACGTGTAAAATGAGTTTGTGTTTTTATAGTTTGAAATTTTCCTTGATGGTATATGGATGTTCACTTATTTTGAGTCCCTAACACTAATCTGTCTAGCAAGAGTCGTGGGTGCTCCAAGTATCCTTTCACTCCCCGATTTATTATTGATGAGATAATTTCACAGTACTAATAAATAAATAACATATCAAATACCACATCATTAACATATAAATTTTATATCTCAACTTTAGATGATCATTACTCTTTTGATTGGTCCAAGTAGAATATAGAGCAAAAGAAACAATCAATTGAGCTAGAAACAGCGCTCTTTCGCTTTGAATTCATAAGTTATTCTAATTAATTCGAATTCATCAACTAAATTTAAAAAGTTACTTATTATTGCTTATTAATTAATCAATTATTTATTTACTAAATTAAATCAATGGTAGAATTATCAATTATATTAAAAAGTCATCAAGGATCGTGGAAAAATCCTTTAAACAGCAGGGCCAAATTGGATATTGATCAACAAGCAATCAAGCATGCATTTCATCACCGCCATCGTTACAAATCCCATTCCCCGGAGGAGAAGAAAGCACATAAACAAACTTTTCCTTTGTCATATTAACAAACAAGTTACAGCAAAATCCCACACTATTTAAAAGAAATTAAATAAATAAATAACCCTTTGGAATTATAGCTTGCATCAAGCCAAATCAGTCCGAGTCTTGAGCGGAATTGAAGTCGAATTTGCGACAAGTATAGACTGTGCAAAAACCTTGTAATGTCATCAAAAGCAAAATCATGATGGTAGCTATCAATGTAAGAAATTGCCAAGAACCAAATACATAATACTTCATATATTTCCCAAACTTCACTTTCCATTGGCTGTTGTAATGATTGTTAACACCTTCAATAACTTTATCAATGTGTGGCACTTTCGTCAATCTAATTGATCTACTCATCCCATTCCAAAGATGAGCAACCTCTGCATCACTCTTCAGTCTGTTCAAAATAATCCCTTTTTCCCTTAGCAACTTAGCATCCTCTTCAGTGTCAATAATCCCATTCATAAACTCAGTATAACGTGTAAAAATCAAAGGCCCGGATGCATTTGATGCTTCATATGCCACTAAGTTTCTCAATACAACGTTGGAGTTTACGTCTAAACTGATGGTGGGAAGGTGTAATGTTGCCGTTTCCGTGTCGAAACTGACTGTTGATATGTTGCCTACAGTGGCTGAAAACGTAACATTGGCTTTGTAGAGCTCAGTTACGGAAGGGATTGTGATTTCTTCCACTAATGGTGGCTTGTTCATGTCATTTTCGCTTGCGTCGGAGGAGATCTCATCATCACCTGATTTATTTCCTTCTCCGAATAAAAGAAAACGAAATTGTCGTGCTAAGATTTCAAGCAGGGGTAACAGATTTCCTATAAGACGGATTGGGCGTTTGTTCAGTTTTGAAACCAGCTTCCAAATCTGTCTGAACAATTTGTTGAAGTAAGATAGGTCAGCGGAGTATCTTTCTTGCATTTGCTTGGCTTCGCCTTCGTCGTCAACAACCTCAATTATCTCAGAGGCCTTTTGTTCAACTTTTGGCACAATTGTGTCGTACAAATAACCTAGCAAATGTGTACACTCTGAGATATTGATCATCGGCTTGTCCTTTATCAGTCTAAGAGGCGAAAGCTCTTCGCAGAATCCCATTAACATGGCTTGCAACATATCATCAGCTGATTCCAACGACGAGTATTCAAATTCCAGCATTTTTCTCAGCACAAACAAGGGAATTTGATTCTCAAGCATCACCATATCTCTAAGAATCGCGTTGTGAGCAGCTTTAGTCCCCGCGTAATCAAGCAAATGCGACATTGATCGTGAAGAGTAAGTTTTAGACAACTTACCATCTTTGATTGCGTAGATCTGAAGAAACTCAAACAAGAATGATGCACCAATGGCCATCATCCAAGCTAGAGCCTCATTGCTGAAATTCAAGAAATTGTGGTAACAAGCTCGAATATGTAACTCAAGCTCTTTCAATTGATCAACAACGTCCTGAAACTTATAATCACCGTGGAAGTGTCTTTGAGCTCTTTTTGCCGCGGCCAGCTTGTATCTCTCCATCTCATAAAGCTCAGGACGCCAGTAATGATAAGGGCCAATTGCAACTTCTTTTGGAGTGTAGGAATCGGGGTCACTAGACATCAAAGTTTTGGGCACACTGAATATGCAAACGGGAAAATCAGTATCGCTTTCAGGTTCTTGTTCGATTGTTCGAAGTATGTTGATGATCCATCGACGTTCGTCAAAGTCTGGATTTGGATTTGGATTTGGATTAGAGGACATTGGTTGATTGACTGGAGAGAATAAGAGACAAGAGAGTTGGTTTTTCTTAGAGGGAAGGAACTTTAATTTGGCTGTGATAATAATTATTATTGGGTGCTTGGATTAGATACATGGAGTGGTGGGTGAAGCTAGCTATTCGTACCTCGGGCGAGCATTGCTTAATTTATTAGCATGACAATTGCCATTGTTACATACACACATATAATTATTATAATAATATTGTTAAAGGCCAAATTCAGATCCATTTGAGCTGGAGTTTTTTAAAGTAAAGAAAAAGTTAGCGTTAGAAGCTATCCACATGATAAGATGTTTCATAGCTTCAACTCTTTTCTTATCTAATCAATGTATTTTTATTAGTATTAATGCAGATTTGGTATTTAGTGTGTACCGGGATAACTTTTAAGTTGTAACATAAAATTATTTGGTAAACACTAACTGTTTAAGTTGATTTGATCATATATTTGTATGATGAAAAACTTATAATATTGAAGTTCTTAAAATATTCCATTAGTTTAATTCATGATAATTAAATGATGAAAGAACAGGAAATCATACTTGATTGCTTTGAAAATCCTAGATATATCTTTTGATTATTCTAGGTTTCAATGGAATGAGCTTGAATGTGTAACTGCAAAAGTCACTATAACACTCAAGTTAGTATTTAGTGATTGAGAATTACTTAGATCTCAATTTCTTTTAACTTTGTTCTAAAAATTAGCCAAAAAGGCATCTTTTTGGATCTTATTCATAGATCGAGAGATATGGGATCAATGGGAAAACTTATTTTAAATTTGAATCCTCATCATTCGTTCTCTTTATTTAATTTGGGCTATTAGATTTGATAACTATTTTTGTTCGTATCTGAGTTCTCAGCACGTGTTTTTATTAGTAATCACGTGCTATTACTTGTCAACATTTCCGAGTCTGATTGTTGTTTATTTTTTCTTATTCTATCATATAAATAAACTAATGGATATTTATTTTCAATCCGGGGTCAACATAAAACCATATCAAATATTGATTTCTTGATCTAAAATCAATACGAAGCACGGCTACACCGGCCTTTGATCTCCGAACAATATAAAGTATATATGTTTGGCTCTATTCATGATTCTTCATGGATATGTGGCGCAATATAAGTAGTTATATTTTTTGGCACTTACAGATATTTTTATTATTTTTATCAAAATTATTATTAAAAGTCATATTCACTCACACTATTAACTTTTATTTATAATATAATATTTTTTTTATAACAATTATATTTTAAAAGTTACCGAGCCTCTTAATTATTATAGTTGGATTAATATAAAGTTCCAAAAAACGTACGGGTAATTAAGAAAGACTATTTCCAACTTCTAGTCCAACGAGGCAAGAGATCGAGATGAAAGGAAGTTCCCCACGCAAGCCCTTTAATTTTATGAAGATGCGTGTACCAGAAAAGGAAAGTGCATTCACGTCAACTCTAATAAAATTATTTATTAATATGCATGTACATACATGGCTTTCACGTCAACACTGTAATAAATAATTTGATTCATATGCAATACATGTAACACGAGTTCGATTGTTAGATTTAATTTATAAATTACTGAGTGACCCGTTGATGCGGTCAATGGTATAAAGAAGGAGATAAAATTGTCTGATTATTTTATTTAAGCTACGTAGGATTGGAGAAATTTCCGGATATTTTCAAAAACTCTCTAATATTTGATATAATATCCCAAATATTATATCTTTTCAGAAGTTGGAGGCATCCTTAGCATATGCGTTTCAAAATTATTCAAAAGGTCCTAAAACATAACTCTATTTTTCTCCGCCAGAATACAGAAAGTGAAATACAAAACTATGCTTACGTAATTCAAAAGAACAGTACTATTCAGATAAAAAAATTTTGACAAAAACAAATTACATTAGACCAAATCCATTTCAATTAGTTAAAAGTTGACACGATAAAATTAACGAACCCCTTAATTTTGATTATGTCAGCCTTCCTTTAGCATTTGAAAATTCACAAGAAATCCGAAATGGATACAAGAGGAAATCTCCTTGCACGCTCTTATTCCAATCGTATCAAGACCGGCCATTCAGACATACAATTGATGATGTCAATGTTTTTCTTTTTCTGACAAAGACTAATTATTAAATAAGGACCCCCTAAGTTACATGCAATGTAACTCAGTCCGTTTGTTTGTTTTGTGTTTTTATTAAATTTTATTCAGGCCCCTTATATTTTATTTTATTTATAAATATTATAAATTTTTTTAAATTTATTCATAAATATTTAGAATATCAAATTTATCCATATAATTTTTAAATTCTAAAAAATTATTTATTTAATTTAAAAATATAATTATTATTAATAGATTATAATTATAATTATAATTATAATTATATAATTTTAATTTTAAATAGATTATTATTATTATTAACAACAATAAAAGGTATTATAATTAATTAATATATTAAAAATAATTGATAATAATTTTTTAGTTTAATTGTTAACAATAATAATAATAATAATAATAAATTTTTGAATAATAATAATCACAATAATTAAATATAAAATAATAATCTAAATATATTTAGCTTCAAATCCAATCCATTTGAATTAGATTTTGATACAACACTTCAAATCCAATCAATAATAGGACAATAATTAATAATAATTTTTTAGTTCAATTATTAATAATAATAATTATTTTTATTTATTTATTTATTTAGGGACAAGAAAACGGAGGATGAGGCCAATGGAGATGGTGAAAAAGAAGGTGAGTACCTTGGCTCCTTGTAGTGGAGGTGGTGAAGACAAATTTGTTGGGGTATTGTTGATGCGGTGTCATGTTGAGAAGAGGAGTGAATGAGTTTGATAGCATGAGGTTTAAAGAGTGAGAGTGATCTTGATCGAAGGGTGAGAGAACAGAGAGGGTGTGATGGGAAAATAGAAGATGTAGATTTGGAGATGGATTTATAATTAATTAATATATTAACAATAATTAATAATAATTTTTTAGTTAAATTGTTAACAATAATTATTAATATTAATTAATTAATATTATTTATTTATTTATTTATTATTATTAATTAAATAAATAATTAATTAATATTTTTAATTATTATTATAATACCTTTTATAATAATTATTATTATTAATTAAATAAATAATAAATAATTTTTATTATTATTATTTTTTTATTATTATTTAATTATTTATTTATTCATCAATTATTTTTAATATATTAATTAATTATAATACCTTTTATTGTTGTTAATAATAATAATAATAATAATAATAATAATAATAATAATAATCTATTTAAAATTAAAATTATATAATTATAATTATAATCCATTAATAATAATTATATTTTTTAATTAAATAAAAAAAAATTTAGAATTTAAAAATTATATGCATAAATTTGATATTCTAAATATTTATGAATAAATTTAAAAAAATTTATAATATTTATAAATAAAATAAAGTATAAGGGGCTTGAATAAAATTTGATAAAAAAACAAAATAAATAACTTAGGGGTGCAATAAATAATGTGTCATACGCAATATTCTTCAGAGTTTCTATACATTTCCATAACTTCTGTAAATATTTTATTTCAATGATTTCAATGTTGTTCTTTTTCTGACAAAGACTAATTAAATAATGTGTCAAGCGCAGTATTCCTCTGAGTTTCTTTACAATTCCATAACTTCTGCAAATATTTTATTTTAATTTTGTTAGAATCTACAATTCGGATAACCCTTGTAGTACAAAATCACTTGCCAGCCAAATGTTTTATCTCACCGCAAGCGTGCCATATGTGTGTGTGTGTCCGTGTGTGTGAGCTATTGAAGGCGGCTATTCTCCATTTCTACGTACCCAATACATATTCTGAGTTTTTTTTTTATGGTTTCTTATCTAAAAGTTGCGTATAGCTTGTGAAAAGTCCGCAGTTTAGCTTTCTCCAACTACTCTCCTTGTGTTGTGGAAGGCGATCGATGGAGAGATAATGGCTTTCATTATTATTTTTCATCGCGTGTTTAATTAACATTTTGGTATTAGGGCTTTACACTTGAATTATATTTTTCACTAGGACATTTTCACCTGATACTGACACGACCCGCCCCGAAACCTCAGGACAAATCTGCCTAATTCTATTTAATCATTCTGACTTAATCTAATTAATCAAGATTCTATTGAAAATTCGACAGATCTCCACTATATTCATCATATAACCAAATCTGTAAAATTATAAATCAAGCACTTCCAAAAGAATTTTAAATACAACAATCTCCGAACAATCAATCTCCTAAAAAAAATATCAAATTATTCAATATCCAATATCAATAACATACATATGTTATCCGCAATCTCCGAAATGTAATAAATTATACAATCCCAAACTATTTCAATAAATCAATCAATAACTCCTAACATCATAACGTGGCTATAATTCCGAAAATAACTATTGCTGCTGGGTCGACTGTTGTACCTATGAATCTCTTGTGGGGAGGGGAGAATATAATAAAACGGAATAAGTATAAAACTCAGTAAGCTCAGTGAGTAGATAGTAGTTTTTTAACATAATTTTACTCTAAAATAATTAATCATATCAAAATACCATCTCAAAATATCACAAAAACTTAAATAACTTATTAAATTCAAATCATGTACTCAAATAACGATATCGCAAATATACAGCGTAAATCAATGGAAATTCATAATACTTATAACATCAATATTGAAATACCGAAAACTATCACCAAACAAGTACCTAGGGGAAATAATCTCATCATATCCGGACCTCGACGGACGGGCAATGATGTACTATCTGGGTAAAATCATGCACCGGAGCTACATGGATAGACAGGGAAGTACTATCTCATATCTCATCATATCTGGACCTCAACCGACGGGCAATGGCGTACTATTTGAGTACCACCACGCCCCAAAGCTACACGAATAGATTGAAAAATATCATCTCATATTTCATCATATCTGTGCATGCATAATCTGGTCCCCAAAAGATAAAGTCACTCGAGTACACGGCCCAAAACCTCTGTGTGTACTCAGACGGGCCCCAAAAGCATGTATCTCATCTATATCATTTGTATCTCAATATCAGTATCTATATATTCATCATACCACATACATATGTCATCTCATACGTATCACTATATCTGGAGGGGAAGTGTATTGTCTAATAATTTTAAAAATGATCATTATGCTCATATTCATATACGTTTGTATACATATACATAAACATATAATCTTATTTGAAATCTCATCTGAAATTTCATCCAAAATCTCATTTGAAATCTCATTGCCTTTTTCATTTAACATGTCTTAAATCTGCTTTTCTTTTCTTTAAAATATTATCATGTATATTCAAAATTGGTTACCAAAATCATTAATCAAACACATTTCTCGTAATAAATACCAAAACACAGATAAAATCTATTTCTATAAAATCATTAAATCGAAGCCTTTAAAACAACTCATAAACATATTTTACCATATTTTAAAATCATAATAAACTACAATGAAAATAAGTTTTGTATATTCCACTCATAGTGACGGTGTCCAAACTCAGAATCGACAACGTCCGCAGGTTAATTCTCGTTCGCGAATCCTCCTGATTTAAGAAAATAACAAAATTACTAACCATAATTATGAATTATAACTAATATGCTCGAAACGACATTTATCCGTAATAAAATATTCTCAAATTCATAAAATTACTAAAATACCCTCGACATCAAAATTCATCAAATTATCCTCAAAATCACATATTATCAAACTATCCTCAATTTCAATCACAAAAATATCTAAAATTTTTGAATTTATAAAAATTACCCCCAAAAAATATAAAATTACCAAAATACCCCTAACGCTGTACATTAATGAATTACCCCTAAAATCTCAAATTACCTAACTGCCCTGATCTGAAATTACCAAAATGTCCACCCATTTCAAAATTATAGAATTACCCCTAAAGTTTGTGAAATTACGGAATTACCTCTAACGATCAACAGTGACCGGAACTCAGTCAACGGCAACGGAAAGCTCAGGTCTACTAGTTATGACCTCGGTAAGTCCAATAGTGCCAGCGATGACCTCCCACGCGCGGCGGCGACTGCGGATCGAGCTCCCCAAAACCGTGAGCTTTTCGGCTGCAGATCGGCGGCAATCCGGCAGTTTCAAGTGATGTGGTTGATCAAAAAATGATGAGGGGAAGCTAAGGAACAAGATCCAAGTGGTGGCTCGACCTAATTCCGACTGGATCGACGGCGGTGATAACGGGTGGAGCCGCGACTTTTCAAGCTGCAATCGCCAGCGATCTGGTCGGTTTCTGCCAGCGATGACGGCAGGGATGCATTGGTTGGCTCTCAAGCTTCAAATCGGTACCAAGTTCGGCCGGTGGGGTGGCCGGAATAGTGAGATCGGGCCAGGTTGAGCACGCAGATCCGGGTTGTCAAACTGGGTCAACGGGTCTCTCTCTCTCTCTCTCTCTTCTTTCTATTTTTGGAAAGCAAAATGTAATGCTTCTCTCTCTTTTCTTTCCTTTTATAGAAACTTTTTTTTTGTAAGCTTAATACAAATTAAGCTAATACCGGACCCGAGTGTCAAAATAAAATTTGATTTCACAGCTATTGAATCGCGTCCGAAATGTCTCGATTTAATGCCGCGACAAAATTTTAAATTATTCAAGCGCGATCAATTCATAATTGCATCCAATTATCTCCAATGATTTGGAATAATTCCGAAAACTTAAAAAAAAATGTGACGAAATTAAAAATAACATCATACACTCAATTAAATAAATTACAGTGCATATGTTACAGATACCTTGGCAAATAATTAAAGCAGTGGATCTTTCGATTTCCCTCTACGAGTTTCACTACTCTTTTAATTATACTTTGTACCCTCGTCAGTAATTTAAGACTTGTCTGCAAATGGCAAATGTGCATGCAGCTCAAGGTCTTTCATTTGTGTGGTCACCATGGAGTTGTTTCTCAGATCTTTTCGCCGCATTGACCTTATATCTCTGGATCTCATAGAGCTCAGAACGCCAGTAATGACAATTAGACATCAAAGTTTTGGGCACACTGAATATTCAGACAGGAAAATCTGTATCAGTTCCAAGCTCTTGTTGGAGGGTATGGCGGATGTTGATGATCCATGGACGCTCATCGAAGTTGCATTTGGATTAGAGTACTGGACTTGCATGTTGGATTAATTAGAGAAAAGAAGAAGACAAGTTTTATTTTCCTTCAAGAAAATTAAATGAAATGTGTGGCTTTTACTTTTTTTTTAATATTATTAACTCATGCAATATTGAATTTCAAACTTAGGATTTGTGACCTAAGACTACTTATCATTGAACATAGACCTCGACTTCAAATGTGGCTTTTTAAATGGTTTAAGAAAAGCAACATTGATAACATTGATACGTAAAGACATGTTTTCTTGCGCAAATTCGGCCCCATGATGATTTGACATGCACTAAATTTTTTAAAATTCTGCATCTCACGACATTTATTAACAATAAGCAATTTAAATTTAGTTAGTTATTCATTTTCATCTCATAACTGTTGATCAGTGTTGTGTTTATTATTCAGCACAAACTAACACTGCTCTAAAAATATGAAACTCGTGTAAAACGAGTTTATGTTGTTCTAGCAAGATGACTTAGTAGTCATCGCTGTCAATATTGCTGTCAAGATAACTTAGTGGTCATTCCGACCAAACAAAAAAGTACTCATTATTATTTAAAAAGTTTGGTAATTGCGTGGAATAGAGGGAGGAATATAATAGATTGGAATTCTCATTCCATAGAGAATTGCATTGTTAAGTTGGTTGCTTAAATACTAGTAGGCGGAATGAGAATTGCCGTCGAATCCTCGTTCCCTCAATTCGAGGAATCCTAATTCCTCACCAAAGTGTGGGGAATTAGGTGTTGAGGAATTGGGATCCCCTTTATAATCCTCCATTTCCATGGTTATTCTTTGCACATAAATATTATCTAATAAAATATATTTCATAATAGAATTTTTTTTTTTTAATCGAACATGCCGTTGTTCTTTTTACACTTTGGTCATGTGTTATGAATTATAAAGGAAAAATCAAATCAATTATGAATTGGAAGTTATAAGACCTCAATTTCAAAAGGTCTTTAAAAAAAATATTTATATAATAATAAATCAATTAATCTAACTTGAAGCAATCAAAAGCATGTTGAGATTTGAAGCCCAACTTAGAGTGGGACCTTGTTGGAAAAGAAACTCACACAAGCAGTTGCAAATTAAGTAGAAACAAAACTCTTTCTCTCTTTTGTGATTAAAATAGGATGTGTACCATAAAAAAATAGGCAAAAAAATAAACCAATAAAATCTAAAGTAATAAATCAACCACAAAAAACACAGATTTTAACGTGAAAAACTCAAAACGGAAAAAACTACATAACCGTAGTCTGATACAATCTTCTACTATATTAATGGGATTACAACACAAATTCTTCTCTAGATAATGCTAGAGGCTAACAACATCAAGAATCTCAATATTCTTGGGTTACAATAAAAGCCTAATATCTGTCTCTCTAATATGTGGGTATCTAAATAACAACTAACAAGAGGATAAAATAAAATCAAGACCAATAGAATTGTAGAGGGTGATGCCAGAAACTTACCCTCCTAATTTAGAATAAATCGGAGATAAATTCATCTTCTGATCGACCAATCACAGATTGAAATCACTATTTCCAAAACCAAAATGCAGCCTTTGTCTTTCTCTCTCTCGCCGCTTCTTCACTCTTTGCGAAATGACTACTATTGCACGATTCTTCACTTATTTTTCTTTATATAATATATGGTTAATTTTATTCCAATCCAAAGCTTAGTAATAACTACAAATCAAGCAAACTTATTTGGACTTTAGGCATTTTGGTCCACTAAAATGATATGAACCTTACAAATCTCCCCCTTCAGCTCATTTGAAGGGCACCACCAAGTTTGCTCTCTATTTGCAGCTTTCAAGCTTCTCCTTGAACAATGACTTTGCCATCATATATGATCGATTCTCCATTGAGTGAATCTTTTCAATCTACAACTGTTTATTCTCAAGCACGTCTCATATCCAATAATACCTTATATCAATATACTTGGATTTCGAATAGTATGTCAATTTTTTTACCAAATGAATAGCATTTTGATTGTCACAGTTTACAATAAAGTTGTCTTGCTTCACCCCCAACTCTTGTAGGAAATCCTTCATCCTCAAGATTTTTTTACAACCTTCAGTAATAGCAATATGCTCTACTTCAGTGGTAGACAAGGCAACACTGTGCTGAAATTTAAACTGCCACGAGACTGTTCCCCTACAAAGGTGAGCAAATATACTGATAGAGATTTTCTAAAATCAATATCTCTTGCCATTTTTGCATCTGTGTACACTTGTAATACAAGTTTGTCACCACCAAAATATAAACATCTCTTGAAAGTACCTCTAAAATGTTTGAGAATCCACTTTATCTATCTCCAATGTTCTTTCCTCAAAGTGGAGATAAACCAGCTAACTACACCAATTGCATGAGCAATATTTGGTCATGTACAAACCATTGCATATATCAAACTACCAACTGCTAAAGCATAAGGAACTTCTTTCATCTCTTGCTTCTCTTTCTCACTTGTAGACAATGCCCAAAACTAAGCTTAAAATGGTCTACAAGTGGAGAACAAATAGATTTTGTCTTGTTCATGTTAAATCTTTCAAGAACCCTTACAACATATGCTTCTTAAGATAACCATAACTTCCTTAATTTTTTATCGCAGGAAATCTTCATTTCAAGAATCTGTTTTGTCGATCCCAAGTCCTTCATTGTAAAAGACTTGCCAAGTTATTTCTTCAAATTATCAATCTTACTAGCATCCTAGCCAACAATCAATATGTCATCTATATAAGTAAAAGAATGATGAAATCATCATCACCAAACTTCGTCACAAAAACACAATGATCATACAAAAACACAATGAAAATTCTTAAATAAAACTACACGAATCACATTAGTACATCTTTATCTTTCGTTCAATTCATGGCATCCATTATATAGAGCAAAAATACATAAATCTCCTCTCAGTCTCATTATGTATCCGCAAATCATACAAATATTGGCCAAATATTTAAAGGCATTGAGCACAATAATGAACACTCAATCATGAAATAACAAACTAAAAATAACATAGATTTATGGAATTAAATTATTATAGTTAGGCTACATCGTAGCCCTAGCATAATAAATTAGTTCATGGGAATATAAAAAGAATTATTAAATTTATTAGTTACACTATGAAGTTTGAAAGAGACAAATGGACTAAAAGGCAAGAGCCGGCCAAAGATATTAAAAATAAATTTACCTGTAAAGGAAATAGTACTGTTTACTAGAGAAATAGAGATAAAATTTAAAATGAATTAAAAGACAAGATCAAAAACAATTTACACGATGAACAAACCAAACACAGGTTTTAGCATCAGAATTGCATGAAGCATTAGGTTTGTAGTGTGCTGTACTGCTGTGGGGTGTGGATACATCTTTCCAATTTTTTTCTTGTTTTCTTTTTCCCTGTATCAGATGTGGATTCCACGTAACTAAAGCCAAATTAAAGGAAATTCAATGGATGTGGAAAAGTTAACAAGTAATGGATGTGGAAAAGTTAACAACTACAATCCATAAATATTGTAGGGAACATTCAAGTAAGATAATAGAGAAGAAGGAAAGAAAAACTCAAGAATTAATCTCAACATCTTCTTCCTCTTCCAAATTACTCATGCTGCTCTTGGCTTTGGTTGAATAATGTGGTTGCTGCTTCTTTTCTCTAATTCTCCTCTTAGTCTTTGCTCTCATTTCTTCCTATTCGGCTATGTGCCTTTGCTTCCCTTTTATAATGCTTTTAATTTCGCACCCTAAATCCTTGCATAGAAAGAATTAAAACAAAAGCCACCGCTTTTAATTTATTAAGTCATTTTGTTGGAAATACAAAGGTCCTAGTTCTCGTGCATGCATGCATAATGGCTAATTGAATTTTCCTTGATTTATTAAATTAAATTTCTTTATTTCTTTCCCTTTTTAATTCCTTTAAGTAGATTTTTTCCCGAATGTTTTGATCTAATTCTTTTTTAATCCTAGAATATACCTAAAATAAAAATATATAAAAAAAATTAAGATAAAATTAACATAAGAAAATATAATTTAACATAAAATTAAGCTAGGAAAACATAAAAATAATATATAAATTACTAGCACATCACTTCCTAACTAATTTAGCCTTGTGCCATTGTTGTGAGTTACTTTTGGTCTTCAACCTATAAACTCATTTGTTCTTCAGTGCCCTCTCTCTCTTAGGAAGCTTCATTAAATCATAAGTGTGGTTCTCATTCAAATATTTCATTTCCTCTTGCATGGCTTTAACCCACTTATTTTTATGCTAGTGAAACATAGCTTCTTCAAAACATTTTGGCTCAAATCCATCTGTAAGCATCACATACTCAGGTAGAGGATATCTAGTGAAAGGCCATTGCTCTCTTGTGGATTTTCTTAATTCTGGCACAACTAGTGGTGCTAGTGGTTCTAGAGGTGCTTGCTCAACTGGTTTTGCGGACCATCATTATTATTCTCTCCTACTCCCTTATAATCTTCATGAACTACAGGTAGAAAAATTGAAGTTGGAATAATAGGAATTTCCAAGGATGATTGAAGCTCATCACTTTTCTCTTCATCACCGACTATTTGATCTTCAAGAAACACAATATCTCTACTTCTAATCAGTTTTCTTACTACTAGATCTTATCATCTATACTCAAATTCTTCATACCTGTAGCCTAAGAAAATGCATTAAGAAAATGCATTTCTTGATTTTATCATCAAGCTTCAATCTTTCATCCTTAAGAATGTGAACAGATGCTCTAGACCAAACACTCTTAAGTGTTTATAAAAGACATATTTTCTGGTCCAAACTCTCTCAGGTACATCGCCATCTAATGGAGCTGAAGGATAAAGGTTAATTAAGTCAATTGTAGTATGCATAGCCTCTACTCAGAAAGATTTAGGAAGTTTGGCATAAAAAAGTATACACCTAATCCTCTTTTCAATTGTTCTATTCATCCTTTTTGTAACACCATTCTGCTGAGGGGTTTTTGGCACAATCTTTTCAAGTCTTATTCCATGGGATCTGCAATACTCCTCAAATGGTCCTTTATATTCACTACCATTATCTACCTTGACACATTTTAATTCTCTTCCTTTCCTCTCTCAACATAAACATGGAAGAATTTAAATATATTAAGTACCTAGTCTTTAGATTTCAAAGTAAAATCCCACAACTTTTTTGAACAGTCATCAATAAAGGTAACAAAATAAAGTGCACCTCCTATGGACTTACTTTGCATCATACAAACATCAATGTAAGTTAAATCAAGGATTTACGACTTTCTAGATGGAGAAAATTTTTTAAAAGCTACTACATGTGTCTTTCCAACTAAACAATGGACACAAGTCTTGAAAGACATACCTGCGAAGCTGGGTAAAAATCATTTTTTGGCAAGAGTTTCCAACTCTTTCTCACCAATGTGACTAAGCCTTTTATGCCATGTCTCAACGTCAGAATCTTTTACAGCCATATTCATATCTTCTGTCTTGATCTTGCCTTCTAACACATAAAGGGTGTGCATTTTCCTCTCCATAGTAGACACAAAGGAACCTTTGGTGAGCTTCCATTTTCCTTTATCAAATTAGTTAGTATAACCATCGTCATCAAGCTTACCTGTAGAGGTCAAATTAAGGCGAATACCTAGTATATGTCTAACATCTTTAAGCAACAACTTACAATCAATGTTGGTTTCTAAACAAATATCTCCTATGCCGATTGATAACTCTATGAAATGAGAGTTATTTACAACACTGTTGGGCTTAAATCAAAATTACTTAGAGAGTAAATGACATGTTTAGATTGCATTTTAGTTATATTTTGTATACTTATTTATTGTTAGTTTATTCTACATAAATTAGGTTGTTTAAGAATAAATTGTGTGCTTAGATAATGTGCTTATTTGTAGGCAATTGGAAGTGCAATTTACAAGGAAGGGATGTTGTGCAATAGGCTTGCAAAAAAAAAAAAAATTGGTTGTAGTAACGAAAAGTGAAAATGAGTCTAAAATAGTACAGATGTTGTAGCCAGTGTTATAGCAACCATTGCTGTAGTAATCCTAGAGTAATGGAAAAGAAAATTTTGCACAAATCTTAGAAAAATGATGCGATATACAATTTCTAAATCTAGAAAAATATCCATCTTAAGTTTTCGTTTGCCTTAGTTTTCAACTCTAAAAAGAAGCATACACACAAGGATAAAAAAAAGTGGTCTATCACCAGAAATAACAAGAAAAAAAAAAAGAAAACATCAAAGAAGCAGGAAATTTCAGGGCTGAACAAGAGAGATTGCAGGCATGAGGAAAAAGAAATCAAGCATCACGAAGGGCCTTACGTTTCCATCTTTATCTTTCTTGTTTCTTTGATTCATGGTGATGTATTTGATGGCTGAAATGGTTTTTGTTTTTATTTTAACACAAATCATGAACTAAATTTTCATGTGGTTGAGTGATAAACAAGCTTGATGGTTATTAACTGAATTTATGCGTTGCTATATGATTGCTATAGCATTTTGTTTTGATAATGCTTAATTTAATTGGCTATTTCGGCTAACCACCTATTTAATGATACTAGCTAAGAGAGAGCCACAAAAGGACTTGTTTTAGT
Organism: Luvunga scandens; assembly: GCA_030449905.1. Classification (NCBI taxonomy): domain Eukaryota; kingdom Viridiplantae; phylum Streptophyta; class Magnoliopsida; order Sapindales; family Rutaceae; genus Luvunga; species Luvunga scandens. The sequence goes on from JASUUG010000286.1 coordinate 1,819,631, forward strand.
GGGACATATGAGAACAATACTTCGTTCTAGGTTAGGTTTCCCAAGTTGGGTTAACTCAATTTGAATAGGGCCATGCCTAATCTAAAACTAGTGATGAACTAAACATATGAATTCACCTTGTAGGGTATTAAGAACCTTGATCATATAATGCTATATCTTATATGGCAAAACAACTAGTCATTGTTAGGTTGCATATAGATTTAAGAATTCCAACAAGCAATAGCTAAGGATGCATTAGTGCTCTGCCCAGTACTATAGTAATTGCTATAACAACAGTACTATAATAGAAAAACAGTCAATACTATTAAGTGAGTTAATTCACTCAACTACATTACTCTTAGTGATTACATTTTTGTGTGGGACGTATTAATTTAGTTTATTACATTTATCTTAGTGATTACATTTTTGTGTGGGACGTATTAATTTAGTTTATTGCATTTTATTTTTCTATCATTTAAATTATTTAGTTTAATTTATTTGATAAAAGAGTTTAATCTGGTTTAATTGAATTTACACAATAAAAATTGTTGTAGCAACTCTAATAACATCCATCCCTCTCTGTAGAGATAATACTTAAATAATTACCACTTTATTACTTGTTGTGTACACTTACGCACCACTTTATTACTTGTTGTGTACACTTACGCACTGGCACTTATATTTTAAGAGATTGAATCAAAATCACAACACCCACAATCTTAGATGCCACTTTATTTCCCATCTGAACATAGCCATAATCACCATTAACATAGGATGTGAAGTAATCATGATGTGCGGTAACATGAAACAAAGCACCCAATCACTGGTATGGCAAGTGAGATTTGCAAAGCTTTTATCATAGATAATACCCATATCACCATCAACTATGGCTGCAGTGTTCTCTTTGCCATTTTTCGGAGCATCACCCTTTTTCTTTCACTTGTTCTCTTTTCCATAATCCACACTCCCTTTTAACGTGGCCCATTTTCTGATAATTAAAACACTTCATGTTTCTCCTATGGGACTTAGATCTTCCTTTGGGGTTATCATTATTCTATTGGCAGGAATTTCCGCTTTGGCTTCTCCCCCGCCTTTCTTGCTTTTTTGAAACAAGTGCATCTAACTCAGAGGGAATTACTTAAACGTTTTTTCTTCTAGATTCTTCATTTTTCAGTGTATCTATAACCATATCCAAGGTTAATTTCCCATTCGACACTAAATTATTCACTAACACCACTAATATCTCTCAACTGTCAGGCAAAGAACTAAACAACAACAGTGCTTGTAGCTTATCATCTAAAACAATCTTTATTATAGTCGACCGATCAAACAAACCCTGAAATTCACTAGTGTGTTTAATTATATTGTGTCCCTCATTGTATTTCAAGTTAACAAGTCTTTTCATTAAATTGGCTTTATTTTGTGTTGTCAATTGCTCATAAATTGTTTCCAATTTCCTACAAAGAACGTCAACCCTGGATTCCCTCACTACATGATAGTGCACACTTTGATCAATCTATGACCTAATAATACCCACGAACTTTTAGTCTAATTAAGCCCATGTTTTATCATCTAAATCGACGGGTCTAGCTTCTTCACCTTCAATGGGTTAATGTAAGTCTTTCATATACAGCAGATCCTCCATCCTAAACTTCCAAATACCATAATTCCATAACTTTAATTTAATCATGCATGCCGATGACTCCTCCATCTCAAGCACAAAAAAAATAAAAAGAACACACAACCTGAGCTTTGATACCACTCTGTTGGGAAAAGAAATCACACAAATAGTTACAAATTAAGTAAAAACAAAATCATTTCCCTCTTTGTGTGATTAAAATAGAATGTGTACCATAAATAAATAGGCAAGAAAATAAATCAACAAAATCCAAAGTAATAAATCAACCACAAGAGGTATTTTTACGTGAAAAACCCAAAACGGGAAAAATCACAGGACCGTAGTCCTATATAATCTTTGACTAAATTAATGGGATTACAATATAAATTCTTCTCAAAAAAATGTTAAAGGCCAATAACATAAAGAATCTCAATATTTTTGGGTTATAGTAATAGCCTAATATATTTCTCTCTAATAAGTGGATATCTCAAATAGCAACCAACAAGAGGATAAAATAAAATCAAGATCAGTAGGATTATAGAAGATGATGCAAGGAACTCACCCTCCAAATCTAGGAGAAATAAGAGTTAAATTCGCCTTCCGATCATTCAATTAAAGATTAAAATCACTATTCCCAAAACCAAAACCTTGCCTCTGTCTTTCTCTCTCTCACGGCTTCTTCACTCTTTGCGAAATGGCTACTTTTGCAGGATTCTTTGCTTATTTTCATTATATAATATATAGTTAATTTCATTCAAGTCCAAAGCTTAATAATAATTGCAAACCAAGCAAACTTATTTAGACTTTGGGCATTTTGGCCCACTAAAATGATATGGACCCTACAAACCTCCCTTGATGTGATCTAGGTAAAGGCCTATGTATACTCCCAAGGGGTCAGTTGCAGTACATGCATGTATGTGATACATGTAAAAAAAATGGATCAATAAACATGAAATACATACCATTAATATGATACCGGAACCATTAAACTTGAAACTTGTGATCATTAACTTCAGTTTCAAGTTTAATGGTTCCCGATATCACGTTAATTGTAGGTGTTTCATATTTATTGGTCCATTTTTTTTTTTTTTTGCATGTATTGTAGTGGTAGCCATACTCCCAAATAACGAAAAAAAAAAGTACTCTCATAATGTATACAAGTAGACTCAATTACATTATTTCAAGAATGCAATGAGGAGTTGCCCACTTTCAAGTCAAAATAAAGATTTTCAAATAAGAAAAGTTTTTGGTGCTTTTGAACCGCTTCCTTTTTTTCATTCACTCCTTACGGTATATATTCTTCAATTAATCATAATAATATATATATAGACATGTGGCAAGTAATGAATGAATAAAGAATAGTCTTTAAATATAAATATAATATTAGGTGAAAGATTTGCATAAATATTAGAGCAACAAAATGAGTAACCGTACAGTTCTATTCACCTTTCTTGAGGAACAAGTTAAAACTTCTTAATTCCCAATTTTTTAAATATGATTGGCATAACTGCGGAAAATGACAAATCTCTATGAAATATCGAAAAGATGAGCATACATAGTGCATTACGTTGTATATTTGAATTGAATATTGATCCGAGGAAATGGTTAGTAAATTTTTAAAGAATATTGTTAATAAAATTCACTAAAAATAATTAGTTACCTCAAAATCATAAATATATATATATATCGCAGGGAAGTTAAGCCGATTTTTTTAAAAAATCACAAACCTCCCAAACCTAAAGACAAAAAGAGATTGCATGCATTTGCTAGTAACTATAGCGTTTGACAAGAGAGAAGAAAAAGAAGTAAACCGAGCGAAGAACACAATGTTCTTTATCAAACCAAAACGAGCTTCTTTTCTTCTTCATCTTCTGTCACCTTTACTGTTGATTTCTTCAACGTCTTTCTTTTCAATATCTCATGGAGCTTTCCAGGTTCATAACCCACCATCTCTACAACTTCAAGGTATATTACATTTCTTTTCGAGTTATTCCCTAGTGCAGACGTTTGCATGCTTGGAAACAACATTAATTAATTTTAATAACTGAATTCAAATCCATGTTTTGTATATTGCGCATCCTGCACTGGAGTCCTAACAGTTAATGTTTTAATCCTATGTAGGAATGATCGCTGGAAGTGAGCATAGTGACCTCCCATGGAGGGTGAGAAGGTCTTTCCTAGAAGAAAATAATGTTAAACTTGTGGAGAATAATTCTTCCTTGATATTGGCTGCAAACAGAACTCACAGGAAAGACCCTCTTGACCATTTTAAATATTACAAAGGAGGATGGAATATGAGTGAAAAGCATTATTTCTCTGTGAGTTTCTTCATTTTCTAATTTATATTTGTAAGGTTTTAGATATGTACTGTGACTTTTTTTTTTTTTCAAATCCTCAGTGAAAGTTCTTGTATAAGTTTGTCTCTAATCGATAATCATCAAGCGTCAAGGTTTACAGATTCATATTCGATATTTTGTGCAGCCGTTTAGGATATTTGAGGTGTTATGATCTTTAATTCACAACTATATTAGCTATCAAGTAAAATAGGATTGGGTGTAAAATATAACAAATGGGTGATATAACTTTAGCTGGCAGGAAGTTGAAAAGCAATAGTTACAAATGGCCCTTCATACATTGGCCATATCATATGGGATTTTGAACATCTTATAGTGTGCTTCTAGTTAGTTCTCAACTTTAGATTTTAGGAAATTTTACGTCCATTCTTCTGGATTGGTTTTGTCTTCTGATGCAGTCTGTTGGGTTCACTGCTGCGCCTCTGTTTCTCATTGCTGCCATTTGGTTTCTGGGATTTGGCCTATGCTTGCTGATCAAGTGTCTATATCATTGCTGCTGCCAGCGCCGCGGTTTCGGCTTCTTTCTAACAACTTATGCGCTTTTTCTTATCCTTCTCATATTCTTCACCATTGCAGCAATGTAAATCCTCCTTTAACCTTGATGTGTGTCTCGTATTGATGTTTGGATATAACTCATTGTAGTTCTTTTTGTTAATTGTTTCAGTGTCGGAAGCATTGTTATGTATATTGGACAAGAAAAGTTCCACACTAGTACAACAAACACATTGAAATATGTTGTGAATCAGTCTGATGCTACTGTCAATGAACTAAGGACTGTATCAAACTGTCTATCTACAGCCAAAACAATCGAAGTGGATCAAACATTCCTACCTCCTAGTGTCCAGAATAACATTGACAGAGTTGATAAGAAGATAAATGGTTCTGCTAGCACACTCGAAAAGGAGACTCGTGATAATTCAGATAAAATTCAAAAAGTTATAGACGCTGTGTGAGTAAAAATTCCACTTTACTTGCTTGTAAAGGTATTGTTTTCGGCTTACTGTTAGGACTTGTTTTGATCACCAAATCTATTGATTCTCCTTGCAGAAGACTAGCACTAATCATTATCTCTGTTGTAATGCTCTTCCCTTCGGCTTTTATTGGCTTCTGTAAGCAATTTAATCCCCTTGGTACTTTCCAATTATCTAGCCGTCATTGCTTTCTCCTGTCACAGTGACAGTCATCTCTACCCTTTTGGCAGTATTGTCAATTTACAGAATGCAATTTCTTCGGTACATGTGAGTGGCTGCATTAACATTTCTTGCAGTGGTATCATTTTCTTTTTCTTATCTATCTCTCCTTCATGTTACATGCTAACTACTTGAAATTGGGTAATCGCAGATTGGTGATTTTGGGATGGATCCTTGTCACTCTAACATTTATATTAGGTGGCACATTTCTCCTTCTGCACAAGTAAGTACCCTGCTTAACATAAATAATTTCACTTAAGAAATCATTCTCTTCTTCTTAAAGCTTTTGGATCTTGTTACAATGCCGCAGCGTTTGCAAATCCTTGAAAAACTTTCTTTTATATATTTTCCCAGTGTCATGGCAGATACCTGTGTCGCGATGGATCAATGGGTTCAAAACCCCACGGCTCATACAGCTTTGGATGATATTCTCCCCTGTGTCGATACTGCTACTGCCCAAGAAACATTGTCTCAAAGCAAAGATGTTACTTCCAAGTTAGTAGGTGTTGTTAATTTTTTCATCGGTAATGTGGCTAACAAGAACTTACCACCCACAGTTGGACCGCCTAATTACTACAATCAATCCGGTCCATTGGTTCCAGTCCTCTGCAATCCATTCAACTCTGACAGGACTGATCGCAATTGTTCTGATGGCGAAGTGAACTTCAGCAATGCATCTCAGGTAATTAAGCTAAAGCAAGCACATAGCACATTTACATATTTGTGGCTTTTGAAATAAATGTTACTTGCGGAACAGGCAACAATAGAGAAGTATCAAAATATCATTGCTTTTTACACAGGAATGGGGGAAATACATCTGCCAAGTTTCAGAAAATGGTACTTGCACAACTGTAGGCAGATTGACGCTGGCTTCCTACGACCAGATGGTGGCTATTGTCAATGTGAGTTACACGTTATATCGACATGTTCCGCCTCTTGTTGAGGTAGCAGACTGCACATTTGTTCGAGTAACGTTCGGAGGCATCACTGAGCATTATTGTCCAGACTTGAGACTATATAGTAAATGGATAGTCATTGGATTGGTCATAGTTTCAGCTGCAGTTATGCTTTCTTTGATCTTCATCTTCTGGGTTTTTTATGCAAGAACAAAGCGGCACGAGACAGACACCAAACAGTCCATGCACACGACATCTCCTCAGGATCCTTCAGGAGAGGAAAAATAAGCAGTGAATTTGAATTTAATTTCCTTTGTCTTGTTATCATGGTCGGATTCGGAAGTCCAAGATTTATTAAACACAAGTGAATGGCGAGTATGCATTACTAATTTAATTAAACATTGTAAAATATTTTATCAGGAAAATTTGCACTACATGATAACCAAGAAAAATAGTGTTTGTAAATTCAGCTTTACTCATTTTTAGTCCTAATTAAGTGAAGAGTTTAAATTCCAATCCCACTTGATGGCAAGACAACATGAATGAATGAAAGTCATATGCCACAAGGCTTGAAGAAACATTCAAGAAAAAATATTTTCTTAAACCAGGTGTATTAGCAATGTATTAGCCTCAAGTATTGGCGCAAATCAACCTCAATTCAAAGTAGAGCAAGGAAAAAAAAAACATTAAGCTGGTCTTGAAATGTGTGTCTATTCGTGCTTTTACAGAAACACTGCATTTCTATGTGCTCAATCCATTTATAGATTCTTTTTTATATTAATTCAGCAAGAAAGCTTCAAAATAGCACCTTGTTTTGCCCACCGAGAAAGACTGGGGAAGGGTCTATAAAAGTCAACAGCATACAGTTTCTTTGATTCTGTGTGCTTAAACAAGAATACGATTTAAAAGTACAAAAAAAATGGGGGTTTTTTTATCAAGAAACTAGTATATTTAAGTAATTTTATTTAAAAATTTGTTAAACATTTTCGCCGAATATCTAAAATAGACTTCCGAAAGTTTCTCGAACACATTATGAGGACATTAAACGAATTATTAAGGGGAAAGAAAAAAAAAAAAAAAAAAAAGCATCCTATCTGCTCTCATAGAATTCGAAAGTTAACAAAAATTGTTTGAAAACTATTCAATGAAGCCCGAATCCCTAATAGCTAAATCTCATTTTGTTAAATCAGTGGAACAAGAAAGCTAGTGTTTAAGCACAAAAGCTTATATATCCTCTTGAAGACAAATATTTGAATGACGAAAGAGCACCTGGTTTTGTCTGTTCGAAATTTAGAGATGGATTGGAATTTGGAAACCACAATCGCAGAGGTGTTTGTTTCCGTTAGTGCGAGCAGATTTGTAGGAATTTGTGGAAGTCTCGGCTATGGTCTTGTTCATATTTAATATGTAACGTACCCAAACGGACCTCACAGTTGTCAATCTCTCAGATTTATAGTATGCTAACAAAAGTAATAAAATAAAGGAAATGAGAAAATTAGCCCACATTAGACTAACCTTTTGGCATGCATGTAAGAAAGTGGCCAAAACTAAAAGTCCAAGATTTGTCCAATTCAACAGACCCAAGAAAAAGAAAGCATGGTGATGATCTTGGTAAAACTGCTTTATGATTCTCTTTCTTTTTCTTTTTCTTGAATTTTTTTCATTTTCGGTTAATTTTCGAATTGTACTTCTCGTTTTCAATGTTTATATAACTCTCTTTTTTATATTTATATCATTGTGATAACTAGTAATCCATTCAACTTTTTGGTTGGATAAGCTCTCGCCTTTTTCTTACTTTCACTGTGTTTTGGCAAGGGCACGCGCATGGGTGAAAATTAAAAACAAGTTGTTGCAATATTAATTTATTAGCATCACCTATTGACCTTAATATAGCTTTTTAAAAAGAAAACAATCTACAGTTTAATTTAATTATTTAGGTAATTATTGTATTTAAAAAAAATAACTAAAATATCAATCGTTACTTTCTAAAGTTATTAGATTTATTTATTAAAGGAAAATTATTATTATTATTTGATATAACTTATAACAAATTAAACATGCAGTTGTCAAAAAAAAAGAGAGAGAAAAATGAGATAGATTTTATAAAAAAAAAAACATATATGCAACAAATACTTTTTAATTAGTTTTTAAAAATACATAAATTTAGTAATTCAAATCATAAGGACTAAACGAATTCATTTAAATTTGTAGTTTTAAATATTTTTATCTTTTGCACAGAATAATTATTTTAAAGAGGTTGCATTTTTTTTTTTTCCTTCTTTTCAGAAAGTGGAGAGATTGCTTTATCTGAATGGGTTTTAGATACACAAAAAATTGCACTACGGGATGCGGTCACATACTTTTAAAGATCGCGATCGTCATTCCTTTCATAACATGTAAAGCTACTTGCATTCATCAAAACTCTTTATTAATGGCATCTTATGATAAAAGCATTTCATTTTTGGCTATTTCTAATACAATAACCTTTTTATGTACATTGAATTTGTGCTAACTTAAAGTTAATACTAATTAAAATATTATTGTAACTCATTATTGATGTACAACTCGACAATTAAAATGGTTCATGCGTATGTGACAAAATCCTCATTAAAGCATCCGAATCTTAATTAATTACTTACTTCCTAGTTAAACATTTGATTCAAGAAAACACTACGAAAATGCGTATTAGTAAATAGATTTAATTTCGGAACTCGGCATTTATCACTATACAAAGCCAAAATGACAACAAGCAATGAATATTGGTACATGAATGATTAAATACAAGGGCAAATTGGGTAATCAACTAATACGAAATATATAGTAATAACAACTTTATTTTTAAAGCTTTAGTGACACCAATAGCATCCAAACAAAAGAAAATTTAAACAACACAAGCAGAAACACCCACAAAAGAACACATGCACATCAATGGCAACCAAAAACTCATCGTCTTCATCTTCGACAGCCCGTACATGTCTCTGCTCTCCCTCCACCCACCCTGGCTCGTTTCGCTGTGGCCTCCACCGTGGCGGCTACCGGAAAGTTTCAGCAACTAAATCAACAGCTGCCCACATCAACAAAATGGACTCAAAGAACAATAATAAGAAGATGACGACGATGCTGAATATGGCATCAAAAACCAATCTTATAAAGGCATTTTTAATGCAGATCATCAAGCCTGCAAGCCATGATCTTCAAAGGAGAAGGAATTTTCAGCCGAATAAACCCACCAGGTTTTGTCAAATGAATTGTTCCCATAATAATGATCATGGGGTGGCAGTTTCTTGATCATAAGAATTTTATTTCTTCATTTTTTCAACTTTTAAAAATGAGGGTTTTGTGTGTGTATATTAGAGTACTGGATCATGTTTGTTTTGTAGGAAAGTGGTTAAATTTAAAGGGGTGTATTTGTTGCACCAATGTGGCGTTAGTATGTTAATTTGCTATTTTATGTGTTTATGTAACGAAGAAAAATTTTTATCATGCTTGCTGCAGAGTCTTGTTCACTTTAATTTTTGGGCTTAATTACCCTTTACTGTGAGAATTATCAATTATGATTTTGGATACCTCAATTGTAAAAGGATTTTAAATATTGAACACCAGGGTATTTTAGCAATCAAAGTAAGTGAATTTCATGGGTCATAGGTTTTTTAGATTTTTTTTTATATTATTGAAGATTTTGTATATATCTTTTTTCTTTTATTTATTTTATATTGTTTCCAGGAAAAAGCAACTAAAACTTTAACTTAATGGATGCGTTTATATGTATAATCTATGATACTTTAACCTGTTGGGTAATTTTTGACGTTTTTATTCTATTATTAATGTGACAATTACGGAGGACAACTAATGAATGACACATTAAGAATCATGCATTAATAAGAATTCAAACTCGGACATGTCTATGTTGCCAACAAACTCACTTGCTTGTCTTGTTCCCAACTTAAGCAAATCTCGGACATGATTTGCCTTGCTCTGTTGAGGTTTTCTTAAATAATAAATTAAATAAAATATTTTAAACTGACTTATTCATCTACTTTCTAATTAGTAAGTTTAATTGTATGCATATGTCATCATCATGGATTTTAATATTAATAAAATCCGTCGTGTTATCAACAGACACATTCATTAACTATCTTCTGTCTGAACTTTAATAATTTTCTCTTGAACACCAAAATTAATGCAATGTAAAAGTAAACAATAGCTGATCCGATAGCTGCTTCAGCGGCTGCAATAGCTATAACAAACATTGGGTAGACCACATACAATAACTGTCTTAGCTAAACTATACCCGCTACAATGCGATTATTGTATAAAAAGGGCCCTTTGTTGAACAAGAGAATCAGATGTAATCAAGATGAAGGCAGGGCTAGTGACTGGAGTGAAATCGTAACAAGGTAGCCATACTAGAAGGTGCGGCTGGATCACCTCCTTTTCAGCCCAGCAGTTTACCGGATAAATTGATAAGTCGAGCATTCCCGGCCCACCAAGCGAAACCGGTGATGCATTAAGTAAACTTTAATTAATGCATCGCCGAGTTGATATACTAATTGATATAATTATTATATGGAGCGGAATAACCATTTAGAATAATGAAGCAGATTGTATTTATTGAGAAGTGAAAAATTGTGAATATTGATTCGAGACACCAGTAAGTTTAATCAAAACCTATATTACGATGCTCTACTTGATCTTTACTTTGCAAGTTAGAGGCAAAAAGAAGGAATATAATGATGAAGTAGATGAAGGGTTAACGGAACAAGAAAACGTTTTGAAGAAGAAAAAAAACAATAAGCTTTGATCAACTTGTTTGCAGAATATGAAAAAGGGAAAAAATACAAAAATATGCAAAACAAGGAATTGGACGTTTATTCTACCAAAATCTAACAAATCAAAGAAGCCTGCGCGGAACGATCCAAAAAGTTTTCTTCTAAATCGATTGCACAATGTTATTTCTGTAAATAAATGGGGATAAGTGAGGGTTAACAATGTTAGTTTTGTAAACAAACGAGTGTAAGTGGTGATTAATTTTCTAGGGAAACTGTATATACTCTAATTTTTATTCGAGTGAGGCTATTTGAACCCATCAAAGTACACAAGTAATTTATGTTTTAATAAATTTATTTATTACTAAAATACCTATTACTCAAGTTACTATTGTGGTCATACTAAAAGAATTTAAATGATGAAGATTTGTATTCTCTACGCCCCCTCTCCAACGTTAAAGCCATCTCTAAGCGCTTCCAATTTGCAATCACATGTTACTTGAAATTCTACTGCTATTTAAACTCTCTTTTTCGGATTCCTCGATGGTCAAGCTTCATATACGAAAAATAAAACAAAAGAAATAACTTGTTGCTACTTATTTTTTTCTCTTATTTTTTTATAATTTCATGTATGTTGTTACTACCATATGCAGTTTCACATTGGTTAAAAGCCTCCTTAGTCTATGCATGCTTGAGGATTGAAGTAAATCTGAGATTTGAGGAGCGAAAAAAGAAGAAAAAGAAAACAAAGAGAGCTTGAAAATAATGGAGTGGAGTTAATTTGATATCATATTTATTGTTCATAAAATAAAACTATGGGGAAGACTTATTTAGATGATGTTAAAATTTTTACTCAGAATAAAATAATAACATATATCTATTAAATTAAGACTTTTATATATATATATATATATGAGTTTAATTATGAGTCTTAAGTAAAACATGGGTTTAATAAATTTTGTGTAATAAGGTTATATTGGGATTTAGGTGGCTTAGCAGAGTAAAATAAAAAAAATTAAGAATGAATTTATTTAATAAATAGTGTTTAATGAGTGGTTTAGTAGGTTCAAATAGCATTTCTCTAATTATTTTTGTAAGGAACCCTTGAGAAGTCCAAAAAATAACTCGGGTTGGGCTTGAATTGAAAAAAGCCCAAGTTGATTTTATCTGTAGAGATTGGCACCCTTCTATAAATCTAAGAGTTAAAGACCATTGACAACCGTTCAGACTTCAGATAATCTCAACAAACCTCTATTCTATTACAATTATAATTACATTTAACAAAAACTACAAATAAAATTATGATGATCTTGGATTATACTTTAAACTCCCTTATACGTTGTACGCACATTAAATAAAACGCCAACATTGTCCTCTATTAAATTCAATTCATTAAATTTGTTTATTTGTATTTCACCTGTAAAGGTATTGATCAAACTCAGAAGGCTTTCATCAAATTATAAAGAATTATTAACTTCTTTTAAATGCGAATAAGTGTTGGTGAGATGATGAATCAGATCGTGATTAAAAGGCCAACATCATTTTTGCTTTACAACCTTAAAATGCTAAAATTGTCCTCTATTAAATTCAATGCATTAAAATTTGTTTATTGGTGTTTCACCTGTAAAACGGTAAAAGTATTGATCAAACCCAGAAACTTTTCATCAAATTATAAAGAATAATTAACTTGTTCTTCTAAATGTCAGTAGCCGTTGGTGACGGTTTAGAATTAGATTATGATTAAACGGCCAACATCATTTTTCTTCTTTGATGTTCTTCTATATATGTACTGTGCAATTCTTTGATCCTTTTCTGATCTTATTATTTTTGCTCTTATTTGCTTCTTTGTAATTTCTATGTTTATTTGATTAATGCAAGAGCAAGGAGAGTCACAAATAAACTGTGTTTTAATATTTCTCTTCAAATTTAAGTTTCACGTTACATGCTGAGAAGACAAAGATGGGTTTATAAAATAGCAATAAATTTAACGTCGGATGGGTCACGTCCTCCCAGGTGTTTGGAGTAATAATGTCCTTAATGGTAAATTCTACTATGGTTATTTTAGGAATTTAAAATTCTACTATAGTTGGGCTGTCCAGAATATAAAGACAGGGTTGTGATATATGATCGCTCATTATATTTTATCAGTCTTTATTAATCACTTTTGTTTTAATATTTATTCTATCCTTTCATGAAATAATTTAAAAAGGTCAATAACTTTTGAGTGCACTCACGTGATAGTTTCTATTAATATTTGATTTAGCTAATATAATTTTTTAAACCCTAATTTCTTCAAACTTTTTAGATTACTATCTCTTCGTAAATATTGTATACTCTACTTTTGTAATCATAAAAGAAATTAATTTATAGTAATCAATAGAGGATGGTGAAGAAATATCAATTTTTTTTTTTTATGGTTATGATAACAATAGATAAAACCTTTAAAAGAAAGAGAGAAAGATTATAGTGATTATGAGAGTTTTTTTTAAAAAAAATACATGTTATAAGTTTTATATCTTAGTGAGATATAATAAGGTGGTCAAATATCACCTTTCAAATTATTAATGCGAAACAAATAAATAATAGAGTCAAGATATTAGAGCCCCTCCCAAAAAGTGTCTAAAACACTTAATTCATTCCATAAAAAAAAAATCATCGATTTTGATGACGCCCCACCCAATCGCAAAAATAACCCTAATTCAACATTTCATAGATAAATACAATTTCATATTTGACTCACGACCAAGTTTCCCACAAGAAGTTATACTGTTAGATACTCTCCCACTATTCTTTAAGGTAGAGTTAGTCGTTAGATTAGTAATGTCCCACATTCTTTTAAATTAGATAAGTTATCTTTTGTAATATAGAATAGCCACGAGAATTGTTCGTGGTATTGGTAGGGAGGAAAACAGTGTTTGTCTAGTAACTTAATTATATAGTTTTGATTTATAATTAACTAGTTGTTAAATTCAAATTGGGTTCTATCAATATCGTTAAACCCCACTAGCTGTCAACAAAACACCCAGGAGAGGAAAGCATTTGAATTTCTTAGGTGATGTTTGGTTGACAACAAAACACACAGGAGAGGAAAGCATTTGAATTTCTTTTATGATTTCTACTGTTTGGTTGGCAATATTTGATGGGAAATTAAATTCCGATGGAAATTCAATTTCTATAAGTAGAGGGAATTCAGTTTCCTCTTGCAAGAGTCAAGAAATCTAAATTCCACACCACTAAAAGAGATAAATTCTCAATTTTACCCTTAATTATATTTTTTATTTCCAATTCTACCCTTTAACAACTAACCCTAATTTGTAAACTATTCAACCATTTCACAGCTTCATACCTCAAAGTTAAATCAAAGCCTGTCAAAAACAAAAATTAAAAGCTCTCGTGAGCTGCATCTGTGAGCTAGTGAGCTAGTCAGCGAGTTCGGTGAGCGAGCTAGACAGTGAGTCCGGTGAGCATCATCTCCTAACAAGTATCAATGCTTTAGCTTCATGGTTTCTTGCCTTAGGTACGGTTTTTCATCACTTTTCATATGTTTTAATGTTGTCACTTTTATCGTTTTGATGGTATTGTTGATTTGTTATTGTTAGCTGTTGTAATTATTCTTGTGTGGCTATTGTGGTTATTTAATAAGTTAGCTTATGAGATGATGGAGAATGAGTTTGAAGAGAGCTATTTGAGATTTTGTTGTTTTAATTTGAATTAATTTTAAAATTTCAGATCTAGCATTTTGTTTGATTAAGTTATTATGAGGCTTTGATTGAGATTTTCTAATTTAGCTTGTGTTTTTTCATTGCTTATGTGCTGTAGTGGTTGGATTCCAGTTGCACCAGTTCATATTCTGCTGCCTTTACTTTTTTGGGTGAAATAGCTTTGTGGTTGTATGTTTGTATAGTATAACTTGCTCTCTCTCAACAGATTAAGCAATTATCTGCAAAACAAGTTAAATTTCTACTGAGAAAAATAAGTTTACTTTAGTAAGGAGTGACTGATCGATTTTCAATGATATTAAATGAAGAAGATAGATTCAAATTAAATGATAGAAATCGAACTCTGATCTGTAGTAAGAAAAGTTAGGTCCAGGCAACTGCTAACTATTAAGTTTATAAGCTTTTAGGTCAGCAAACGTACATTGCTGAGACTTTCAACCGTGAATAATTTAGTTAGCTCAGCTTTAGTTGGGTTTCTAACAAATCAACTGAAAATTTTACAAAGCTAGCTAATCCATTTATGTAAAAGTAGTAATTAGTTTGCGAACAGTGCAAGTCCCTTGTGTCTTTGCTTTCAAATCATTGGAGAAAAAGATATAACCTTTGAAGTCATGAAAGAATGCAAAAAAAATATTCGTAGAGATAGGCTGTCAACTGCAATAATGGCAAAGAAGATAAAGAATGAACTCAAAGAACTAAGCTGGATGCAACTTTAGCCATAAGACCAGAATAACATGACCCACAAACCTAACTTATTGGAAGGCACTGCTATGGATTGGCATTGAATTGGTAAGCTGGTAGTGGGATTTGGTTAACAGTGACTTGCTTTAACTTAGTTCCATGTGCTTTTTAATTGTTTTTCCCCTGTTCAAGTAAACTTTGCAATTATTATGTATATCCTGCAACTTTAGCCTTATTATTCTTATTGAGTACATATGTAGAACTTTTTTTTGTTTAAATTAAGACATGGATAATTCTTTGTGCAGTCATGGATAGCTTAGGCTTAGCTGAAATAGACAATATGAGAAAGAAAAAATTGGTTGGGCTCTTTATCCATTGGTTATATACCATGCAAGTCTGTTTTTATTTTTTGAGGTTTATGAAGAAACGAAATGAGAAAAAAAGCTTAAGACGTGAAATGTATATGCTTGACTTTTTCGTAAATAGGAAAATTGTTCATCGATTAACTTATAAGAGTGATGCAACTTGTATATCCCAACTTAGAATGGATAGGCGTGCTTTTGCATATTTATGCACAAGGCTTGAAACCGTTGGGAGGTTAAAACCTTCAAGACATTTATTAGTCGATGAAAAAGTAGCTATGTGTTTACACATAATAGCACATCATGTTAAAAATAGAGTGATTACATTTAAATTTATGAGGTCAGGACAATCAGTTAGCAAGTACTTTTACGATGTTTTGTACTCTATCCTACGGCTTCATGAAGAGTTATTAAAACAACCTAATCTAGTTCCTGAAAACTCCACTGATGAGAGATGGACATGGTTTAAGGTACTTCTTTAAGCCATATTTATTTTGATTATATATTGGTATTATATCAAAAATTTGCTGGTCACTACTTACTATTATTTTTTCCTACATTGATGATAGAACTGCCTAGGAGCACTAGATGGTACATACATTAGGGTGAGGGTGCCTGCAGCAGATAAACCTAGGTATCGAAATCGAAAAGGAGAGATTGCCACTAATGTTTTAGAAGTATGCTCCCAAGACATACAATTCATTTATGTTTTAGCTGGTTGGGAAGGGTCAGCAGCTGATGGTAGAGTCCTTCGTGACGCTATATGTAAAAAAAATGGTTTAGATGTCCCAAATGGTAAGTCATATACAAGAAATAAACAAATTCTAAACTTTATTAATTGAAATCTGAATATTTATTTATGATATAGGTTACTACTATTTAGTAGATGCTGGATATGCTAATTGTCAGGGATTTCTTGCTCCTTTTCGTGGACAACGATACCACTTTAATGACTGGAGGGAAAACTATCAACCAACTAATCCACAAGAGTTTTTTAACATGAAGCATTCGGCTGCTAGGAATGCCATTGAGAGATGTTTTGGTGTTCTTAAAAATCGGTGGGCAATTTTAAGAAGTCCTTCATTTTATCCTATGAAGACGCAGAATAGGATTATTATGGCTTGTTGCTTACTACACAATTTTATTAGGAGGGAGATGCCATGTGATCCTTTTGAGGAAGCATTTGATGTTGTAAATGAGGTGGAATCACTTGGAGGTAGCATGATAACTAGTATAAAAACCTCAGAAGAATGGAATACATGGAGGACAAATGTACCAAAAAAATCCAACTTCAGAAATTTTGCTTGGTTTTTCAGTTTCTCTAATGAGCTTAAAAATTTGCCACTTCTATCAGTTAAAAGATAATACTTGTCCTACCTCCAACTAAAGAGTATAAATAATACTAAAAGATAAAAATAAAAAACCCAACCTTGTGAATAGATTCAAGCTCCCTAAGTGTAGCCTGTGTTTTTGGCACCTGAAGTGTACCCGGTGTAAATATTTCTCGAAGCTAGACAATCCTTTTCTTTGAATAATTTGTTGCAAACTGATACGTGTAAATAGCTAGATCATATCAGGTGCCTCATCCAAAATGAAAAGTTGCTATTGTGTTTACGACCAATCTCTTGTTGTTTGGATTCTTTTAAAATGAGAAAAGAAATTTATGCACTTTTACTATATTCCATGTAATTCTTAAACATTAAATATTAATTTTCTGGGGTTAATTTTAATCAAAATGGCCGGAGACTTTAAAAACTACCAAAATTAAAATTACCAGTAGAAAGATTATTATAACAAAACCAGCCAGCCCCGCCAGCCTTCTTCACAAGCAATCGAGTGGATGCTATGACCCACACGTAATGAAAAATTATCATATGTGAAGACTGAAAATTAAAAAAAAAAAAAAGCATTTGTTAATAAAATCTTCCTGTGTAGCAGAGTATTGAAATATGGCCATGCATGTTTATGTATGGCATAAGCAGTAGTTTGGTTTCTTCCAACACCCCTTAAACTTGGATGAAAAATTATTGCAATTATTTTGGTCTTTAGATAAATGGTTTGGTTTTCTAACTATTGTCTAATTTTTGTTTAATAGCTAAATGGATCGACAAGCACCACAAGCTCCAAAATCAAGATTTTGGAGCAAAGATGAAGATATCATACTTGTGCAGTCGCTTTTGGATTTGTATCATGATGGGAGATTTTGCTCTGATAACAACTTTAGAAGTGGCTACTTGAAAGTCCTTGAGACTCCTTTGGACACAAAATTGCCTGGATGTGGTATAAAAGCTAAGCCACATATTGAATCACGCATAAAGACTTTAAAGATGCAATTTTGAACTGTACATGAGATGTTAACTGGACCAAATTGCAGCGGCTTTGGTTGGGACCCAGACAAGAAAATCGCGACTGTAGAGAGGCAGTGTGGGATGCTTATATTCAGGTATTTTTTTTATTTTTTATTTTTTGCTTGCTTGCTGGGGCTTATGCTATTATTATTCTGCCTATGTATGAAATTCATATTATTTTGCCTATATACTCAACATTGCTGGGGCTTACTTATAGAAAATATTCATCTCACAACTTCAATTTCGCATAAGATTTTTTTTAATTAAATATGAATTAGTGCTTTTTTTTTTATCACGCAAACATAATTATGGTTTGACGTATGTGCAAAAGTATGGCTCCAATTTTGTTGCCCTTATCTGGCATGTTCTTTAGTTATTGAGCCAGTGAATGGGAAAAATTGACATCAGAGTTTCAGTTTTGCTTAAAGTCTTTTCTAATCAAATCGTGCTATTACTTTGAATTAGCTCAATTATGTTAGATCTATGCATCAGTGTGCTGTTTATGCTTGAACTCATCCATCCTTGCATGTTTATTGCATGCAGCTACACTTTGTTTTGGTTTTTACTAAATTAAAGCTAAATCCTTCAAATGAAAGACGACTTGAATTAGAACTAAATTGGTTCAGTTTTGAACTTGCAAGAATCAGATCAATTGAGAAAGAAATAATAAATGAGATGAAAATATAAAACCATGCTCAACAGTTGTTTGTTAAAGTGCTAAAGGGAGAAGAACTTGTAGTTTTAATTCATAGATTGATTTTTTTAGTTTGGTTTTGCATTGCAACACTAATTAATTTTGATCTTGTCATATGAGAAATGTTTAGTCAATGTAGAAAAAATTATAGGTAGAACAGTAGATCAATTCCACTTTATATTATAATTCTCAAATATAGCCGATTGACCATTTTAAATAATTGTAGAATCATAAAGAGGCAATGAATTTCAAGCATAAAGCATTCCTATTTTATGAGGACTTGTGTTTAATTTATGGTAAAGATCATGCAACTGGGAAAAATGCAGAGGCTCCTGCAGATGCTATAGAGAAAATTGAGAGGACAAGAGTGAGTAAAGAAGCTGAGGGAGAAAATTTGAATTTTGAGGGTGTGTTGGATGATATGGATGATAGTATGTATGTTTCACATGCTCCGAAAAAGCGCTCAACAACTTTAAATAGTTCATGAAGAAAAAGGAGAAGAATTGATGATTTAGAAGAGAGTGGAGAGTCATTTAAAGAGCTGACATCTCTTTTTGTCACAGAAATGAAAGAAATTTCTAGTCGCTTGAGTCGAGCTCTAGGGCAAGAAATTAATGAGAAACAAGTAGGATTGGGTGATGAGTTGAAGAAGATTGGTACTCTTACAATCGTAGAACGCCTTAGAGCTACCACTTTAATTGCTCATGATAGTGCTTTACTTAACGTGTTTTATAGTCTTTGTGATGAGGAGCGAGAAGCGTGGATTAAACTTTTCCTTAGTGGTGAATTTAAGTAATTTTAGGCTTATTACTGTTTTGATTACTTATGTTAGATTTATTGTTGATTTAATGCACTCATTTTAAACTTACTATTGTTTTGATGCACTCATTTTATGTTTACTATTGTTTATGGAATTTATAACTCATTTTAGACATATTATTTTGAGATACTCATTTTCTACATATTGTTATTTTAATTTTTTTTAATTTATTGTCAAAATTTAGAAGCATTTAAATTTTATAAGGTTATGTTCCAAGGGGTGTGTGTGTGTGTCTATAATAATAATAATAATAATAATAATAATAATAATAAATCATAAATTTTTATTAAGACATTATGACATAAAAAATATATATATAGTTGATAAGTTGACAAAATTTTAGTATTGACATTAAATTATGTTTAATTATTAATATTAATAGTGTAGTATTTACAATAAAGGATAAATTTGTCCAAAAATAAAAATTACAATTCCTTTCCTCCATGAAATTTTATGTTAAATCAAACAATGAAATTTAATTTCCCTATTCCATTCCTTTCCTTTCTTCTCCCTTCCTTTCCATTTCTCTCATCTCCTCTCCTTCCCTTTCCTCAAACCAAACATCACCTTAGTTCTTACTGCTCAATCTTCTTCATTCTCATAACTAATTCTTTTTCTCTTTAACTTGAGAATTCTTTCTATGTGCTTTTTAGTTTTTCAGTTTGTCTTTTATAATAATCTATCCTCCTTTAGTTTAATAACAACCAAGTGTCAAGCTTAAAAGAGTTATGCACTACTCTAAAAATTATTGCTGGAATTAACTAATCAATTACAAATGCAGAAAAAAGATTACATACAAATGCCAATGTACGTAAGTTTTACGTAATTGGAAAACAAGGACTCAACTTTTCAATGGAGATCCCCAAAAAGAAATCT
Organism: Luvunga scandens; assembly: GCA_030449905.1. Lineage (NCBI taxonomy): Eukaryota > Viridiplantae > Streptophyta > Magnoliopsida > Sapindales > Rutaceae > Luvunga > Luvunga scandens. The sequence continues at coordinate 1,839,934 of JASUUG010000286.1, forward strand.
AGGCGCACAGCTTATAACTTTGTGGAATTTGAAAACATGTCAATAACTTCCTCTTTAAAAAGAAGGTGCATGCACACTACCCAGCACTCCAAAATCAAATCAAAGATGGGTGTGATTTTATTGCTTGCAACTCTGCATAGAAGAGGTTAAGTTCAGTACTATAATTAAAAAAATATTTAAGAAACAATAAGTACAAAATTTGAAATTCCATTGAAATATTGTCGTGCAATGCATTTATTAAGTTGTCCTTTAAATGTTTGCATATGTTGAAAATGTTGAATGATAACTTCGTTATCAATTCTACGAACAATATATTTTATATATATATATATATAATTAGACTATCATTCAATTATTGATTTTCATCTGATTTTGTAGTTGATTTTATCACAAAATTTTTGACTGAAAATGTTCTTTCCACAATAGATGTGACAATTGATGAAATTAATATCGTGCGCTAATAAATAAATTAATGAATACTCTTTATTCTTATTAGTCTTAACCATTCTTCTTGTACGGTTTAATAAAAGTGCACAAATGCTATTTATTAACTGTTGAGAATTAGTAGAGTTGCAAACACAGCAGTAAGAAATTTTGAAGGGACCTAGTCGTAGAGCAGATGAAGCCCTAAGTTCAGATTTAAGAAAAGATATTAAGAACACGAGCCCCAATTCTTTCTCTTAGAAACGTCCCTAAAAAAATTAAACAATCAATCACGATCTGCTTCTTACCTAGATTATTAGAGCATCTTCAAAGAGTTAGCAAATCCTTGTCTTTGTATTTTCCTGTCTTTTTAAAGTTTATAACCCCATCTGAGTTTTTAGAGAGAGGGGGGGAAAAAAGCAGTGTTGCTTGTCCTCTATTTATCTCAATACCTCCCATATTCTAATTTAGTTCATCTATTTTGTTGGGTATAGTCGATTGTAGGATTTGTTATTTTTTTATTAATTAAACTATTTGTTTCTTATGTAAAACAAAGAAAAGTATTAAAAATAATTAAAAATAAATGTTGTCCTATATTGATAATGGATTTTGTTGCGATGAAGATGAGTACGGTGGTGATTTCTAAAAAAAGAGAGTGTGGCTGAGAAAGAAAAGAAAAAGTTAAATTTTTTTTTTAATTTTTAATGAAGATAATTTTTAAAATAAATGAAGTAAATTGAAAAATAAGAGTTGCTGACATAAATAAAGAGATTTAAATATCACCACTTTAAAAAATAAAAAAAGACACTTAAAAAAAAAAGACGCTAAAGAATAAAAAAGGAGAGAACGAAAGTCGGTTAAACGAACTTAAAATTTTTTGAAAAGCCTAGAAGAGACTTCAATCTCTTTTGGGCTGACGGGGTATTGCTTTTACATAATATAACTATAAAAGTGATGAAAATTAAGAAAATTTATAAGACTGACCGCAATACTTTTGTATTTTTTAAATTTGACCCTCTTAATTTTTTTTTATCAAAATCAATCAAATACTAAATTTAAGGACCAAACTACCCCTATCATTCTCACCCTCCAAAATCCTTCCCCTCTCACCAAAAGCTGTATCACTATAATCCCTCATACATCATCGGTGGCTTACAGTAGCATCGCAGTCCAACATCGGTGGCCGGAATCACCTACATCACATCCAAAAGCTTCCAAGATATCCGAAATCAACAGTAAAATTTCAAAACCCTTGGTGAACTGTTGCTTCTAATTGCTTTTTGTTGCGGTTTGTGTTGTTGTTGTTGTGTTTTGTTGGTGGTGGTGGTGATGAATTGAGTATTTGTGGCTATTGTTGGTGGTGACGAGTGAGGTTCTTGTGTTGGAAGTGGGATGGTGGTGTTATGTATTTTGTGGGTGTTGGATGGTTGTTGTTATCCATCGCACGGAATTTGCGCAATGTGCAGCTGCCCATCACGCGAGTTTTGTGAGATGGGCAGCAGTAGCCATCGCGACAAGCTCACACGAACTAGCAGTAGCCTATGAGTATTTTATCTTATACTCTCTCTCTTTCTCTCTCTTTCTATATATATAGAGGTATATATGTATATGTAGAAAGAGAGGGAGCAAGCTTGTGGTAAGGGAATCTTGAATTTACAAAATGCAAGACAACTTTCACAATTTATGAAACATTTTACAATGTCCAGAACTTATAAAATATGGGATTTGAAGTTTTGAACTATGCTGTCATAAAATGATTTGCACCACAGTAGAAAATTAATGATAGTTGAAATCCATATTTTATAATAAGATATAGATATTCAAAACTGATCAAGTCTGTAAAACATATATTTCTGCCCTAAGTCCACGTGAAAATGTAGAACAAGATCATCAAAAAGTTATAGGATTACCTTCAATTAGTGATGGAGAGTGAACATGATTTCCCGATAGATTGAAGTTGCATCCTCAACGGCATAGACCGAGCATCTGAATAAAAGATAATAAAAATTCGTTCCCGCAGCTCCCTTGAAGCCTCACAGTTGATAAAGGAGGTGAGAACACTCTGCATCAAAAGAGAAGGCATTGCATCCGAACAACAGTTAATCACTCGTCTTTCCACACACTTGTTTTTACAAAGTATATGTGACCACTGACCACATTGCGTTTACGCATTATTAGAAAATTAAACTGAGGAGACTGAATTGGTAACGTAAGAACAATATATTTCAAGAAAAAGGAAAAAATTTGAAATCTTTGGGCTGCTCTGCTCACATCATTAAAAATAAATAATTAAATAAAAGTACATTTTAAAGCTTGTAATTTCTTCTTCTTGTCATCATATCCTTTTTGTGTATGAAATTGGTCTTTTACTCTGAAACTGATTATTAATAGATCCTTCTAAACCTGCCAGTAGTGATCTCAGCAAAAACGAAAAGAAGATCAATGAGATGAAGCCAGTGAACTCTTCTCAACCTTCAAGCAGGCTCTTAGTTACCGAAAATGAAGATGAGATTGTTGAGATGAAGCCAGACGATTTTGCTCAACCTTCCAGCGAACTTGTAGCTAGCGAAAATGAAGATGATATCACTGAGATTAACCCAGCGGATAGTCCGATCATTGAAGTGAAGGGCCATGAGAGACAACAAAGAGAAGAAGTTAAGACTTCTGAAGGTAAGATGAAGGTAAAGGAAAAAGAGTCTAATTTGGTGCTTTAAAAGCATTGCTCTGTTTACTGTTGCTTGCCATATGTATAGGAATATTATCACTATTAGTTAAAGTATACGCATGATAAAAAGTGAACGGGATAAAAAAAATGCTGGTGGAGCATAAAAGAATTTTCCTTTTTTATTTAGAACTCTTTTTACTGATTCGGTAACTAATAGATATACATGTGCATCTATCTATCTCTACATATATACAGATTGCCTGAGGGAAATGGCAGAGACTGGTGTTGAGGTGGATCTTGGTAAATACCCGCAGCTACGAGAGGCTCCAGCACGGAAAGATTGGAAAGAAGTAGAGCGTTTCATAAGCGAAAATCCAGGCACACTGTACGCGAACTTAACAGAAGGTTGTGGTACACTTATCCATTCGATGGCTAACATTAATGAGGACGGAGCCCACCGGCTTATGGATAAGTTTCTGGGCATGATCGATCCACTAGATCTAGAAGAGACAGCTACTTCTGGCGGCACGCCGCTAACCAATGCTGCAACAGTTGGCAATACAAAGGCTGCGAAAATCTTAGTGAAATATAACAAAAATTTGCCAAACATGAGAAACAAAGTAGGTTATTGTCCAATTCACTGGGCAGCAAGGGGTGGCCACAGAGAAACAGTTGAATATCTTCTGTCAGTTACCGGAATAGAGGAAGAGGACTCAAATGAGAGGTGCTCAAACCCTTTTGCCGGCGAGTGCGGTTTGCATCTGCTGGAAATATTGATCGAGTTCAATTTTTTGGGTTAGTATACGTGCAATACCCTTAGTAGTAATATACATATATATTCTAAAACTTGGTTCGCCATATTAAAAGCCACAAACCCAAGGTTTGGTGTAATATGTGATACATGTGATTTTACTAATGTTACACATCTCAAAACTTATTCTAAGATATTCATTTTAAATAATGTATCATATTAATTGGGTCATCTAGTGATAGACTATGTATATTTATAGGGTGACTTTGACGGTTAATGATTCTCTCTTAATCTTTTTTTTTCTTTATTCAATAAGCGGTTAAGATTGAGTTTTATATTTATCCTTTCACTTTATTTACAATCAAGTCAATTTTTTTTACTACATAAAGTGAAATATAAAACTCAATCAATAAAAAAAAATGACTTAAATTATAAATAAAGTGAAAGGACAAATATAAAACACAATCTGAAGGTAAAGAAAGATGAAAAGAGAAATAAAAAAAAAATCTTACCTGCTTGGGCGATTCCAAGTTAGCCTTTTTATTTTTATAATAAAATTTTATTATAACACATTAAATTTTATGGTTTTTCATTATAACCGCCATTGTTGGTCTCTTCAATTTTATAATTGTCTATTGTACCCCCATTAGACCAAAATAATCCTTGTTCTGCCACTACAGATAAATATTTTTTCACACATAATCCTTTTAATTTTTGTCATTTGTCCATGAACAGATATAGCTTGTTATTTATTGAAGCAGTATCCAAAGTTGGCTCGTGATGAAGACCGTCACAGAAGGATCATTCTACAAAAGCTGGCCCAAAAACCCAAGGCTTTTGCGAGTGGAAGTCGGCTTGGATATTGGAAACGCTTGATCTATCATTGTAGGTGCCAACAATTCTTTTACTTATATATATATATATATATATATATATATATATATATATATATAGATATATACACACACATACATATTATTCTTTTTCTAGTGAGGGCATGCTCATTTTTTTAAAGTGAAGATGTATACTAAAATATAAAAAATATAGATCTCAATACATAACAGAGTTTTTTTTTTTTAATTTTGTCAGTGGAATTCTCACTTTATTAAAATGAGAATATCCTCACTAAAGAATTATTTTTATTATAATATATATAGATTATATTATATACACGAGCACACATACACACTTACATATATACTAATTTCTATAAATGATTTGTTTGGCAAATAATAACATACAAAATATGTCATCATAATTAGGTTTTATAAAACGGTTGATCTTATAACAGAACGGTGAAATCGGTCCACCTTATGGCTGGTTATATAATTTTACAAGTTGCCATGTCTTTGTAAGCAGGCATTAGTGCTGTGTAGGAATGGCAATTGGTGGGGTCAGGCTTGGCCAAGCCTGGGCTCGACCCGATAAAAAAAAATTAAAGCTCGACCTGACCAAAACTTGACCATTTATGGTTCGGGTTAGGTCGGGCCCGACCCAAATTGGGCCAACGTCAGGTCGGGCCCGACCCGACCCGTTCGAAATTAATTTTTAATTTAATTTTTGTTCTCTTTTTACTAGTTACAATATCATCAATAAATTAAATATAAAACAAAAAAAATGATTTTTTTAATTTAAAATAATTAACAACACAAGAAAAAATATACAATATAATTAATCATAAAGTAATTCACAAAACAACCAATTAATAGAAATAATTTTTTACAATTCAATTCCACAATCCAACATTAAAAACATATAATTAAATTAAATTAAAAACACTCAATCTAATTCCTCAATCATTTCAACTCCACACACATTTTAATTGTAAAATCTAATATTTAAAATACATAATACAATTAATTAGTTGTTTGTATAGTGTGTTTTTTTTTTTAATTTCGGGTTAGGTCGGGTCGGCTTAAATTTGATCTTTGGCCCGAGCCCGACCCAAAATCCAAAAATTCATGTCAAAGCCCAAAAAATTCAGGTCGAGTCAATCGGGTCAAAATTCGGGCCGGGCTAAATGTCCATCCTTAATGCTGTGCAAGTGGAATGTGTTCATTCCCCTCAAATTCAAAAGACGGATCTTTATGTACCCGAAAATGTCAAAGGAGACTCTGAGAATCCAGTTCAGAGACCAGATAACTCGACTGAATCCACAGAGCCAAAGGTGGCTACTACATTTGGTTTGTCAACATTCCTCATTAAGCATATATATAGCTAGAAATCATTAATAAATTATTTTATTTTATTTGCTTATTTCCAATTCATTAATTATTATTCTATGTACCTCACAGGTGCATTGAGCCAAAAATTGCACATTATGTTCTGGAATGCCCTGATGCATCTTGGTAATAATTAAGCATTTAGAATCTCTTCTCTTGAATTGAATTCTTTCAAGGATATCGACTTTTTAATGACCTGATTTCAGCAACATGCAGCTCCGAGTATTAAAGACATACACGATACAAAGTTAATGCACAAGCAAACCGTGGAAATAGTCAGAATGATGCGTGCCGGAGTTAAATGGAACTTTTGGAAAGCTTTAGAGATATTAAAGATGCCAGTCCTCGAAGCAGCAAAATTGGGGATTTGTGAGATAGTCAACAAAATTCTGAAAGTTTACTACTGTTCAATTTGTTTTGTTGATGAAGACGGAAATAACCTGTGTATGCTGCAGTTTTGCATCGCCGGGAAGAACTGTTTAAGCTCATCCGTCGAATGAGTGTGGCAAAAGTTAATTTGGAAAACAGTCTGGACAAATCTTCAAACAACATCTTGCACTTAGCCGGAAGGTTAGTGCCTTCAAGTGAAGTCGCTGGTGCAGCATTGCAGATGCAGCGGCAGATGCAATGGTTCAAGGTGATAAATATAACATAAAAAACTAATGGAAAATTTTCTAATTCACACATAAAATTCAGGATTAAAATCCCAAAAAAGTTGACAGCGATTTGAACAGACTCTCATAATGTTGTAAACCATTTGACAACATTGTGAAAGTATGTTTACGCAGTTATCAGTTTGTCTAGGATTTTATAAATATGAGATTTCTGGACTTGAGAACAACTCAAAGACTAATTATGTACTATATGATATATATAACAAAATTTAATTTGTTTCAGCATTATTACCGTTAGCTAACTAGTAGCTAGGATCCATTTGTTAAATAAATCTCATTATTACTTCTAATCCGCTTTAATTTCTGTTTAGGCGGTGGAAAATGTCGTCCGTCCTTCCTTTCAGGAAAGCTACAATGCTTTCAATGAAACTCCGAGAGAGCTGTTTACCAAGACACATAAGCAATTAGTTAAGGAAGGCGAAAAATGGATGAAGGACACGGCTCAATCCTGCACAGTTGTAGTTTCTCTCATCATCACGGTAGTGTTTGCCGCAGCTTTCAGTGTACCGGGTGGCAACAACAATACCCAATTTCTTGCACCATGAACCTTTCATTGTATTTATTGCATCCGATGCGCTTGCACTCTTCCCTTCAACCACTTCATTGCTGATGTTCTTAGGCATCCTCACTTCGCGTTACTCTGAAGAAGATTTTCTGGTTTCGTTGCCAAGGAAGTTAATTATCGGCCTTTTAAGCATGTTTTTTTCTATTGCAGCCATGATGGTGGCATTCGGTGCAACCATTTACATAGCTCTATCCAAGCCGTGGAAATGGGTTATCATTCCAATTTCTCTACTTGCTTATATCCCCGTAACCTTGTTTGCTTTGTTGCAGTTTCCCCTTTTGGTTGAAATGTTCTTGTCCACTTACAGGCCTAGCCTTTGTCAACCATTCAAGTATGTATAGGCATCTTCATAATAGACAGAACTAATTTGACTCAATGCCATGCTGGATTTTAAAGTTTGATATGTCATTTTGAAACTCTCAACATGAGAAATAAAAAATCTACTAATGTCATGATATCCATTAGATTTTGACTAAATTCCCTCATTTACGAATTCAAAAGTTGTCTAAAGATTTTTTTTTTAATGCTAATTTTTAAGAAAAGGATAACAATAGACATCTCATATCTTTTATCCTAAATTTTATTTCAAATGATGTGTCATTCATTACGTGACTGATAATTCTTTACAAGATTTAAGTGAATTAATTACATTATTTCATTAACCAATTAATGAATGGCACATTATTTGGGATAATTTTTTTTTTAATAGAAAATTTAGAATGTATAGCACTACTCTTAAGAAAATAGTTTGATTTTTATCAATTTATTGGGAAGTCGATTTTTAAGTGTTTTCTTATTTTAATTAGTATTTTTTAATTAAAATTCTGTATTATTTACAATTTACGTAAAAAAAAGAGTCAAACCCTAGTCGTTGTCAATTTTCTTTTGTTTTTAACAATTGAATAAAGATTTCTTGTTGTGAGTAGAAATTATTTGTTCTAACCAATTTTAAATATTTACTTCTGTTAAATAAATGAGGGATGCAACTTATGAAAGTGCTGTCGATAGCACTATGTCTATAATGGTGCGCTTAACAAGCCTAGAAGTTGCTTATATCATGAGTTTGGTTAATAGATTCACTGCAGATCCTGAAAACTTAAAAGGAGCACTGATCAGATGTTACGAAATGGACTGCTCAGATATTCAAGGGATCTGTTTGGTACAGTAATACGTCAAGCAGTTGAAATGACTAAATTGGTTATGTAGATACTGATTACGGTAGAGATTTAGACAAGAATAGGTCACTCACAGAAGATATCTTTACCTTGTTTAATGGCGTTGTAAGCTGAAAAGCCTTGCCTCAACATGTTGTCGCTCTATCAACTACAGAGGCAGAGTATAGATTCATCGCAGAGGCCGTGAAAGAGGCTTTGTGGCTTAATAGACAGGGAAGTGTTGCAGTGTATTGTGACGGCCAGTTAAAGACTAAAGAAAAGCTTGAGAGATAGTGTTTGGCAACTGAGAAAATGCAGAAGAATACTGAGACAGATTTCCCTGAATGAATGCTTAATGATTACTCTACCTTTGTATTGACTACAAATGTATTTATACAAGGTTAATGAATATTCCCGAATCAGTCTTTCTAAGCTTCACATCTAAATACTACTTAACTAATTACTCACAACTCATAAGCATTGTAACAAACTAATGCCAGCTCAGCTCCAACTCAGGTGGTGTGATAGCAGGTAGGAAAACTAACTGAAAACTGAAAACCAACTGATCTTAACATCCCCCCGCAAGCTCAAGGTCAAGGAAGGACATTGAGCTTGGTTCGAAGATATTTAAATTGATCAAAAGCCAGAGGTTTTGTGAGTATATCAGCTATCTGATCATAGTTAGGGACATGACTCAACTGAACTTCTTTCTGAGCTATGTGATCACGAACAAAATGCAGATTCAGTTCAATGTGCTTAGTTCTGGAATGATACTTGGGATTGTTGGCAAGAGCTTCTGCACTCTTATTATCACAGTGAAGGATTGGAACTTGGAGTAGAGGCATCTTCAATTCTTTAAGCAAATAGGATATCCATAGAATTTCTGAAACTGTCAAAGTTAAGGCTCTGTACTCTGATTCTGTTGTACTCCTGGAGACTATTTGCTGTTTCTTTGAAGACCAGGAAATCAAGTTGTCACCCAGATAAACACAGTATCCTCCTATTGATTTTCTGTCATCCAAGTCTGATCCACAATCAGCATCTAAAAATGCTGTGAGAGTAAGAGTTCCAGTGCTGTAAAATTGCAGACGATAATCTGATGTGCACTGCAGATACCTTAAGACTCGTTTACATGCTTGCCAATGAAATACTGATGGAGCAGTAAGAAATTGACTAAGCTTATTCACTGTAAATGCAATTTCAGGTCTGGTTAGTGTAATGTACTGCAGAGAACCAACTAAACTTCTGTATAGTGATGGATTTTCAAAGACAGCCCCTTTATCTTTTACCAGCTTCTCACTTGAACTCATGGGAGTCTGACACCCTTTACTATTAAGCATATGAGCTTTCTTAAGCAGATCACCTATATATTTTGTCTGAGAAAGATGTATCCCTGCAACTGAAGGAGTTACTTCAAGACCAAGGAAATAATTAAAGTCTCTTAGATCTTTTAAAGCAAACTCAAGACTCAACTGATTAATAATATGTTCTACAAGTTTAGTATCTGAATCAGTAATTAATATGTCATCCACATAAATGAGCACCACCACAATATCTCTTGATGTATGCTGGATAAACAATGAAGTGTCTGCTTTAAAAGCATTAAAACCCCAATGCTGCAATGAAGATTTCAGTCGATCATACCAGGCCCTTGGAGCTTGTTTGAGTCCATAAAGAGCCTTAGTTAATTTGCACACATAAGAAGAATATTGAGGATGAACAAACCCTTCAGGTTGATGCATGAAAACATCTTCAGTAAGAATACCATTAAGAAAGGTATCGTTGACATCAAGTTGTCTGATGGACCACTGATTCATCACAACAATGCTGAGAATTATTCTGATAGTACAGGGTTTAACAACAAGGCTGAAAGTTTCAAAGAAATCCACTCCTTGTGTTTGGTGAAATCCTTTGGCAACTAACCTTGCCTTGTATTTGCATATGCTTCCATCATGATTGTATTTAACTCTAAATATCCATTTATTGCCCACAATCTTGCCAGCTTGCTCTTTGAGAACTAGCACATAGGTATTATTGTTTTGTAATGCATCAAATTCTACTTGCATGGCCTCTCTCCACTTGGTATCTGTCAGGGCTGCTTTAACAGATTGTGGTTCAAGGTTTTGTGTAACTACTAGGTATGACTTAGGCTTAAACACCCTAACCTTTGATCTGGTAATCATAGGATGAGCATTTTGAACTGGTAGATCTTATTGTACTGGTGCAGACTGAAATGACTGATTTGATGGTGGTACTATTGATGGCCGCTGAAATGGAGCTTGTGCAGGAGATTGAGTAGATGATGAAGATGGGTTTAAGGTACCAAAGTCAGGGCCTGCATCTGGAGCAAGTGAACTGATAGAAGGCTATGAAATGTTATCATCATGAATAATAGTTGTTGAAGGAACAAAGGTGAGAGGTGTCTGGAGTTGCTGATTAGATGACACATTTTGGGCAGATTTGGTTAAAGGAAAAATGTCAGAAAAAGGAAATTCAGTTTCATTGAACTGAACATGTCGAGCAATATAGATTTTTCCAGTAGAATCTAAACACTTATAGCCTTTATATAATGGACTATAACCAATCATGAGGCACTTTTGTGTATGGAAGTTGAACTTATGCTTGCTCTATGGTCTAAAAAAAGGAAAGCATGCACAACCAAATGTTTTAAGGAATTGGTAATCAGGTTGTCTGTTGTGAAGTTTAGTAAAGGGTGAGATGTTATTTAAGAGAGGAGTTGGTAGCCTATTTATAATGAAAGAAGCTGTATGGAATGATTCCCACCAGAAGGACAGAGGTATTTTGGCTTGAGCAAAAAGAGTAAGCCCTGTTTCAACCACATGTCTATGTTTTCTTTCAACTACACCATTTTGATGATGGGTATGTGGACAACTATGCCTAAACTTGATCCCTTCTTCTTCAAGAAAACTAGTAAAACTTCTGTACTCACCACCCCAATCAAATTGAAGTGGCTTTAAGGGATAGCCAAATTGTTTTTCCACTAAGGTCTTGAAGTATTTGAAAGTATCTAAGGCTTCTGATTTGAGTGTTAAAGGGAAAAATCCAGCAATATTTGCTATAATCATCTACAAAGCTAATGTAATATCTATAACCATGTAGGGATGGTAAAGGTGCTGGACCCCAAAGATCAGTGTGGATGAGTTCTAAAGGTGTTTTGGTTCTGATTCCAGTTGAGTGGAAGTGCATTTGATGAATTTTACCATATTGACAAGCATCACAAAAATCATGAGCTGATATCCATGAGTAGTTAAGAGGAAGAGATGATAGAATAGATTTCAATACATGTTTATTAGGATGATCAAATCTTTGATGTAACAAATTTGCTATTTTTGATGTGTTCACTTGACACTGGGAATTACAAGTTTTATTGGCAGACATATCAGATAACTTGCAATCTGAATTATTGAACACAGAAAGCATAGAAGTAGGTGCAGATTTGTAGTTATTGGAAGTTGGAATAAAGTCATTCTTTGACAGCAACAAATACAGCCCTTCTCTAGCAATCCCTTGAGCTAGATGCACTTCCTTCTTCTTGTCCTTTATAAAACACATATTGACAACAAACTCAATGGTTATATCATGGTTATCTTCAAGCAATTTTGAAACACTTATGAGATTTTTAGTAAGTTTGGGTACACACAAAGTATCTCTTAAGTGTAAGCTTGAATTGCATGATGTTTGAAGACATGCAGACCCAATATGTGAAATATGCAATCCCTGACCATTACCAACATACAGCAGTTCATTACCAGAATATTCATTTCCAACATGTAAATTCTGGAAGTTGTTAGTGAGGTGATGAGTAGCTCCACTATCAATGTACCATCCTTGATCAACTATAGCTCCCTCAGAGGTTGTAAGATAAGCTGCTCTTGGTGAGTTCTGATATGGATTATTGAAAGGAACATAATCCCTATTGAATCTGTTTCTGCACTCAGTTGCAGTGTGTCTGGGTTTAAAACAGATCTGGCAAATTACGGCAGCAGCATTTGAATCCAAAACTCCCTTGCTCTTGTTAAAACCACCATTCTGACCAGAATAACCATTTGGATTAATGCCTCTACCACCTTGGTAAAAATTTCCAACTGTCATACCATTCCATCCACCATTCCAGTTTCCTCTTGCTTGTCCTTGTGGAAAATTTCTACCATAACCAACTCTGCCTCCAGCAAAACCACCTCTGAAACCAATATTATAACCACCTCTACTTCCAAAATTCTTATTCCAATTGTTGTTAAATTGACTGCCATTCCAGTTGTTATTGAATTGACCACCTTGTTTCTTATTATTAGATCCAGATCCAGTTTGAGCAACATTTGCAGCATAATTCAGTTTAGATTCTTTGCTTGCACTTAACTGATTTGCATCTAATTTAGCTTCATGAGTTAACAGCATAGAATATGCTTCATTAACAGAGATCTTGGCAAGGTTAGCTTCTATATAAACCACAACAGGATAATATGGTTGGCCTAATCCAGAGATCAAATGTGTAAGAAAGTCCAAAGAACTTATTGGATTACCAGCAATAGCCAATTCATCAGTGATATATTTTAACTTGCTGAAGAATTCAGTCATTGACATTGAACCTTTTTTAAGGTTATTAAGCATCATTTTCAGATGAATTTTCTTAGCAAATGTTTCATATCCAAATTGTTGTTCTAGACTAGTCCACAATTCAAGTGAAGTTTCAGATTTTACCACAAGGCTTAGAATTTCAATGCTGATCGAAGACATCAACCAGCTCAGAAGCAATTGATCCTTTCTCTTCTATGTAGTATATGCTGGATTTATTAGATCATCAGCAGTGGAGTTTTCGATTTCAGTTTGAAGAAATTGATCTGGACAGAATTTGGATCCATCAAGTAAATCTTCAAGGCCATTTGCACGAACTGAGGAGAGAATTTGTGATTTCCAAATTGTATAATTTGAGCGATCAAGTTTGATTGGTGAAGTGAATGTGAATGTGAATGATGAGATAGCAGAGTTTGTAATTGAAGATGCCATGTGAATTGATAGATCTGAGGCTCTGATACCAAGTTAAAGACTAAAGAAAAGCTTGAGAGATAGTGTTTGGCAACTGAGAAAATGCAGAAGAATACTGAGACAGATTTCCCTGAATGAATGCTTAATGATTACTCTGCCTTTGTATTGACTACAAATGTATTTATACAAGGTTAATGAATATTCTCGAATCAGTCTTTCTAAGCTTCACATCTAAATACTACTTAACTAATTACTCACAACTCATAAGCATTGTAACAAACTAATGCCAGCTCAGCTCCAGCTCAGGTGGTGTGACAGCAGGTAGGAAAACTAACTGAAAACTGAAAACCAACTGATCTTAACACGGCCAAAGTGCGATCCAAAACAACACGAAAGGATAAGACACTAAAAAGGATACGTAGTCTAAGGATCGGTTGTTCTGTGGAAGATTAACATTGAAAATAATTAATCCAACAGATGTGCTCACGAAGACAGTTGCGTTGACAAGGTTTCAAGACTGATTAAATCAAAAGCATTCGAACGAGTAATTTCAATAAGTGAAGAATTAATGTTGGTAAGGAATGAGTTGATTCTTAAATGGAAATAAAACAAAAGTAGAGATTGTCGAGAGTTAATTCAAATTCTTAGAGTTTTATTTACTTATTTATTTTGGGCGGAAAAGTTTATCTAAGTAGCTATGCTAATATCGGTAACCTATGCCTTCAAAATCTTTGACCGGCATGGATTCAAGTCCCCATCATTTTCTTGATGGTAAGAGACGAGCCTAGCACAAACGCTAAAGCTTTACAGACCGAGGAAAAACAGTCCCTACGCTATCACTATGTAGCCAAAGATCAACTCCATGTGGTGGCTTTGGGAAAATATGGAGACCAAGGGGTAGAGATAAGGCATAGTTCGCTAGGAAATCAGCAGCACAATTCCCCTCACGATATACATGCTTTACTGAGACCTGCCAACTTCTAGATAGGAGCTCCAAAATGCCATTAACAAGAGGAAGGGAAGCATTTGGCACACCATTCCTTCTCTGCAAGATCTGAGTTACACACAAACCGTCGGACTCAATATGCAGAAAACGGATATCCTTACTCCAAGCAATACTGAGCCCTTGATAAAGTCCCCAAAGCTCAGCCATTATAGTAGAGCACATCCCAATATTTATATAAAAACCACCAACCCATCCACCATGAGCATCTCTTATTAGACCACCAGCCGACGCCAAGCCCGAAGCCTTACGAGCCCCATCCGTGTTCAATTTGTAAAAAGGCCAAGCAGGAGGCTTCCATCCAAAATACTTCTCCACTTTCATGCATTTAGATGTATCAAAGGATTCAAGAGTGTGCTGAATCTCATTTGGTTTAGAAATAATATCCATAGCCATAAAATTTGCGCTAATGGCAGAATCTTCAAAAACACACTTATTTCGCCACTGCCAAATTCGCCAAAGTGCGATGCCAAAAATACCAGCCCATGCACATTCATTTTTCCACAGACCATTATTCTTTAGATTATGAAAAATCCATTCTCGAAGGGTTAGAGAAAAGAAAATGTGCTGGTCATTTATCGGGTGGAGTTCATGCCAAATTTTTCTCACCGAAACGCAGTCCCGAAGAGCATGAAGAACGTCTTCAACAGCACCATTGCATTGAGGGCAAGCTGTATCACTGCTAATATGACGTCTCTGGAGCTCAGCCCTGCATTTGAGTTTGCCTTGAACCGCAAGCCAAAGAAAAGTACGAATCCTCTGCGGGCCCTTTCATTTCCAAATAAGATCCCAGCGCCTGTCTTCATTATTTGCCACGTCTCAGAAGTTTTTGATAAACGGATTTAACCATAAAATTCCCAGCCTTTGAATGAGCCCAATAGAATTGATCATCATCATTGGTAGGCTCAGGAGGCTTAATGGTCGCGATCATCAACAGCACATGATGAGGAAGCAAATGGCCAAAGAGTTCCCAATTCCAAGCACCCTTTGAATCAACAAATTCAAACACATACTGATTAAGCAGCTCTTCAGGAACAGCGTAGTAGACCAGTCGTAGAGCAGTTTGTCCTCTATCACCCACTTATCCCACCAGAACCGAATCTTCCTGCCATTGTTCACATTCCAACGTAGGCCACTAATAACTCTATGAAATGAGAGTTATTAATGACACTTTTGAACTTAAATCAAGATTACTTAGAGAGTAAATAATGTTTTTAGTTGCATTTAAGCTTAATTTTGAGTATTTATCTAAGTTTAGTTATTTGCAATAGATTAGGTGATTTTGGAATAAATTGTGTGTGCTTAGATTATGTGTTTTCATTGTAGGCAACTGAAAGTGCAAATTCAAAGTAGAAATGTTGTGCAATAGGTTTGGAAAAAAATGAGGAAGGAAATTGGTTGCAGAAAAGTAGAAACCGGTCTGAAACAGTCCATTGCTGTAGCACCATTCCGGTAGCAAACCTAGAACAACAAAGGAGAAAAATTTAAGTAAATCTAAAAAAAAATGCGATTTGCAATTTCCAAATATGAAAAATGCGTGCACTAAGTGTCTAGTTGCCCTAGTTTTTAATTATAAAAAGAAGTGCACACAAAAGAAAGAATAGAGCCGTCAACCATAACAAAATAACGAGAAAATAAAAAGAAAATAGCAAAGAAAAGAGAAATTCAAGGGCTGAAAAAGAAAGATTGCAGGCGTGAGGAAGAAGAAAACAAATCATCACGAGCAGCCTTGCATCTCTATCTTTATTATTTCTTGTTTCTTTATTTAATGATGATGTATTTGATGGCTAAACTCGTTTTATTTACTGTTTTGTGACAAATTATAAACTAAATCTATTTGTGGTTGAGTGAATGACAAACTTAATGGTTTATTGATTAAAATATTGCATTGTTGCATGATTGCTATAGTATTTTGTTTTGATAGAGCTTAATTTCATTCACTATTTTGGTTGACCACTCATTTATTGATACAAACGAAGAGAGAGCCACAAAAAGGTATGTTTTAGTGGAAAATATCAAAGCAATACTTGGTTTTAGATTAGGTTTCCCAAGTTGGGTTAACTCAATTTGAATAGGGCTATAATTAATTTAAAACTAATAATGAACTAAATATAGGAATTCACCTTGTAGGGTAATTAAGAATCTTGATCGCATAATGTTATATCTTGTGTGATTTATCAACGGATCATTGTTAGGTTGCATATAGATATAGGAAATCCAACAAGCGACAGCTAAGGCTGCATTAGGATTCTGTCCAATGCTGTAGTAATTGTTATAGCGATGGTGCTGTAACAGAAAAAAGCATTTAATATTATTAAGTGAGTTAATTCACTCAACTACATCAGTTTTAGTGATTACATCCTTGTATGAGACATGTTGATTTATTTTAGTGCACTTTATTTGCTGTCATTTAGATTTCTTAGTTTAATTTAATTGTTAAAGAATTTGATTTATTTGAAATTGCACCACAATTATTTATTGTAACAATTCTTATAGCATCAGTCCCTATGGAAATGATACTAGAATAATTATCACTTTATTGCTTGTTATGTATACTTGCTCAGTAACACCTATATATTAAGAAATTACTCAACAACCACCAATAACATCACTCCAAACCTGCCCAAGAGCATTCCAGAAATATGAGCCGTTTTTTGTCGGAAGACTCAAAGTCAGCTCCTTTAGATCGAAAGCATACATTGAACAAAGAACCTGCACCCAAAAATTATCTGGTGAGGATAAAATACCCATCCTAGCTTGATGAGCGAAGCATCATTCATAGTCCTCAAGCTCTTTAATCCTAGGCCTCCATTTAGTTTCGGTCGACAAACATCCCGCCATCGAACAAGGTGAAGCTTTTTAGAGTCAGTGGTGCCACACCAAATGAACTTCCGGCAAGCTTGTTCAATTATTTTGGTAATATCCGTAGGCAATCTCGTTGTCTGCATAGAGTAAATTGGAAGAGTTTGTAACACGGACTGAGTTAAAGTAATTCTTCCAGCAAAAGACAAGAGTTTGGCATTCCAACCACTAAGCCTACGCTCAACCTTCTCTAACAGCCCCTGATATGTAGCTTTTGTCACTCTAGTATGTAAAATCGACATTCCTAGATAATTCCCCAAATCATTTGTGATCGCAAAGCTAAATGTGTCACCAATCTTCCTCCTATCCGAGAGCTGGACATTTTTAGAAAAGAAAACCTTAGTTTTTTGGCTGTTAACCTTCTCACTCGAGCTTTTACAGAAGGCATTAAACACCTCTTGAATCCCTTTTGCTTGATCACATGAAGCCTCAGCAAATAACAAAAGATCGTCAGCAAAAAAAAGATGAGTAATAGGGATACCTCTGCGATAGGGACAGATGGGTCTCCAGCAGCCACTTTGAACTGCTTGATTGATTCCATGGCTAAGTCGCTCCATGCACAGAACAAAAATGTATGGCGAGATTGGATCCCCCTTGTCTTAGGCCTCTTGAAGGAGAAAAATAATTAGTGCATTCCCTATTCCATAAAATCTGCATGGTAGCCGAGGTAATGCAGTCCATAATTAACCGAATAAGGTCGGACAGCAAGCCAATTTCACACAGTGTCTCCTGAACAAATTCCCAGCTGAGACGTTCATAAGCTTTCTCCAAATCAACCTTGATAATCATATGCCCACGCTTGCCTTTCTTTTTCCTCATAGAATGGATGATTTCTTGGGTAATAATTATATTCTCTGTGATGTGCCTTCCCGGAACAAAACTTGTCTGAGTCGAACCA
Source organism: Luvunga scandens (assembly GCA_030449905.1). Taxonomy (NCBI): domain Eukaryota; kingdom Viridiplantae; phylum Streptophyta; class Magnoliopsida; order Sapindales; family Rutaceae; genus Luvunga; species Luvunga scandens. The sequence continues at coordinate 1,858,155 of JASUUG010000286.1, forward strand.
ATCAAATCAGGAAGAATTGTCTTAATTCTATTGGCCACAATTTTTGTAATGGTTTTGCAGATAACTGGACAAAGGTTGATCGGCTTGTACATTCGTAAACTAGTCGGATGATCAGTTTTTGGGATTAAAACAATTAAGGTCTTATTTATCTCCTTTGGAATACTACCCCCATTGAAAACCTTTTTAACCAAATTGCAAACTGACTTAACCACCGTCTCCCACTGAGATTTATAGAAAATAGCATGAAGACCATCCACTCCCGGAGCTTTAAAAGGATGCATGCTGAACACGGCTTGCCTGACCTCGTCATCATGAAGCACCGAAAATAAATTATCCATTTGGCTTGCTTCCACTGTTGGAAATGCACCCTAACCGAATAAGCTTTATGGCCACCCTTTTCCATGGTATAAAGGTTTTTAAAAAACCTCATGGCATGTTCTTTGATAAGGTCAGGATCCCTAATACAGGTATCATTATCATCCTTTATCTTATCAATCCTATTCCTTCTTCTCCTTTGAATAGTTTGACGATGGAAATATGAAGTATTTCTGTCCCCCCAAGCAATCCACTCTCTCCTGGATTTTTAATACCATAAGAGTTCTTCTTGAGCTAGAATTACCTCCAGTTCATTTTTAATATTGGCTTCTAGGGTTAAAAGATTTCGAGAAGAATGAAACTTCAAAGCCCTTTGAATGCCACCCAACCTCTCAAAGGCCTTGTTCTTCCTCTTCTGAATATTACCAAACACTTAATTGTTCCAAACCCGTGCCTCCCGAATAAAGTTACTAACCGAAAGTTCATAGTCACCATCATTTTGCTAATTTTTTTCAACAAGTTCACGGAACCTATCATCAGTTAGCCAGGCAGCAGGAAAACGAAAAGGTTTTGGACCATTTCCACGAGCTGCAGTCTGAGAAAAGCAAGCTAATAACGGACGGTGCTCAGAACTAATTTTTGACAAATAGAGAATCTGGGCCCCGGGGAACTTCACCATCCAATCATCATTACAAATGACTCTATCAAGCCTCTTGAGGAGAGTGCCACGACCCCAAGTAAAATTAGGACCTTTGAAATTAAGATCATAAAACTGATTTGAAATTAAGATCATAAAACTGATTTCGAAGGAACCAATTTTTAAAGTTACGGCAAACACCATTAGTTCGAGCTGACCCACCTTTTTTTCCAGAGGGATGTAAAATTGCATTAAAATCACCCTCAACTATTCACAGACCTGTAACCCGTTTAGCTAAAACATCAAGGGCTTGCCATGACGAGTTTCTGACAATAAGGATAGGACTAGCGTAAATGTCTGTTATCCAAGAAACAAACCCAAGCGAGTTGGAAATGCTAATATGAATAAATTGCTTGTGTTTGACTGCAATCTCCACCTGAAAGCTTTTCCCTCCACAAAAGCCAAATACCACCAGAGAAACCCACCGCTTCGATATGATGGGAGCGATCAAAACCACTCTGGATTATGAACTCGTCCGCTTTCTTCCCACTACTTTTAGGCTCAAATAAGGCTACCATTTAAGGCCTATAACTCTGAACAAACCTATGGAAAGTCTTTTGAAAAGCCGGGAAAACACACCTTGGCAATTCCAAAACATGATAGAGAAACCCGTCATAAGAAAGAATGTACAGCGAAAAAGTCATCCTTACTCTACAGGAACATCACCCTGCCGTTCAAAATCAATATCATCTTCCTCAACCAAAGATCCCACAGATTCCAATGAAATAGCCTCCTCATCCCCACTGTCCGCCATATAATCACTGTCATCTGACTCATCTAACATACTTCTTTCTCCATGTTCCACAGCATTAGGGGGATCCCCAAGAGGTTCAGTATTAGAGCCCAGACCTTTGTCATTTGGAGAGGTATATAAAGGATTAGTCCTGGTAACCGTTGTTGAAGTGGCTCGTTTATCATTAGAGGAAGCTAGGTTGATATAACTGAGTGTTTTAGAGGGTCTAGGACGGCTAGATTATTCAGTTTCTGAACTTGGGTGATATTCGCATGAAGTTGCATGTTGGGGCTTTTATTCTTTGAGTGTTGCACGGATTTTGACGTGGAGGGGTTATTTGCATGGATGATTGCATGGGGAATTTTAGTGGGTGTGGACTCATGGACTGTAGGGGGATTGGTGCCATTGGGCGTAGTCTTAAGGGTCTATTTCTTTTTTTGGAGAGCCGTTCTCGGCGACGGGCTGCCTTTTGTAGGTGCAGTGTTATGCACGGTAGGTATTTCGAGTAAGGATTCTTCTGAATTATTGCTTGGGTATGCGATACGATGATCCCGATCATCATCCATACCCTCTTCGGTTCTTAAGATGGAAAACCTAGATTCATGCATCAAACTACCATCTTGAGAGCGAGCTGACTCTTTTCCCCGATCATTTGCCTTCCTCTGCCTTCCTTCTTTGGTTACAAGCATCCAAGGTCCGTACATGGGGGAACCAAAACTATTCTTGGGTTGCTCCAGCTCTGCCACCATGTCAACGACTTCACTCCCTTGAACACACGTGCCATTCCTCAGTTGATCGGTGATCTTCCCCCTCTGCGGGCATTCATTCTAAAAGTGACCATACATTCCACAACTAAAACATATGGAGGACAGGTTTTCATACTCGATCTTCTGGATTTTTCCATCCAATAAAAATTGAGACACAAGAGGTTTATTTAGCGCTACCTCCACAGCAATGCGAGCAAATTTACCTCTTGATGCAGACTCAGTGCTATAATCAATCTGAACAACCTTACTAATAATCTGTCCCAACAATCGAAGAATTCGTTTGTGGTAATAGTGAAGGGGCATGCCCGGTAAACGTACCCAAGCAACAATTGATTCAATAGAATCGTTAGAGCTATCAAAAAAACAGGTTCCACGGTTGCACCGTTAAATAGTGTCCAAGGATTGTCCATGGACCATGAGTGAGGGCATAATGTGCATCCGATTCTGTTTTAAAACGGACTAAATAAAAATTGTTTTCCAGATCAATCACTGTAAAACCCTGCGACTGTTTCCATAGCGTCTCTAATCGGTTGCAAAGAGCTCTATAACCCATTGTCCGTCCCAGAAGTTTAACAATGACTGTATTCTGCCACGATCTCACAAGTTGTGCATGCACCCTCTGGGAGAAGGAAATCGATGGGATTTGACCATCTTTCTCAACAAACACATCTTCATCATCAATATTCAAATCTTCCTCGCTACCCATCATCTCTTCCTCCTCCGCTGGATGGTCCTCCAACAGTTTATCTTTGAAAGACATAGAGTGAAGCGTCTCCTCATTCCCCTCCGGATTCTTGAATCTCGCTTTCTTCGTTGATCAGTCATCCTCCAAGGGGTAAGGCAGATCCATCCTTAACAGTTAATAGATACCATTTACCTATTCAAGTCCCCATCATTTTTCTATGTAGACCTGTCCCCTCTCCGTATGGGTGGAGTAGATTCTCTTTCTAAATTTGTGAAGGAATAAATTTGGGTGGCGTAGATTCTCGTTCCGAATTTGTGAGGGTTTAAGTTTGAGTTGTCCGTCAATAGCTTTGATTTAAGATTGTCTCAATAAACTTTTTATCTGTACGCGTGTGTGTGTAAGTAGTTCCCACAAGAGCATGAATAAATGATTTTCAAGCAGCTTTATTTGATTAGCGGTTACCTGTTTTAGTAAATTTGATTTAAGTTTATTTTAGTAGATTTTTTATTTTGTGTGTGTATAAGTAGTTGTCTCTGAGGGTATGATTGAGTGATTTTCAAACAATTTTATTTAACTAACTACTTGAATTTAAATCTTAAGAAAAATAAGAGACTAAAAGATGAATTTGGACTTCGCAACCCACTTACCTCTATTGAAAAAAAGATATTATCCTTTGACTATAAGAATTGTTAATATCAAATGACTCCAAAAATATTAGTATATATTATTTTACTACTATATCTTTAAAAATATTTTATTTTACTATATTTTTGTTAACATTGTTAGCCCAACACTAATGTCATGTAGCCAGTATAGGGGGTAAAAGCACTTTTACATTCAACACCAAGATAACATTGAATGAATTTTAAAATCACAAGCCAATATAGTTATTATTGGTTAAAAAGGAGGAAGAAAAAAGAATTTCGTGAATTGCAAATATGGATAATCATCTTCTTCTTCTTCTTCTTCATTTTTTTTTTCAAAGAAAGTTGTCCATCATCTTTGAAAAGCAATTGACACTTTTGAATGGATACAAGCCATGCATTGGCATTGATGTGTGTCGTCCAAAAGAAGAATTAGAGGAACTTTTATGACTGTCATGGGTGTGTAATATAAACTACATATATTTACAAAACCTATCATTTTATCATATTCTATTAGCACCATTAATTAATTGATTAGTAATCACCAATTTAACCTTTCAATAATTTTTTTGCCAAAAAAATACAAAGTATTACAATATTATAAATTAAAAATATAAACTAGCTAAAATAATCAACATAAGCACATGGATTTAATATTGAAAAATTGAATTTAGGCCCTTTTTATATATACCTATAAATTATCCATAATTTTAGGCTATTTCCACAAATTTCTAAAAGAGAAACAGTATTTTGCCGGGCACCAATTAGATAAACGAGTGTGATACAATGAAAAGTACATCAAAACAACAAGACAAATAAAATAAAATGAAATTCGTGGTAATTCCAAAACTGTAATATAGAGTAAGAGCAAAAGCTCAAAGCTTGTAATCGAAGGAGTACGGGAAGCAACGCAGAGATGGGAATTTCAAGAAGAAAGCCCCTCTCTCTCAGGGACACTCTCAAGAAACCTTCCTCTCCAGAGCTTTCCCAGGTGCCCTTTTTTTTCCTTTTCTTTTTGGTTTTGTGTTTTTTATTTTTTTAAAATTGTGCTTAGATATTGTTAAATGATCATATGGTACTATGAACATAAGGGTTTGATGAGTTCTGTCGACTCAAAATTTGAATTTTTTTGGGCACGTGGGTATTGATCGCAAACTTGATCAAAAAATAAGAACTTCCCCATGAAAGAAACGGAACCCATTATGTGATTTTGTTTTTGGAGTGTTTCTTTACTTATATGACCGACTAGTTTGTACTTTATACTGGGTCCTTCAGTGAATTAGTTATTGTTTTGGGGTTCAAATACTGCGAACTTTGCAATTTTGACCAAAAAGGCATATTTAATGCTTTGAATTTTTGTTGAGAAAGTTGTTGAGCTGAACTATAAATATTTATTAGGAAACGCAGGTAGTAAACTGTAAACTTTGTTATGATAATTGCTTGGTTTATAGCACTCTTGTTATATGTTGAACGAAATTATGACATGACAGTCCACAAATGATTTACTAGTTTGCTAAGTGACCACAGAGTTCTCTGGATTACATGCGCCGTTCATATGGAGGTTATCATGAAACAAGATTTTCAATGTTGTTTTCTGCACTTTGTTATATGTGGTGAATATTTGGAGGGTATTGATTTTCTCAATCAAAAAATACAAATCAGAAGGTGGTGGATACATGTGTATATGATCAAGAAAATTTCTGAAGTCATCAACACCCAGATAGTGGCTTCTGATTGTTATAGATTCTTTCTAGAGTAAGTAAAGCATTTAAGACGTTACTCCGTAAGCTTGATTATGCAGCACATTCATGAGCAAGAAATTGAAATTTTAGCATTAACCATGATGAATTAGCCAAAAATCAGTGCATTTTGTTTGTTTATCACCCCCTACCTCCCTTCTTTTCTCTTTCTTTGTTGCACTCTCTCTCAAGTTTTGAAGTGCTCACAAAATACATTCTATTGTGCTTCTGTGTGATATAATCAATCTGGTATTTCCTTTATTACCTTAAGTAATTGTTCTATTACTCTTTGTAGGTTTGTTTTAAAATTACATTTCATTTTCTTCTAGTATTTTCAAAAAATTACATTTCTTTTTGGTCCAGTATCTGCAAATTTTTTTTTTTCTCATCTTATAATTTGATGACTACTCGTCAGAATGGAGATGCTGGACTGGACGAAAGTGATTGGAGAACTCAGTTGGGGCGAGGTGCACGACAAAGAGTCGTCAACAGAATGTATGTGTTTATTTCTTTTACCTCCCAGCCATAATCTGTCGACTTGAGGAACCACTATTAACTTTCTTGTGTTATCTTTTGATGTTTTATCCGTTGTTAGTATTATGTGGTGGTGATTTGAGTGGCAGCGAAGAAAGAATAAAAATTATTTCTTGGTATGGGCATATTTGAGTGTTATCTTTTGAAGTTTTATCTCTTGTTAGTATTATGTGGTGGAGATTTGAGTAGCAACTACCATTTTCACTGAAAGAAAGAATAGAAATTGTTACTGGGTATGAGCATATTTGGGTGTTATCATTTGAAGTTTTATCTCTTGTTATTATTATGTGGCGTGCCTGTCAAAACTAGCAATGGGCTGTCAGAATTTGATTTGCTGTATTTTTATTTTGGATATATGTGGCTTGGCAAAGAAAATTAAGTGTGGAGCTTTGGTGGCCAAACACAAAACTTAAGTGTGAAATTCAATCTTATATGGTTACACCATATAGGTTGATATGGTAACCATGTCATGCCATTTCATTTTACCAAATGGTATGCATCCTTGTTGAAAATAGTTTGTAATGTATGGGCCGAATGAGCTTGGTAATGTCAAAAGAATTGAGCTGGCTAAGAAAAACAGTTTATCAGTAGTGATTCATGTTACCCACTTAGTAATTTTTTGCATTAAGTGCTCACTCAGATTGTGATGGAAGTGGTGGAGGCATTGGTGAAAAATAAAATAAAATAAAATAAAGATTTAAGGCATGTTTGAAAGCTGGTGGTTACATCATATGACCATCTTGATGTGTGATTGAGTCTTTATTCTGTGATTATGTGGTTGCTGCAAAGGCAATTGATAAACATGTTCTTTCAAGCTAGAACATATGTCTATACAGTCCAAATTTTCCCCTTATTTGGTCCTTTCAACAGACAACATAATAAACCAAAGATATCCAATTTACTTTTCATTTGACAATTCAGCTCCTGATGATATCATTAGAAAACATTTAAAGGCCTACTATTATGAGCGACTTTTTGCATTTCGTGTCATTACAAGTGCTGCAGTGATACACATTTTGGGTAACCTATTGAAACCCCTTTTGTTTGATGCTGTCCTTGCTTTAATTGGCTTCCTATAAAGCCTATTGCCCAGAGAAATGCACGTTAGTTGGCACACTGCATAGGACATTTTGGTTTTAGCGGCCCTGCCCACAGGCCTGCCTTCAGTTAGCAAACCATGTAGTAGATTTGGTTCAAGGATTTAAACCATTACAGAGTTTATATTAGTTTACGTTAGAAGGCTATGTGATAAAATGAATCGGAGCACCATACACATGGAGGATTTTCTGATGAATATCTAGCTGATCAAATCTTGCATGGTCAGTTACTAATTTATTCTTTTACATAGATTGGTAACATTGAAGAGGCATTTTCCTTTTTCCGGCGAAGATGGATTACATGAACTCATGAAAATTGCTGCAAGGTTTGAGGCAAAGAATTATACTATTGCTACGAGTGAGGTATTTTATGCTGTTGCATTCTTTAAATTTCATAAAATATACACACACACACCCCTCAAAATTCAAAACTATGCACTTTTATTGTTCCTTTCCAGAACTCTTTCGTAGACCCCGCCTCCCTTTAACTTGTTTTCTTTTTCTGTGGTTTTGGTAACATGACATGAAGTATTAGGAGATCTAAAGGTCTAAATTGATCTCAAATTTCAGTCAGATTATCGGCAGAGAATATCTCTGAAGATGCATCAATTGGATTCACGGTCTCAAAATGCAATGCCTTAGTTCTCGGCCATGCACCTACTGTGAGCAGTGGCAGCAGATTCCTGGTCCAGGTAATAACATGGAATTTGAATATTTGCTTTTATCCAAGGCAGTTATCGAAGCTTCACTCGCAAATTAACCCACATTAACAACATTATGCTTTTTGGCTTGTAGAATTATTACTTTTATTTGCACTCTTGACATAAATGCAAGACATGGGATGTTATACACGGCAACTTCTTAAATCCTTGCATTAGGGAAATGTCTATGTTGGCGTATTTTGTAAAATTAAAAGCATTTGGAATACCTTCCCTTGTATTAACTATTTATTAATACATTATCGTGTACTTTTCTTTATTTGCAGCTTAAAATTTCTGCCTCAAGGAGCAAAGTCGGAACGGTTTTCAGCAGGAAAAGTTTACTTGGGTTACGAAGCTTGGGAACAATTGATAGATATTGTAACTAAGTTTGGTCGCGAGGAGTTTGAAAATATATATCAGAGATTGTATGGATTGGAAAAGTATAATCTTATATTCTTATTAATATGTGTTTGAGAGTGCTGTAAATTGTCATTTGATGAATGGATTCTGAAAATTATATGATTAATGATGTGTTTGGAAGTGCCTAAGCATGATTCATTTACCTTAATCACAATGTTTAAATTTGTAAGAAAAGAATTTGGATGCATTTTAGGTGTACTTTTATCATTTTGTGTTTTAATGTTTATCCTAATTTAGAATATGCCCTTTGAGCGTAGCTCAGCTAGCTGTGCGCTTTTTGCAGTTAGTGTTCAGCGACTGATATTTCTCATCCTTATCCAAACTTTGAAAAAAAAATGTTGAATAAAATAACACAAGTGACATGATATTTATCTGATGTTGGTGTCTTGCGAATTCAAGAATGTGCACTGATAAAGGTCCATATAATAACGTTGTATAATTTTGATTTCAGTTCAAATTAAAATTTTAAATATTTAGATTTTTGAACTAGGGCATGAATCTGAGTAGAATATACATAACTAATAAATAAATTTTTTGCATATGTTGTTTTCATATGCGTTGTTATTTTCATATGAGTAACGATCCGACACATACATTTAACCCCGAAAAGTCACTTTAGGAGGGCATAACATCTTTCAATGGTATATGAAGATGTGATTGAATGGCAAACTTATTGACTTAATCAATAGTTTTAAAGGGTAAAATTCTACACTGATTAAGTGTCACCAACGAATTTTCATGATCCTTTTATTATAGTTTCCTGTTTTAAATTTAAATATGGGCTCCCTCAGGCAAAACAAGAAAACAGGGCAATTTTTAGTATCTTAGGATTAGCCGGTTGGGTTGTTGTTGATTTGGCTTGTTTTGTACTTCTCGTCAATTTAATATATATAATCAATGAGGTTATATATATATATATATATTTCAATCTTAATTTCAAATGGACCTTAATATATTTTGTTATAAATTTTTTTAATAATCATTAAATTTTGTTAATATTACTTGAATTTCTAATTTTTTTTTCAAAAGTCCTAATCTAAATAATATTCATAAACGATAAGTTCAAGAAAAAAGAGATGGATTATAAGATTGTCAATGATTTTACAATCATAAGGAGTAATGATTGCTGATTATCAAACTAAACCAACAACAAAAAGTACATTCCCTTCAAAAGATGAATTTCTGTAATTTTCCGGGACTAATAATCTCATGGTCCCTGTACAATTATGGGATTTCCAAATAAAGATGTTTTTAATTAAAAGAAGTATCTAAAAAGGGATCAATTTTATTTACGTCCTTTATTGTTCAAGAAATTATTAAAATAAACACCCACCAAAATCCTCTACCATACTTGTGCAAAAAGATTAAAATTCTGAACTTTTTGTACCCGTTAAGATTTTAGCACATACATCCGGTGCCAGGCCACTAAGAAATTTTTAGAAGATATGTTATGTCCTATTTAATATGAAATTATACATTGGGCTTGTTGAATTCATTATTTCATTAACTTAGTTGTAAATTTTTTTTTTTTAAAAAAATATCTCATACATTTTTCGTCCAATTCTGAAATTTAAATTAAGCCCAAATGCCCAATTGAATAGAATCGATTAAACAAATGTCTAACGTAATGAAATTCATTAAATTTATTATTAAAAAATAAAAAAATAATAATAAATATTTAAAATCATGTTTTAACTTTTCACGATTTGGGCATTTTTCTGCCTTTCCCTTAAAGGCTAAAAGTCTTGATTTCTAACTAAAACTTTAATACTATATATAGGCATCACTATTTTTTCGGAGTTGAATAGCAGTGGAGGAGAATAAAAAATAAAATCATAGAAACTTAGAACACAGGCAATTGTAAAATATATCAAATATTGACATATAAATATTAGAGTAAATCTTTTGTTATTTTTATATTTTTTTTCCTTACTTACATTTTATAATAGTGAAATTTTTTACCGCCATGAATTCGATTTTCTTGCTCCACCACCGTATCCACCCAACACCCACTACATACAAATTTTATTAATTTCTCAATTCATTAACAATTTCTTAGAAAATTCTAAAAGTTTTATCTTGAATAACGTGGCTAAGTTTTCAAGAACTGTTAGAAACTGTCTCTTAAAAAATTCTGATATACTAATCTAACTTTCATAAGTATTAAGGAAATTTTTTTTTTCCAATAAAATGGATTGGAGGTCACAAAATTTCGAATGGAATACTGTAGTATGACTCTCGACAATATGTTGCAATCGCGTATGACAAAAAAAAAGAAAATTAGAAGAAAAACTTAAAATTAAAACTCTAAAAGTGATTAATAACATCTAGATCCCTAAACTTGAATATTATTTCATGCATGAAGAGAAAGTGTGTTGATTGTACAATACTTTTTAGTTTTTATATTTTATGAAACACAAATAATAATTTTATTTCAACAACAAATGTAGTAATAAGACATTCAACATTATAATGGATATACACTCAGCCTTTAGTCTAGTGGTGGATCCACATGGGGACTCACTTCTATAATTTGTATGATTATACGGTAAAATTATAAAAAAATTATTTTCTCTTATGAAATTTAAGTAGAATAGTGGCATCCCTCGTCTGCGAGGGTTACTTGTCTAGGTATACACTCATAAAGGATTTAATGTAATATCATAAGTCTCAGTTGTATATATCTGATTTGAAATATCAGTGTATATATCTATTGTTATAACAGTTATTCTAATACTTAGTAAGTTAGTGGTTAACCAATGCAAAAAAAAAAAAACATTATGATGGATTTAGGGACAAATCATTACACTTCCTTAATGGTTATATTTATTTTATTACAATAACGAATATGATGATACAACCTATTGTCTATAATATATTATAATTATATCAAAGATATCTTTTTAATTTTTATTATTTATCTTTTATTAATGATTTAACTCTCCTGACTAATATAATAAATCTTTTAAAGCATGAAAATATTCGATTATTACATAACAAAAAATAAAGAAAATTATCGAATTCATCGAAAATCTTGATATAACTGAAATAACTGAAAGTCCTTTCAGTGTTAGGTTGCATCATGATGGTTAAAATTCAACATTACTATAAGTTAATTATTTTTATCATTTTAATTTGGCCTATTTAATATAAAATAAACATTATTCCATTATTTGAGAAAACATGAATTAAAAACAAAAGGGGGGACATATAGGTTATTATCCAATCCCAATACGCACGTATGGACATGCATTTATGAGTTGAAGAATTATCCGTTTAAGCTTTTCTTATTCTTCATTTTGGTCCAATTCGACGCCTGGCTCTTTCTCTCTCTCTCTCTTTTGGAGAGAGCAAACAAACCAACCAACAAAATTTATCGGCCGCAATCAATCCCTCGAGGTTCTTTTTTTTTCTCCTTCCATTTCATTAAATTTGTTTGTATGTAAATTTTTTTGGCTTATTTTGACAAATGATTAAGAGTTAAGGACAACATCCACCGATTGTTGTAAGATTCTTGTTTTTTGGTTTTTTTTTTTATTCTTTTACTGAAACGGGTTGAATAATATAATATAATCATATTTTGAGCCAATTTCAGCTGAAATGAGTTTTTTTTTAAAAGGAAAAATAAAAAGTTGAAACGGTTTTAAATCAGTCAATTGTGCATGGATCCTAATACAGATTTGGTGAAGTATTTTGAATCAGAGTTCTTTATCTGTCTGTTAATTTGACCAAATTTCTGTGCCAGAACGTTTTCCTTTAAATTCTTTTTTCTTTCTTTCTTTTTTTTTATAGTTATTCATTTGTCTCTTTGGATGTTTCATGTTTGTGGGTGTGTGCACACCTGTTAAAGTTTCGATTTTTCTCAAAAAAACGAAATTTTCCTGTGAAACTAACAGAACCCATCTTCCGGTTTTTTTTTTCTTTAAAATATGATTTTAGAATATATTGTTTACCCAAAACAAAAGCAACCCAGAAAAGCTTTACTGGGGAAATAAAAGTACAGGTTGTTCATATGGGTTCTTAAGTAAATTTCAAGTTTTCTGAGGTTTAGATGCTGTCCGTGTTGTAATTTTGATCTAAAGGGGTTTGGTCACCGTGGTTTTCCAATGGGAAACTCAGTGAAGCAGGGGAATTTTAAGTGATACTTCGTTGAAGTATGGATGGCCGAAAAGTCAAAGACAGTTGTCTATATAAGGAAACTTATCTTACTGTGAAAGTGCTAGTTTTGTCTAGAACAACATGTGTATAGTGAGACTATAGTTTGATGATTGCTTCCATCATCCACGCTAACTGAACAAAATTATTTTGTCGTATTATCATTGTGGTGCTTTTGGCTAGAAGGCATTGAATTTCATTAGATTATGTGTTGCGCCCGTAATGGTGTATTATTTAATGGAATATCAAGTGTTTGTTATGCACTTTTTTAAGAGTGTCTTGATATAATTTTTTCCCCAATCAAACCATACAAGGAAAATTAGTGGTAGAAACAAGAAGTATTTATTTGAGATCAACTATAAGGTTGCTCTTTGTTTGCAAATAGAAAAGGACGAACACTGAAATAATTGGTGCTAAAAGCTATCAGGTTGTGAATTCCTTGTAATATCAAAGAGTTGTATAACATTTTTATATGCAGATTTACTTTTTGTATTCATAAGTTCTGTGTTTGGAAATAATGGTTTTTTATAAAGAAATATGTTGTTACATGGAGAACGTTCATGTGTGTTCAAATCCTAATAATAAATTTCAATGTTCAAATGACATATAATTTGAATCGATTGTCATTGACTTCTTTTCTCACCCTCTTTGTTTAGAATCTGATGGATACCAATAATTGGAGGCCTACTCCTCCAGTTGGAGAGTCCAACCTGGACACAGGCGACTGGAGAACGCAGTTGCAGCATGATTCGCGTCAAAGAATTGTAAACAAGATGTAAGTGTGCAAGCTTCTTTCTTTCTTTCTCCTTTTATGATCGGCCGCATCTGTTGCTTATAGGTACTATTAATTTTTTAGTGTCCTTTGTAAGGTATAACCCTTTTAAGTATTTGTAGCGATTTAAATGGTATAGCCCAGGATTCTATGAAAACCACAAAAGGAATATCAAAGACAGTTATCAGTATTGTTATCTGTCATATGCGAGAAACTCTATCCTCAAAAATAGTTATTTGTCGTTCACAAATAGCATGAGAGATGAATCATGGACCTGCTCGCAGATAGTGGCTTATCGCCTATATATCAGCACTGAACGCAAAACTTGAACACAAAATTTAATCGGTTAGGATTGTCCTATTTATCACTCTGCATTGTTTGGCCAACTTCCTCATTTTGATTAAAGTACATGACCAAATGAATATTTTTTTGTGACTGAACATGGTGGATTGCCAACATAGTGACACATTAATTTATTGGTTTTGTTTAGAATGGATACATTAAAGAGACATCTTCCTTTTTCTGGCCAAGACGGATTAAATGAACTCAAGAAAATTGCTGGAAGGTTTGAGGAAAAGATCTATACCGCTGCCTCAAGTCAGGTAATTCCAATTTGACTTCCTTGAATTTTCAAGATTTCATATATTTGTTTATGTAAAGTTTATGTGCACTATGTCTTGCACGTGGAGGTAAAGACACATGCATATGTGGTGCTAAATGGACTTGTAAAGGAAGTGTGAACAAAAGGACTGAAAAGTGAAAAAAGAAATACAAAGAAATAAAAACGATATTGGCTCTAGATGGTCTTTAGTTTCTTATTATCTGTTACAGATGCTGTCATTTAAAATGCATTTTGAAAAAAGGGAAGAGGAGAGAGAATAAGAAAGTTGGAAGGGAAAAAAGGGCTAGTATGGTTACAAATCTTCTAATATATGAAAGTGAAAATAAGATCCTCTTTTCCTCTTTTGACCTTGCCGCATATGATGGTAATGTTTGTAAGGAAGACTTTCTGAACATAATAAGCCCTGGGCATTTTCTATTTGCTGTTTATGTTTTGTCTTATCATTAGTCATTGCATGACCATTTAGTTCTGTTTCTTCTGTTTTCCATGTTATTTTCTTTTGTGATTCTTGTAACATGGAATGTTAAATTATTTTGTACTGGTCTCAAATTTTTCAGTCGGATTATCTGCGGAAGATATCTCTGAAGATGCTTTCAATGGAGTCAAAGTCTCAGAATGCAATGCCTAATTCATTGCAATCCAACAATCCTGGCAGTAGCAGCAGACCCCCTGATTCAGGTAGTGACATGGAATATTAAATGCAGTTTCACAGCTTCGCTTACAATCTGACAACACACTGCTCTTTGGAAAGTAGAGCTGGTTATCATTATTCAGACACAATGTTAGTAATGCATGAATGTTCATTACGATTATATATTTTGATAAAAAAGACGGTTATATGTGTCTGAATTAGTTTTGTTGGACATTCCAAGCCATAAGTTTAAGCTGCCAAGTGGAGCCAGTTGTAGTATTTGTAGCCATATAAGATTTGAATGTAAAAACAATGTGGCCTGTTATGTGTGTGTTGCCAACTGTAGCCGTCTGTTTATTTTCTTGTAGAAAACCATAGTCTTTGTGTTAATTTTGATAATAGCGTTATTGGCGATCTTCGTGGCAATTGTCTAATATATGCTTAAATTGCTCCTATGTTTTAGGAAAATCAAAGCGAATCATTTATTAACCATAAATTTTAATTGGACATGGTTAGGTATTTATTCATGTCATCTAATGTTAGATATGCCACTTTTTTAATCTAATAAGCATATTGCAGAAATAAGTGGATTTGGTTGTCCTGTCCTACACATGGTTGCAAAGGAAAGGCAATTGATACATGTGCCCAAATTTAATTTGTTATTGTTTTTCATTCTTATTTCCAGATACATTTTGATACTTGGTGAATTATGAATTGATTGCTCTGAATTAACTTCTCAATTGGTGTTTAAATGATTCTTTTAGTTAAAATTTTAGCCATTCAAGGGCTTTAATGGCTATGTTTTTGGGATGGTAGTTCCTCTAAGTTGGTGTTTTTGTTGGTTTTTTACTTTATATAGGGTCTATGCAAAACCAAGTTCACAATCAAGGGCAATCACTTCCTATCCCATTGTCAGCTAATCAGTCCCAAGCACGGCAACAGCTAATATCGCAGAACATTCAGAATAACATTTCATCAGCCGGAGTTCAAGGTTCTTCTGGATTATCATCTGCTCTTCCTTCTGTCTCTGGTTTATCCCAGTCTCCTATCCCTAGTGTTGTAGGCCAAAATGTCAACATGCAAAATATGTCTGGCATTTCACAAAACTCAGGAGGGAATTCAATGGGGCAGGGGGTGCCCTCCAATCTTTTTGCCAATTCCCAGAGGATTCAAGGAAGGCAACAGGTCCTCCCCCAACAGCAACAACAGCAATCCCAGAATTCACAGCAGTTTTTATATCACCAGCAGTATTCGCAACAGCTTCTGAACAAGAAGCTGCAACAGGGAGGTCTCTCACACTCACTGATGCAGCCTCAGATCCAGCAGCAGCCCCAACAGCAGCCAAACCTATTGCAGCCCAATCAGTTGCAATCTTCTCAGCAATCTGGTATGCAAACATCATCCGTTCTGCCTAACATGATGCAATCAGCCCCTCTCCCTGGTCTTCAACAGAACCAGCAGTCTTCGGTTCAGCAGTCAACACAACCCATGATGCAGCAGCATCCACAATCAGTCCTTAGGCCGCAGCAACAGCAACAGCAACAACAACCTGCGGGTATTCATCAACAGCAAACACCAATGGCACAGCAGTCAATAATGCCGCCACAGCAACAGCAACAGCAGCAGCTAATGGGACAACAACCAAACACTGTAAACATGCAGCAGAGTCAGTTGATTGGCCAACAAAACAATGTCGGAGAGATGCAGCAGCAGCAGCAGCAGCAGAGGTTGCTTGGCCAGCAGAGTAATCTTCCAAACTTGCAGCAGCAACAACAGCAGCAACAGCAACAGCAGCAGCAGCAGCAGCAGTTAATGGCTCAGCAAAACCTCTCAAGTATGCATCATCAACAGTTGGGCCCACAAAGTAATGTTTCAGGGTTACAGCAGCAGCCGCAGCAACAGCTGCTTGGAACTCAGTCTGGGAACTCAAGCATGCAGACTAATCAACACCCTGCACATATGTTACAGCAACCCAAGGTTCCACTGCAACAAATGCAGCAGGGTGCTCCTAATTTGTTACCGAATCAAGGGCAGCAACAGCAATCACAACTACAACAGCAGCAGATGATGTCACAAATTCAATCACAGCCTACTCAGCTGCAACCGCAGTTGGGTTTACAGCAACAGCCTAATCCATTACAACGAGATATGCAGCAAAGACTTCAGGCATCAGGTCAAGCATCTGCTTCATTGCTTCAACCGCAGAATGTAATGGATCAGCAAAAGCAGCTATATCAATCACAAAGAGCCCTTCCTGAGACATCATCAAGTATGTTGTTTCATATATGCAGTTAATTGGTCTTGTTATGGCTGTGCCTTTGCTGTTTTATTCCATTTTATTAGTAAGATTTATTCCATTTTATCTCTCATACATCAATTTTTTATGATAGTATCTAAATCTTTTGCCTTATAAAAGTGCATTATGGTCCATGAGATTTTACCTCATTGATCATTGCAGTAATGGATTGACAAGGAATGCATCAATTTGTATTTCGAATATTTTTTCACTTACTAAGTTAATGGCCATGTTTTATCTAGATCAAATCTGTAAGCTCATGGTAAAGATGCCAGTTCCCAATTTGTCTCTCTGTCCCACCACTACTCCTTTGGGCACATGCACTAACACTTATTGCTTCTCAACATCACTCCTATCGATGCTACTGCAGGCTCCTCTTTCTTGGCAGAGCAACTAAGAATTTTAAATGCATGGCTGATTGTGGACAGGAGTGAAATTTTTTTTCCATATCTTTTTAGCTGGAAGAGTTAATGAGTGCCATCTCTTAATTGTTTTGCTTGTGGCAGAAATTGATGCTTGTTATCTCGTCCACCTAAATTGCTTCAGATAGTTATGATGAAGTCATCTTGCTTTGCTTTGTTGCACAGTATGAATTACATATTTGCTTGTGATTTGCTTCTATGTGATGCTGTTGATCCCACTATCAAAACCTGCACGACATGATCCCAATTTTTTCGTTCTGCCACTGGAATTTTAGGTTACCTTAAATTCTATTGAAATATCTGTGACTACTCCACTGCATGGCATGTGTATAATGTAATTTTCTGTGTTATTTATTATGAATCAAACATATGCCTTTCCACTAACTTACATGTGCCTTTATTATAATGGTAGCATCTCTTGATTCCACAGACCAGACAGGACAGGCAAATGGGGTTGATTGGCGAGAGGAGGTGTATCAAAAGGTAATTTTTCATGTCGTTTAATAAAGTCTACTTATAATTCTCGTAAGAAAATATTCTAGGTGATGATCTGGGTATGATAGTGGTGAAATTTGGATTTGGAAAACCTAGGGTCTATTAAGAGTGTTCAACTTGAAATCACTTAGAAACTGTATTGATATCCTCATGGCAGTAACTCAACACCTTTTTAGGATAAAGAGATTATTTCATTAGAAAGGATTATAATCCATTAATCTTAGAAGACATATCAAAGCATAAATGAACTTTTCGTGACTTAATCTATTATTTCTTTTTTTGATCTTACAGCAAAATTCCCATAAGCGTTCATTACACCAAGAAAATGAGGATGAGTGATCCAGGTCACCCTGTGAAAATTAAGTTTCTTGATTAGGACTGAGGTAGTCATGTTAGATATTAGATGATATAGAGTGATGATGAATAAAAAATTTGGGGCAAAGAAAGCCAAACTGTGGCTAGAGAGGTTACTGCTTTCTTGATTTATCTTCCATATACCTGTATTTTTGTTTTGCATTCCCTAATCAGGCTAGGGATCTATGATTTTTTGAGACACAACTACAAATCTATCAGTGAAAGTTTATGTATCAAAAGAAAATCTTTCCGCTGTTTCATCAAAATTTAGGCTTGTTTCTTTTTCCCTTTTCACTTTTTTCCACCTTTGTATATGTATGCTTAAATTCCACAGTTGTGTAAAATCTTACGATTTGTCGATCTGCTTTTCATGATCCCCTCTCAAGGAACCATCCATTATTCAAAATGCCAATCCCATTAATGGTCTTGCTTTTACCTTCATTCATGGCCATACTCCAATGCATAGGCATGGTTTATGTAGGATGCAAATAAGGTGTAATTTTGACCGTATAAGTGCACGGTAACCTTGACTATTGGCATGGTTCACTTGTGAACTGTTAAGACTTTCTGTGAGATGGTGATCTGAGATTTTTCTGCTTTTGAACAATGATGGAGAAAACAATCCGTTATGTCAATGTTTTGCTGATTATCCTTTATAGTGAATTAAGGTTACCTTTGTTCCTCTTTAATGGATAGCATATTTAATGTACTTGGTTTTCTTTCTCCTTGTATTCCTTTCACTAATGTTACTGTAACTTGTGAATCACTGAACTGATGGTTTGGTTCGTACTCATATTTTCATTTTTTATGAGAAGTTTGAAGCTGAAATATGTTTTCATGTGTAGAATGACAATTCATCCCTTCACTCATACATATCTGCATTTATGAATTTTTTCACTTTAATCTGATCTTTTCTGTTAAGAAAAAATTATGACTGATATACCAACCATCCATACTGTTTAATATTCTAGCAAGTAGAGGACAAAGATGGAGAAAACAATCTGTTATGTCAATGTTTTGCTTATTATGCCTTATAGTGAATTAGGTTTACTTTTGCTCCTCTTTAATGGATAGCGTATTTAATGTACTTGATTTTCTTTCTCCTTGTATTCCTTTCACTAATGTTTCTGTTAAGAAAAAATTATGAGTGATATACTAATCATCTGTGCTGTTAAATATTCTCGCAAGTAGAGGACAAAGAATTCTTAGTAATTCCTTCTCTTTGACTTAGCCATTTTTAACACATTTACATGCAACAGCCATCTGTTCTACCCTGTGGAACCTGAAGAAGTGAATAATTTAACAATTTTTTTTTGCAAATTTTACCTTGCAGATTAAAACCATGAAGGAGATGTATTTACCCGAATTAAATGAAATGTATCAGAAAATTGCTGCTAAGTTGCAGCAGGTAAGCGATCCCTTTATCCTCAACCATATTGATTAGCGTTTCCTTCTGATCTCTGGTGGTAATTGAATATTCCTTCAAGTTCATCTGCTTATCAATTCTTAGGGCATGTTCTGTCAGGTAGCCTTTTCAGATATTCACTAAGCCTCCCACTTCTCTTGCCCATTACAGAGAACAAAAATTATATCACCAACAATGTGTCTGCACCGTTGTTATCTTGTTATTTTATACTGTAATAGGCTGCTTCTTATTATGTATATTTTTGTTTCTGCTTGTCAGCATGATTCTCTTCCACAACAACCAAAATCAGATCAGCTTGAAAAGCTGAAAATATTTAAGACCATGTTGGAGCGCATTATAACATTTTTACAGGTTTCGAAAAGCAATATTTCACCTGGTTTTAAGGAGAAGCTGGGTTCCTATGAGAAGCAGATAGTTAATTTCATCAGTACAAACAGGCCAAGGAAGCCTGTTTCTTCAATTCAACAGCCAGGACAACTACCCCCACCACATATGCATTCCATGCAGCAGCAACAGTCTCAAATTAGTCAAGGGCAGCCTCATGACAATCAAATGAACCCACAGATTCAATCAATGAACTTAGCAGGTTCAATGGTTACTATGCAACCGAACAATGTGACAAATGTACAGCATAATTCAGTACCTTCTGTTTCAGGGGTTTCAACTTCACAACAGAATATGTTAAATTCATTGCAGCCAGGTCCCAATATGGATTCAGTACAAGGAACTTCATTAAGTTCGATGCATCAAGTTAATGTTGGATCTCTGCAACAAAATTCTGTGCTGCAACAAAATTCTGTGAGTGCTCCCCAACAAGCAAGCATTAACAATTTACCATCACAAAGTGGAGTGAACATGCTGCAGTCAAATATTAATCCTCTCCAGTCGAATTCAAATATGATGCAACACCAGCATTTGAAGCAACATCAGGAGCAGCAAATGTTACAGTCACAACCGCTCAAACAAATGCAACAGCGCCAGATGCTTCAAAAGCAGCAGCTTATGCAACAACAGCAGCAACAGCAGCAGCATCAACAGCAACAGCATCAGCAGCAACAACACCAGCAAGCAAAGCAGCAACTGCCAGCGCAGACACACCAAATGCCACAGCTGAATCAGATGAATGATGTAAATGACTTGAAGATTAGGCAGGGGATGGCTGTTAAGCCTGCGGTTTTTCAGCAACATCTGCCATCGGGCCAGCGCTCAGCTTATTCCCATCAACAATTGAAACCAGGGGCTCAGTTTCCTATTTCTTCACCACAACTCCTTCAGACTCCATCCCCTCAAATACCACAACATTCTTCTCCGCAGGTTGATCAGCAGAATCTGCTTCAATCAATCACAAAAAATGGAACCCCATTGCAGTCCGTGAACTCTCCTTTTGTTGTTCCATCTCCTTCAACATCCATGGCTCCATCACCTATGCCAGGGGATTCTGAGAAACCCATATCTGGTATTTCTTCACTTTCAAATGCTGGAAATATTGGACATCAACAAACCACCAGTGCTCAAGCAGCAGCTCCATCCCTTGCAATTGGCACTCCTGGGATATCAGCCTCACCTCTGCTTGCTGAGTTTACTGGTCCAGATGGTGCTCATGGTAATGCTTTGACAAATATTTCTATCAAGGCAAGTGTTACAGAGCAGCCTCTTGAGCGCTTAATTAAAGCGGTAAATATATCTTGGTACACTGAGTTTTTGTGGTATTTAATGATGTTTCTCCATATAAAAGGGATAATCATATCGTTTTCTTAAAATTTATATCTGTTTTGAATATATTGTTTGTTAATTTTTAGGTGAAGTCAATGTCGCCTAAAGCATTGAGTGCATCTGTCAGCGATATTGGGTCAGTTGTGAGTATGATTGATAGGATAGCAGGATCAGCGCCAGGAAATGGGTCTAGAGCTGCAGTTGGTGAGGATTTGGTTGCCATGACCAAGTGTCGTCTGCAAGCTAGAAATTTCATCACACAAGATGGATCGAATGGACCAAGGAAAATGAGGCGTTATACAAGTGCAATGCCCTTGAGTGTTGTATCATCAGCCGGTAGCATGAATGATAGTTTTAAGCAATTGACTGGTTCAGAGACCTCTGACCTGGAGTCAACTGCAACATCTAGTATCAAGAGGCCAAGAATAGAGGTATTGTACTTCGTTTCTAATTGAGCTTCATGTTAATGGACTAATTGCTGTTGGATTTATGATATAAAACTTTGGTTGACACCTTTTGCCAGTTACTGGGACTGCATCTATGAAATGTTCTTTTCTTGAATTACTAAATGATTCACTATCTAGTTTTACAAAGACAAAATATTCACTTTACAATTTGGCACTTGGCAAATAACTGACCTTTTCTTCATAAGTCCTATTTCAAGGACATCTATTAATTCTTTTAAATTCCAGTCTTTGTAACCTTTGATTTATGTAATGCATAAATTTGAGATCATATCATATGCAAAGAGGCGCTAATTATTTTGCTTCTGTATTCAATAGAACTATTAGGGCCATGTTTATCTTCGTCACTCGTAGGTATAACAAAAATATTGGGCGGCATCTGTTACAGGCTAATCACGCCCTTTTGGAAGAAATAAGGGAAATAAATCAACGGCTAATAGACACTGTGGTTGATATCAGTGATGAAGATGCTGATCCAACTGCAGCTGGATCTGCTGCTGAAGGGGGTGAAGGGACCATTGTTAAATGCTCTTTTAGTGCTGTTGCCCTCAGTCCAAATTTGAAATCACAGTATGCTTCAGCACAAATGGTGAGGTTCCTTGCCTTCCAAAAAGGAAGAAAATCCTTGCTTTCTAGTGGTTTCCTCTGTATTTATTTTTGTTTCCTTGAATTGCAGTCACCTATTCAGCCCTTACGTTTGCTTGTTCCTACAAATTACCCAAATTGCTCTCCAATACTATTAGACAAGTTCCCCGTGGAAATCAGGTAAAGGGAATGCTACATTTCTACTTTTCTGTTTTATTGTCCAGAAGTTGGTGTTACTTGTAGCAGCATGTTGTGTTATTTTCATTAACTCACTGAAACTGCTCTCTAATACTTTTCGTAGTTCCTTTTTTCCGCTCATCCCGCCTAATTGTATCTTTTGATTGAAAATTTGTTGAATGAGCCAAAATCATCTAAACTTACTTTCCTTGAGTCCAATTTAAAGGGCTTAATAAATTTTCTAGCCCAAGTCTGACAAACTTATGAAACAACAAAACACACTTTTTTTGACAGTAAGGAATACGAAGATCTATCAGTGAAGGCAAAGTCCAGGTTTAGCATATCTCTACGAAGCCTTTCACAACCCATGTCTCTCGGGGAGATAGCCAGGACTTGGGATGTTTGTGCACGTACAGTTATTTCTGAGTATGCCCAGCAAAGTGGCGGAGGGAGTTTCAGCTCAAAATACGGAACCTGGGAAAACTGCCTGAGTGCCGCATGATCATGTCTCCAGATTCGTGCAAATCTGTCGAATGGTTATTCTTGTTAGCCATGCTGAAGAATTTACTTCAAATGCTTCAGCCATGGTGATGACTGAACCACTCAAGCACTTTGTCAGATGGGCACCGTTAACACAGGCCATGTGTTTTGGGGAAGTTTTGTCTTACCTTGTAGCTCTCCTGGGGTTATGCGTATGAAAGTTCTTTTGGGGTAAAAGCACAGCAATAGCATCCATACATCATTGAACATATGTAGTTATAATGTAAAACATGTGTGTAATTATGGTGCAATACTGTAATGTGAGTTCGTAGGAAGGTATTGTGTTTTGATTTGGTTGTTTTAAATTGAAAGATAAGAGAAGTGAGAAGCTTTTTCTCTCTTAATGTTCTAGAAGTTTTATTGCAAGGAATGAAGGTTTTATTTATTAAATGTTGATTTCTTTTAATACGAGATCAACTGAGCTTTGAAAGATAATTATGGGGATCGCGAACTAAATAAGTTCAATGGGTTGCTTTGGTTACAATTTGATCAAAGATCGGTTTAAGCTAAAATATACGAGAGATTCTATCCTACTGTTGGGGACCATTCGTGTACTTAGCAAATGACTTTTAGGCCGGGACATTTTTTCTTCTGTGCTGGAAGTAGGGTGTTGATGCTCAACAGTCAACAGTCCACGCACACCTGGCGGCCAGCTAAGTGCTAGGACAAATTGTTGACTACTTGTTTTCTCCTACACCATTCTGAGTAATGATATTTACACGTAAAATTATAAATAAAAAAATTTGTAAAAAATTATTAACACATAAGAAATATTTCACTAAAATTTTTTTTTTTCACTTTGTTATTATCTTGTTTTTAAATAAATGTTCTCCTTCTATTTGTTTTGTATATAGCTTTATGTGTAATTTTGTTTGTAAATCATTTCCGGTCAATTATTAGTCGTTGCATGAGAGCACACAACTCTAATTTTGAAGCCGTTGATATTCTTGTGGTGTCGTCAAGGATTGGTTGTCACATCCAAACGGGCTCTGGTTAAGTTCTTCCATCAGGCTACTATTTTTCTTTATCCAAATCTCATGCAAAATATGGGTAATGTTATTGGAATCCAATTCTCATGTGATGCCATTTTGTCTCACTTCCTAAATTGCACTCTCAGCAAAGCAGCATGCATAAGCCAGCTTGAAGATAATCTTGTTGATTTGCAGACTAAATTAGAAAAATTAATTGAAGCAAAGAATGATGTGATGATGAGGGTTTTAATTGCTGAAAGACAAAAAATGAGACGCTTGAATCAAGTGCAAGGGTGGCTTTCAAGGGTACAATCTGTGGAGACCGAAGCTGGTCAACTCATAAGAGATGGCTCCCAAGAAATTGAGAAATTATGTCTTGGTGGCTACTGTTCCCAGAGCTGCAAGTCAAGCTACAACTTTGGGAAAAAGGTGGCTCAAAAGCTGCAACTTGTAGAGACTCTAATGGGAGAAAAAGATTTTGCAGTGGTGGCTGAGAGATCTCGAGAATCTGTAGCAGATGAAAGACCTACTGAGCCAATAGTAGTAGGTCTGCAACCTCAACTTGAACAAGTTTGGAGATGTCTCGTAGAAGAACCAGCTGGAATTGTTGGCCTATATGGTATGGGTGGTGTTGGTAAGACTACGTTATTAACTCATATCAACAACAAGTTTCTTCAAGTGCCAAACGATTTTGATTGTGTGATTTGGGTTGTAGTGTCCAAAGACTTGCGTCTTGAAAATATTCAAGAGATTATTGGGGAGAAAATAGGTTTGATGAATGAGTCATGGAAGAGTAAAAGCCTCCAAGAGAAATCACTAGACGTCTTCAAGATTTTAAGGGAGAAGAAGTTTGTTTTGTTGCTAGATGACTTATGGCAGCGGGTTGATTTGACAAAAGTGGGCGTCCCTCTTCCCAGCCCACAAAGTAGTGCATCTAAAGTGATATTTACAACCCGTTCTGAAGAAATTTGTGGTTTGATGGAAGCTCAAAAAAAATTTAAAGTGGCGTGCTTATCAGATAAAGATGCATGGGAATTGTTTTATCACAAAGTTGGAGAAGAAACTCTGAACAATCATCCCGATATCCTTGAGCTGGCACAGACAGTTGCCAAAGAGTGTGGGGGTTTGCCACTTGCACTTGTTACCATTGGCCGGGCTATGGCTTGCAAGAGGACACCACAAGAATGGAGACACGCAATTCAAGTGTTAAGAACGTCAGCTTCCGAGTTTCCAGGTTTGGGAAATGAGGTGTATCCTCTTTTAAAATTCAGCTATGAAAGTCTGCCCAATGACGTTGTTAGATCTTGTCTCTTGTACTGTAGTTTATATCCAGAGGATTATCAAATTTCTAAAAAGAATTTGATAGATTGTTGGATTGGTGAGAGTCTTTGGAATGAAAGTGTCAAATTTGGAGTACAAAACCAAGGATATTATATTTTGGGCATTCTTGTTCATGCATGTTTACTAGAAGAGGTTGGAGAAGATGAAGTAAAAATGCATGACGTGATTCGGGACATGGCTTTGTGGATAGCATGTGGCATTGAGAAGAAGGGGAAGAAATTTTTAGTATGTGCAGGTGCTGGATTGACTGAGGGCCCTGGTGTTAGAGGATGGGAAAATGTGAGTAGATTGTCATTGATGCAAAATCGCATTAAGAATCTGTCAGAGGTTCCTAAGTGCCCTCATCTTGTTAGTTTATTTCTTAACAGTAATGAGTTAAAGATAATCACTGATGACTTCTTTCAGTTTATGCCTTCTCTCAAAGTTTTAAGCTTATCACACAACAGACGACTAACTAACTTACCGTTAGGGATTTCAAAGTTGGTTTCACTACAACATCTTGATCTTTCACTTACAAACATAGAAGAGTTGTCAGGAGAGTTAAAGGCCTTGGCAAATCTTAAATGTTTGAATTTGGAATACACATGGAGTTTAGTGACAATTCCACGGCAACTAATAGCTAGTTTCTCGAGGTTACATGTGTTGAGAATGTTCGGTGTTGGTGACGATGCATTTGAAGTAGCATCAGAAGACAGCGTTTTATTTGATGGGGGTGAATTTTTAGTGAACGAATTGCTTGGTTTGAATCATTTAGAGGTACTGAGCTTGACCTTAAGAAGTTCTTATGCTCTCCAGAGTTTTTTGACCTCGCATAAGTCACTATGTTGTACTCAAGCTCTATTCCTCCAATACTTCAAACATTCATCATCGCTTGATGTTTCATCTTTGGCAAACCTAAAGCACCTCAACATATTACGGATTGCTGACTGTGAAAAATTGGAAGAATTGAAGATTGATTATACATGGGAAATACAACATTTATGGGAAATACAACATTTCGGCTTCCGCAGCCTTTGTAAGGTTGAAATAGCCAGGTGCCAAAAATTGAAGGACCTGACATTCCTTGTTTTCGCTCCAAACCTCAAGTCTATTGAAGTAAAAAGTTGCCTTGCATTGGAAGAAATTGTAAGTGATGTTCCGGACATGATCGGAAATCTATACCTATTTGCAAAACTCCAATATCTTGAATTACTCAGTCTGCCAAAATTGAAGAGCATTTACTGGAAGCCCCTGTCCTTCCCATGTCTGAAAGAAATGACAATAATTACTTGTAATAAGCTTAAAAAGCTTCCAGTTGATTCCAATAGTGCAAAGGAGTGTAAAACTGTTATTCGTGGAGACAGAGAATGGTGGCGACAGCTTCAATGGGAGGATGAAGCCACTCAAAATGTTTTTCTTCCCAGTTTCAAATCTCTCCTGGAGATTACTGCAAAGAGATTGTAATGGAATTCTGGTGAGTGCTATTTCTTACATTAATTCTTCTTGTTAATTTCCTTCATGTAATAAAATACTCTGTTTCTTTCATTCCCATTTGTTGTTTATTGTGACACAGCTTGATCAAAGTTGCCTTGTCTTCTTTGATGGTTTCTGAGCTTGATTTATTATATACAATTTTAGTTTGGGTTTACATGATATGAGGTTTCATATGACAATTTTCCTATTTTCAGAACTGAACAAGAAAATATTTATCAAAAAAATCTAATGCACTCACCTGTTAAGCCCTTGTGTTTGCTTGTTCCTACAAATGACCCTAATTGCTTTCCGATGCAGTTAGAGAAGTTTTCTGTTGAAATCAGTTAATCAGGTAAGGAATGCTGCATTTGATTTCGAGTTTTCTTTTTTGATTTCAGAAGTTGGTGTGTTACTTATGGTGTACCAGCTCTTCGTGTTAATTATTTTCATAAACTTACCAAAATTTTGCTTCAATGCTTTCATTTTTGTTTATTTTGTTATTAATTTCCAATACCTTTTTTCCGGTGGTAACACCTAATCATGAGGAGACATGGTGAGCCTTATAGTAATAAATTGTAAATTGATTATATATGATGTATATTTTGAACTTGTTATTCTACTTTTGTATGTGTTGGGTTGAATGATATTTCAGTGTGTTATCAAAAAGTAATAAAATATTATTGAAACTTAGGCCTATTTGATATTAAGGTACTGTAGCTTTTGAACACAACTATTGTGGGGAAAAAAAACCATAATTATAAAACAAAAGTTAATAATTTTTAGTAAATATGATTTTTAAGTAATAATTTTGACAAAAATAATAAAAATATTATAGATTTTCCAACATACAAGTATGAAATCAAATCAACTTAACTTTCAAGCCACAATAGCAAGTATTTACCAAATATTTAAGCATCAATAGCAAACAGGGCTTTAGTATACTTTAGCTTTTATAAGTCGATGGCCCTAGAAATTTAATTACAATAGTGCCAATGACAAGAAAGTACTCTTTGTTTACGAAACATGGGATGTACTGAACGCAACTTGTGGCAAGCTAAGATGAATCATTCATATTCGTATATTCCCTTCCACTTATTCATGGTGTACACTTTTCATGTTTGAGAGCACATTTTACTTTATTTTCAAATTGGGCGCTGTTTAATATATTTTGTCTTACCAAACAATGCATTACACTTTTTTATGTATATGAATTTCATGCCTTATAAATGAGTTACATTTTTCAAGTATATATCTTCTTAACTCTTGGGGTGTTCCCAATTTTTTTTTTCCTCAAAAACTACTATTAGCCTTCGGACAGCTCCCTTGTACTCTCTTGCTGTCTTAGTATTAAAAACATGCATTGGTATAAGAAAGACATGCAAACTAAAATTTACCTTCTCTATCTCTTCACATCACCAATTTAAATTGGATATACACCAATTTAAATTGGATATACACCAATTTCAAGTCCATGAAGATTTGCTTACTTGTTTGCAATTCACAAATGTTTTTCCCTTTAGCTGACTGATTGAAATGAACAATTTGAAATTCAAACTCTGCTTATACGACTAAAGAGGAGATTTGATTACAAATCATATTATGTTTCAATATACTGATAAGATTAGCAAAGTTTTATTTACGTCTCTATACCTGCCATGGCAATTGTTGATATAATCATGTTACAACAGATAATAAATTAATTTAAGTTAATTGCTTTGTGCAAGACATTTAATTAATTATATATGAATGAAGAAGTATATAATACAATGTAATTTGACTTTCAAAGCGACTTTAAAAAAACATTTTGAGTTTGTTGCATGGCATGACTATATTGAGAAGCAAAGCTGATATCAAATTGTTGGTGGCCACTTTTTGGACGTGTAGTGCAAGAAACCATTTCTTATTTGAAGGAAAGAGGGAAAATCCTCAGGTGCTGATAGCTAAGACAGAAGCTGTGGTCGATGCATACAAAAGAACTCAATTTCCAGCATCTACATCTGTTGGAAATCAGCAGGCTTTGTTTCAGCAGACGTGGAGTGCCCTCCAAAGAGGCTAGTTCAAGGTAAATGTAGATGCGGCCGCCAACTCAGAAAAGCAAATCACAGAGCTGGGAGCTGTTATTTGAGATGAACCTGGGAATGTTATTGCAGCTGCAATTAAGCCTTCAAAGTTTGTGTGGAGATGTATCCTTTGTGGAGGCAGAAGCGATGGAATGGGATGTGCAGATTGCAGGGCATGCATGCTCGACATTATTGGTCATTGAATCAGACTCCGAAGAGGTGGTTAATTTTGCAGACGACAGGCAGGGCAGCAGATCCGAGATCTTCTGGGTTATCTCAGAAATTCAGAACCTAATGAAGGGCTTTGATCATGTTACTATCCTGTATGCTTGTAGATTTTGTAACGCTACTGCACACTCTTTAGTTAAACTAGCTTTAGAGAGATGCAAAACTGTTGTATGAATGGGTGCATACCCTTCACAACTGATGTATATATTTTCTTCAATGAATTGAAGGTGGTTTTTATTCTTTAAAAATAAATAAATATATAACACGGACACCAACTTGGACTTTCAAAGGGGTTTGACACCCATTAGCTATGCCAAGGAAAATTCTTTCCATTATACTTGTATTTTTCCTCAATCCCATTTTGTTGAAATCTTATAGAAAAATACGGGTAACGCTATCGGAATCCAATTCTCATGTGATGCCATTTGATCTCATTGCCTAGATTGGACACTCAAGAGGGCAGCATTTTGCAGGCTCAACAGAATAAATTAATTGAAGCAAAGAATGATGTGATGATGAGGCTTGTAATTGCTGGAACAAATGAGACGCTTGAATCAAGTGCAAGGTAGGATTTCAAGAGTGAAACCTGTGGAAACTGAAGTTGGTGAATTGATAAGAAATAGCTCTCAATAAATTGAGAAATTATGTCTTGGAGGCTACTGTTCCAAGAGCTGTAACTCAAGCTATAAGTTTGGGAAACAAGTGGCTAAAACGCCACAAGCTGTTAAGACTTTAACGGGTGATGGAGCTTTTGAGGTGATGGCTAAGAGACCTCCAGAAACTGCAGCGGATGAAAGGCCTACCGAGCCAAACGTTGTAGGTTTGCAATCTCAACTTGAACAAGTTTGGAGATGTCTTGCGGAAGAACCAGCTGGAATTGTTGGTCTATATGGCAAGGGCGGTGTCGGTAAAACTACTCTATTAACCCATATCAACAACAAATTTCTTGTGAGTACAACTGATTTTGATTGTGTGACATGGATTGCTGTTTCAAAAGACCTGCAACTTGAAAAAATTCAAGAAATTATTCGGAAGAAGGTAGGTTTGTTTGATGGTGATTCACGGAAGAATTAAAATTCTGAAGAGAAAGCTCTAGAGATCTTCAGGATTTTGAGCAAGAAGTTTGTATTGTTGCTTGATGGTATATGGGAGCGAGTTGATTTATAACAAAGGCGGGAAGAGCTTCAGTGGGATGATGAAGCCACTCCAAATGCTTTTCTTCCCTGTTTCATGCAAATTTCTCAACAGTAGAATGAATGAATCAGATTCCTGAGAAGAGATTGTATTTGATTTCTTGTACGTGCTTTTCTTACGATATTGTTATTTCCTTGGAGTATTTTCATGTGTGATGAAGGACTCGGTTTCTTCCATTAATTCACAGATTGTGATGTCTGCTTGAACACAGTAGAATACATCTAGGCCGCCGTCTTCTCGATCAAAGTCTCGCTATTCCCTCCTTTCATGCTTCAAGTCCACAATCTGAACGATTTTTAGTTCAGATTTCAATGAGAATTTTCTGATTTTAGTTTAGGCCCAAGCAACATTATTTACCTCACGTCTATCGTCAGTTTTGTTCTGACCCATTTTTGACCGAACTCTAATGAATGAAAGAATTCAAGTTTGGACCAAACTGTTTGGTTACGCTCTAACCAAGCTTCAATGAAATATTTAGTTTGATTATTTCAACAACACAATCAATACTAATTAATTATTTTAAAAATTATAATGTTATTGAGCTGACCTTTCATTTTAGTGAATTACATAAATTGATTGGTTTGTTTTTAATTTTCATTTAACGCTGAATTTAAGATAACAATAACATAATAGGATCGATTAACTTTAAATTTTTAGTTTCACACTTAACGAGCAATTTAAATTTTACTCTCAAAACTACCCTTATACAATTAATATATTTCTTAGCATAGAAAAAGTATTAACTTTTTTTTTTCTTTTATATGATTCATTTATACGATAAATCATCTATGGTAGAATTTTAACCTATAGTAAAAAGAACTTATACTATTATTTGAGTAAAATAAGCTACACGCACCATCATGGATGATGCTCTTTTCAGGCTAAGCTGCGTGTTAACCCAACTAAATTTTGGGGAAAAGTCTTTAGTTTCACTTACAAAATTGCCATTAGTCTAGGGATAATAAAATCCTCCATGAGTTTGAAGCCCCATGGGAACCTATATCACATGCAATAAATTTTAAATAATTTATAGAGAATGAAGTAAGAAATGAGGGGAAAATAATTTTTAAATTCTTATTATAGTGGGATTTGGTTTTGTACTCTCCACCCCGCTCCCACCCCAATTCCTATTATATATAAATATTTTTTTAATTTTTGTTCAATTATTTTTATTTTAACAATTACAATATTGGTTAATGAATTTTCTTTTTATTTGTACCTAATATAAATATGTTATAACTAAATGAAAACTCTACATAACAATTCTTATTCAACCCTAAAATGTTGTTATGTTTTCTTTTCTCTCTTAACGTGTTTCTCACTTCAAATATTTTTTAGTTTTGATATCGTCTTAAGATATTATTTTAAACTTTTGGAGATTTTTTAAAATAATTTAAATACTTTATAATATGATAATGCTTTTATTGAAGCCTCTTATTTTTTATTTACTGAAATTATTTATCCATACGTACTATAAAATAAGTAAGGGTGGGATTATATATACTCTAACAATTACTCTAAACACTTGTATATTTATAAAAAAAAATTATTACAAAAATAACCATAATATAAATTACTATTAAGAACACTTTATTACGAACGTATATATAATATATATTTCTCTTAGTAATAATATTATCACTCCGAGCTTTTAAGAATAGGTTCCCGTGTAACCACTTCAACAATCTGTGACCTCTTCAATGATCCTCCATTTTCCGAGAGAACAAACTTTCCTTCTTTGTATTTTTGGTTTTTGTCACGTGCAGCAATTTATTTCTAGCCAACAATTTGTCTGCAACAGCGGCAAAATATATCCTCCAGGGTGTGCATGCCAGAGAGCATCAACCTCTCTCGTCTTGCCGTCCAAGCATTATATTCACCACAACATCGAAGAGGTATGCCCTTCCTCGATGACGATTAAAAGACTAAGAAAGAACACCATCAGCAAAAACAATTGAGTTTGCTCTCTGAATTTGTGATAAGACCTGCCTTTTAGCTCCACTAGAAAAATTGCAATATTTTTTTTGAGTGTGTATAGTATAGAGTAAATAAAGATAATTAATTTAAAAAGGATTACGTGAGGATATTTTTAGTATTTTAATAAGCCTCCCCACTCTCACCCCCATCACATTGCCATCCGTACAAATTTATAAAATGTTATTGTAGTATTTATAAAACTACCACTACTGTAATTTCACTAAATTCACATTGAAATATTTATAAACCTAACAATCCTCTAATTTCATTAAATTGCCACTACAATATTGTTTTAATTTTTAAAATAGCCGCTGTCACTATTTTTCCAAATTTATACTTCCCATTCCCAACTCCATGTTATTTTAAAAATTTCCTTTTCTCTCTCCATTAAAGTTGTGAAGATAAAAAAACTCGACACTCTAAATCTTTGCAAAAGCACAACTCCAATAATGTCTAATTGTATTTGAATTTTTTTTTTTTTTACTTATGTATTTTCTAGTTGACTAGCTACAATTTTTTTTAACTTTTATTTGTTTTTTAGATAAACTTCATACTTTTTAAAAATTTAGTTTAGCCCAATGTGTAAAATGTCATGGCTTCACCTTTGCACTACTGCACATAATATATATTTAAGAAATTATCATTCATATACCCTAAATTTGCTTTATTATCAAAAATATTACAACACTTTAAGGGTGTCTCAATCGTCCACCCTAAGTTGACAAAAACTATTTACCGATCACTAATCTGTTAGTTACTACTTGTAAGTGCTGATGTCATAAGGATAATTTGGTCTTTTGAGATAGAAGAAGCTTCCATAAAAAAACGACATGTCGTCCTCATAAAAAATATGTTGTCCAGTATGTCATCCTATATATAACATAAAAAATGACATATCGTCTAATAAATAATGGCAAAAATGACATGTCATTTCGAAACAATTACATCATTTCAATTATGTGAAATGGCGTCTTTTCACCATATGAAATGGCGTCTTTTTATCAAAAAGTCTAGAACTTAAAAAAAAAAAGAGTCAAATTGAAACACATACAGCACACACAACCATGAACAAATCTCTTCTTCTCTTCTTATCTTCACATACACAATGTAAAAGGAAAGCGACTGCTAACAGCACTAATGATCAAAGACGGTACGACAGACGTAGAGGTAGACCGCATCTCACCCATCAAATTTGCTGCTCTGCGACCTATTTAAGCTTTAACTCGAATTTGATTGAATTTGAATTAAGTATAAGACACACATAAACTTCTTGCATGAGATGGTGACAGTATTAACAAAGTGACTACATTAATTTGGTTTATAGGAATTCTTTCCTTTGTTGTTTCTTTTAGTATTTGGAGTTATACTTTATTACACTTGAAATTCTTGTTAAGTTGGTTTAGTATTGTTTAAGGGAGTGACAGAAAAATAATGATTATTATTTGTATGTGGTCCTACCCATTTTTCCCTTCAATGTATTATCATGATGATATAGTTCGCATATATAAACAATAAGGGATTTCTCTATTCATAATAATAATAAAAAATTCCTATTTCATTTATCATTTAAAAGGGGGATTGTTTTTGTATGTTAATCAAATTTTATTTAAATATTTAATTATGTCTGTTTAATTTAATTTGAGTTTTAAAGGTAAAATTGTCATTTTCTTACAATTCTATAAACTTACAAATGGCAACTAACAAATTAATGGTTGGCAGATAATTTTTGTCAATTTAGGGTGGACGATTGATAAATTCTTAAAGTTTTGTACAATTTTTCATAATAGAGCAAATTTAGGATACACGAATGATAATTTTCCCATATATTTATACCTAATTAGGTTGTCGACATAAAATTTATTTGGAGTCTTAATGAAGATTCTTAAAATTTGATGGGGCAAAATGAAATTATTTAACTAAAACGTGAAACATGAACGTCAAACATGAAATCGGAGAAAAAAAATTAAATATTTAGAGGCATTTAGAATATGAAACACTGAACCTTAATGATGCACCTTGTGACGTTAATATAAAACATTCCATTTATACATGAAATTTAGAAGACAAAATATGCAACAATTAAAGTAAAATATACAACTTTAGATGTCAAAGATTAGTATGGGTAAACATGAAAGATTG